>OX451740.1:954783802-955383802 GCA_948472305.1 Vicia faba
ATATGAAAATCTTACATATATTGGAAGATGAAACTTGTTTGTTTGAAATTTTATGGTTCTTTATTTTGACTTGTTTTATTTGGAACTTGTCTATTATATGTGTTCCTTATTTCTTTGTCAGCTTTGTTAATTGTTTTACTCTGCATCTCCATTTTAGTGTTTGTTACTACTTAATTAATCTATAGTTATCATTCTTTCTTCTAGTTGCTTAGTGAAAATATCTGCTTAGCTCATCGTTTTCACTTATATAAATTTATTTATTTTTATCCTTTTTTCTGCATGGTTTTATTTAGGACTAAAGCCTGATTGGATTGACTTAGTTCTCATATTTTCTTCTTCAGGAGGTCATGAACTAGAATACAAAGCAGCAGCAACAACTTATCAGAGAGAGTCATGAATAATCAAGGAGTTTGGATCATGTTAGATTTTATTTGTAAAACATTTGAAGTATTAAATTTGGATGATTGTAATATATTGATAGGTTGTGTTGTGATTTTCTTTAATTAAAAAATTAAAATATAACTGAAAGTTTTTATGATATTTAAATATCAATTAGCTGAATAAATCGATCCATTTTAATCAATAAATCGATTAAATCAAACCTGATTAAACCGATTTACATTTTAGTTGGAATTGGGCCTTATAATTGCTTCCATGGTTTCAAACGATCTGACATATTCGACATGAGCCCAACCAAAATCGATCGGTGTTCACCATAAATGAGAGATTCATACGACGAAGAAGAGAAAGAATTGATCCCTAAACCCAGAGTCAAGAGGATGCAAATAAGCCCAAGCATTTCAAGGATTTTGTCATGCTAAGTGGAAGAAGAGATTAAGAAATGATTTGTATCTTTAAAATATTCATTTGCTATGACTCACCAAGTTTATTAAAGGGGTGAGTCACTAAGTTGTTAGAAGTTCTCTTGGATTCTAGCCCAAGATACCCTCCAAAATGAATGAAAGCAAGGATTTTGATGCAGTTAGTACTCTTTAGTCATTAGCAGTAGTTGTACTCTTATTTTCCTAACAAGTTTATAACAAGTGATGCTCTCATTTCCATGACTCCATCTTCTACTCCTTCCATTAACGAACTCTCTTCAATCCTCACTCAACTTTTTCATAACCTATAATCATTACAAGCAAGTGTTTCTGCTACCATCAACAACCCACCTTAGAATTTCATGACATTCACACTCACATTCTACCACCTGGTTTCCATTCTCCCTTCACACCCCAAGGCCATGGCATTAACTCATTCCCAACAACTACCATGGAACTCGACATCCCCAACTTTAATGGCTTGGATCAGTTAGGATGGATCTTCAAAATCAATCAATTCTTCAACTACCACCTCACACCTGATGAACAACACATGTATATCACGTCCTTTTACATGCAACATGACATCTTAGCTTTGTTTCAAAGGATGCATTCCAATGGCCAACTGTTGACTTGATCCGCCTTCCTGCATTCCTTGGAATCTCAATTTGAACCATCTTTGTACGAGCATCCCAAATAATCATTGTTAAAACTCTTCCAAACTACATCAATCAAAGATTATCAAATAATTCATCGGACTACCAAGATTGTTTTACCTAAGTTGCTTCATCTTCACCCTAAAATAATTCATCCATCATGAGGTCTAAGCTTTCTAACCATTATCTCTCACGTGAACTATTTATTTAGCAAAGTTGCGAGAAGAAAAATTCTTCGATCGCACACCATTTCCACTAAAATCGTTGCAACCCACCAATATCACAAACTATAGTTCACCCTTTAAACCTACCATATCTATCATGGCACCAAAAACCCAAACACTAGTTAAACAACTATCACTGGATGAATTGCAAATCAGACGCTATTGCGACGCAATAAAGCAGTAAGCAAAAGTTAGTTTGGAAGTATTTCGGGTTTTATCATATTCACATGAATTGGTGTGATGGATCAAATCTAGTTCAATAGTCTCCACGTTTCTAAGCTTGTTTGAATGGTTTGAAAGTGTAAAGTGTGGAAAGTAAAATATATGAACAATTAAATAATGCATTCTTTAGAGAAGAGAGAATTTGTCGGGATTTGATTTCATCTACCCATCAAATACTTAAATCTATCGATCAGTTGTACGTAACCTAAAACACTCGTCAATATCAACATGTATCCCTCACATCAGTGTTCATGTATGAAGCACCAACGAGAGTTCTACCATATTGTCTCATCATTGATGTCTCACGCAACTAAATGATAAGTGCAAAATAGTCCTTATATTTATGTATATGTTAGTGGCACTTATCGACTCTGTGATACAGTGGGAGAACTAACTTGGGTTTTGTGTTTGTTTTCGCAAATGTTTCGGTTTGAGCAAGAGTCGCCACCGACTTTTTATTTTATCCTAAGGAAAGGTTAAAAAGCACAGCAAAAACCTTTGAGATGTTTTCTTGGGTTCGGGGAGTAGATTATAGAAAGGGAAGGTATTAGCACCCTTTCTATCCATGGTTATCCATGGACTCTTAGTTACTTGCTTAGATCACTTGCCTTGCATTTTCAATTGTTTGAAATGGTGCTTTCAATTGTTTGAAATGGTGCTTTGTGGTTTAAAAATGTTTTGAAAAGAGGCCATTTGTTGTGGCAACCTTTGTAATGATCCATGTTTGAATGTATACAAAGGTGTATATCTTTTGAAAAGTTTTCAATGTTTTTGAAAGTTGTTTTGAAAGTGTGTTGTGATGTGTGGTTTTGAAAAATAGGCAAGTATTTTTGTTTTGCAAGTTGGCAAGTAACTAAGAGTTGTCTACCCCTAAATTTACTCAAAGGTTTTTCCTATGTTTTAACCCTTTTAACAATTTTGTTCCACCATTGTATTTGGTGGACAATCTTGTGTTAGGATGTTAACGGGACAAGCGCGGGTCATCGTTTAGACCATGATTGCAATGGTGCCAAGTGTCTTTGGCAACTTTTCCTTTAAGGGACTTGATCATTTTTAGGCAACTTTCGAAAGCGTCATCGAGGGACTATGATCATTTGATATTATTTTGTTTTGCCAAAGACACCCAACATGCAATATGGACCATTATTGAAGGCAACAAGTGGAGTAACCCTAGGGGTGCAAGTGTGATTGGTGTTGTCCATTTTCATGCTTTTTTGTCTTTGAATTAGGTCAAGCTATTTGTTATTTTGATTTTTATATACAAAACCCTAAGTCTATCATGGTATAATTAGAAAGCTTTAAAGTGCGAAAAAATAAAATCCTAAATTATTACAACACAAATTATGGGATGGGGGTACAAATGTTCAAATGGGGATATTTAGCAAGAAATTAAAACCTAAGCTATTACATCCAAATTGAATATACAAGTATTGGAATTGTACAATAATTAAATAAAATACAATAAATATGCAAGATGCAAAAAATGATTTTTATATGTATGTAAAAGTATTTTTCATGTGTCAAATAAACAAAAATAAAAAGGATAATTTTTGGGTATTTTCATGTTTAGGGCAAAAACCCTAATTTTGCTAAATAAAAGTATTTATTCTATATTATATACAAAATTTATTAATTATATACAAAAAATAAATAAAAAGTAAGTATATTGTAAAAAGTATTTTTGAGGGTCAAATATTAATAAAAATAAAAATGTATTATTTTTATGTTTTTCCCTAAATATTCTAATAAATATATAAGTATTTATATTATTTATTAAATATATTAAATATGTACAAAAATAAAAATATTTATTATTTACAAAAAAAGTATATTTTTTAGGAAATGTTTTCAAAAGATAAAATAAAATAAAAATCAGAAAATAAAATGTATTTGTATTATTTTAGTATTTTAAATAAGAGTATATAGATATTTATTTATATGTATAAACTCAAATAAAACAAATAAAATTCAAATAAAAATGCAAAAATGGTTAAAAAAATGTTTTTAATATTTTTTATATTTTGACAAAAAATAATAAGTCAGAAACAAAAAGAAAAAATCAAAAATGATAAAAATAAAGCACAATGGGCCAAGGGGGTGTATGTGAAATAAAGGGGTGTAAACAGAAAAACAACCAAGCCCAGCCCAAAAGGGTTGTCTTCAACCTCCAGACTGTTTGAACACAGAAAAAACGCGCGTTTTCTTCCTTCCCTGCTAACTTCTGATTCCTTGATTTTCAATAAAAACTTACAACATCAAAGTTATAGAGCATCATGTCACGATTCTAAACATATAAAGAAGTTGATCTAACTCTCAGAAATGAGAGAGAATTTCTTCTCCCCCAATTCCTGACCTAACTTTTTCCTAATGTTCAGGTTCAAAATACTCTTAGCACACACAATATAAATGAAAAGTAACTATATGGATGGCTTCAGGGCTATGATTAGAACATGCTTTCTTCACAAACTTAAGCCTAAATATGCTTGGATAGAGAGATAGAAGTTCAAAAACTTACCTGTTCAGCTTGAATCGTGTATGACAATGGAGGTACTTTCAATGCAATGTGAGGACTTGTATAGCTTGCTTGAGGTCCAGGGATGCTTCTTCAACCTCTAGCTTGCTTTGGAACTAGCTGAAACGAGCTATGGAAGTTAACCTGCATAACTGAAAAAATGAAAATGGTGAAGTTGGTTAGAGGTGTTACAGTATGTAGCTAGGGCTTAGGGTAGCTTCAATGGATGGTAGGGAGTGTGTATGAACAAGCTTTGGCCAAAACGCACGAGTAAACTGAGTTGTGCAACTCAATCTGCAGGGATGCCCTGTTTTGTGCAGCAAAGTGGTGTTTTTGTATTTGGGGAGGTATTGAAGGTGGTTGGCTCGTGTTTCAGGTTAGGTTTGATGTTTGGAATGTGTTCAATCAGTTTGCTTAGGCTTGTGTTGACAGGAATGTGAGTTGTGTTTCAAAATGCAAGTTTCTTCTCTCTTAAGTCAAAAATGCCAAGTTAGGTTGTAGGCTACCACAGGCCCCTCAAGCATGCTGCAAATGTTAGTCTTGATCAGTGGGATATGTCCATGCCTTTGTGCCTCAGAGATTTGCTTTGTACTTCATAGATTGCAAACTTGACATAAAGTTGCTCTTTACAAGAATAGATAAAATGTTTTTTCTAATTATGGCTTAATTCTTCATGCAATGACCAAATGCACAAAATAACATCTTGGCACAATGGTTATGCATTTAATTATTGAGTGTGGATGAGATAAAAGGCCTGTAATCTAGTTGTGCAAGCTGAGTTCAAAAATTCCTAAGTTATGAACATGAAAATGGCCATGAACAAAGTGACTTTTGCCCATATTGGCAAATTTGATTCTCCCTAACCACAAGGGTGTTTGAGAAGTTCTTGGATAATTTGGAAAGCTTGGAATGTGTACTACAATCCATATTTGTAATGCAAGTTGAAATTCCAAGTGGAGGCATGTGAAAAGTATCCATGAAGTTGGGCAAAAATCCTGCCTAAAATAGGTCCAAAAAAAATTCTAAGTTAAGAATGTTTTGCACCCCTATTCCAAAAATCATAACTTGATCTACAAGCTTCTTTTGAGGAAACTTTGTGAATCAAAGTTGTAGATTTTGCAATGGACTATAACTTTCATGTTTTGAGTTTTGTTTGAATCCAAATGCATCTTGATGAAAAGATGGGACAAAGTTAGGAAAAAATTAGGAATTTTCATAACTTAGAAATTTTCTAAGTTATGAAATTTCTTCATTTCAAACCCTAATTTGTGATTTTTGATTTCTTGATGAAAAAGTTTCATAATTTGACATGTCTTGATGAAAAATGAATCTTGACACTTGATTTTGACTAAAAAGTCAAAGTTTAACTTTTCAGTATACAGTTAAATTTTGCTCAGTTGACTGGAAAATTCATCTGTCAATCTTGTGCATTTGGGATCTTTTGAACTTGTTGAACATGTCAAGACAATGCCATTGAGTCCTTGAGTCCATATGTGAGCTTGTTTTGCCATTGGCTAGGTCAAACATTCAAAAATTGCCTTTGTGCAGTCAAAACCCTAAAAATGACTATTTTGCCCTTTTGGTGATCTGATCAAATTTCTTGTGGAATTGTGATCCAAACTTGATCAAATGGTCCATATGAGTTCATAATGTTGATGTGGGTCAAAAATCATGAGGTTTGACTGTCAATTGACCACAGTTGACTTTTTCCCCAATACAGCTGATTTCTAGGTCAACTGTCCAATTGACTGGGCAAAGATTGGAATCAAGGCTTGAAACTTGGTATGGATAAACTTGTGAGTCCAACATGAAGCATGAAAGTCATCTTGGGCCTTTTAGGTCAAAACATCTTTGTGCAAACTCAAACCCTAATTTGGGTCAACAGTGCAAGGAGGAGTCTTGAGCAGAGCAAACCCTAACTTGATCTTGAGCTCCAAGGGTCTTATGGTGAGAAAATATTGATGAAATGGGAGGGAAAATTTTGGGGTACAACAGACTCATTTTGTTATAATCCTTTGAATAAACCTCAACTTGTGTGTGTATTTGTACATATTGAGTATAATCATGTTTTTGTTTAAATATTGTATCATTTGATATTTTTTCCATCTCTTTTGTAGGTATTCATTCATGTTTGGAGCATTGTGTAATAAAGAATCGAAGTCATAACTTCAAAGAGGCAATTTTGAGCAATCGTCAAAAAATAAGGCTTAAATCAAAGAATATAAAATCATTAATTTGGTTGATATTTATACATTTTTAGATAGATTATTGAATAAGCTTTCAAACACTTCAAACTGTGCATAAATTAGAGTTACGGTTCCCAAGTTATGGCAGAAAAAATCTGATTTTTCTCATGACAGCAAAGTGCGCTTAGCGGGCTCTGTGCCGCTAAGTGAGATCTGTGATTTTCAGACTCATTAAATAGGGGGAAAATCACATTTTTAGGTTATGGGTTGGGTATTTTTGAATCCCAAAACCATAAGCTTCATTTTTTGGTAGAGAGATACTTAGAAATAACATTTGGAGGTTGCAGTCAGATGGCCTGGAGTCAAATTTCTCATCGATTGCTATTGACAAACCAAAAAATGTTTGGTTCCTCTTCTTCTCTTCTCTTTGTAATCTTTAATTGTTGGAGTTTGTATGTATATTTACCTTGATTATATGTATATTTATTGCTCATGGTGTTATATGAAACTCATTTTACAAATCAATGTTGATGATTGCTTTCTTTATTTGGGTTTGGGTTGTTGCAAAAATGGACGGTTTGAATCTGGACTTAGAATGAACATATATTGGGTTTAGACTCTAGATATAGATTACAAATTAGTAATCACTTATGTATTGAATCTTAATGCCTCTGTGTTGTTTGTGTTATGCTGAGAGATCGTTGATGCGAGTAATACGATTGATATCTCACTCCGTGTTAGAGATAACCTCTGTGTGAGTGATATGTGATGATATTGACAAGTATTTTAGGTTGAGTACAACTGGATAGTGATTTTAAGTATTTGATAGGTTAGATGAAATGCAAACCCGAGAGTTCTTTACTCTCCGAAGAATGAATTATTTTTATGTTAATAACTTTAATTCCCGCATTTACCTTTTATACAAACCAACCCAATTCAACCCCAAACTCATAAATGTGAGAAATTGTCAAACGAAAATTCGGTAACACTAATCCATGTGGAGACGATATGATATAACCTGTAAAAAATACTTACTTTTGCTTGCCGCTTTACCACTTCAGCAAAATGGTGCTGTTGCCGGGGATTGGTGTTTTTATTAAATCGCATCGCGATAGTTTCTTTGTTTTTTAGTTTTGTAGATATGATATATATTGTCTATTTTCACTTGTTTATATTGATACTCGTATATTTTCACCATATTTGTGAGTTTTAAATGTTTTGTATATTTGTAAATTTAGTGTATATGTTTGTTTCTCTTCACGTTTGTTAAGTGTTTGGTTATGTTTCGTCGTCGGTGAGCACTAACCGTGTAAAGAGGCAACTTGGAGAAGTGTGTATAAATAATAGGCGTCGAGCTTACAACATAAAACAAGCATGTTTTTATTGTTTTAAGTTTCTTTATTGTTTTTCATTGTAGTAGTAGTAGTGTGGTGAATGTTGGCTGAACAAATTGAAATCAGACTAGCTCTGAAATTCTCAATCTTCACTTTTCAATTTTGTTTATCCAATTTCACCCGGTCTTTTAGTATGTTTATAGTAGTTTATGTTATTGTGTTAATTTGTGTTTTTCTAAAAGCTTGTCGTGTTTAGCTTGAGGAGTTTTGCATGTGACGTAAATATTGTAAATTCTGTTAATTGAGATGTGTAGGTGATAGTGGAGGTGACATGAAAATGCAACTACTGTGCTATTTTTCTGCATTTATATGCTATTTCTAAGCGCGCTCTAGCCCACTTAGTTGTGTTGAGCCAGTGAGTTATTTTTGTTTCACTTTCCTTCCTTTTTCCTACTTCCTCCTAGGCTTTAGATAATACATAATAATAGTATAACTAATTCTTTTGTTATTGTTTGGACTCAAATTTTGGTTCAATAGCTTGAAGTCGCATTTAATTATTTTCCGATTTTGAGTGTTTCAACTTGCATATGTATGGTAATGATAAGTTTTGAAGTTGGTACACGCAAGATACTCGTTTATCGCTTTCTAGAACATAGCATGTTTAGGAGATTTTTCTTTTGTACAAAATTTCATGTCATTTATTTTTTTGTCATACTTGTTCATTTTTGAATCACTTTAGGACAAAACCATTTTTCTGAGGTTGCATCCATTGTTTACTATATGCATGAGACCAACTTTCGTGTAACTCGGTTTTATTATGTTTAATCGTATATTTTTACTGAATGTGTATGAAAGCATGAAAAGGATTGAGGCATTTTTTGAATTTGAGCATAACCACTTTCCAAAAGTATTTTATCTCGTGAGTATGCGCACATTTGTTAGCCCTTTGAGCCTTAATGTCATGATCCATATTGGTATAGAAAATGTTGAACTTGTAAATAACAAACTAGTTCCTCATTGATTTTTGTATGGATCTTGAATTTGTTTCTTAAAACACTTGACCCTTCAATTTTAATTTGTGGTTTGTTTTGTTTTCCTTGCCTTAGAAAGTTAGGGAGCATTCACATTACTTGTTAGGTTGTATTCAAGTTGGGGAAAACACTTGTTTAGTTGCTCATGTGTTATTTACTTTATGGTTGAAAATAAATAAGTGATTAGAAAAAGAAAATAAAAAATGTGAAAAAAAGAAAAGAAAAAGAAAATAAAGTGTGTGTGAATAAAATCAAGATTGTACCAATGAGCAAAGTGAGAGGGCGAATAAAAATAATTTTTGATTGTTTGAATTTGTGTGATTAAATATTCCCATCGATTTAGGCAATTTAGTTTAGCCTTAGGATCAACAATTTTTTGTTAACCAAACCCAATTACAACCCTTGAAAAGTCCTCTTGATTCTTGCTTTTATATTGTTCAATATGATTTTTCTCGATGAGTGCATAATTTAACTTGTTAACTTGATTGTTGGGTGAGAGTAAAAGCACCCCATTGTTTTTGTTATTCATCTACCGATGAATTATATGCTAGGTGTGATTCATTTTTTAATTTTGTATTGTTTTAGAGTTTTTGACATGATTTTTGTACTTAGGATTATTTTCGTTTTCACGTTGTTGTTGTAGGATTATGGTAAGTATTTACTTTTCTTGTGTGTTTTTAATTTGAACCATACATTTTTTCCGTTTTCAAAAACATGTCGATTCATGAGTCTTTGGTTAGTTACTTTTGTTCTTTGAGTTGTTTGGCCTTGTTTGAGGACAAACAAGTTTAAGTTCGAAAGAGTTTGTTAAGTGTAAAATAGTCATTATATTTGTGTATATTTTAGTGGCACTTATCGATTCATTTTATTGTAATCCTTTGAATAAACCTCAACTTGTCTGTGTATTTGTACATATTAAGTATAATCATGTTTTTGTGTAAATATGTATTGTTTGATAATTTTTCATATCGTGTGTAGGTATTCATTCATGTTTGGAGCATTGTGCAATAAAGAGCCGAAGTCATAGCTTCAAATAAGCGATTTTGAGCAATCCATCAAAGAATAAGGCTCAAATCAAATAATAGAAAATCATTAATTTGGTTGATATTTAGACATTTTTTAGATAGATCATTGAATAAGCTTTGCAACATTTTGAATCGTGCATAAATCGAAGTTACGGTTCTTAAGTTATGATGGAAACAAAATCTGATTTTTTTTCATGACAGTAGAGTGCACTTAGCGGGATATGTGCCGCTAAGCGGGATCTGTGATTTTCATACTCATTAAATATAGCAAAAATCACATTTTTAGATTATGTGTTGGGTATTTTTAAGTCCAAACACCATCAACTTTATTTTTTGGTAGAGAGAGGCTTAGAAACAACATTTGAAGGTTGCAATCGGATGATCCGAAGTCGAATTTCTCATCGATTAGTGTTGATAAACCAATAAATGTTTGGTTCCTCTTCTTCTCTTATCTTTGTAATCTTTAATTGATGGAGTTTGTATATATAGTTACCTTGATTATATGTATATTTATTACTCATGGTGTTCTATGAGACTCATTTTACAAATCAATGTTGATGATTGCTTTCTTTATTTGGATTTGGGTTGTTGCAGAAATGGACAGTTCAAATACAGACTTATTAAAGGAAGCTTTGGAGGCCTTCTAAAGCTTTACTTCTGACGTTCCAAGTTTTGAAGATGCTGAAGACAAGGTTATGTTGAACAAGTTTTGAAGATCTGAAAACATTCTTCTGAAGACCAAGTGCTGGAGATTGAGAAGGCAAGAGTTCTCTGAACAAGCCCTGTAAGGTTCTAATGACTTAGGTTCTGGAAGATACAGAGTTCTGATCCTTCTATAACATGCTTCATCAACAAAAATATCAGAAGCCTCTGAAGACATGGAAGACGAAGATCGAGACTAAGGAATTGTGTGTAATGATGAGTATAAAAGTACAAAAGTACATTGTCTACTCTCTAGAGTGGTGCAAGGACAAACCTTTTTGTACTCTTGTCTATCAGTCTCACCATGACCGTTAGGAACAATACAACTAAAGATGGCAATGGGTACCCATGGGTACGGGTACTAGTTTCCCGCTACCCGCCTCGTTTAGTAAATATGACACTCGTACCCGCCCCATACTCGCGCGTATATCTGTTAAACGAGTATCCGCAGATTTTGAGATACCCATGGGTATATACTTTTATTCAAATATATTTTTTTAAATATTTATATAATAAACTAATTTTTTTATCCCCTTTAAAGAAAAACAATAGTTTCAAACTTAACACACACTAATAATTATAATAACAAAAATAAATCACATTCATTTAATTTCTTCTTTTTTCAAAAAATTATATTACATTCAACAAAATAATAATAGTTTCATATTCAACAAAATACTAATAATAATAATTTTAGATTAAAAAAAATTAATATTTAACTAATTTTTCTAATTTTTCTAATTATTAACGGAATTGGATACCCGCAGGTACGGGTACCATCAAATCCGTATCTGTACCCATAAGTAAACGAGTAATTAAATATCTGTTTATTTTATCCGTGGATATCCATTAAGTCATGATACCTGTGTCTGTGATGGGTTTTACCCGCGGGTACCCACAGATACGGTTTTTTTTTTCCATCTCTAAATAAAATTGTATTTCCTATTCTACCCTCTAACAAATCTCTTCTTTTCAGCTATAAAAGAAGTAATTTGAAGAATTTGAAATTAACGAATCAGTTCAACAAAACTATGCTAAACCGATGCACAAAAACTATGTAGAGAAATATTATGTATAGTTTTGTAAATAAGAAACGAGCATTTGTTTCTATCTTGCTATCAACACTTTTACGTTGATGTACTTAAACGTTATGTAATCTGCTTGTGTAGAAGCATCTTTGTATACACATATTTGTAATCAATTATTATTGATAGGTTCTTGAGAGACACTGTGTAGTATGAATTCTCAAGAAGACTTTGGTTGCAGTCATAATGGTTTGCAATAAGGATCAACAGACTTATTGGGGGTTCTAATAGGGTTGATCGAACTTATTGTGGTTATCTGTAATTTGGTTGATTATAGTGGATTAAGTCTATGTGTATAAGGCAAATCACATTGCGGGGTGGACTGAAGTAACTTAGTTAACAGTGAACCATGATAAAAATAATCGTGTTCATCTATTTTTATTCACTTGTTATCTTTATTTTTGTGTTGCAAAAAGATTATATTTGGTGCAACCCAATTCATACATCTCATTTCTTGTGTTTCTCGTACCTTCACTTAACACTAGAACAAACATGATAACAACGTGGAGAATGGAGTGCAAGTGAGTTAGAAAATTTATTGGATAAAATCAAACACTATAGCACGAAAGCAATATCTAGTAATAAACTAGAATAATAGTCTTAAGACATAAGCAATGTCTAGTAATAAACTAACATAATAGTCCTAAGACATAAGTAATGTCTGATATGATACAATAAGTGGCACATCAGAGACTATTAATGATTCTCTCATATTTCGACTATCTTACACTTTCAGTAGTGTTCTTAAAGAATTTTATCTTTAGATCATATAGTGTGCAAGAAAATTCACAGTAAAGTAATTAAATTTATATAAGATATCATCAACGTAGTGAAATTGATCCAGATAATTTCAATTTACCAACCTAGCATTTGAAATACCAATATTTATATCTACTTCTCTGTGGTCTTTCATTTCAAATCACTTGAACAAAAATGATTTCATTGTTTTCACATCATGAATGTTTGTATTAGATATGAGTAAGACATCTATATAAAGACTTATGAAGGAGTGAATGATATTTTCTAATTTATACTAAATGAATTGCCACTTTCATTCATTTTATCTCATTCAATATAGTCAAATTGAAAATTTTGTTCATGTTATTTCTTATGAGTGATATTCTGTTTACCAGAAGGAAAGATGTCAGACACAATGTCAGGCACAATATGTATGACAAGATAATTACGTAGTAGAAAAAATAAAAAGTTAAATATAAATAACAAAAAATTGGTAACCCAATTTGATGCAAAATCACCTACGTCTAGAGGGTGTTAACCCAATAAAAAGAAATCACTCTTAAAAGTCAAAAGTACAAATTGGTCATAGTTGAACCCTTCTGGTTCAATGCCTCTTTTCCTAATACTACATGTAAATTTCTATTCAAGACTCCCTATACAAAGAACTCCATGATAATAGTCAAAAGTACAATTGGTCTTATCTGAACTCACTTTGTCCAGTGCCACTTTCCTAATATCACCCGTTAAAATTCGATCAGAGCTCCTCCTTAATATGAGACACCTCTCACTTTCATTCAAACACTTGCACAAGTGTTTGGACTATTATAAAAGTATAAGAATAATGAAACAAAGTTACAACTCAAAACAAACTATATTACTTAATATAGGAGTGACACTAGAGAATATAGTTTCACAACAAATACAAGACTAAAATAAAGCTTTCCTATAGAGTAGATATTTTATCTAAAGTTCTATGTCTTTATAAAGGAGATTTCCTCCTTATATATAATAAAAGTCTAGCTCCAAAGCCTTGTAGGGTTTTATCATGAATTCATATGGAATCTCAAAAAAATACATGAGATCAATCTTCAATAATGATGATTGTCAATCTTGATTGATCACCTTGAATAAATTTGAATATCTTGATTATAACAACTTCAATCTTGTTGCATTTTATTCAGATCTTATATCCCAAAATCTCACATAATCAATCAAATATTTATTATAAATATTGAGATCCTAAATCGATATAAATCTTAAACAAATTAGAACTCCAAAAGAAATCTTGCTAAAAACATATATTTTCCAAATCCAAACACATGCTAACACACTTATATCTCCGATGAAACATAAAAGGAAGAAAATTTGAAAGGAAGAAATATACTTCAATTTACCTTGCGATCCTAGCAAACAGTCTGAGATATGTTGAAATAGGATATCCAGGACATTAGGCTCAATATCTTACATTTCACGAAACATCACACAATTGATTATGAGTCTTTATAAACACAAAACTAATACTATTTTTTGTTATCAATATTAATTCCAAGCTCTTGAGTAAGGAATTCAGAATACAACCACTTCTAAAGCTAAACTCTTTATAAATAATCTTTAATAGTGATCGGGGATCTTATCATTAAGTGTAAATATAAATCTTGTAACTAAAACAAATCCAATTAAATCTCTTCATGGAATATTTGTTTCCTTGCATCTTTAATCAATATCTTTGCATATCCAATTTCAGCATAATCTTGAACTAAATAAAACTGAACCAAATCTTCCTTCAAAACATATCCAATTAAATATTTTCTTCAATGCAAATCCATTAAATAAAACATTCTTCATTTAAATCAAATCTAAATATTTTAATTAAATCATATCCAATTAAATCTTCTTCAACCGTTATGGATTATGATTTAATAAAATATTTTTTCAAAATTGATTTTATTTATAATTATTCTTCTAAACACAGTCTTGACAGACTTTTGGAAGAATTAAAAACGAAACAAATATTGAATAAAATTTGAAGAGAATCAGAACCCAACTTGTGCAGTACGCGCGCCAATATGTCACACAATATGTTTACGATAAGTGGCTTACACAATTTTCCAATCAAATCTTTCTTTCAAAGTAACTTCAGCAAAATCTTAGACTCAACAAGCCTGAACCAAATCTTGCAATATCCTCTGAAATCGAACATATAACCAAATGAGCCAAGATGTGCTCAATAACTTTTACGATATCTTGATTTCCATTTTGCTTATTAAAATAAGCCAATCCAAAAGTAATAACAATCTCCCCTTTGATTAATTTTGAGGCAAAACATATATAGCCTATATTAAACATTTCTTCAAAGAAACACTCCACATATATTACACAATCAACTCAAGGAGAAGTGTGATATGCCTTTTTCTTCCCCCCTTTTCCACAAAAGAAACAAAGGACATAGTATCATCCACAACAAAATAGTGGAGAAACGACCAAAGTTATCTAGAACAAAAAAACACCAGAGACACCAACAATGCATCAATAAATCATGCCAATAGACAAAATGTTACACACATTCCTCCTAAAAATCTTCATGACATAATTATCACAGTGCAATGAAATCAAATACCATGTTACCTAAATCACAACCATAAACATGGACTTACAAAACAACATCATATAACTTCTTATGAACACCAGATAGAAGCAACATCCTTTCTGTATAATATTGAAGAATCTTTATCATCTAGAGATGAACTTAATCAAGTTGAGTATGAATACACTAATGAAGATGATGATGGGAAATTAAGATAAAATAATAGAATAATATGCCGCGCATATATAATTCTCTTTACTTGTAGGAACCTTAAGGATCAACAACAAATATAAGACGACAAATCGAACAAATAAAGGCACAAAAGAACCCCGATATTTTTAACGTGGAAAATCCCTCAACATGAGAGTAAAAATCATGATTCATACATACCAAAGAAATAGCTCAACTATAATCAATTGAGGTTACAAGAGAGTCTTAAAGTGATTTACACAATAGTGATAACAACCACATATCACAAAGCAAACTAGCTTACAAATAAGAATAAAAAAACTGAAAAATTACCCAAATTTACAGCTTCAGTGTGAAGCAATTATCTCTGAACTCAAACTTTGTTTCGAAGATCCTAACGGTCAAAAATTAGAAATAGGTGTTGCAAATATGTCAACTAAATTTCAGCTTGATCTGATGGCTAACGAATCGGGGATTGTCGATTTAGTGAGACTGCTGCAGGAAAATCGGGAATGGATTTCTCTCATCGTTTCTCTCTTTTGAATCCTTATTTTCTCTCTATTTCTCTTAACCCTAAATTGACACTCTCCACTTAAATAAATGAGACAAATGAACTATTCATATTTGAATCTTTCTCCACATAGGAAGAAAGCCTAAATCTAACTTATAATATTGTTAAAGGATTGCAATTTTGATTAATTTGAAGATGAAGACAAAAACACTTTTTTTTAACTCAAGAAACTATAAAACTCTTGTTTTTTAAGATAATTTTTTAAATATTATTTTTTTGTGATTTGGTAGATAATTTATATAATTTGATATAACTTTTAAATATTTCACTTTACTACTGTGATATAGTATATTTTTACTTTAAATTAAGTTAAAATTTTAAATTAAGTTAAAATTTTAAATTATATATTGAACTTGGTTCGAGTCATCTAAACTCATTGCGAACTTTAACTATAGCTTAGGATGAATCAATCTCTTGTGATAACTCAAATTTAAAGTGTAAAAAGTTGTGTAAATGTAACCCAAAAAAGGGCAAAGAGTGAGAAGGTTCTACAAGAGGACACGTACTTAACTTAGAGATCTCACCTTAGCTGGCAACTGTTCCAACAGCATCAATAATATCGCGTCCTATATCTTTCTTCCTTCCACACACTCTCTTCTCATCACTCACTCACACGTTTCTTCTTCACCCTTTTTCATCCCCATTTTCTTCTCCAGATCTAACCAAAACCCTCTCCATTCCAAACACATTCAACCCAAAAAAAATTCAAACCACTAAATGAAGTAGTTCATCTTCTGAACTTCACAATGATGGGTTTCAACCCATCCAAAATGGGTACCAAAAACATTCACGAATCGTCATGTAAAAAAAGAGTACAATCAAGAGTCTGGTTAAGCTTCCAAATATCAATGGCTGTCCTCGTGGGTGGAAACCATACATCATCAAGGTTTTGTACTCGCTAAACTCTCCTCTCACTCTCCTCCGGCTTTTCAACTTCTCTCTCTCTCTCTCTCTCAACTTTCTAAATTCATCAAAAATCTTATCTTTTTGATAAACTCACAAAACCCTAGGTCCGAACTGATCTAAAGCTTGGATTTTTCATGGACACGAAGCTCCTGAAATTCCAGATCCTTCATGGGTCAATCCTCTGGCGCGTGTTCTTCCGTTCAATCATGCTAGCAGCTACCATTTCAATGGTTGCTCTCTTTCGCGCTTTATCCGATTTCGATTTGGGAAATTTGGTTCCCATTGCAAACAATTTCAACTGTTTTGCAGATTCAGATAACCCCAGTTCGAATTTCTTTCAGAATCGATTCTGGGGCAACATGGATTGTGAAAAAGACGTGAACTTGACTATGAACGTTGTCACTGAGTTAATGGGTAAGCAGTTTCTGAACTGTGAAGCGAATACCCTTTGTGTTGGTGAAGGTTCTTCAATGGCCGTTAAGGCAATGAAACAGTTGGGTTTTTCAACTGTTAGTGGTGTTTACACCAACCGTTTTTTCACACTCAATATGAAGAGGATTGTCTATGAGTTGGATTATCAAGACTCTTCGTTTGATTTCGTTTTGTCTAGAGATCTTGACAAGGTTTCTGTACCTGCTTTGCTTGTACTTGAGGTTGAACGTGTTCTTAAGCCTAATGGAATAGGTGCACTTCTTGTTGGTGCTACGAGTTCGCATCACAATGATTTGATTAGATCGGCGACACCGGTTTCGTCGTTGTTGAGATCTTCTAGTGTTGTTCATGTTGATGCTATTGATGATGGACTTAACCTTGTTGTTTTCAAGAAAAGATCTGAAAATGTGACAACTTTTTTCAATCACCGTCAACTTAGTTTACCTGCTGATTGTCCTAGTTTGGCATTAACCAAGCCTCTTATAGATCTGATGGAGCCTCTTGTGAGTGA
Source organism: Vicia faba (assembly GCA_948472305.1). Taxonomy (NCBI): domain Eukaryota; kingdom Viridiplantae; phylum Streptophyta; class Magnoliopsida; order Fabales; family Fabaceae; genus Vicia; species Vicia faba. Next base: position 954,801,532 of record OX451740.1, read on the forward strand.
GAAACCGAAACCGTCTTGTGCGAAGTCGGTTTCGTATTTGCCGAAGTTTGTAGATGTTTCTACTAGGAAGAGGTTGGTGTATATTGATATTGGGGTAGGAGAGCTTTTGAATGCAAATGTTAGTGATTGGTTTCTACCTTCATATCCAATTGATCAGAAAGATTTCAATGTTTATTTTGTTCACTACAATACTTCCATAATGTTGTCTTATGTGAAGAGACCCGGTATCACTTTTGTTTATCACCCGGGATTAGCCGGTAAGGCCTCCGCGGCCGATGTCGAAGATGATGTGGAAGATGATGAAGTGGATCCCTATGTTGGGGAGGAAGAGTTTGATTTCCTTGCTTGGTTCAAAGAAACAGTGCAATATGCTGATTTTGTTGTGTTGAAGATGAATGCAGGTGAAGTTGAACTCAAGTTTCTGTCTGATGTATTTGACAGTGGAGCTATATGCTTTGTTGACGAGTTGTTTCTAAGATGTCCTGATATCACAAGCAAGGAAAGTTGCATGGATGTTTACAAAAGTCTCAGAAGCAATGGTGTCTATGTGCATCAATTGTGGGGAGATTAAATTGCTTGCGTGGAAAAAAATATGTTGTGTTATTTGAATTTCTATGTGTTTGATGTAAATGGACTATAGTCCAACTATGTCATGTGCTGTTGTTGTATGTTAAGGTTGCTATGTAAGATGCAATGTCATCTGAGTGCTGTATGGTTGGGTGCTTATACTAAATAAACAACCATTGTTGGTGTAGTTTTTGTTTTGCGATTGTTGTTAGTGATGATTTTTTTTCTTTCTATTTTACCTGGTGATTGGGTTGAGTTAGTGATATTTAAAAATTGGGTTGATAATAATTGTTGTATTTATTTGATCCATCAAATTGTTGCCACGCCACTAGTAGTTGTTCTTTGATTCATTGTATCTGAACAGCAAATCTTTTTTGTTGATCATTAATGGAGTGTTGAAGTGAGAGCAAAAGAGTAACTGAAGCTTCCCATTTTCAGATAAAATGGAATCTTAAATGTTTAGTTGTATTAGGAAAGACAACCAGCTAATGATATTCAAACGCTCGTTATTTGTAACACAATTACAGTAAACTTAATTAGGAGTACTATTGAATTAATTATAATTACAGTTAAAAATTTAATTTTGAGTGGTTATGTGAATTCATTAAACTCTTTTTAGTACAAACTGCACCTTCTAATGATAAATAAATAATTTTATGACAGCCGGTGACTTAGTTAGGAGTCTTAATCAACATTACTTATACTAGTATCATGGTAGAGCTTTTAAAACTGTCGTTATATGGCGAGACATCGTTCAATTCATCTTTGGACATGATGCAAGTGTACATGATTAATAATTTAAATTGTCCTACATTTTGACATGCAACTAGTCATGATTTGAGAGGTGAAACTCACTTACTTTTCAAACTGCATAGGTGTGTCTCATAGTTAAAGATAATAACAATCATTTGATTAAAAAAAAAAATGCATCTTAGTGTACAAGAATCAATGATGAACAAATGAATATATTTAAGAGAGTAAAAAGAATGATGGTTATAAAAACTGTAAGAAGAATAAATATTGTTGTATATTTATGATATTTACAACTAGTTTATTTATACACAAAAGAAATGCCACGTAGATCCTAATAGAATAGACTTAATAACTAAGTTATCAAAAACAATTAGAAATACTAAAATACACTTTAATACCATCCTTTAATTTAAGATTTCTAATTAAAACTAACTACACTAATTCATTTCCTTAAGCGAAGAAATTGATCCGTCTTAATTGCCTTATATCTGTCATCTGCTTTTGGGTGCTACAGTGCACAACTTCTAGTACTTTGTTCCGGACTTGACTTCTGAGAAAATGATACTTTGTCTCAATATGCTTGCTTCTCCCATGTAGTATTGGATTCTTGACAAGATTGATTGCAGACTTGTTATCAATCATCAACTTTAGAGGCTTATCTACGTTGATCCTCAGATCCTGCAGTAAATTCAGAAGTCACACAACTTGACATGCAACTACAACACCTGTAATGTACTCAGCTTCACACGTTGATAGAGCAATAACAGATTGTTTCTTGGAACACCAAGAAATATGGATTCCTAGAAACTTAAACAAATATCCAGAAGTACTTCTTCTATCAACTCTATCTCCACGCCAATCAGAAGCACAATAACTCATCAACTCTGAATCTGTCTTTCTTCCATAAGGGAATAGTACTCCAAACTTCAGAATTCCCTTGATATATCTCAGAATCCTGACAGTAGCTTGATAATAGGACCACTTGGGTTTACTCATGAACCTACTAACCATTCCAACTACATAGCAAATATCAGGTCTGGTATTACACAAATATCTTAGAGAATCAACCAACTGTTTGAAGGTTGTAGCATCCACATCTTTGAAGATATGAAGAAAACATAAGAAAGGGGGGGTTGAATTGGGTTTTCCTTTCTTGAATAACTTTCGCTTCTAAGCATTATTCGTTGAACAATGCTTCTGAGTGTTACTTCTAAGTAATGCTTCTAATTAAGTTAAGAAAACATGAATTCTAAAGTATAAGCAAAAGTAAAGAACATGCGATATATCCTGGCTCACTTGAGAAACCCCCAAGCTAGTCTTGTCCACCCTTCTAAGGTGATTTCGCTTTGAACTCAAGAAATTAATCCACTATAACCAATCTGATTACAATCGCACGAGAAATCGCCTGTGACTAACACCCAGTGATACGTTCAGTGATCCAGACTAGATATAACGTTCATTGACCCAATAGAATCTGATCCTTCAGAATCTCCTACTAGGATTTTCTTCTAATGATATCTATCAGTGATCTCACAAGGTTGACATTCACTTAGTCCCCTTTGAGATATGACTACCATTGACCCAATAGAATCCACTATCAGGATTTCATCTATGATGACCGCATCCAAAGTCTTCTTGAGAATCCTGACTCAACCGAGTCTCTCAAGGAACCATCAAATAACTGTTTGATTTACATTTGCTTACATTAATAATACTTCTACACAAACTGGACATAAACATAATTAAGTACATTACAAGAACCTAATACATACTAAAAAATATTACATTGTATTGTAACTTTAATGTGTGATCTTCTTTTCTTCAAGTAGCTTCTTCACGAACAACAACCTAAAGCACTTGAATTGATGAAGTCTTTTTCTTAATAAGCTTCTGGAAGCTTTGTTGATCTCGATGTAGTAAAGAAAAGAACTTATTCATCTTGATTCACCTTATAATATTTTGGAAAGCAACCCTTGTTCTATTTTTTTTAATGATCACTTTAGAGCACAACATTTATGTTATGGATTTGTAACTAGAGATTTCATGGTCATCTTCATTATCTTGTGTGGTTTAGAAAATTTTGTGCAGCATATGAAATTAAACACATTGTGAATCAATAATTTCATTGTAATCATTATCAAAATGATTGAAGAAATATTTTGATAACAATTGTTCTTGTTGTTGTTATAGTGGTTGATAGTTTTTTGGTTGTGTTCCAATAATGACAACTTTCATTTTAACATTGAACACCAACAAATTATTTTAAACATACGATTATTTTCTTATATAGCCAAGCAAAATAGAGCCGTTGGATATTTGAAAAATATTCGTTATAAATAGTACTGCTAAGTCCTTTTCTCTTCCACAGTTCAAGTTAGTGGAGAGATAATGGAATAAGGCTTTTTCGTACTATATACTATTGTACCATGTTACAATTATATTCTTTCCTTTTGCATTTCAGAGGCTTCTGCGAGCACGAGCTTAGATGCGGGAATGTAAGATAGGGTCTTTAGAACTTCAAGTCTTCAGAGTCTTCAGAAGTGCGTCTTCAGAGTCTTCAGTACTTGGTCGTGAGAACCCGTTGTAGAGAACCTTGAATCAAAAGAGCTTCAAGTCTTGGAATATTTAGAACTTCCGTCTTTAGAATCTTTAGCATTTGGTTCTTTAAGAATCCTTTTAAGAACCTTGTTATTAGAAACACAAGTCTTCATCACCTGGACTTTAATAGAAAATTTGTCTTCGGGTCTTTTAACTTTGTCTCCTTGAAACAAGTTATCTTTTTAGAAACTAAGTTTTTAGCATCCGAACTTCAGTAGAAACTTTGTCTTTAGATCTTCTAACTTTGTTTCTTTGGAACAAATTATCTTTAGAAACTTGGGTCTTTAACATATGGACTTTAGTAGATACTTGAGTCTTCAGATCTTCTGACTGTTTCCTTAAAATACGTTGTCTTTAGAAGCTTGAGTCTTTAGCATCTGGACGTAAGTAGTAACTTTTGTCTTCAGATCTTCTGACTTGTTTCTTTAGACAAAACATCAAAACTTAAACTTCAGAGCCTTCTAGAGTGTCTTGCTACTGTTCAACAAAACTTGTGTAGCACAAAAGCGGAACTAATTCTCTTCTAATGTCTTGGCCACGCCATCCATCAGAAGCAGAACCTGTTTGTTAAGTACTCAACAATAACAAACATTAGTACAACAAAATTTTTCACACAAACATACTCATTTGTTATCATCAAAACTCAGAGATGATATTGTAGAACCAAATCTTGTTCTTACAATCTTCACCATCAGAGTCAGAATCCAATTTATGATTAGTTTTTGATGGTGTAACAGCAGCTTTACAGTTCTGCAGCTTAAATCTCTTCAGAAGCTCAAGTTCATACTTCAATTGATGCAAAATGATACCCTTCTTTAAGTACAAAATCTCCTTCCCTAGAAAATATACCATATTTCCGAGATCAGTCATCTCAAACTCATTCATTAGCGCCTCTTTGAATTTGATTATACTTTTTGAGCAACTTCCCGTTAGCAATATGTCATTAACATAGGGACATACCAAAATCATGTTGCCTCCATAATGCTGCATATAAACTCCATATTCCATTTCATGCTTCTGAAAACCCTGCTTCTTGAAAAATGAATCAATCTTCAAATTCCAAGTTATGGACGCTTTCTTCAATATGTACAGAGCTTTATGTAACTTGTACACCATCCCTTTCTGATTCTTTTTCATAAATCCAGGAGGTTGTGACACATATACCTCTTCTTGTAATGGACCGTACAAAAATGCAGACTTCATATCCAGATGCATCATAGGCCAATTTCTATTTGCAACTAAAGCAATCATCAATCTGATTGTTTCATGTCTAGATACAGGCGCAAACACCTCAAAGTAATTTAGCCCGAGTTTATGAAGAAAACTTCTAGCTACTAGCCTTGATTTGTGCTTGCCAATTGATCCATCTGGCTTATATTTGACCATGAAAACCCATATAACACTGATGGTTTTCTTCTTATCTGGAAGCTTAGTCAGCTTCCAAGTCTTGTTTCTTTCTATAGCCTCAAGTTCTTCTTTCATGGTATTCAGCCATACTTTTGTCTTGAGAGCTTCTTCAATACTCACGGGTTTAGAATCTACTAACATGGCACATTGAAAAATTTCTCTTTCTGAATATACTTCAGTGTCTTGCAACATGTCTAACTCTGCAAACCTTCTTGGTATTTGTCTGATTCTTTGTGGCCTCAGAACTTGTTCAGAAACTCTTTCTGATTCTGGAACAGTGTCAGATACTTGACCACCTTCAGAAGTTGGATTGCCTTCAGAAACTCTACCTTCTGAAGTTCCACCTTCAGAATCATGACCTTCATCAAAAACGTGATCATCTTCAGAAGCTTGTCCTCCAGAACCTACGTCTTCATAGTTTTCCCTTCCAGAAGCATGACCACCACCAGATTCTGGATCATCATCAAAATCTGGATCAGAATCAGATTCACCATCTGACTCATCTTCAGAGTTTCAAGAATCATCATCTGACTTTGACTCTTCTTCAGAACTGTCAAGTTCTGGCTTATCTTCAGAAATAAATTGAGACTTGCTCCAATCCCATACTATTAGAACATGGTTTGGTTCTACATCCCTGTAAGAGTTTTTATGATAACAAACACATGAAGAACATATATGATCTCTAATAAAGTATTTTAATATGCAGAGAAGTTCTGATGTAAGAAGCATAAAAGATGATAAAAAATATGTGATTGGGACTTTATAAGTCTGTCGGGATATTAACTGCAAGTATACAGTTCAGTCGTTCTAGTTTTAAAAGATTATCGAACCCACAAAGACTGTGTATCAATCGCATACGATCTAATGCTACAGTTTTGTCTAACTAAGCGATGAATATTCGATATTTGGGGGAGACAGTTTAGTTTTAAAAGTAATAGTACTAATTATACCGGTATGTGATAATCGGACTTAGGGAATTCGATGAATCGCTTGGCCTATAAAGTATTTCGATAAAAGCTAATTGTTTAAAAACCTGAGACATACACTCTCGTGTTTATGAAATAAGTCATGCTACTAAACCTAGTGGATGCACTTTAAATTTAATAACACTTTTTGAAAACAATTTGAATTTAATTAATTTATTAAAACACTCTCGTGTATTTAAAAATCAATGCTTCGTTACCACTATCTGGGTTGAACCCCAGCTCTCGCATGCAGGTTCTTGCCTTAATTAATTTCCCACTCTCGTGGCAAAATCGTGTTAATTAACCTCTCACTCTCGTGACAAGGATAGTTAAATTAATATTGGAAATTGGAAACCAGAAATTGTTTTATAAATATTTTTGGCCAAGGTATCATTGAATTCTTTCAGTTCTTACGGTCACATACCGGTAATAATAATTTAGCCAGACATAATTAACTTAACAGCAATAAAGTTTAGAATATAATTCATGTCAATAAACGGCATATTATAGAAACTAAATAAATAATAATTGCAATATAAAAAACCTGGAATTACAGATGCTATAGTAATCTTGAGGGAATACAGTAATCCAAATCTTCGAGCTTGACTTGCAGTAGAAATTCGTGTTAATTCTTGTAAGAAGAATTAACACTTAAAAATAGAAACTAAGGCTTGAATGAAAATTACAAGGAATTGAAAGCAGAATTGCAAAACACACAAATTGGAAATAACTGTAAAAATAAAATAAGTATTTGCTGAGTAAAATTCTTCGACCATTGGACTGTGCCTTGGTACTCATATTTATAGCAGGAAAAATCAGCAGTTTAATTTTGAATTCTTGATGAAATCTTCGTGGAGAAATTCTAGGAGCAGTAATAGTTGTGGCAATAAAATAGGAGATTCAGTGGAAACCGGGAGAACCATTCTGCCCTTCACGCCCACGTCTTCAATTCATGCGTAACGTTCTCCTTCACACGCGTGACGGTCGTCACAGGTGGGTGACGATCGTCACAGGCTGAAGTGGTGCCTTACGCTCGTCAGGTGTGTGTGACGAGCGTTTGGTTATGTTGTGGGGTGTTACGCCCGTCACAGGGGCGTGACGACCGTCACCTATCCAGAAGTCCACACTTTGTAATTTTTTATTCTTTTTCTCTTTGTTTTTCGTCTAGCTTTCTTCATGTTGTCCTTTTGCATCGGTTTGAGTCGACAAGTGTTATACCTGTAAAAAAGACAAATAATCTCGGAATAATCGAGGGTTAGACGACTTAATGGAATATAAAATCGGTAAAAAGTATGTTAATTATACAATATATTTTCTTGTTATCAAATTCCCCCATACTTAAACCTTTGCTTGTCCTCAAGCAAATAGTCATTCGAAAGGCTGGACAAGTTTTCTGGTAAGCGCATAAGCATGACATACCCTTGGATTTTTAAAGTGGTTTCGGGAAATCCTCGTTGGTTCGGCCAATACTTGAGTAGAACACTAAAGATACGCTAATGACGCAAGCAATAAGCTTACTCGTAGACTTCCATTTTAAACGAGCTATCCAACAATTCCGTTATAACTCTGCCCGGAGTTCCTCGTATCTATTTCACCCGGTTTCGTTCTGGTGCAATCACGTTAAGCCCTTTGCCTTAACACGCACGTAGTGGAGTAACCGGTTAGTGACTTTGATCCTTTAGCACGGGGTCTGGTACATGAATGTGGCAACCCTACATATTTTATCCAAATTGGAGGTTGTGGGGGATCGGGCCGTAGCACGCCCTACCGAGTTCAGAACCAGATACCTCTGAACCAACCAACACTGGATTCCTTCATTATTTGCTCAGCTCTTGTATGTGCCCGTATATTTTGGTACACAAGTTTTCTTTTCTTTTAGCAGCGAGATAGGAAGGATATTTTTAGAATCAGGCATCAAACACTTATATTCATCGATTCTCCACGTGGTTTGTGTCAAGACGGTGCTGACTGCTAGTATAAACTACTAGGGGTTACTTCTAGAACTTGAAACTCCAGATATCGGTATAATGGTTATTGAAACGGATCGCATAAGCAGGAAGTCTACGGTGACAGAACCGTATCGATCTTGTTATGTCGTTTTCGGCTTCCTCAACTGGGATTTCATTAAGGTAGGTATGTCAGGCTAATGCGAAAATAAAAAAAAAATTTGGTATGGCAAAGTAAAGCGAAGAATTTGAATCGAGACATATCGCAAGAATTTACTAGTTTTATTAAAGATTGAAAGGTACCTCTCCCACACAAAATCCGACATTGTCCTCAATGTTGCGATATATATGCGGGGAAGTACAATTACAAAAACAAAAAGGAAAAGAAATGAAACATAAAAATAACAAATTATAAAGAAATTAAAGAAAAACAAACTACTGGTGACCCCGTCCTCTACTCCTGGTGCAAGAGCGTCTGGTAGGAGTGGCTTCAGCGTCGGTGTCTTGGAAGCCATAGGTGTTCATATCTATTCTCAAGGCGTTAAGCTCTGACAGTGCCTCATCCAACCTCTCATTCATGTTTCGCTGCCCAGTCAAGATCTGAGTGTTTTGGGCGCACAGAGACTCAAACTGCTCAGCTTGCCTCCTTTCAAGCGCCGCATTCATTTGATTTTACATGTGGAGGGCGCGGAGGATGTCTTCGAGATTGATAGGAGGAGGTGCGGATGAGGATCCAGGGATATCATGGACAGGCGGAGCACTATCTAACTCTTCTTGTATATCGTCTGCGGCGGCTGCAGCTTGGTCTTCGTGGGCAGGTGCAGGCTCTGCGGGAACTTCAGGGTCGAACAACCAGTTTGCTCGGTTACTTGGATCGGTTCGGTCCCTGTTCGGCAAAATGATATTCTGATAGACGGTATTCCTAATTACGGGGTGGAATCTGCCGTCTTCCCGCTCGTAGATGAGGTGTGCGGCTTTGCAGTGATCCAAGGTTAGCAAAGCCGGTGCCATAAAAGGCAAGGTTGCAAGAGCAGCACCGTAATTTAGACCAATGGCAATCGAAGTAACCAGCCCTCCAAAATAGAAAGGTTTTCCACCTCTAGCACAAATAGAGTGGATGTGGGCGAGTAGGAACGGGGCGGCATTTATCTTTTGCCCAGTGAACACACAATGTAGAAAGAAGAGCTCCTTGGAGTTGAGCTTATGGTTGCTGTCGTGGGCAAAGATGGTGTTACTAAGAATGCGATGAAAGTAGCGGATGGCCGGATTATGGATGTGGGTAGCGTTGAGGTGGTCGTAGGACCCGACACAGATGTTCGTTAAACTGTGCCACAAGTTGAAAGCCTCCTCATTAAAACTATCCGGTACCCGAAAATGAGCACCTTCGTCCGAACAAAAATCCCATAAGCCTCGCGATGTCGGATTGAGGAAATTGGTGCTCAACACCGAACATGCGAAATTTTGCCACGCCTGATAGTTGGTTTGTGACACCCGGCGGAGTGAGGTAAGCGAACGAACTCAAGAACTGAAGAGTAAGAGTTTCGTAGATTGGTCTTGGTTCGCGGCAGAGGTTCCACAAATCCACGCTTTGTAGTAATTGGCGGATACTGTCGAGTAGTCCCAAACTCCGTAGGCAGTCGATGTCAACGTACCTTGTGGGTTGGAGACCTCGACGTTGGAATTTTTGATACTTTGCTCGTTGATTCTCCCCAGGTTCGCCGATTCTGAAATTGATAACTTGAGCGTTTGGGTTGTTTGCCATGGTGATAAAGGATTTGATTTGGGAATGGGAGAATGGGAGATTGTAAGGATGTTAATTTGGTGTTGGGAGTTTAGAAATTGGAAGGAAAATGGAGTGACTAGGTGGTTTTTCGTGTGGTGTGGTGATAATGGAGAAGGGAAAAATGGGTTTATAAGGAAGAAGGTTGGAACGGTTCTCTGTAACAGTCGTTGGTTTCTGTCTGTGTGACGGTCGTCACAGGGTTGTGACGCTCGTCACGAAGCAAAGAGGCGCGTTACGCTCGTCACAGGGGTGTGACGGTCGTAACGCAGACAGAGTCTTAAATGAAAGATCCGTTACAGGACCGTTGGAGAGTGATGAGTTTATTATTATTTTTTTCTTGGTAATTGGAATTTTATTTTTGAAGAATTTATATATATATATATTTTTTGGTTTATTTGAAATGTTTGTTTTAATTAATTATTTTAAGTAATTAAAGTTTTAAATCTAACGAAAAACAGTAAATAGTAAATAACAGTAAATAACAACAGTAAATAAAGCATAGACAGTAAACAGTAAATAGTAAATTGGGAAAGAATTTAAAATAAACTTCAATTTAATAAATGCATACCAAATTGTTTCAAAGTAAAAAATAAAAATAATGATAATGTTGCAATAATAACTAAGCTAAAAATCCATCCCACACAGAAACTTACAGTGTCCTCATTGTGCGTAAAAATGCAAGAGAGAAGGAAATGAAATAACGATGGCAATCTAGCCACGGGGAGGTGGAAACAAATGCTGATGCATATAATCCAACTGATCAGTCACCAAGTCCATGAAGGTAATGAAATCCACCCTAAGGGAAGTCAGCTCGCCCCGCATGTCCGTAATGGCCGCATGTAGGGAGTCCAGGGTAACAGCAGGTGGAGGTGGAGTAGTCTCAAGAGCTTGAGGCGCGGTCTCGGCGGAAGTAGCCTCCTGTTCCCAAGGATCAGGGAGATCATGGTAGCCTGGCGGTGTAGCAGGATCTTCTTCAGTATTAGCATTGTTTGGAACCTCATAAATGTCAACTGTAGATGGTGAAGAGGGTGGTGAAGCAGGGTAGTGAAGATCAAACAGCCAGTTATCTCGGTTGTGCACACTGGTTCTTGGGTCAGGCAGCTTAAAATGATGGACGATCTGATGATTAACTAGCAAGTCAAATGAATCTGGTCCAAGGTTTCCAATCATGCTAGTGTTGAAACAAAAAGCAATGTCCATCGGCTTTATGCCATAAAGCGGAGCAGAACCGAGCATAGGTCGGCGGAGTCCGATGGCATTAGACAGCATGGTAACTAACTCACCCAACAAGATAGGTGCATTTGGAGTTTCGATGATCCGCTCCATATTGGCGAGCATATAAGTTGCGCCGTTCACCGGACGATTTTGAGATGCACAATACATGATAAACAGCTCATCGCGGGATACATAGGTGACATTTTGCTGTTTGCCGAAGATAGTGTGGGCTATGATCTTGTGGAAATACCTGATAGCCGGGTTATGAATGCATTCAGAGTACAGATCCGACGGCTCAGGATGGTTAACACCAGCTATGCTTCCCCAGAAAAAGTCAAGCTCAGATACGGGTGTTGTACCCCAAAATTTGCCCTCCCATATTCTTCAAGAAATTGCCAAGTCATGCTTCAAAATTCCCCAAGGGTTGCACAGTTCAAGGGCCTCCTAAGCAGTCAAAATTAGGGTTTTTGTGCTGATCAAGAAAATGAAGTTTTCAAGGGTCCAATCAAGTCCCACATGCCTACAAATATGGTCAAGCATCCTCATACAAAGTTTCAAGACTTACAGCACAAAATTGCACAGTCAAAACCCTAATTGCACTACAGTCAACTGTAGGGGCAAAATGGTCATTTGACAGTCAAAAGTTCAAATTTTTGGTCAACATCTCATTTTGAAGCCACAAACATCATTTGATCAATGCTTGATCATGATTCTCAAAGCTTGGCTCAAAAATCATCAAGATGCAAAAGTTTCCTTATTTGGACAGTTGAAAAAAGTCAACTGTAAATTGACCAGGGCATAACTTTCACATGGATTATCAGAAAAATTCCATACAAATCTCATTTTTAAGAGAAAGACATTTCCTACAATTCATCTTCATACTCCAAGTCCAAGAAATGCTCTCACAAAAAGTTATCAATTTCAACATTATAGGTCATTTTCAAAAGTCAACAAAAAGGGACTTTAAGTCAAAGGCCATAAATTGAGATTGGTAAATCAAAATGACATGGGACCAAAGGCATTGGTTAGAGGACTCAAAGACCTTTCCAAAATGTCCAAGAACATGAGCAAAGCTTAAAAATTGAGCAAGTTATGCCTTGTGGAAGTTGGGAAATTTTTGGATATTTTGAAAAGTCAACATTGATTCAAATGACCTAAAATTGCTAATGGGCCTATCTTTCTTCCACAATTCATCATCCCAAGCATGTGCACGACCATTTGTCCCAAAGGGAAGTTTTTATTCATTTTTTTATTTATTTATTTGGATTTTTATTATTAATAATTCATTTAAATTAAAATAAATACATGAAAAATGCTAAAACCTAGTTTTTCAATCTTTTTGTGCATATTATATCCTCAAGATTTCGTGCCTAGCCATATATGGAAAGAATCAATTGGATTGGTCATGATTTGGTAGCAAAAGCATTTGAAAAAAGATTTGAAAATCATGGTGAAAAAATCAAATATTGCATTCATTAATTCAAGGATTTTGATCAAATTTTTTGACCTAATTCACTCATGCATAAGTATAGATCACAACCCTCATGCCCATTGAAAAAAAAAAAGCTGCGCAGAAAAGCATCCATTGAACTTGAAAATTTTTGCCAAAAACTCAAAACTGAAAACCTAGTTCTAGGACGATTCAAGGCGAGATTCCTATCCCATTAGCTTGCTGAGGCTTCATAGAAGGATTTTGCATCAAAAACCACAAGCTTTCGTGCCCAGAAACGTGAGAACAATCTCATCTGTACCGGAAATTTTTCATACTCGTGCATCTCAATTCATGCACTTTTTGCACTTTTTAACATATGATTTATATTCCTTATGCAATTCTGATGCTAACCGTGTGGTTTAATTTTGTTTTCATGCCCTATATGAGGATTTGCCATTAGAGATATCTAGGGTTCCAAGGTTTTTGATTTAGGCGTTTTCCATTCCTGTAAAATTGAGACATGACAATGCCATAAACGAAATTAGCAGGTTGGGACGAATTAGAAGAGACCATCGCGCCAAATTTCTGAGGCCACATGGCCTAATCGCTATTATCAAAATCGCTATTTCTGAGGCCCAGGTCCTCATTATTGCCATATTATTTTTCAATAAATGTTTCCATGCAGTTTCATGTACTGAAGACTACCGTACACGCTTCCATCTAACGCGCCACTTGGCCAACAATGCTAATCCAAGGGACCAGACTTGATGGACACCATAGGCATTAGTCAAGAGAGCTACAGGCTAGCCACGAAAGTCAAAAGGGCCTCAGAATCTTGGGCCAAATTACTAAGGAGAAACCTCCACTTTGGGGACTGATACCCCCCTAGGTTTGCCATTTTATTATTTTTTTTCTTTTTATTAATTCTATTCTCTTTTAATTATTGTCTTCTTAAATTAATTTATTATTTTTCATAAAAAAAACACAAAACCATAAAAAATCAGAAAAGAAAAAATAATAAATATTGTTTATTTTAAATATTTCTTGTAAATAAATTCCTAAATTAACTAGTTTTAAATTAGGTTTTAATTTTAATTCTTTTAATAAAAATCTAAAAAATATAGAATTAGGGTTTATGATAATTTTTATTCCTTGTTATTTTTTTTCATAATTAAATATTTACTATTATTTATTTTTGTAATTAAATTGCAATAAAATAATTAGGGTTAATTTTAGGATTAAAACTTTAATATGTTTTCTTAACAAATAAAAATTGTAGAGTTAGCATTTATTTCATTTAATTCTTTTTCATTAAAATCAAAAAATACCAAAAAATACCAAAAAAGACAATTTCTTTTCCTTTTAACTTTAATTAATTCATCGTTTAATTTAATTTTGCAAAAAGGGTCCAACGCCCTCGTTTAATTCTTATTTAACTCGCGCGTTTATTGCTTATCTCTTTTAATATTTATGTATCTCTCCCAAAGCCGTGTAACTAATTGCTCGCACTTTATTTTCATTAATTCTTTATTTTTCTGTCAAATCGGGTTCGAGAAATTTTGGCGATGTGGACCCGCGCCTTTTGTAATAGCTTAGAATCTTTTTATTTCTCGCAATATTTTAACTGTTAAATAATGGCATGAAAGAATGTATGGACATAAATAAAAACAAGCGCAGAGCACCAATAACATGACAAAAGACAAAAATATCTGAAAACGACACACAAATCACACACCACCCCTAGGGTACGCCTCACTGTTGCCTTGCCCTTCGAAAGGTGATCGTCGAGTAGAGGATGTCTTAGTAAGTCCTCATGATCCGGGAACCTGGCATGAGGGTAGCTTCTAAGGTGTCTTCCCATTGCTCTGGTGATCACCATGTCCCGAACCCCGAATTGACCCGAACACCTCCAACGGTGGTGCTACCTACCTCTCAATGGTGGGATGGCACTACTTTAAAGGACATTTACACAGACGAATTCCTTAGGGTGGGTAGGTTCTCTAGATACTTGCTCTAATTTCAAAAACAAATCAAAAAATACTTTTCACACCGACACCTTTTCAAAAAGCTTTCGAAAGCAATTTTTCAAACACTCTTGAGGACCGATACAAGAGTCGAACTGGAATTTTCAAAGAAACTTTTTAAAACCCACAGTTGAAAAGCAAACAAACCATTTTTGAAAACACAATGAGCAAGTATCTAAGAGCCCATGGATAACCATGGATAGAAAGGGTGCTAACACCTTCCCTTTCTATAACCTACCTCCCGAACCGAGAACAATCTCTTTAAGGAATTTTTCTGTGCTTTTGTCCTTTCCATTTGGAGAAAATAAAAGACGATGGCGACTCTTGCTTCCGCGACATTTCGCGAACCAGCGTTAAACAGTCAGTTCCAGATCCACCGATCACAGAACTGGCGACTCTGCTGGGGAACTAAAACTTAAAGTGAGGTGTACCTTAGGGCTAGTTCATAACTGTGTTTTCAGTTGTATTGATTTGTTTGCTTTACTATTGTGGGTTGCATGGGAGTTACATAGATCCTAACCCGGATCTGGGGATACCCTGTTTAGGTAGCATAAGCTGTGAGGGACCTGTCCGGCGTAGACCGACACGGGTGAAGCAGTGGCTACGTTGGTGTGGCACCTTGGTCTGTACCGATATCCCTTGTGTTGCAACGAGGAGAATATGGGTCTTCTAAGGAGTCATTAAGCACCAACAACCTTAGAACCTTAACTGACACAACTTGGCCTTTAGAATTGTAGCAGTATGCTACGCCCATTGAGGCTAAACTCTCGTGATGGTTCTGGCCGCAAGAAAAGATTGCGATGCTGGAGTTATGACCGATTGAGGGTAGTCAATGATATTGGGATCCTCTAAGAACCCGGTTACTTTGATAGGACAGGTATGAACCAACAAACTGAAAGAGGGTAGTACCCAGACCTCATGCTGGCCTAAACTTTAAGGGCTTGCCTTGTGTGACTTGTGTGCCTTACCATGTTTGCCTTTGTATCTATTTGTGGTGTGCTTTATCATAACATCATAACATCATGAGCATTGCATGCATCCTGCATAAGAACTGACCATTTCAAAGACAAGAGGGTTTCACCTTTGCTCTGTTTTGTAGGACATTATGATGCCTGTGCGAAGGAATACTATCCGGTTCAACTTTGTTCGTTCACCTGAGTTGCTTGATGAGTTGGTTAGCAGAATTCCAAATACCACTTCCTTCATTCAGAGGCATGGTTCTCTTCTCAGTTTAGTCACTGCAAAGCGGGATCAACAGTTGATGAGTGTTCTGACCCAGTTCTATGACCCTCTGTACCAGTGCTTCACCTTTCAAGACTTCTAGCTGGTCCCTACCCTGGAAGAGTTCTCTGATTTGCTTGGTATCCCTATCTTGGATCAGACTCCCTTTACTGGTTGGGAAAAGACCCTCAGACTTGAGGATGTTGCTGCATCTCTTCCTTTGACCCATTAAGAGGTAACAGACAATTGGGTGACTAGAAGCGGAGTTAAGGGTTTCTTGGCCAAGTTTCTGATCGCTAAAGCTAACAGTTTCTGGAATGACCTGGACTTTAGGGCATATGAAGACATCTTGGCTCTCCTAATCTATGGGTTAGTCTTGTTTCCTAATCCTGACAACTTCATCAATGTCACTGCCATAAGGATCTTTATGTCTCAGAATCCTGTGCCCACTCTCTTGGGTGACATCTTGCAACAACTTCATGCTCGTACTACCCGAAGACGAGGAACCCTATGGTGTTGTATCCCTTTGTTGGTGAGGTGGTTTATTTCGCACCTCCCCAAGTTCGTACTGAAGAACCAAGAAGGAAGAGGATAGGCTCACCGGTTAATGTCTCTCACCGACAAAGACATCATTTGGACTTGCAGAGGTTTGGATGAGATATCTGTTATTGATCGATGCGGGGAGTACCCTAATGTTCCTCTGATTGGTACCCAAGGAGGAATCTCTTACAATCCATGTCTAGCGCTCCGTCAGTTTGGAAGAGCAAGAAGAGCAGGCCCCCATGAGATGTTGGTGCCTCACATCAGTTTTGAGTTTCAGGTGGATAGTAACGAGCTGCGTCGTAGGTTCATCAAGGCTTGGGACAAAGTTCATAAAGCTGACCCACAAGAGTTAGGGCCAAAGACTTCTTTACCAATGGAAGCCTACTACAAATGGGTTCGCATCCGTGCTCAGAAGTTAGGTATGCCATACAAAGCCGTCAGATCCGTCATTCTTGAGTGTCCTGACAAAGATGGTGTTCCTCCAACTGTCCTTCCTCCTCAGATACCTACTGATTATGAGACATTGAAGAGATCTTGGTCGCAACTGCGAGAAGAGCGGGATTCTTACCGGGAAAAGTTCAACGAGCAGGAATTAAAGATCCAGAAGCTGACAAAGCAGTTGGAGAATGAGAGAGCTCTAAACGCCTACATCCGTACTGAGAAGAGGAGACCATGGGATCAATAAGGAGCTCCGGATGTTCTTTTACAGTTTTATTTCCCTCTTCAGTATTTCCTTTCATGTAACGCCTAAGGGTAACCTGTTGAATAATTTCAGTTTCAAAGTTGAATCTAATGAAGTGTGTTCCTTTTTGTTTACAAAGTTGATTCCCGATTGTCTTTGAAAACATGAATCATACGCATTCCATTCATCATGTGCATAGCAGGTTTTCTCCTTTTCAGGTTGCTTACCGTTCTTCGCTGTTTATTTCAGCATCATGAATCCCGACTCGTCATCAACTGAGACATCCATCAAAGCTCTTCAGGCGCAGAATGCGCAATTTCAGGAATTAATCAAGGGTTTGGCTCAAGGCCAAGAAGAGTTGAAAGCTCTGCTCCTGAAGAAGGAGAAGAAGAAGAAGAGAAGAACTGTTCTGTTTAACTCGGGCCAAAGGTTTGGCAATACTTTGCAGAATGAAGAGGCTGGTTCTTCTGTTGGCAAGAGTACTCCTCAAACAGAAAAGGGTCCTAGTCCGGTAGTCTCCGACAACGAGACTGATTTTGACGAAGAGCAGTATCCTCCGGCAGAAGACCGTTACAAGCAGCTGGAAGATAGGTTGAATGCTATGGAAATACAACAGGTACCTGGGCTGGATTTTGGAGATCTGGGTTTGTCTACTGGTGTGATTATTCCTCGGAAGTTCAAAGCACCATCTTTCACTAAGTACGACGGGGCGTCTTGCCCCAAGTTACATCTCAGGTCCTATGTTCGGAAAATCTAACCGTACTCAGTGGATAAGAATTTGTGGATCCACTTCTTCCAGGAGAGTCTTTCAGGGACTCATCTCGAATGGTTCTATCAGCTGGATGGGACCAAGGTTCGTAACTGGGAGGAGTTGGCTACTGCTTTCTACAAGCAGTATCAATATAATGCCGACCTTGCCCCTACACGTACCCAACTCCAGGGTATGTCGTTAGGTTCAAGTGAAGTTTTAAAGAGTACGCTCAGAAGTGGAGGGACCTGGCTGGCAGGGTGCAGCCTCCGTTGACTGATCGAGAGTTGGTAGACATGTTCTTGGGGATCCTATCTGGGCCATTTTTCAACCATCTTATCGGGAATTCGTCTACAGGGTTCACTGATTTGATTCTGACTGGAGAAAGAATTGAGGCGGGGTTGAAGTCTAGAAAGATTCCGAAGGGTACATCATCTAGTTCTGAGAAGAAACCCTTCAAGAAGGAGGCTAGTGTTGTATATGGTTCCAAGAGACCAGGGAGATCTGAGCACCGCCAATCTGTCAGTGCGGTAATGATTGCTAAGCCTGCTGCCGCTCCTCGGCCAACCAATCCTCAAAGGGCTGAAAGACCCCGGAGAGAATTTACCCGTTTGAGCATGACCTTATCGCAGATCCTGCCACAGTTGCTCTCAACCAACTTAGTGACCGTCAGAGAGGCTCCGAAGTTTCCAAATACTACGTCTCCTAAGTACAATCCAAATGCTCGTTGTGCTTATCATTCTGATAGCCCGGGGCATTCCACTGATGACTGTTGGGCATTAAGGAGCAAGCTGCAGGATCTTATTGACGCCAAGGAGGTACAGTTTGAGGCATCTGAGAAGCCTAATGTAATGACAGCTCCCCTACCTGCTCATGGAGTGAATGCTATTGGGGACGAAGAGGAAGTGGATGAAGCTGAGTTTGATAGCTGGATCTACCCGGCAACCGACAGTGGACCTAACAATTGGAGTGCAAAGGACAATCTACCTGTTTCTCTTGTTACTGAGTAATGAATTCCTATGTTTTTGGCATTTGTAATAAACAATAAATTGAACTTTATGGCCCGGTGTCTTACCCGAGACACCGTGGTTCTATTTGTGAGGGCATATAAATTGTCATTTCATATATCATAAATGAAAATCTTGGACGTTTTCTCGCATTTCAAATCTTGTGCTCCTTTTCTGTCTTTTCTCCCTTTATACATATTTCAAAACAGCTGTATTTACACACACACTCACTCATACAGGTTCCAATCCACTCTGGATCTCACTGGTAACGACCCTGCTACTGCCAATTATGACTTCGAAAATCCGATCAACTTAGCCGAAGACGAAGGTGAAAATGATTGCGAAGTGCCTGGCGAGCTTGCAAGACTGTTACTTCAGGAAGAGAGGGCAATTCAACCCCATGAAGAGCCAGTGGAAACAATAAACTTGGGTACTGAGGCAGACAGGAAAGAGGTAAAGATTGGTGCCAACCTAGAGCTCAGCGTGAAGCAACGGTTGACTCAAATGCTGCATGATTATATGGAGATCTTTGCATGGTCCTACGAAGACATGCCCGGGTTGGATACCGATATTGTGGTCCATCATTTGCCTACCAAGGAAGATTGCCCTCCAGTTAAGCAAAAGGTCCGCCGTATGCGTCCAGAGATGTCTGAGAAGATCAAAGCCGAGGTTATGAAACAGTTTGATGCTGGGTTCCTTGCAGTGACTTCGTACCCTCAGTGGGTTGCTAATGTGGTGCTAGTACCAAAGAAGGACGGTAAGGTCAGAATGTGTGTCGACTACAGGGATCTGAACAGGGCCAGCCCCAAGGATGACTTCCCCTACCTCACATTGATGTCCTTGTTGATAATACAGCTCAGCACAAGGTATTCTCTTTCATGGATGGCTTTTCAGGTTACAATCAGATCAAGATGGCACCTGAAGACATGGAAAAGACTACATTTGTGACTCAGTGGGGCACCTTCTGCTACAAGGTCATGCCTTTTGGACTAAAGAACGCTGGGGCAACCTACCAACGTGCCATGGTTGCTTTATTTCATGATATGATCCATCATGAGATAGAAGTGTATGTGGACGACATGATCGCGAGGTCCCAGACTGAGAAGAGCACCTAGATCATCTGCAGAAGTTGTTTGACCGGTTGAAACTGTACAAGCTGAGGTTGAACCCGAACAAGTGCACCTTCGGGGTAAGATCTGGAAAGTTGCTAGGCTTCGTGGTAAGCGACAAGGGAATTCAAGTGGACCCTGCTAAGGTCAAAGCTATTCAAGAGATGCCAGTTCCTAAGACAGAGAAGGAAGTCAGAGGCTTTTTAGGACGCCTGAATTACATTGCTCGGTTCATCTCACACCTAACTGCTATCTGTGAGCCAATCTTCAAGCTGCTGAAGAAAGATCAGGTAGTACGTTGGAATGATGAATGTCAGGCTGCTTTTGACAGAATCAAGGAGTATCTCTAAGAACCACCTATCCTTATGCCACCGGTTGAAGGGAGACCTCTGATATTATACCTGACAGTGCTTGACAACTCAATGGGGTGTGTGCTGGGGCAGCATGACGAGTCTGGCCGAAAAGAGCATGCCATTTATTACCTTAGCAAAAAGTTTACCGACTGTGAGACCCGATACTCACTGCTTGAGAAAACTTGCTGCGCTTTGGTATGGGCTGCTCGCCGGCTGAGACAGTATATGCTGACTCAATAACCCTGTTGATCTCAAAGATGGATCCTATAAAGTATATATTCGAAAAGCCTGCTCTGTCTGGGAGGATTGCAAGATGGCAAATGATCTTGATGGAATACGACATTCAGTACACAACCCAGAAAGCCATCAAGGGGAGTGTATTGGTAGACCACTTGGCACATCAGGCCGTAGATGACTATCAGTCAATGAACTTTGAGTTTCCGGATGAAAGTATCATGATTGTGACTGATTGTGAAGTACCTGGACCGGATGAAGGACCTGAGGAAGGATCCCGATGGTCTATGCACTTTGACGGAGCCTCCAATGCTTTGGGAAACGGTATCGGCGCCATAATCATATCACCTCAAGGCACTCATACTCCACTAACTGCCCGACTATGTTTCAATTGTACCAACAACATGGCGGAGTATGAGGTGTGCATCATGGGTCTTCAAGCTGCGATCGATCTAAGGATCAAGTTTCTGAGTGTCTTCGGAGATTCCGCTCTTGTGATCAATCAGATCAAAGGAGAGTGGGATACGAAACATCCAAACCTGATTCCTTACAGAGAATGTGTGTTGACCCTGATCCCCCACTTCACAGAGATAACCTTTGAACACTTCCCAAGAGAAGAGAATCAGTTGGTAGACGCGTTAGCTACAATGTCTTCTATGTTCAAAGTTAAATGGGATAACGAAGCTCCCAGGATCATCATCTGGAAACTGGACGAACCGGCATACTGTTGCGATCTCGAGACTGAATTGGTGACTGAGAAGCCTTGGTACCATGAGGTGAAGAGATATCTGGAAGCTCAGGAATACCCTGAAGGTGCATCTGTCAACGATAAGAAGTTCCTGAGAAGGTTCGCAGCAAAATTCTTCCTTAGCAACGGCATCTTGTACAAGCGAAACCATGATTCAACTTTACTGCGTTGTGTGGATAAGACTGAAGCAGAAAGGATCATGGAAGAGCTACATGAAGGGACCTTTGGTACACATTCCAGTGGGCACACTATGGCTAAGAAGATCCTTCGGGCAGGATATTACTGGTCCACAATGGAAGCTGACTGCTACCAACATTCTAGGACATGCCATAAGTGCCAGATTTATGCAGACAAGGTGCATGTTCCTCCAGTTCCCCTGAATGTGCTGACTGCGCCTTGGCCGTTTGCAATGTGGGGCATAGACATGATCGGTGAGATTAAACCTACGGCATCTAACGGACATCGCTTCATCCTGGTAACAATTGATTATTTTACGAAGTGGGTCGAAGCAGCTTCCTACGCTACGGTAACCAAGACTGTTGTGGCACGGTTCATTCGACATAACCTGATATGTCGGTACGGCGTCCCTGAGAGAATTATTACAGACAACGGTACCAATCTGAATAACAAGATGATCGCTGAGCTCTGCGAGCAGTTCAAAATACAGCACCACAATTCTTCTCCTTACAGGCCGAAGATGAATGGGGCTGTAGAAGCAGCAAATAAGAACATCAAGAAAATCGTGCAGAAGATGACAGTGACTTATAAGGATTGGCACGAGATGTTACCGTTCGCTCTACATGGGTACCGTACCTCAGCTAGGACATCAACCGGGGCAACTCCTTTCTCTTTGGTTTATGGTATGGAGGCAGTCTTACCGATCAAAGTACAAATACCCTCTCTCCGGATAATGAAGGATGCAAATCTGAATGAAGATGATTGGATCCAGACACGACTTGATCAACTCAACCTTATTGATGAAAAGAGACTTGCTGCTATCTGTCATGGTCAGACGTATCAGAAACGAATGATCAGGGCATTTAACAAAAAGGTCAGACCACAGGAATATCAAGTTGGGGATTTGGTAATCAAGAGAATCATCCTTCCTCAGAGTGATCCAAGGGGCAAATGGACCCCTACGTACAAAGGGCCATTTGTGGTTAAACATGTGTTCTCAGGAGGAGCCATGATTCTAACCAATATAGATGGTGACGACCTTCCTCACCCCGCCAATGCAGACATAGTAAAAAAATACTACGCATGAAAAAAGACCCGCTAGGCTGACATGCCTAGGCAAAAATTAGGGCTTCCCGGCGAACCAAAAGGGTTCGGGCAAAATGAAGGGATGAAAATGAAAAAATCTGTACACCCGGCAAGTCGAAAACCTGAAAAGGCGGCTTGGGCAAAAATGGGTATCCCGGTGGACTGAAAACCCGAAAGGGCGGTCCAGGCAAAAATTAGGGATAAAAGCGTAATACTATGTCTCATTGATCACTTTGCATCCAGAATCCAGCCTCAAGTTCAGACGGCATCAATCAGTCAGCTTCATTTTCGTTTAGGTCATCAAGTGATGAGACGCTTGGAGTTATAAAGGCAATAGCAGAGTTGAAACCCAGTGGGATCATTCATTTCACACAGCTGTTTTATTTTCCCTTGTACAAAACTTGTATAAACTCTTTTGTTCAGCGGCGTTCTCTTACTAGGACGTCAGCCTCTTGTACACAAAACGCCTATTTTCAGGCCATTCAAAAATCAATACAAATATATTTTCAGTTAAAAGTGCCAATTGTTTTTCTTTTTCTGTTTTGTTTTGCGAAGAACGTCCAAGGTTCAATTTGTGATATATGCATTGACAATAATTTGCTAACTCATGAATATTTGCATACGAAACAAAGGATTAGTTACAGGTAACGTTAGAAACAGGGGCAATAAAGAGTTGTCTAAGCAATCTAATTGTTCCATCCTCCAAGGTACCAAGGTAGGTTCAGCTAAAGAACATAACCAGATATCCAAACTCCCCAGAGAGTAAGCAGTCAGTGCACTCTTCTCCAAGCAGAGTTATCAAATCTCAAGGAAGTTGAGTATCCCCCAGTAGATCTCGACATTCCCCAGCAGCATATATACGCGTATTCTTAACAAGCATCCCCGACAGTCTTGGTCTAAAGATTGTTCCCCGGAGGCATATCAACATTCAAAGGAATCACTTCCCCCGCAGTTCAAAAACTTCCCCAGGAGAGTCCAATCTAGTTCCCCAGGAAGATTGGAATCATCTCCCAAGCAGTAAGCTTATCCTCAGTAGATTCTGGAAGCTTATCCTCGCAGAACACGAACGCGTCGTCCGGCTTTATTCAAAGAGTTATTTCCTTAACAGGATATAACTGGGTTATCCTCAACCAAAAGCCACGGAAAGGTCGTCGTCAACACAATCTTCTTACCCCCAACGAAGTCTATTAACACTTCCAACGCAACAAGGGTATCCTCAGCAAGTTACTATCAACAATTCAGCAAAAGTATCTCTCTCCCCACAGAGTATCGCTTCCCAGCAAGATCGTCAGAGTACTTTTCCTCCCCGCAGAGTTATTCCATTCTCCAAGTTTATTCCCCAACGGAGTTATCTTCTCCTACCGGTATTCTTGCAACTATCATCCCCAGCGGAAGTAAAGGCTTATTTTTCAACATCAGCCCAGGAGTGACTTCCCGGCACCCGTCAAGGATTTACTTTCCTAGACGAAAGCATACATAAACATCACATACGTCATTATAGCATGCATGTACGCATCATATCATACAAATCTCATTTATGTTGAGAACATCATTGCTTGGTCCATATCATGCATTGCATATGACTGACCTTTACCTTTCAGGAAAGATTCAGTTAAATTCTCAATCATATTTCAAGACCTAGACCGGTTCAGTTCATCGACTCCAAAGATTTCTTATCCAGTCCAAGGCCTTCTCTAGTCCAGCTAAATCGACCCCAAACAGATTTTCTGATGAAGACTCAGTAGAAGTTATCAAAGGTTTTTCTCAAACATCCGCTTTTGAGATTATAATTTCCTATGGTTCTCTCCCCAACGGTGCGGAGATGATAATTCCATCCCAGGTTTTTCTCAAACGTCCGCTTTTGAGATTATAATTTCCTATGGTTCTCTCCCCAACGGTGCGGAGATGATAATTCCATCCCAGGTTTTTCTCAAACGTCCGCTTTTGAGATTATAATTTCCTATGGTTCTCTCCCCAACGGTGCGGAGATGATAATTCCATCCCAGGTTTTTCTCAAACGTCCGCTTTTGAGATTATAATTTCCTATGGTTCTCTCCCCAACGGTGCGGAGATGATAATTCCATCCCAGGTTTTTCTCAAACGTCCGCTTTTGAGATTATAATTTCCTATGGTTCTCTCCCCAACGGTGCGGAGATGATAATTCCATCCCAGGTTTTTCTCAAACGTCCGCTTTTGAGATTATAATTTCCTATGGTTCTCTCCCCAACGGTGCGGAGATGATAATTCCATCCCAGGTTTTTCTCAAACGTCCGCTTTTGAGATTATAATTTCCTATGGTTCTCTCCCCAGCGGTGCGGAGATGATAATTCCATCCCAGGTTTTTCTCAAACGTCCGCTGTTGAGATTATAATTTCCTATGGTTCTCTCCCCAATGTTGTGGAGATGATAATTCCATTTCAGGTTTTTCTCAAACGTCCGCTTTTGAGATTATAATTTCCTATGGTTCTCTCCCCAACGGTGCGGAGATGATAATTCCATCCCAGGTTTTTCTCAAACGTCCGCTTTTGAGATTATAATTTCCTATGGTTCTCTCCCCAATGTGGCGGAGATGATAATTCCATTCCAGGTTTTTCTCAAACGCCCGCTTTTGAGATTATAATTTCCTATGGTTCTCTCCCCAATGCTGCGGAGACGATAATTCCATTCCAGTTTTTTCTCAATGTTTGCTATTTTGATTATAATTGCCTATGGTTCTCTTCCCAATCCTGCGGAGGTGGTAATCCCAAGTTTTTCTCAATGTTTGCTTTTGAGATCATAATTGCTTATAGGTTCTCTCACTGTTCTTGCTGAGGTAGTAACCACCCCTGGTTCATTCATCATCTTTTTGAAGCTCCAGATTCAGCTCCTGTAACCAGTCAGGACACATCTATACCAAGCATCTGAAAACCAGCTCCTGCAACATGTCAGGTACTCATTTTTTTTCTTTTGCAGGTACGCAGGTTCTCGCTAAGGAATCTCTTACGCGATCAACATCCAGATGGCATCTATAAGCCCATCATCCTATCCATCAATCTCCAAATGGCATCTATAAGCCCATTCCCATCATCGCACTGCTACTATGTGAGCGCAAATTTCTGGGCACTCTAGTGTTCAATCATCTTCTACCCTCGGATTACGAAAGGCACGTTAGCCAATCTGCATCCTCAGGTCTAAGAAGATTGAACAGGGGCAACTGTTGTACCCCAAAATTTGCCCTCCCATATTCTTTAAGAAATTACCAAGTCATGCTTCAAAATTCCCCAAGGGTTGCACAGTTCAAGGGCCTCCTAAGCAGTCAAAATTAGGGTTTTTGTGCTGATCAAGAAAATGAAGTTTTCAAGGGTCCAATCAAGTCCCACATGCCTACAAATATGGTCAAGCATCCTCATACAAAGTTTCAAGACTTACAGCACAAAATTGCACAGTCAAAACCCTAATTGCACTACAGTCAACTGTAGGGGCAAAATGGTCATTTGACAGTCAAAAGTTCAAATTTTTGGTCAACATCTCATTTTGAAGCCACAAACATCATTTGATCAATGCTTGATCATGATTCTCAAAGCTTGGCTCAAAAATCATCAAGATGCAAAAGTTTCCTTATTTGGACAGTTGAAAAAAGTCAACTGTAAATTGACCAGGGCATAACTTTCACATGGATTATCAGAAAAATTCCATCCAAAGCTCATTTTGAAGAGAAAGAAATTTCCTACAATTCATCTTCATACTCCAAGTCCAAGAAATGCTCTCACAAAAAGTTATCAATTTCAACATTATAGGTCATTTTCAAAAGTCAACAAAAAGGGACTTTAAGTAAAAGGCCATAACTTGAGATTGGTAAATCAAAATGACATGGGACCAAAGGCATTGGTTAGAGGACTCAAAGACCTTTCCAAAATGTCCAAGAACATGAGCAAAGCTTAAAAATTGAGCAAGTTATGCCTTGTGGAAGTTGGGAAATTTTTGGATATTTTGAAAAGTCAACATTGATTCAAATGACCTAAAATTGCTAATGGGCCTATCTTTCTTCCACAATTCATCATCCCAAGCATGTGCACGACCATTTGTCCCAAAGGGAAGTTTTTATTCATTTTTTTATTTATTTATTTGGATTTTTATTATTAATAATTCATTTAAATTAAAATAAATACATGAAAAATGCTAAAACCTAGTTTTTCAATCTTTTTGTGCATATTATATCCTCAAGATTTCGTGCCTAGCCATATATGGAAAGAATCAATTGGATTGGTCATGATTTGGTAGCAAAAGCATGTGAAAAAAGATTTGAAAATCATGGTGAAAAAATCAAATATTGCATTCATTAATTCAAGGATTTTGATCAAATTTTTTGACCTAATTCACTCATGCATAAGTATAGATCACAACCCTCATGCCCATTGAAAAAAAAAAGCTGCGCAGAAAAGCATCCATTGAACTTGAAATTTTTTGCCAAAAACTCAAAACTGAAAACCTAGTTCTAGGACGATTCAAGGCGAGATTCCTATCCCATTAGCTTGCTGAGGCTTCATAGAAGGATTTTGCATCAAAAACCACAAGCTTTCGTGCCCAGAAACGTGAGAACAATCTCATCTGTACCGGAAATTTTTCATACTCGTGCATCTCAATTCATGCGCTTTTTTCACTTTTTAACATATGATTTATATTCCTTATGCAATTCTGATGCTAACCGTGTGGTTTAATTTTGTTTTCATGCCCTATATGAGGATTTGCCAATAGAGATATCTAGGGTTCCAAGGTTTTTGATTTAGGCGTTTTCCATTCCTGTAAAATTGAGACATGACAATGCCATAAACAAAATCAGCAGGTTGGGACGAATTAGAAGAGACCACCGCGCCAAATTTCTGAGGCCACATGGCCTAATCGCTATTATCAAAATACGCATGCTTTGAGGGGGTTCAAAACCCCCGTTAAATGTTTGTTGTTTTTTTTCAGGAAATCACCAACGAGGAAGATGATTATGTGGAAGGCTCTGATTGGAACGTTCAAATTCTGCGCGCGTTTTTTAAGCCACTGACCATTTATCTTTTATAATATTTGTTAGTTGTTATATGTTAAAAGCGCGTTGAGTGGAGTAGTGGTGAAGCACTTGGTTGGTAACGTTAATGACCTGGGTTCGAGCCCCAGGTCCTCATTATTGCCATATTATTTTTCAATAAATGTTTCCATGCAGTTTCATGTACTGAAGACTACCGTACACGCTTCCATCTAACGCGCCACTTGGCCAACAATGCTAATCCAAGGGACCAGACTTGATGGACACCATAGGCATTAGTCAAGAGAGCTACAGGCTAGCCACGAAAGTCAAAAGGGCCTCAGAATCTTGGGCCAAATTACTAAGGAGAAACCTCCACTTTGGGGACTGATACCCCCCTAGGTTTGCCATTTTATTATTTTTTTCTTTTTATTAATTCTATTCTCTTTTAATTATTGTCTTCTTAAATTAATTTATTATTTTTCATAAAAAAACACAAAACCATAAAAAATCAGAAAAGAAAAAATAATAAATATTGTTTATTTTAAATATTTCTTGTAAATAAATTCCTAAATTAACTAGTTTTAAATTAGGTTTTAATTTTAATTCTTTTAATAAAAATCTAAAAAATATAGAATTAGGGTTTATGATAATTTTTATTCCTTGTTATTTTTTTTCATAATTAAATATTTACTATTATTTATTTTTGTAATTAAATTGCAATAAAATAATTAGGGTTAATTTTAGGATTAAAACTTTAATATGTTTTCTTAACAAATAAAAATTGTAGAGTTAGCATTTATTTCATTTAATTCTTTTTCATTAAAATCAAAAAATACCAAAAAATACCAAAAAAGACAATTTCTTTTCCTTTTAATTTTAATTAATTCATCGTTTAATTTAATTTTGCAAAAAGGGTCCAACGCCCTCGTTTAATTCTTATTTAACTCGCGCGTTTATTGCTTATCTCTTTTAATATTTATGTATCTCTCCCAAAGCCGTGTAACTAATTGCTCGCACTTTATTTTCATTAATTCTTTATTTTTCTGTCAAATCGGGTTCGAGAAATTTTGGCGATGTGGACCCGCGCCTTTTGTAATAGCTTAGAATCTTTTTATTTCTCGCAATATTTTAACTGTTAAATAATGGCATGAAAGAATGTATGGACATAAATAAAAACAAGCGCAGAGCACCAATAACATGACAAAAGACAAAAATATCTGAAAACGACACACAAATCACACATCACCCATAGGGTACGCCTCACTGTTGCCTTGCCCTTCGAAAGGTGATCGTCGAGTAGAGGATGTCTTAGTAAGTCCTCATGATCCGGGAACCTGGCATGAGGGTAGCTTCTAAGGTGTCTTCCCATTGCTCTGGTGATCACCATGTCCCGAACCCCGAATTGACCCGAACACCTCCAACGGTGGTGCTACCTACCTCTCAATGGTGGGATGGCACTACTTTAAAGGACATTTACACAGACGAATTCCTTAGGGTAGGTAGGTTCTCTAGATACTTGCTCTAATTTCAAAAACAAATCAAAAAATACTTTTCACACCGACACCTTTTCAAAAAGCTTTCGAAAGCAATTTTTCAAACACTCTTGAGGACCGATACAAGAGTCGAACTGGAATTTTCAAAGAAACTTTTTAAAACCCACAGTTGAAAAGCAAACAAACCATTTTTGAAAACACAATGAGCAAGTATCTAAGAGCCCATGGATAACCATGGATAGAAAGGGTATTAACACCTTCCCTTTCTATAACCTACCTCCCGAACCGAGAGCAATCTCTTTAAGGAATTTTTATGTGCTTTTGTCCTTTCCATTTGGAGAAAATAAAAGACGATGGCGACTCTTGCTTCCGCGACATTTCGCGAACCAGCGTTAAACAGTCAGTTCCAGATCCACCGATCACAGAACTGGCGACTCTGCTGGGGAACTAAAACTTAAAGTGAGGTGTACCTTAGGGCTAGTTCATAACTGTGTTTTCAATTGTATTGATTTGTTTGATTTACTATTGTGGGTTGCATGGGAGTTACATAGATCCTAACCCGGATCTGGGGATACCCTGTTTAGGTAGCATAAGCTGTGAGGGACCTGTCCGGCGTAGACCGACACGGGTGAAGCAGTGGCTACGTTGGTGTGGCACCTTGGTCTGTACCGATATCCCTTGTGTTGCAACGAGGAGAATATGGGTCTTCTAAGGAGTCATTAAGCACCAACAACCTTAGAACCTTAATTGACACAACTTGGCCTTTAGAATTGTAGCAGTATGCTACGCCCATTGAGGCTAAACTCTCGTGATGGTTCTGGCCGCAAGAAAAGATTGCGATGCTGGAGTTATGACCGATTGAGGGTAGTCAATGATATTGGGATCCTCTAAGAACCCGGTTACTTTGATAGGACAGGTATGAACCAACAAACTGAAAGAGGGTAGTACCCAGACCTCATGCTGGCCTAAACTTTAAGGGCTTGCCTTGTGTGACTTGTGTGCCTTACCATGTTTGCCTTTGTATCTATTTGTGGTGTGCTTTATCATAACATCATAACATCATGAGCATTGCATGCATCCTGCATAAGAACTGACCATTTCAAAGACAAGAGGGTTTCACCTTTGCTCTGTTTTGTAGGACATTATGATGCCTGTGCGAAGGAATACTATCCGGTTCAACTTTGTTCGTTCACCTGAGTTGCTTGATGAGTTGGTTAGCAGAATTCCAAATACCACTTCCATCATTCAGAGGCATGGTTCTCTTCTCAGTTTAGTCACTGCAAAGCGGGATCAACAGTTGATGAGTGTTCTGACCCAGTTCTATGACCCTCTGTACCAGTGCTTCACCTTTCAAGACTTCCAGCTGGTCCCTACCCTGGAAGAGTTCTCTGATTTGCTTGGTATCCCTATCTTGGATCAGACTCCCTTTACTGGTTGGGAAAAGACCCTCAGACTTGAGGATGTTGCTGCATCTCTTCCTTTGACCCATCAAGAGGTAACAGACAATTGGGTGACTAGAAGCGGAGTTAAGGGTTTCTTGGCCAAGTTTCTGATCGGTAAAGCTAACAGTTTCTGGAATGACCTGGACTTTAGGGCATATGAAGACATCTTGGCTCTCCTAATCTATGGGTTAGTCTTGTTTCCTAATCCTGACAACTTCATCAATGTCACTGCCATAAGGATCTTTATGTCTCAGAATCCTGTGCCCACTCTCTTGGGTGACATCTTGCAACAACTTCATGCTCGTACTACCCGAAGACGAGGAACCCTATGGTGTTGTATCCCTTTGTTGGTGAGGTGGTTTATTTCGCACCTCCCCAAGTTCGTACTGAAGAACCAAGAAGGAAGAGGATGGGCTCACCGGTTAATGTCTCTCACCGACAAAGACATCATTTGGACTTGCAGAGGTTTGGATGAGATAGCTGTTATTGATTGATGCGGGGAGTACCCTAATGTTCCTCTGATTGGTACCCAAGGAGGAATCTCTTACAATCCATGTCTAGCGCTCCGTCAGTTTGGAAGAGCAAGAAGAGCAGGCCCCCATGAGATGTTGGTGCCTCACATCAGTTTTGAGTTTCAGGTGGATAGTAACGAGCTGCGTCGTAGGTTCATCAAGGCTTGGGACAAAGTTCATAAAGCTGACCCACAAGAGTTAGGGCCAAAGACTTCTTTACCAATGGAAGCCTACTACAAATGGGTTCGCATCCGTGCTCAGAAGTTAGGTATGCCATACGAAGCCGTCAGATCCGTCATTCTTGAGTGTCCTGACAAAGATGGTGTTCCTCCAACTGTCCTTCCTCCTCAGATACCTACTGATTATGAGACATTGAAGAGATCTTGGTCGCAACTGCGAGAAGAGCGGGATTCTTACCGGGAAAAGTTCAACGAGCAGGAATTAAAGATCCAGAAGCTGACAAAGCAGTTGGAGAATGAGAGAGCTCTGAACGCCTACATCAGTACTGAGAAGAGGAGACCATGGGATCAATAAGGAGCTCCGGATGTTCTTTTACAGTTTTATTTCCCTCTTCAGTATTTCCTTTCATGTAACGCCTAAGGGTAACCTGTTGAATAATTTCAGTTTCAAAGTTGAATCTAATGAAGTGTGTTCCTTTTTGTTTACAAAGTTGATTCCCGATTGTCTTTGAAAACATGAATCATACGCATTCCATTCATCATGTGCATAGCAGGTTTTCTCCTTTTCAGGTTGATTACCGTTCTTCGCTGTTTATTTCAGCATCATGAATCCCGACTCGTCATCAACTGAGACATCCATCAAAGCTCTTCAGGCGCAGAATGCGCAATTTCAGGAATTAATCAAGGGTTTGGCTCAAGGCCAAGAAGAGTTGAAAGCTCTGCTCCTGAAGAAGGAGAAGAAGAAGAAGAGAAGAACTGTTCTGTTTAACTCGGGCCAAAGGTTTGGCAATACTTTGCAGAATGAAGAGGCTGGTTCTTCTGTTGGCAAGAGTACTCCTCAAACAGAAAAGGGTCCTAGTCTGGTAGTCTCCGACAACGAGACTGATTTTGACGAAGAGCAGTATCCTCCGGCAGAAGACCGTTACAAGCAGTTGGAAGATAGGTTGAATGCTATGGAAATACAACAGGTACCTGGGCTGGATTTTGGAGATCTGGGTTTGTCTACTGGTGTGATTATTCCTCGGAAGTTCAAAGCACCATCTTTCACTAAGTACGACGGGGCGTCTTGCCCCAAGTTACATCTCAGGTCCTATGTTCGGAAAATCCAACCGTACTCAGTGGATAAGAATTTGTGGATCCACTTCTTCCAGGAGAGTCTTTCAGGGACTCATCTCGAATGGTTCTATCAGCTGGATGGGACCAAGGTTCGTAACTGGGAGGAGTTGGCTACTGCTTTCTACAAGCAGTATCAATATAATGCCGACCTTGCCCCTACACGTACCCAACTCCAGGGTATGTCGTTAGGTTCAAGTGAAGGTTTTAAAGAGTACGCTCAGAAGTGGAGGGACCTGGCTGGCAGGGTGCAGCCTCCGTTGACTGATCGAGAGTTGGTAGACATGTTCTTGGGGACCCTATCTGGGCCATTTTTCAACCATCTTATCGGGAATTCGTCTACAGGGTTCACTGATTTGATTCTGACTGGAGAAAGAATTGAGGCGGGGTTGAAGTCTAGAAAGATTCCGAAGGGTACATCATCTAGTTCTGAGAAGAAACCCTTCAAGAAGGAGGCTAGTGTTGTATATGGTTCCAAGAGACCAGGGAGATCTGAGCACCGCCAATCTGTCAGTGCGGTAATGATTGCTAAGCCTGCTGCCGCTCCTCGGCCAACCAATCCTCAAAGGGCTGAAAGACCCCGGAGAGAATTTACCCGTTTGAGCATGACCTTATCGCAGATCCTGCCACAGTTGCTCTCAACCAACTTAGTGACCGTCAGAGAGGCTCCGAAGTTTCCAAATACTACGTCTCCTAAGTACAATCCAAATGCTCGTTGTGCTTATCATTCTGATAGCCCGGGGCATTCCACTGATGACTGTTGGGCATTAAGGAGCAAGCTGCAGGATCTTATTGACGCCAAGGAGGTACAGTTTGAGGCATCTGAGAAGCCTAATGTAATGACAGCTCCCCTACCTGCTCATGGAGTGAATGCTATTGGGGACGAAGAGGAAGTGGATGAAGCTGAGTTTGATAGCTGGATCTACCCGGCAATCGACAGTGGACCTAACAATTAGAGTGCAAAGGACAATCTACCTGTTTCTCTTGTTACTGAGTAATGAATTCCTATGTTTTTGGCATTTGTAATAAACAATAAATTGAACTTTATGGCCCGGTGTCTTACCCGAGACACCGTGGTTCTATTTGTGTGGGCATATAAATTGTCATTTCATATATCATAAATGAAAATCTTGGACGTTTTCTCGCATTTCAAATCTTGTGCTCCTTTTCTGTCTTTTCTCCCTTTATACATATTTCAAAACAGCTGTATTTACACACACACTCACTCATACAGGTTCCAATCCACTCTGGATCTCACTGGTAACGACCCTGCTACTGCCAATTATGACTTCGAAAATCCGATCAACTTAGCCGAAGACGAAGGTGAAAATGATTGCGAAGTGCCTGGCGAGCTTGCAAAACTGTTACTTCAGGAAGAGAGGGCAATTCAACCCCATGAAGAGCCAGTGGAAACAATAAACTTGGGTACTGAGGCAGACAGGAAAGAGGTAAAGATTGGTGCCAACCTAGAGCTCAGCGTGAAGCAACGGTTGACTCAAATGCTGCATGATTATATGGAGATCTTTGCATGGTCCTACGAAGACATGCCCGGGTTGGATACCGATATTGTGGTCCATCATTTGCCTACCAAGGAAGATTGCCCTCCAGTTAAGCAAAAGGTCCGCCGTATGCGTCCAGAGATGTCTGAGAAGATCAAAGCCGAGGTTATGAAACAGTTTGATGCTGGGTTCCTTGCAGTGACTTCGTACCCTCAGTGGGTTGCTAATGTGGTGCCGGTACCAAAGAAGGACGGTAAGGTCAGAATGTGTGTCGACTACAGGGATCTGAACAGGGCCATCCCCAAGGATGACTTCCCCCTACCTCACATTGATGTCCTTGTTGATAATACAGCTCAGCACAAGGTATTCTCTTTCATGGATGGCTTTTCAGGTTACAATCAGATCAAGATGGCACCTGAAGACATGGAAAAGACTACATTTGTGACTCAGTGGGGCACCTTCTGCTACAAGGTCATGCCTTTTGGACTAAAGAACGCTGGGGCAACCTACCAACGTGCCATGGTTGCTTTATTTCATGATATGATCCATCATGAGATAGAAGTGTATGTGGACGATATGATCGCGAGGTCCCAGACTGAGAAGAGCACCTAGATCATCTGCAGAAGTTGTTTGACCGGTTGAAACTGTACAAGCTGAGGTTGAACCCGAACAAGTGCACCTTCGGGGTAAGATCTGGAAAGTTGCTAGGCTTCGTGGTAAGCGACAAGGGAATTCAAGTGGACCCTGCTAAGGTCAAAGCTATTCAAGAGACGCCAGTTCCTAAGACAGAGAAGGAAGTCAGAGGCTTTTTAGGACGCCTGAATTACATTGCTCGGTTCATCTCACACCTAACTGCTACCTGTGAGCCAATCTTCAAGCTGCTGAAGAAAGATCAGGTAGTACATTGGAATGATGAATGTCAGGCTGCTTTTGACAGAATCAAGGAGTATCTCCAAGAACCACCTATCCTTATGCCACCGGTTGAAGGGAGACCTCTGATATTATACCTGACAGTGCTTGACAACTCAATGGGGTGTGTGCTGGGGCAGCATGACGAGTCTGGCCGAAAAGAGCATGCCATTTATTACCTTAGCAAAAAGTTTACCGACTGTGAGACCCGATACTCACTGCTTGAGAAAACTTGCTGCGCTTTGGTATGGGCTGCTCGCCGGCTGGGACAGTATATGCTGACTCATACTACCCTGTTGATCTCAAAGATGGATCCTATAAAGTATATATTCGAAAAGCCTACTCTGTCTGGGAGGATTGCAAGATGGAAAATGATCTTGACGGAATACGACATTCAGTACACAACCCAGAAAGCCATCAAGGGGAGTGTATTGGCAGACCACTTGGCACATCAGGCCGTAGATGACTATCAGTCAATGAACTTTGAGTTTCCGGATGAAAGTATCATGATTGTGACTGATTGTGAAGTACCTGGATCGGATGAAGGACCTGAGGAAGGATCCCGATGGTCTATGCACTTTGACGGAGCCTCCAACGCTTTGGGAAACGGTATCGGCGCCATAATCATATCACCTCAAGGCACTCATACTCCACTAATTACCCGACTATGTTTCAATTGTACCAACAACATGGCGGAGTATGAGGCGTGCATCATGGGTCTTCAAGTTGCGATCGATCTAAGGATCAAGTTTCTGAGTGTCTTCGGAGATTCCGCTCTTGTGATCAATCAGATCAAAGGAGAGTGGGATACGAAACATCCAAACCTGATTCCTTACAGAGAATGTGTGTTGACCCTGATCCCCCACTTCACAGAGATAACCTTTGAACACTTCCCAAGAGAAGAGAATCAGTTGGTAGACGCGTTAGCTACAATGTCTTCTATGTTCAAAGTTAAATGGGATAACGAAGCTCCCAGGATCATCATCTGGAAACTGGACGAACCGGCATACTGTTGCGATCTCGAGACTGAATTGGTGACTGAGAAGCCTTGGTACCATGAGGTGAAGAGATATCTGGAAGCTCAGGAATACCCTGAAGGTGCATCTGTCAACGATAAGAATTTCCTGAGAAGGTTCGCAGCAAAATTCTTCCTTAGCAACGACATCTTGTACAAGCGAAACCATGATTCAACTTTACTGCGTTGTGTGGATAAGACTGAAGCAGAAAGGATCATGGAAGAGCTACATGAAGGGACCTTTGGTACACATTCCAGTGGGCACACTATGGCTAAGAAGATCCTTCGGGCAGGATATTACTGGTCCACAATGGAAGCTGACTGCTACCAACATTCTAGGACATGCCATAAGTGCCAGATTTATGCAGACAAGGTGCATGTTCCTCCAGTTCCCCTGAATGTGCTGACTGCGCCTTGGCCATTTGCAATGTGGGGCATAGACATGATCAGTGAGATTAAACCTACGGCATCTAACGGACATCGCTTCATCCTGGTAGCAATTGATTATTTTACGAAGTGGGTCGAAGCAGCTTCCTACGCTACGGTAACCAAGACTGTTAGGGCACGGTTCATTCGACATAACCTGATCTGTCGGTACGGCGTCCCTGAGAGAATTATTACAGACAACGGTACCAATCTGAATAACAAGATGATCGCTGAGCTCTGCGAGCAGTTCAAAATACAGCACCACAATTCTTCTCCTTACAGGCCGAAGATGAATGGGGCTGTAGAAGCAGCAAATAAGAACATCAAGAAAATCGTGCAGAAGATGACAGTGACTTATAAGGATTGGCACGAGATGTTACCGTTCGCTCTACATGGGTATCGTACCTCAGCTAGGACATCAACCGGGGCAACTCCTTTCTCTTTGGTTTATGGTATGGAGGCAGTCTTACCGATCGAAGTACAAATACCCTCTCTCCGGATAATGAAGGATGCAAATCTGAATGAAGATGATTGGATCCAGACACGACTTGATCAACTCAACCTTATTGATGAAAAGAGACTTGCTGCTATCTGTCATGGTCAGACGTATCAGAAACGGATGATCAGGGCATTTAACAAAAAGGTCAGACCACAGGAATATCAAGTTGGGGATCTGGTAATCAAGAGAATCATCCTTCCTCAGAGTGATCCAAGGGGCAAATGGACCCCTACGTACGAAGGGCCATTTGTGGTTAAACATGTGTTCTCAGGAGAAGCCATGATTCTAACCAATATGGATGGTGACGACCTTCCTCACCCCGCCAATGCAGACATAGTAAAAAAATACTACGCATGAAAAAAGACCCGCTAGGCTGACATGCCTAGGCAAAAATTAGGGCTTCCCGGCGAACCAAAAGGGTTCGGGCAAAATGAAGGGATGAAAATGAAAAAATCTGTACACCCGGCAAGTCGAAAACCTGAAAAGGCGGCTTGGGCAAAAATGGGTATCCCGGTGGACTGAAAACCCGAAAGGGCGGTCCAGGCAAAAATTAGGGATAAAAGCGTAATACTATGTCTCATTGATCACTTTGCATCCAGAATCCGGCCTCAAGTTCAGACGGCATCAATAGTCAGCTTCATTTTCGTTTAGGTCATCAAGTGATGAGACGCTCGGAGTTATAAAGGCAATAGCAGAGTTGAAACCCAGTGGGATCATTCATTTCACACAGCTGTTTTATTTTCCCTTGTACAAAACTTGTATAAACTCTTTTGTTCAGCGACGTTCTCTTACTAGGACGTCAGCCTCTTGTACACAAAACGCCTATTTTCAGGCCATTCAAAAATCAATACAAATATATTTTCAGTTAAAAGTGCCAATTGTTTTTCTTTTTCTGTTTTGTTTTGCGAAGAACGTCCAAGGTTCAATTTGTGATATATGCATTGACAATAATTTGCTAACTCATGAATATTTGCATACGAAACAAAGGATTAGTTACAGGTAACGTTAGAAACAGGGGTAATAAAGAGTTGTCTAAGCAATCTAATTGTTCCATCCTCCAAGGTACCAAGTTAGGTTCAGCTAAAGAACATAACCAGATATCCAAACTCCCCAGAGAGTAAGCAGTCAGTGCACTCTTCTCCAAGCAGAGTTATCAAATCTCAAGGAAGTTGAGTATCCCTCAGTAGATCTCGACATTCCCCAGCAGCATATATACGCGTATTCTTAACAAGCATCCTCGACAGTCTTGGTCTATAGATTGTTCCCCGGCGGCATATCAACATTCAAAGGAATCACTTCCCCCGCAGTTCAAAAACTTCCCCAGGAGAGTCCAATCTAGTTCCCCAGGAAGATTGGAATCATCTCCCAAGCAGTAAGCTTATCCCCAGTAGATTCTGGAAGCTTATCCTCGCAGAACACGAACGCGTCGTCCGGCTTTATTCAAAGAGTTATTTCCTTAACAGGATATAACTGGGTTATCTTCAACCAAAAGCCACGGAAAGGTCGTCGTCAACACAATCTTCTTACCCCCAACGAAGTCTATTAACACTTCCAACGCAACAAGGGTATCCTCAGCAAGTTACTATCAACAATTCAGCAAAAGTATCTCTCTCCCCACAGAGTATCGCTTCCCAGCAAGATCGTCAGAGTACTTTTCCTCCCCGCAGAGTTATTCCATTCACCAAGTTTATTCCCCAACGGAGTTATCTTCTCCTACCGGTATTCTTGCAACTATCATCCCCAGCGGAAGTAAAGGCTTATTTTTCAACATCAGCCCAGGAGTGACTTCCCGGCACCCGTCAAGGATTTACTTTCCTAGACGAAAGCATACATAAACATCACATACGTCATTATAGCATGCATGTACGCATCATATCATACAAATCTCATTTATGTTGAGAACATCATTTCTTGGTCCATATCATGCATTGCATATGACTGACCTTTACCTTTCAGGAAAGATTCAGTTAAATTCTCAATCATATTTCAAGACCTAGACCGGTTCAGTTAATCGACTCCAAAGATTTCTTATCCAGTCCAAGGCCTTCTCTAGTCCAGCTAAATCGACCCCAAACAGATTTTCTGATGAAGACTCAGTAGAAGTTATCAAAGGTTTTTCTCAAACGTCCGCTTTTGAGATTATAATTTCCTATGGTTCTCTCCCCAACGGTGCGGAGATGATAATTCCATCCCAGGTTTTTCTCAAACGTCCGCTTTTGAGATTATAATTTCCTATGGTTCTCTCCCCAACGGTGCGGAGATGATAATTCCATCCCAGGTTTTTCTCAAACGTCTGCTTTTGAGATTATAATTTCCTATGGTTCTCTCCCCAACGGTGCGGAGATGATAATTCCATCCCAGGTTTTTCTCAAACGTCCGCTTTTGAGATTATAATTTCCTATGGTTCTCTCCCCAACGGTGCGGAGATGATAATTCCATCCCAGGTTTTTCTCAAACGTCCGCTTTTGAGATTATAATTTCCTATGGTTCTCTCCCCAACGGTGCGGAGATGATAATTCCATCCCAGGTTTTTCTCAAACGTCCGCTTTTGAGATTATAATTTCCTATGGTTCTCTCCTCAATGGTGCGGAGATGATAATTCCATCCCAGGTTTTTCTCAAACGTCCGCTTTTGAGATTATAATTTCCTATGGTTCTCTCCCCAGCGGTGCGGAGATGATAATTCCATCCCAGGTTTTTCTCAAATGTCCGCTGTTGAGATTATAATTTCCTATGGTTCTCTCCCCAATGTTGTGGAGATGATAATTCCATTTCAGGTTTTTCTCAAACGTCCGCTTTTGAGATTATAATTTCCTATGGTTCTCTCCCCAATGTTGTGGAGATGATAATTCCATTTCAGGTTTTTCTAAAACGTCCGCTTTTGAGATTATAATTTCCTATGGTTATCTCTCCAATGTTGAGGAGATGATAATTCCATCCCAGGTTTTTCTCAAACGTCCGCTTTTGAGATTATAATTTCCTATGCTTCTCTCCCCAATGTGGCGGAGATGATAATTCCATTCCAGGTTTTTCTCAAACGCCCGCTTTTGAGATTATAATTTCCTATGGTTCTCTCCCCAATGCTGCGGAGACGATAATTCCATTCCAGTTTTTTCTCAATGTTTGCTATTTTGATTATAATTGCCTATGGTTCTCTTCCCAATCCTGCGGAGGTTGTAATCCCAAGTTTTTCTCAATGTTTGCTTTTGAGATCATAATTGCTTATAGGTTCTCTCACCGTTCTTGCTGAGGTAGTAACCACCCCTGGTTCATTCATCATCTTTTTGAAGCTCCAGATTCAGCTCCTGTAACCAGTCAGGACAC
This sequence comes from Vicia faba, assembly GCA_948472305.1. Lineage (NCBI taxonomy): Eukaryota > Viridiplantae > Streptophyta > Magnoliopsida > Fabales > Fabaceae > Vicia > Vicia faba. The sequence continues at coordinate 954,841,533 of OX451740.1, forward strand.
ATCTATACCAAGCATCTGAAAACCAGCTCCTGCAACATGTCAGGTACTCATTTTTTTTCTTTTGCAGGTACGCAGGTTCTCGCTAAGGAATCTCTTACGCGATCAACATCCAGATGGCATCTATAAGCCCATCATCCTATCCATCAATCTCCAAATGGCATCTATAAGCCCATTCCCATCATCGCACTACTACTATGTGAGCGCAAATTTCTGGGCACTCTAGTGTTCAATCATCTTCTACCCTCGGATTACGAAAGGCACGTTAGCCAATCTGCATCCTCAGGTCTAAGAAGATTGAACAGGGGCAACTGTTGTACCCCAAAATTTGCCCTCCCATATTCTTCAAGAAATTGCCAAGTCATGCTTCAAAATTCCCCAAGGGTTGCACAGTTCAAGGGCCTCATAAGCAGTCAAAATTAGGGTTTTTGTGCTGATCAAGAAAATGAAGTTTTCAAGGGTCCAATCAAGTCCCACATGCCTACAAATATGGTCAAGCATCCTCATACAAAGTTTCAAGACTTACAGCACAAAATTGCACAGTCAAAACCCTAATTGCACTACAGTCAACTGTAGGGGCAAAATGGTCATTTGACAGTCAAAAGTTCAAATTTTTGGTCAACATCTCATTTTGAAGCCACAAACATCATTTGATCAATGCTTGATCATGATTCTCAAAGCTTGGCTCAAAAATCATCAAGATGCAAAAGTTTCCTTATTTGGACAGTTGAAAAAAGTCAACTGTAAATTGACCAGGGCATAACTTTCACATGGATTATCAGAAAAATTCCATCCAAAGCTCATTTTGAAGAGAAAGACATTTCCTAAAATTCATCTTCATACTCCAAGTCCAAGAAATGCTCTCACAAAAAGTTATCAATTTCAACATTATAGGTCATTTTCAAAAGTCAACAAAAAGGGACTTTAAGTCAAAGGCCATAACTTGAGATTGGTAAATCAAAATGACATGGGACCAAAGGCATTGGTTAGAGGACTCCAAGACCTTTCCTAAATGTTCAAGAACATGAGCAAAGCTTAAAAATTGAGCAAGTTATGCCTTGTGGGAGTTGGGAAATTTTTGGATATTTTGAAAAGTCAACATTGATTCAAATGACCTAAAATTGCTAATGGGCCTATCTTTCTTCCACAATTCATCATCCCAAGCATGTGCACGACCATTTGTCCCAAAGGGAAGTTTTTATTCATTTTTTTATTTATTTATTTGGATTTTTATTATTAATAATTCATTTAAATTAAAATAAATACATGAAAAATGCTAAAACCTTGTTTTTCAATCTTTTTGTGCATATTATATCCTCAAGATTTCGTGCCTAGCCATATATGGAAAGAATCAATTGGATTGGTCATGATTTGGTAGCAAAAGCATGTGAAAAAAGATTTGAAAATCATGGTGAAAAAATCAAATATTGCATTCATTAATTCAAGGATTTTGATCAAATTTTTTGACCTAATTCACTCATGCATAAGTATAGATCACAACCCTCATGCCCATTGAAAAAAAAAAGCTGCGCAGAAAAGCATCCATTGAACTTGAAAATTTTTGCCAAAAACTTAAAACTGAAAACCTAGTTCTAGGACGATTCAAGGCGAGATTCCTATCCCATTAGCTTGCTGAGGCTTCATAGAAGGATTTTGCATCAAAAACCACAAGCTTTCGTGCCCAGAAACGTGAGAACAATCTCATCTGTACCGGAAATTTTTCATACTCGTGCATCTCAATTCATGCGCTTTTTGCACTTTTTAACATATGATTTATATTCCTTATGCAATTCTGATGCTAACCGTGTGGTTTAATTTTGTTTTCATGCCCTATATGAGGATTTGCCATTAGAGATATCTAGGGTTCCAAGGTTTTTGATTTAGGCGTTTTCCATTCCTGTAAAATTGAGACATGACAATGCCATAAACGAAATCAGCAGGTTGGGACGAATTAGAAGAGACCATCGCGCCAAATTTCTGAGGCCACATGGCCTAATCTCTATTATCAAAATACGCATGCTTTGAGGGGGTTCAAAACCCCCGTTAAATGTTTGTTGTTTTTTTTTCAGGAAATCCCCAACGAGGAAGATGATTATGTGGAAGGCTCTGATTGGAACGTTCAAATTATGCGCGCGTTTTTTAAGCCACTGACCATTTTTCTTTTATAATATTTGTTAGTTGTTATATGTTAAAAGCGCGTTGAGTGGAGCATTGGTGAAGCACTTGGTTGGTAACGTTAATGACCTGGGTTCGAGCCCCAGGTCCTCATTATTGCCATATTATTTTTCAATAAATGTTTCCATGCAGTTTCATGTACTGAAGACTACCGTACACGCTTCCATCTAACGCGCCACTTGGCCAACAATGCTAATCCAAGGGACCAGACTTGATGGACACCATAGGCATTAGTCAAGAGAGCTACAGGCTAGCCACGAAAGTCAAAAGGGCCTCAGAATCTTGGGCCAAATTACTAAGGAGAAACCTCCACTTTGGGGACTGATACCCCCCTAGGTTTGCCATTTTATTATTTTTTTTCTTTTTGTTAATTCTATTCTCTTTTAATTATTGTCTTCTTAAATTAATTTATTATTTTTCATAAAAAAACACAAAACCATAAAAAATCAGAAAATAAAAAATAATAAATATTGTTTATTTTAAATATTTCTTGTAAACAAATTCCTAAATTAACTAGTTTTAAATTAGGTTTTAATTTTAATTCTTTTAATAAAAATCTAAAAAATATAGAATTAGGGTTTATGATAATTTTTATTCCTTGTTATTTTTTTTCATAATTAAATATTTACTATTATTTATTTTTGTAATTAAATTGCAATAAAATAATTAGGGTTAATTTTAGGATTAAAACTTTAATATGTTTTCTTAACAAATAAAAATTGTAGAGTTAGCATTTATTTCATTTAATTCTTTTTCATTAAAATCAAAAAATACCAAAAAATACCAAAAAAGACAATTTCTTTTCCTTTTAATTTTAATTAATTCATCGTTTAATTTAATTTTGCAAAAAGGGTCCAACGCCCTCGTTTAATTCTTATTTAACTCGCGCGTTTATTGCTTATCTCTTTTAATATTTATGTATCTCTCCCAAAGCCGTGTAACTAATTGCTCGCACTTTATTTTCATTAATTCTTTATTTTTCTGTCAAATCGGGTTCGAGAAATTTTGGCGATGTGGACCCGCGCCTTTTGTAATAGCTTAGAATCTTTTTATTTCTCGCAATATTTTAACTGTTAAATAATGGCATGAAAGAATGTATGGACATAAATAAAAACAAGCGCAGAGCACCAATAACATGACAAAAGACAAAAATATCTGAAAACGACACACAAATCACACACCACCCCTAGGGTACGCCTCACTGTTGCCTTACCCTTCGAAAGGTGATCGTCGAGTAGAGGATGTCTTAGTAAGTCCTCATGATCCGGGAACCTGGAATGAGGGTAGCTTCTAAGGTGTCTTCCCATTGCTCTGGTGATCACCATGTCCCGAACCCCGAATTGACCCGAACACCTCCAACGGTGGTGCTACCTACCTCTCAATGGTGGGATGGCACTACTTTAAAGGACATTTACACAGACGAATTCCTTAGGGTAGGTAGGTTCTCTAGATACTTGCTCTAATTTCAAAAACAAATCAAAAAATACTTTTCACACCGACACCTTTTCAAAAAGCTTTCGAAAGCAATTTTTCAAACACTCTTGAGGACCGATACAAGAGTCGAACTGGAATTTTCAAAGAAACTTTTTAAAACCCACAGTTGAAAAGAAAACAAACCATTTTTGAAAACACAATGAGAAAGTATCTAAGAGCCCATGGATAACCATGGATAGAAAGGTTGCTAACACCTTCCCTTTCTATAACCTACCTCCCGAACCGAGAGCAACCTCTTTAAGGAATTTTTCTGTGCTTTTGTCCTTTCCATTTGGAGAAAATAAAAGACGGTGGCGACTCTTGCTTCCGCGACATTTCGCGAACCAGCGTTAAACAGTCAGTTCCAGATCCACCGATCATAACGGGCAAAAGGTTCTCCTGTGTCATACTGATAACATCGGGTCCAAAAGGGAACCCAAGAAGCTGGCTAAACTCTCGCAGGTTGTAAGTGTAATCCATGTTAAACATTCTAAATGTAATTAACCCACGGTTGAATCCTATTCCATGATTTGGAATGAAACTCAAGGTGCTGAGAAACTCCAGAGTCAGCCTTTTGTAGGTACATAACCTTCGACGGATAGGGGCGGTGTCCCAACCAATCTGGTGCAGCAAGTACATGACACTCTCGCGAATGCCAAGGGCAGCCATAGCATGATCATCTGCATATATAGTAGGACACATCTCCCAGTCACCCAGATCTGCAAACCTTCTTCTCTGGTGTCGGATTCGCAATTTGACATTCATGAAGTTAGCACAATCCATAGCGCGAGAAGTGAAAGAGAAAGAAATACCCCCCTGAAAATATTTGAAAAATGTTTGAAAGAAAAGGAAAGTAAGTAAGTATTTTCGGGTTAGGAAATTGCCAAAGTTAAATTAAAGAAGAAAAATAAAGATGAAAGGGAGAAATAGAAACAGAAGAAAAATAGAAAGGAGTAAGAAATGCAATAATGAAAATGTTTTAAAGATTAAGAAAAAGAAAATAAAAATAAAAACATATTAAAGCAGAAAAATAATTAAAGTAAAAACATGGGTTGCCTCCCACGAAGCCCCTTTATTTTATGTCGACGGCTCGACATTAAATACCTATTCAGTTAGGTAAAGGGGTAGGCGGCTCACTTAACTGAAGATAAGCCGAGAAGTCGATATTTTCGACGTTAAAATAGTGTTTTAAGCGTTGGCCATTAACAATGAATGGTTCGATAGAACTACCTTTAATTTCTATCGCCCCACTTGGGAAAACTTTGCTAATTTCGAACGGTCCGGACCATCTGTGTTAGAACAATGTTTGAATCTAGTACCCTATATTTAAGTTTTGATGATAACAAAGTGAAAAGATATAGTATTTAAATGTTTCATGATTGAATTATATGCTGCCTAAAAATACTATGCTCTGACTTGCAGATATGCTGATTAAAATAAGCAAGATCACTTATTCAGCATCAGAACTTGATTTGATACTCCAGCATCAGAAGTTGCTGAATCAGAACGTGAAGATCAGATGATCAACTCACGCACACGCTGAAGTTTGATGAACAGAACTGCGCGTAAACACTCTGATACAGAATCAACAGTTCATCAGCAGCGAAGCAGAATCAGAATGAGCCAAGCCAGAACGTGCATTGAAGAAGCAACGGTACTGTGCATTGAACGCTAATCAATTCCAACGGCCTCATTCCAGACAAGATCTGCTCAAAAAGGAAAGCTTGTTATTAGCATTGAATCAAGAATATTTGCTTCAACGTTCATCTTCTCAAGTGCTATATAAACCAAGCTTCGAAGATTATCATGGCTAATGCTTCCAAACTCTCTACACGCACAAAGCTGATCAATAATCTTCATCTACCAGTTTTGCTAAACCAACAAACTCTGATACTCCATTAGCGTTTAGCAATCTAGTATTCTAAGCTTCATTTGTGTAAACATCACAGTTGTGATATAGTTTTGTAGAAAACATTCACACACATTATTTTATACCTTTGTAAGAAAGTGTTGCCTTGACAAACCGGATTGTGGTTTGAATCAAGAAGGCTTTAGCAGTTGTTAAAGCAGATTTGTATTCAGTTGAATATAGTGAATTAAGACCTCGTTGGAGAGAGGCGAAATCACCTTGACGGGTGGACTGGAGTAGTTTGAGATCAAACGAACCAGGATAAAAATATCTTGTCAATTGCTTTAAGTTTCTAGTTTTACAATTCAACCCCCCCCCCCCTTCTTGTGTTTTTCACCCCTTCAATTGGCATCAGAGCGCCTGGTTCTGAGCTAAAACACTTAACCGTGTCAGTACAAGATCCAGCGTCAGAAAAACACAATGGCAGGAAACAACTCTCATTTCAGCAATGACAACAATGAGGATAGAGACAGATTCAGCGGCAAACCTCCAGTCTTTGATGGAGAAAACTTTGATTACTGGAAAGACAGAATTGAAAGCTTCTTTCTAGCACATGATGCTGATCTGTGGGATATGGTGACAGATGGATACACGCACCCTGTGAATGCAACTGGTCAGAAGATTGAAAGAAAATCAATGACTGATCAACAAAAGCGTGATTTCAAGAATCACCATAAGGCCAGAACCATCCTCCTCAGTGCCATCTCATATACTGAGTATGAGAAGATCTCCAACAGAGACACAGCTAAGAACATCTTTGATTCTCTCAGAATGACGCATGAGGGCAACGTTCAAGTCAAAGAAACAAAAGCTCTGGCGCTCATTCAGAAGTATGAGGCGTTTAAAATGGAAGAATCTGAATCCATTGAAACTATGTTCTCTAGATTCCAGATTCTGGTAGCTGGTCTCAAAGTTCTGGACAAAGGATACTCTACTGCTGACCATGTCAAGAAGATAATCAGAAGTTTACCCAAGCAGTGGAGGCCTATGGTTACTGCTCTGAAGCTAGCAAAGGATCTCAACAAAATCACTCTGGAGGAACTTATAAGCTCCCTCAGAAGTCATGAGATAGAGCTAGAAGCTGACGAGCCTCAGAAGCAAGGTAAGCCTATAGCTTTAAAATCTAACAGAAAATCTGAATCTAAAGTTTTGCAGGCAGTTGAAGAAACATCTGATGGATCCTCATCAGAAGAAGACGAACTTTCCCTTCTCTCCAGAAGAGTAAATCAACTGTGGAAGCAAAGACAAAGGAAGTTCAGGAATCCCAGAAGATCTGATCAGAACGAGTCTTCTTCCAGATACAGAAGGACAGATTCTTCCTCTGGATACAGAAGATCTGAAGGCTCCTCAGGTAGCAAGAAGCCAAATACAAAAGACATCATCTGCTACGAGTGCAATGAGCAAGGACACTACAAGAGTGACTGCCCAAAGCTTCAGAGGGAAAAGCCCAAAAAGAAGTTTGGAAGAGAAAAGAAGAAAAGTCTCATGGCCACATGGGATGACTCTGACTCGTCTGAAGCTGACTCAGAATCAGATGATGAAAGGGCGAACATAGCGCTCATGGCTAACATTCCAGATGACAGTGAAGCTTCTGACTCAGACTCAGAATCAGACACAGAAGAGGTATTCCCTAACTTCGCTGTTAATTTTACAAAGGCTGAACTTGCTGAAAGCCTCAATGAAATTCTGGAACGCTATCAGCAGATTAGAGCTAAATTCAGAGACCTGAAAAGGACTCTTGAATCTGACTCTAATAAGTCTGAGAGTCTCAAATTGGAAAACTCTGAGCTGAGAGATAAAATTTTAAAATTAGAAAAATCTTTACAAAACTCTCAGAATGAACCAATTTCTGAAACTCCCAGCAACGCTGATGAGATCATCAAGGAGTATGATCATAGTTTCCAGAAGTTCCTTGCTAAAAGCATAGATAGAAGCAGAATGGCTTCAATGATCTATGGAGTTAGCAGAAACGGCAGGAAAGGAATAGGATACCTAGGTAAGGTTCCTACACCTAAAAATGTCATGGATTTAACCATTAAACACACACCTTTAAATTCACACTTTGTGTATGGTCACACACATGACATCAAATATACTAGTAGTAATCACTTTGTGAAACCAAAATTCAACCAGAGTTTTGGTAAAACTAACAAATCAGGACCCAAGAAGATCTGGGTACCTAAGGATAAAATAATACATGTTGCAGATATCTTTAGCAGCAAGTCAGAAACACCAGTCATGGTACCTGGACTCTGGCTGCTCACGACACATGACGGGAAGAAGGCATATGTTCCAAAGCCTGGAACTTAAGCCTGGAGGCCACGTTGGCTTTGGAGGCAATCAGAGGGGAAAGATAATTGGCTCTGGAACTGTAGGTAACGGAAATCTTCCCTCTATTAATAATGTTCTGCTTGTAGATGGATTGATGCATAACCTGTTATCCATAAGTCAATTAAGTGATAACGGTTATGATATAATCTTTAATCAAAAATCATGTAAAGCTGTTAGTCAGAAAGATGGGACTATCCTATTTAATGGTAAGAGGAAAAACAACATTTACAAAATCAAACTTTCTGAACTAAAGAGTCAGAACGTAAAATGTCTTCTGTCTGTTAACAACGAGCAGTGGATCTGGCACAGAAGATTGGGGCATGTTAGTATGAGAAGAATATCTCAGATTAACAAACTCAATCTGGTCAGAGGACTTCCAAATTTGAAGTTCAATTCAGATGCTCTGTGTGAAGCATGTCAGAAAGGCAAATTTGCAAAACCATCTTTTAAATCCAAAAATGTTGTTTCTACCTCTAAGCCATTAGAACTTCTGCACATTGACTTATTTGGACCAGTTAAGACTGCTTCTGTCAGTGGCAAGAAGTATGGGTTAGTAATCGTAGATGACTATAGCAGATGGACATGGGTAAAGTTCTTAAGACACAAGGACGAGTCACACTCTGTGTTTGTTACCTTCTGTAACCAAGTTCAGAATGAAAAAGATCTTAGAATCGTTAAAGTCAGAAGTGATCATGGTGGAGAATTTGAAAATAAAGATTTTGAGTCATTCTTTAATGACAAAGGCATTCTGCATGATTTCTCTTGTCCTAGAACTCCCCAACAAAATGGAGTTGTAGAACGAAAGAACAGAACATTGCAAGAAATGGCCAGAACCATGATCAACGAGACAAACGTTGCTAAGACTTTCTGGGCAGAGGCAATAAACACAGCGTGCTACATTCAGAATAGAATCTCAATAAGACCTATTCTGGAAAAGACTCCATATGAATTGTGGAAGAACAGAAAGCCCAACATTTCGTATTTTCATCCATTTGGATGTACTTGCTATATGTTAAATACTAAGAATTATTTGAACAAGTTTGATTCTAAGGCACAGAAGTGTATTATGTTAGGATACTCTGAACGCTCAAGAGGGTACAGAGTATACAATACAGAAACACAGATTGTGGAAGAATCAATCAGTGTTCGTTTTGATGACAAGCTTGACTCTGAAAAGTCAAAGCAGAATGAAAATCTTGCAGGTATAGAAATTGAATTTGCAGGTTCTGAAGACAAGTCATCAGAAGCTCTCAACACAGACATTCCTTCAACGTCTGAAAGAAGCAATGCTAGAAATCCTTCAACAGCTGCTGATCAACCTCAGAAGAGATTGCCCAGAAGCAGTTTGGATCATCCAGAAGAGACTATCCTAGGGAGAAAGGAAGATCCAATCAGAACAAGAGCAAGCTTCAGAAACTCTGAAGAAACTCTGATGGGACTTGTGTCTCTGATTGAGCCTTCTTCTATTGATGAAGCACTTCTGGACAATGACTGGATTCTGGCAATGCAAGAAGAGCTGAATCAATTCACCAGAAACGACGTATGGGATCTCGTTCCAAGACCAAAAGGATTCAACGTCATTGGAACAAGATGGGTGTTCAGAAACAAGCTCAATGAACAAGGTGAAGTCGTCAGAAACAAGGCACGACTGGTTGCACAAGGTTATAGTCAGCAAGAGGGGATAGACTATACAGAAACCTTTGCCCCAGTCGCCAGGTTAGAATCTATCAGACTTTTAATTTCATTTGCTGTTAATAGAGGCATCACTCTGTATCAGATGGATGTCAAAAGTGCATTCTTAAATGGTTACATAGAAGAAGAAGTTTATGTTCACCAACCCCCAGGTTTTGAAAATACAAAACATCCAGAACATGTTTTCAAACTGAAAAAGTCACTGTATGGTCTGAAACAAGCTCCCAGAGCTTGGTATGAAAGGCTAAGTAACTTTCTGCTTGAAAATGAATTCACCAGAGGGAAAGTGGACACTACTCTATTCTGTAAAACAGTTAAGAGTGACATTTTAGTCTGTCAAATTTATGTTGATGATATTATTTTTGGTTCTACTAATCCTTCTCTTGGAAGAAAATTTGCTAAGTGTATGCAGGCAGAATTTGAGATGAGCCTCATGGGGGAACTGAAATTCTTTCTAGGAATTCAGATCAATCAAACTCCAGAAGGAACTTACATTCATCAGAGCAAATACATCAGAGATCTTCTGAAGAAATTTGACCTCTCAGAATGTAAGCCATCAAAGATTCCAATGCATCCCACGTGCATTCTGGAAAGAGAAGAGGTAAGCAAAAGCGTAGAACAGAAAGTCTACAGAGGTATGATTGGTTCTCTCCTTTATCTGACAGCTTCAAGACCTGATATTTTATTCAGCGTATGCATTTGTGCTAGATTCCAATCAGATCCTAGAGAATCTCACTTAACAGCTGTTAAGCGAATTTTCAAGTATCTGAAAGGTACTACTAATCTGGGTTTGTTTTATAGAAAATCTAGTGATTACAGCTTAGTAGGCTACTGTGATGCTGATTTTGCTGGAGACAGAGTGGAACGTAAAAGCACTTCTGGAAGCTGCCAGTTTCTGGGAGAAAATCTGATTTCGTGGTCCAGCAAAAGGCAATCAACAATTGCTCTGTCAACAGCAGAAGCTGAGTACATAGCAGCAGCAGGATGTAGCACACAGATGCTCTGGATGAAAAGTCAGCTTGAAGACTTCCAGATTTTTGAGAGTAACATTCCTATTCTTTGTGATAATACTTCTGCTATTTGCTTAAGTAAGAATCCTATTTTACATTCTAGAGCTAAGCATATAGAAATAAAACATCATTTCATTAGGGACTATATTCAGAAAGGTATTTTAAACTTGAAATTTATAGATACAGACCATCAATGGGCTGATATCTTTACTAAACCCCTTTCAGAAGATAGGTTTAATTTCATTCTGAAACATCTCAGCATGAAAGTATGCCCAGAATGAAAATGTTTTAATTCCATGTATTTATCTTCAGAATGTAATTATATTACTGTGAACTTCTGATCAATCTTCTTTCAGAAAAGATAGAACATGCAGATTGTATCAAATGCAAGTCTAAAGATCTGAGAGTCTAATCTCAAATACAGACGTGCTGATCACTACATCAAACAAGTGTCATCCAATCATCAGCAAATCCCTGAAGCAGAACGCGTGCACGCTTCTGAGAAAGGAAAGCGCTGATTGGGTGCATTGAGACACATGTCTGGTAACCGTTTTTAAGTATCTTTCTCAAATCCCCCAAAATCAGCAAGCATTTAATGCAAAGTAATCACGCTTGTTAATGGCAATCATTATTTTTTTCTCTCTCTTAAAAACGTTTAATTTTTCAAAATAATTTTTGAAAACCTATTTAAGCACATTATTCTTCATTCTTATTCCTTACGCTTTCTCATAATCTCTGAAACTTTTTCTGCATATTTCTGAGTTTATCTTCTTCAAACCCTTTTTTCTCTCAAATCATTCTCAAAGCTTTTTAGTGAGAACAATGGCATCCTCCAGCATTTCCGCAGGGAATCAGAAGAAAGAAACTTCTGAGCAATATCAGGTGCCTACCAGAACTCTTCTCACACCGGTAAAGAATCTTGAGGTTCTCTCTGAGTTAATCATCGATTTCGAAAGTTTGAAGGAAAATGGATTTGACCTAACTGAAGAGATCAAGGCTCAAAAGTGGGAGAGGTATTTCGATAGGTTGGTTGGACCAACTTTCCCAGAACTTGTCAAGGAATTTTGGATTCACGCCAAGATTCATAAACATCTAGTCATCTCCTCTGTCATGGGAAAGAAGATAATAATTTCTGAAGACCTCATTGCTAGGTTAATTGGTCAAAGTGGTGGTGGAGTCCGTTGTGTGGACATGGCTGACAGATGCCCTGATATAGGTGTGGTAGCAAACTGCATTTTCACTCTTGGTTTTCCCAGCAGCAAAATTAAGGATCTGAAGGATCACTGCAGAGTATGGGCCAAGATTGTTCTGGGCTGTTTCAATCACAGGAAGCCAACAAGCTCTCCTGATTATATAAACGTGGATCAGCAATTTCTGATCTACTTTATTGATCAGAGGGTGAAGATCAATCTGGCACACTTCCTGTTCAACCACCTGAAGACTAGTGTGAAAGAGACTAGAGAAGAAGAAAGGACCAAAAGGGACTGGATACCGTTTGGAAGGCTCATATCAGATATTCTGACAGAGAATAAGCTGATAGATTATCTGAGTGAAGCTCAAGTGCTGGGAACTATGGAACCAACTGTTGGAAAACCGCTGAACGCTAAGAACCTGAAAAAGATGAAGCTGATAGAAAATATCAGGAAGGAACCCAGAGCTTCTTCAACTGCTGACATCTCCAGAAGAAGAGTGCCTCTGAGTAATTTCCCAAGATTTTCTGAAATGGAATCCCAACCTGATATGTTTCTCAAGTATCCAGATTCATACAAGGAAGAAGATGCAGGTTCAAAGCTGAAGATCAAAGATCTGAGTCAAGTTCAACCTGAAGTGACTCAGAAGAAGACAAAGAAGAGGAAAGCAGAAGGATCATCTCATCAGACTCCAAAGAAACGAGGTAATTCATCTGCCGCCCCTATTTCAATTTCATCTACTATTCCAACATCTGCTGCCCCTCCTCAAACCTCTCACAGAATATCCATCCCAATCCCTACTATTGATGAAACAATACCAGAAGACCCTTCTGAGGCCTTACAACTCAGAAGAACCAGAATCAAAATTACCAAACAACCAACTGTTTCAACAACACCAGCACTTGATAGAGTGCTAGCTGATATTGAGCGTGAACATGCTTCTGTTCAACCTCACTCTGAACCACCAAATATTCCTCCTCCACAACCTGAACCAGAAATTCAACCTGAACCAGAATCACAACCTGAACCAGAAATTCAACAACAACCAGAATCAGAACCACAATCTCAACAACCACTCACAAAAGAACCTCTGATCCCTGAGCAATCAAAGATTCCACCTCCTCAACCAGAAAATAATCCACCCTCACCACAAACAGAGTTTCACCGCTATGAAACCCCTTCTCCACATCATTCTGATCCCCACTCACCTCAACCTTCACCGCTGGCAATCCAGTTGCCATGTGGAACCACCATTGTCAGGCCCCAGTTGCCATCATCAGAGGAATCAACCCCTCCAAAAACTCCAACCACTCCAATAGAAATATCCTCTGATTCTGATAACCATCCTCCAAAACAAACAACCTCTGAAAACCAATCCGCTGAAAACCCCAGCAGAACTTTCATTGACTTAACAAGTCTTGAACGTCTTGCTGATCTAAGACACAAAATTGCCATACCCATACCAAAGCAACCAGATGTTGGCTCTGGTATCTTGAATTTTGAAACAGGTATGCTGCAATGGATTGCTTCGTTGAAGCAAGTCTGTCCGGGGATGATCGACCCAGCTGCTTCTGATCAGCTCTGGTCACAGTTCAGAGTATGGGTACGTGCTAAAGCACTCAAGCTGCAGGACGTCAACTATGAGCAGGCTCAACAGAACTTTAGCAAGCTGCTGAAGGAAGTTGAGAGTCAGCTGCCTCAAGAAGTTGTGCTCCCTCTGGACAGTGAATCGTGGTCTGAGAAAGAGCAAGCTGCACAGGTGCAACCATCAGAAGAAGACAAGACTCTTCAGGAAGAAAATCCAGCAGAAGATGTAGCTGAAAGTTCTGAGAAGCTTCCTCCTGCTGAAAGTTCTCAAGCTGCCTTGGACAGGCAGGCTCTGGAAGAATTAAGGCTGAATGACTTGCGTCTCCAGCAGAGAATGGAAGAGAATGATCAGAAGATGGAAGCAAGAATGAATGTACAGGACAGCAAGATTGACACTGTTGTCACCATGGTTCAGAAGCAGAATGAAACTTCTGAGAAGATTCAAGCGATGCTGGAAAGCCTGTTCTCACGCATGCCCCCACAACCTTAAAATTTTTTTCATGCATGACATTCTCTATGTTTTCTTCATTTTCTGATGTATTGTTTTGCCTATGTTTTGTAATGCTATTTTGCTCTGATCATGAACTATTTTAATATAATTTGTTTTTCTGATCTAAATCGTTTTAGCACATCACCAGCACTTTTTGATTGCTGACAAAAAGGGGGAGAACAAGAATGATATTTAAAATCAATAACGGCTAACTAGACAGAAACTCTCAAACATTCTAACTTTATTACTTGAAATGTTTTTCTGTTTTGTTCTTAAGTCTACAGGCACAATGAAGACTAGAAGCTAGAAGCTCTGATCAAAATGTAGAAGCTCATGTTGCTCTGATCAAATATGAAGTTCTGATCGACCTAACACTCTGATCCGAAGCAAAGCTCTGACAGGAAAAGCTCTGAAGCTCTGCTCTCTGATAAGTCAAAGACTCTTAATCTGATGCTCAAGGATAGAAAAAGATCTGATCCTGAAGAACACGCATATCAAAGGGAAGTAACAAACTCAGGGGGAGTATCTCTTAAACTCTGATTTCTCTTTACTTCTTAACTCTGAAACATTTCCCAGATTCCTTTTCACGTTATTTTTCATTTAAAATATCTAGTTTTTGTCATCATCAAAAAGGGGGAGATTGTTAGAACAATGTTTGAATCTAGTACCCTATATTTAAGTTTTGATGATAACAAAGTGAAAAGATATAGTATTTAAATGTTTCATGATTGAATTATATGCTGCCTAAAAATACTATGCTCTGACTTGCAGATATGCTGATTAAAATAAGCAAGATCACTTATTCAGCATCAGAACTTGATTTGATACTCCAGCATCAGAAGTTGCTGAATCAGAACGTGAAGATCAGATGATCAACTCACGCACACGCTGAAGTTTGATGAACAGAACTGCGCGTAAACACTCTGATACAGAATCAACAGTTCATCAGCAGCGAAGCAGAATCAGAATGAGCCAAGCCAGAACGTGCATTGAAGAAGCAACGGTACTGTGCATTGAACGCTAATCAATTCCAACGGCCTCATTCCAGACAAGATCTGCTCAAAAAGGAAAGCTTGTTATTAGCATTGAATCAAGAATATTTGCTTCAACGTTCATCTTCTCAAGTGCTATATAAACCAAGCTTCGAAGATTATCATGGCTAATGCTTCCAAACTCTCTACACGCACAAAGCTGATCAATAATCTTCATCTACCAGTTTTGCTAAACCAACAAACTCTGATACTCCATTAGCGTTTAGCAATCTAGTATTCTAAGCTTCATTTGTGTAAACATCACAGTTGTGATATAGTTTTGTAGAAAACATTCACACACATTATTTTATACCTTTGTAAGAAAGTGTTGCCTTGACAAACCGGATTGTGGTTTGAATCAAGAAGGCTTTAGCAGTTGTTAAAGCAGATTTGTATTCAGTTGAATATAGTGAATTAAGACCTCGTTGGAGAGAGGCGAAATCACCTTGACGGGTGGACTGGAGTAGTTTGAGATCAAACGAACCAGGATAAAAATATCTTGTCAATTGCTTTAAGTTTCCAGTTTTACAATTCAACCCCCCCTTCTTGTGTTTTTCACCCCTTCAATCTGGAACGTAATTTTCTTGGGAAAAGTTTTAGTCTAGAGTTGAATAGGAGTACGATGTCTCCTTCCTTAAAGTCTTTCCGCGAGATACGCTTATCGTGCCATTTTTTTGTTCGTTCTTTATAGATTTTAGCATTTTCATAAGCGTCTAAACGCAATTCTTCCAGTTCATGGATATCTAACACTCGTTTCTCGCCAGCACTCTTATAGTTTAAGTTAAGGGTTTTTATCGCCCAATAAGCTTTATGTTCTAATTCTACTGGCAAATGACAAGATTTTCCATAAACTAATTTGAACGACGTTGTTCCGATAGGAGTTTTAAAAGCTGTCCGATATGCCCAAAGAGCATCTTTGAGCTTGGAGGACCAGTCCTTTCTGGATAGGGCTACGGTTTTCTCAAGTATTTGTTTGATCTCCCTATTTGATACTTCCACTTGTCCACTTGTTTGAGGATGGTATGGTGTGGCTATGTGATGTTTAACACCGTATTTGGAAAGTAACCTTTCGAAAATTCTGGAGATAAAATGTGAGCCACCATCGCTGATCACTAGTCTTGGTACACCGAATCGTGGGAAGATAATCTCTTGAATAATTTTAGTACCACACGTGTATCGTTCGTGGGTGCAGCGATGGCTTCAATCCATTTTGATACATAGTCGACGAATACCAAAATATATTTATTTCCAAAAGATGCGGGGAAAGGTCCCATGAAATCAATTCCCCACACATCGAAAACTTCTACTTCGAGGATTCCTTTTAACGGAATTTCGTCATGTCTAGATATATTTCCTGTGCGTTGACATCTATCGCAGTTCATAATTGCTACGTGGACGTCTTTCCATAAGGTAGGCCAAAAGAAGCCAGCTTGAAGTATTTTTGCACAGGTTTTCGATGTACTAGCGTGTCCACCATAAGGGGCGGAATGACAATGGGAAATGACGTCGTTTATTTCATCATTAGGAACGCAGCGACGGTAGATACCATCGGCGCCTCTTTTAAATAGTAGTGGTTCATCCCAAAAGTAGTGTTTAAGGTCATGGAAAAATTTCTTCCGCTGTTGGTACGTCAAATCAGGTGGTAAAACACCGGTAGCTAAATAGTTGACGAAGTCAGCGTACCATGGTAATGTGGTATTAGTACAAATGGATTTTACTACCGCAGTTGTGAAAGTTTCATTGCATGGATCTAAACTGTCGGTAGGGTTTGTCTCTAGCTTGGCAATGAGGCGTTCATAAGGGAAATCTTCGTTTATGGGAACACTCTCGGCTTGGATTCCATCTAATCTCAATAAATGGTCAGCTACCACGTTTTCAGTTCCTCTTTTGTCTTTTATCTCTAGGTCAAACTCTTGTAGGAGTAAGATCCATCTGAGTAATCGCGGTTTGGCGTCCTTCTTGCTTAGTAGGTATTGGATCGCAGCGTGATCCGTATAGATAATGATTTTAGCGCCTACTAAGTAGGAACGAAATTTTTCCAATGCGAATACCACAACTAAGAGTTCCTTCTCCGTAGTGGCGTAATTCATTTGTGCGGGGTCGAGTGTTCTGCTTGCGTAGTAGATAGCGTGAAGCTTCTTTTCTTTGCGTTGTCCTAGGACTGCGCCTACGGCATAATCGCTCGCATCGCACATTATCTCAAATGGTAAATTCCAATCAGGAGGTTGCATAATAGGTGTCGATATTAAGGCCTCTTTTAGTGTCTCGAATGCGTTCAAGCATTTATCCTCGAAAATAAACTCAGCCTCTTTCATTAATAACTCAGTTAGTGGCTTGGTGATTTTAGAGAAATCTTTTATGAAACGTCGGTAAAAACCCGCGTGTCCTAGAAAACTTCGTATTTCTCTAACTATTTTGGGTGGTTGAAGGTTTTTGATAATTTCGATCTTTGCTTTTTCAACTTCAATCCCTCTATTTGATACAATGTGACCCAACACAATTCCTTGTCTTACCATGAAGTGACAGTTTTCCCAGTTGAGCACTAGGTTGACATTAACACAGCGTTTCAGTACTAATTCAAGATTTGTTAAACATCCGTCGAAACTTTCTCCATAGACAGAGAAATCGTCCATAAATACTTCCATGATTTCGTCTAAGAAATCTGCGAAGATCGCCATCATGCATCGTTGGAAAGTTGCAGGTGCATTACATAGTCCAAATGGCATTCTCCGATATGCAAAGGTACCATAGGGACATGTGAACGTAGTTTTCTCTTGATCGTCAGGATGAACGGGAATTTGAAAGAATCCTGAGTATCCATCAAGATAGCAGAAATGGGAATGTTTGGCTAAACGCTCGAGCATTTGATCAATGAATGGTAATGGGAAATGGTCTTTGCGTGTAGCTTTGTTTAGTTTTCTATAATCGATACACATCC
The DNA here is from genome assembly GCA_948472305.1 of Vicia faba. Classification (NCBI taxonomy): domain Eukaryota; kingdom Viridiplantae; phylum Streptophyta; class Magnoliopsida; order Fabales; family Fabaceae; genus Vicia; species Vicia faba. Next base: position 954,859,356 of record OX451740.1, read on the forward strand.
TCCATCCTGTTTGCGTACGTTGTGCTACCGATTGGCCTTTTGTATTTGTTATAACTGTAACACCTCCTTTCTTAGGCACCACATGAACTGGACTGACCCAGTTGCTATCTGATATTGGGTATATGATGCCTGCCTCTAGTAGTTTTTGCACTTCCTTCTTAACGACTTCACTTAGGATAGGATTTATTCGTCTTTGATGTTCTCTAGAAGTCTTGCAGTCCTCCTCCAGCATAATGCGGTGCATACAGAGAGAAGGGCTTATTCCTTTGAGATCTGAGATATTATAGCCTAACGCGGTTGGATATTTCCTTAACACACTAAGAAGTTTTTCGGTTTCGATCTCTCCTAATTCAGCATTGACTATAACTGGTCGCTCGAGTTCTTTATCTAAGAACTCATACCTAAGATCTTCAGGTAGTGTTTTAAGTTCTATACCGGATTTCTTATTAGTTGAGTCAGGATCGGGTGTTAAGGCTAAACATTCGCTTAGGTTGGCATATAAGTGTTCTTGTTTCCAGTCTTCGTTCTTGAGGATAGTCGGTGTCTGAATTTTCAGCATCTCAGAGTAGGTGTCCTCTTGGCATTCAAGTTCTTTGACACATTCATCAATGATATCTAGGAGACAACACGAGTCATCTATAGCAGGGGCTTTAAAGAATTGGGAAAGAATGAATTCTACTTTTTCTTCTCCTACCTCGAAGGTAAGTTTTCCTTTCTTGACGTCAATGATGGCTCCTACAGTAGCTAAAAATGGTCTTCCTAGTATGATGGGAATGTTTGAATCTTCCTTGATGTCCATTATTATGAAGTCAGTCGATATGTAAAATTGTCCTATTCGGACAAGAATGTTCTCTAGCATACCTACAGGAAATTTGACTGATCTATCGGCTAGTTGTAAGGACATCTTGGTAGGTCTCATGTCGCATAATTTGAGCTTTTCGCAAATAGATAAGGGCATTAGACTAACACTGGCTCCTAAATCGCATAGAGCTTTGTCTATGACAGATTTTCCAATTACACATGGTATGGAGAAACTACCAGGATCTTTTAGCTTCGGAGGCATGTTATTTTGAATTATGGCGCTACACTCGGCAGTTAGCATAACGGTTTCGTTCTCAACGATTTTTTTCTTATTAGCCAATATTTCTTTTAGGAATTTAGCATATGACGGCATTTGGGTTATAACTTCTGTAAACGGAATAGTGACGTTTAGTTGTTTCAGAAGTTCTACAAATTTCTTGAATTGTCCCTCGTTCTTGGATTTTGCAAGTCTTTGAGGGTATGGAATTGGTGGTTTGTATGGTGGTGGAGGCACATAAGGTTTTTCTGAGGCCTCTCTGTTCTCTTTTGCGTCTTCCTCTACATTTTCAGATTGATCTTTCGACTTCTCTATTTCTTTCTCAGGTTTTTGATACATGGTCGGGTTTTAGAGTCTAGGATCTACCGGTCCATCAAGGGCTGTCCCACTTCGTAATGTAATAGCATTTGCATGTCCTTTAGGATTTGGTTATGGCTGTCCAGGAAATGTGCCAGCAGGAGTGGCAGAACTAGCTTGGTGTTGTGCTACTTGGGAGATTTGGGTTTCTAACATTTTGTTATGAGTAGCTAGGGCATCTACCTTGTTTGCTAATAGCTTCAATTGTTCACCGGTGTGAACGTTTTGATTGAGGAATTCTTTGTTTTGTTGGGCTTGATTAGCGATAAAATTTTCCATTAGGATTTCAAGGTTAGATTTCTTAGGAATGTTAGGAACATTACCAGCGGGTTTTTGATAACCTGGAGGTACAGCAGGTGCTTGGCCAGGTGCATATAAAGCGTTATTGCTCTTGTATGAGAAGTTAGGATGGTTCTTCCAACCAGGATTGTAGGTATTGGCATAAGGATTTCCTTGAGCGTAATTTACCTGATCAGCCGTTATTCCTGCTAAGATTTGACATTCGGTTCCAACATGACCAGGTACTCCACAAACTTCGCAGCTCGGGGTAACTGCAGCTACGGTAGCTGCAGGAGGTAAGGTCAAGCTTTCTATCTTTTGGGCAAGAGCATCTACCTTAGCATTAACTTTATCTAGGCTACTAACCTCGTACATCCCACCTTTAGCCTGAGTCTTCTCCACAGATGTTCTTTCTCCTCCCCACTGATAGTGGTTTTGAGCCATGTTTTAAATGAGTTGGTTAGCTTCGTCATAAGGCTTGTCCATCAGTGTACCACCTGCGGCGGCATCTATAGATAGTCTTGTATTTTACAAGAGTCCATTATAAAACGTGTGGATTATCAGCCATTTTTCTAGTCCGTGATGTGGGCACATTCGCATCATATCTTTGTAGCGCTCCCATGCATCGAATAGTGATTCAGTATCCTTCTGCCTAAATCCGTTGATTTGGGCTCTTAGTGCAGCGGTCTTGCTTGGGGGAAAGTATCGTGCTAAGAATACGATCTTCAGTCCTTCCCACGTAGTGACGGAATTTGATGGCAAGGATTACAACCAAGCCCAAGCTCTATCTCTTAGTGAAAAAGGGAAAAGACGTAATCTTATCGCATCTTTACTAACACCATTTGCTATAACTGTGTCGGAAAATTGAACGAATTTTGTAAGGTGTTCATTCGGATCCTCGGAAGGATCTCCAGAGAATTGGCGTTGTTGGATAGCTGATATCAATGACGGCTTTAACTCGAAATCATTTCGGTTTATTGCTGGAGCAGCAATGCTGTTATGGGGCTCTTGTTGTGATGGAGTTGCGTACTCTTTCAGCGTACGGGTCCTTTGTTCTTCGGCCATGTCTAATTCTGGATTGGTTTCGGTTTCAGAGGAAGAATTAGAATCAGTTTCAGAATCAATCTTGATTTCCGGTTTGGGTAAAGGAATAGCATGATTTAAACAGTAATCCCTGACTGCACGTCTTACGGAAAGAATGCGTTCAGGTTTGTCCGTCAATTTGTCAAGTGGTTTGCCTTGTGAGCGAGTCCTTGGCATACAAATCGACAAAGGGCGTCTGTTGCTTAGTCTAAACGCACGACAGAAGAATCGTAATTAATTGACTACCAGTCCCCGGCAACGGCGCCAAAAATTTGATCGGGACTTTATAAGTCTGTCGGGATATTAACTGCAAGTATACAGTTCAGTCGTTCTAGTTTTAAAAGATTATCGAACCCACAGAGACTGTGTATCAATCGCATACGATCTAATGCTACAGTTTTGTCTAACTAAGCGATGAATATTCGATATTTGGGGGAGACAGTTTAGTTTTAAAAGTAATAGTACTAATTATACCGGTATGTGATAATCGGACTTAGGGAATTCGATGAATCGCTTGGCCTATAAAGTATTTCGGTAAAAGCTAATTGTTTAAAAACCTGAGACATACACTCTCGTGTTTATGAAATAAGTCATGCTACTAAACCTAGTGGATGCACTTTAAATTTAATAACACTTTTTGAAAACAATTTGAATTTAATTAATTTATTAAAACACTCTCGTGTATTTAAAAATCAATGCTTCGTTACCACTATCTGGGTTGAACCCCAGCTCTCGCATGCAGGTTCTTGCCTTAATTAATTTCCCACTCTCGTGGCAAAATCGTGTTAATTAACCTCTCACTCTCGTGACAAGGATAGTTAAATTAATATTGGAAATTGGAAACCAGAAATTGTTTTATAAATATTTTTGGCCAAGGTATCATTGAATTCTTTCAGTTCTTACGGTCACATACCGGTAATAATAATTTAGCCAGACATAATTAACTTAACAGCAATAAAGTTTAGAATATAATTCATGTCAATAAACGGAATATTATAGAAACTAAATAAATAATAATTGCAATATAAAAAACCTGGAATTACAGATGCTATAGTAATCTTGAGGGAATACAGTAATCCAAATCTTCGAGCTTGACTTGCAGTAGAAATTCGTGTTAATTCTTGTAAGAAGAATTAACACTTAAAAATAGAAACTAAGGCTTGAATGAAAATTACAAGGAATTGAAAGCAGAATTGCAAAACACACAAATTGGAAATAACTGTAAAAATAAAATAAGTATTTGCTGAGTAAAATTCTTCGACCATTGGACTGTGCCTTGGTACTCATATTTATAGTAGGAAAAATCAGCAGTTTAATTTTGAATTCTTGATGAAATCTTCGTGGAGAAATTCTAGGAGCAGTAATAGTTGTTGCAATAAAATAGGAGATTCAGTGGAAACCGGGAGAACCATTCTGCCCTTCACGCCCACGTCTTCAATTCATGCATAACATTCTCCTTCACGCGCGTGACGGTCGTCACAGGTGGGTGACGATCGTCACAGGCTGAAGTGGTGCCTTACGCTCGTCAGGTGTGTGTGACGAGCGTTTGGTTATGTTGTGGGGTGTTACGCCCGTCACAGGGGCGTGACGACCGTCACCTATCCAGAAGTCCACACTTTGTAATTTTTTATTCTTTTTCTCTTTGTTTTTCATCTAGCTTTCTTCATGTTGTCCTTTTGCATCGGTTTGAGTCGACAAGTGTTATACCTGTAAAAAAGATAAATAATCTCGGAATAATCGAGGGTTAGACGACTTAATGGAATATAAAATCGGTAAAAAGTATGTTAATTATACGATATATTTTCTTGTTATCAATATGATAGAATATAGTTTTATTCTACATCCCTGGAAGTTCTGATGTAAGAAGATAAGAGAGTTTCGTTTTGAAGATCTGTTCAGACACAACATACTTAGAAGCAAATCCGTGTAAAATTCTAAATGAAGAAGTTCTATGTTACAACTTCTAAATGCACCAACGTTGTGAAACAAGAACTCTGATATTATGATATGTAAAGTTCTAGAAAGCAAAGGAGTCTCAACGGTGACATTCATCTTCTGATGTGAGCATGTTCTAAAGCGTTACATTTTATTCATGGCTAATCAATAGTAACGGCTGAAAGAAGACAAGAATCTCAATGTTTCGAAAGTACATTTACTACTATTGATTAACCTTCCAAAAGCTTCTTCTTATATCTCTCATGCATTGCCTATATAAAGAAGACATGAAGAAGATATCAAAAATATCTACTGCGCACGAAAAAGAAAAAACATAATTATCCAGTTCTACCTTGTGCTCCTCTATTGTGTAATACATCACTTTTGTGATATTGTTTTTGTTAGAAAACATATTTGTACACACCTTTCAATTATTATTTTGTAATTCCTTGAGAAAACCGGGTTGTGGTTTAGACTCAAGAAGACATTGATAGTTGTCATTATATTTGTGTAATCAAGTTTGATTAGTGGATTAAGACCCCGTTTAAGAGAGGAGAAATCACCTTGGCGGGTGGACTGGAGTAGTTTGAGTTCAAACGAACCATGATAACCAACCTGTCTTTAATTTTAAGTTTTAATCTCAATTCAACCCCCCTTCTTGTGTTTTTCCATTCTTCACATACTTCTGATTCTTTTATAATGACGTCTCTGCTGACTTTAACTTTATTAGTTTCTGGATAATAAAGCTTGTATGCACCTGTACTGTGGTATCCCACCAGAATCATCACTTTGTTTCTATCATCCAACTTCTTTCTTCTAGCTTCTGGAACGTGTTTGTAACATACAAAACCAAACACCTTCAGATGGCTAACACTTTGCTTGTCTCCAGTCCACTTTTCTAAAGGAACAATTTCCTCTAGCTTCTTCGTTGGACACCTATTGAGCACATACGCTGAAGTGGCCACAGCTTCTCACCACAAGTTATAAGGTAGCTTCTTCTCTTTCAGCATGCTTCTGGTCATATCAAGCAAAGTATAATTTCTTTTTTCAGCAAGACCATTGTGTTGAGGAGTATAAGGAGGAGTAACCTCATGTTCAATTCCATTCTCATCACAGAACTTCTGAAATTCTATAGAGTTATACTCACCTCCACTATCCGTTCTGAGAATCTTTAACTTTTGACCACTTTATTTCTCAAACTTCACCTTGAACTTCTGGAACTCGATAGACACCTCATGTTTAAACTTTATGAGTGTTATCCACGTCATTCTTGTGAACTCATCCACAAAAGACACAAAATACCTATTTCCTCCAAGTGAAGGTTCTGGAAATGGTCCACACAAGTCAGAATGCACTACTCCCAGAGCGTGTTTTACTCTTGGAGCTACTTCTGACAGAAATGGAAATCTGGGTTACTTGCCTTTCATGCATACCTCACATGACTTCTCAGGCTTCATAATCTTCAGAATATCACACACGAGCTTCTTTGAACTCATATGCCCTAAGCTTCTATAGTTCTGATGCCTCAACCTCTTATGCCATAACTTACTATCACCTTCAGCGTCTTCTGCACTAAGACACTTTGTTTAAGTTGTTTCTACATTTACCTCGAAAATTCTATTGTTTCCCTGCTCAGATTGCATAATCAACTTCTGATTGAAATCATACAACTTCAAGAGATTGTCCTTCATAATAACTGAGAAACCTTTCTCAATAAGCTGACCCACACTCATCAGATTGCTCTTAATTCCAGGAACATACCAAACATCCTTGATCAGAACATTCTTCCCATTCTTCACTTTAACTTTGACATTTCCCATACCTTCTGCATTAAGGTATTTATCATTAACACATCTGATTTTTGTCCTCCTTTTGGGGTCAAAATCTATCAACCATTATTTTTTTCCAGTTAAGTGATTTGAATAGCTAGTGTCCATATACCACCAGTCTGCCAAACACTTTCCATCAGACTCAGAAGCCATCAGTAGCACAAGTTCATCATCAGAATCCCTTCTGGCTATGACATTTATCTTATTGTATATTTGAATTGACGGTGAATATAATTAATTTTAATAAAATTGAATTTAGTAAAATTTATTTTAACAGAATTGAATTTAATATAATTGATTTATGTTTGGATTAGGGATGTGCAAAAATAAAATCAATTTCTTTTCTAAAAACTGGTTTAATTATATGAATCAATTTCTAAATCGGTTTTATTTTATGAATTACTTTTAAAACAGATTATTTTTAAAAACTGATTTTAAAACAGATTACTTTTATTTTGTGAATTATTGTATGTTTTAAAACAAATTCACAATACTATGCATACATTCAATACATTCAGAATATAATATACATAATATAAATGTATAAAAGCATAATGTTAATGTACCAAACCTCCTGATTCCTAACTTTTTAAGGAATTGCCAACTCGATAAGCAAATTTTAACAAGATATTGTCGTAGCAGTATTAATTATGTTGATATTTAGTTTTTGTGCTTGCACAATTTTTTTGAATTGTATACAATGAAAATGGAATACTTTTCAAACCGAAATAGAATCTATAGAATGAATGTACTATCAAGGAATAAAAGTGTAAAAATAAAATTGATTGATTAAATTTATGCATGTGAGAAATTAAAATTATAGTTTTAAAATAAACAATTTTGAATTTATAATATAAAACTGATTTAAACTATTAAGTGGTCCTGAACGAGATTATAAGTAGAAATTGATTTTAAACCAGTTTATAAATACAAACCGGTTTTAAACCAATTTAAAACTGAATTGAAACTGTTTTAAATGTTAATTGGTTTTTTATTTTTAAAACTTAATTGAACGGTTATTATGGTTCAGTTCAATATAGTCCACGAACTATGAAAATTTTTAGTTTGCATATATTTATAGAAAAATGTGTTAGACAATAAGTTTTAATGTAAAAACAATACAAAATTAATTGTGGAAGTAGAGCTATAAATTAATAAAATTAATTGTGAAGACAAAATCAATTCCAGTTTAGTAGAACTAAACATGTTAAAATTATTGCAGAATCAATTATGCACTCTAAAAATACTTTTACCCCTTCTAGAATTGAAATCAATCATACATTTAATGTGTTTGAATTGACAGTGAACATAATTGATTATAACAGAATTGAATTTATTAGAATTAATTTTAACATAATTGAATTTAACAAAAATAATTTATGTTTAAATATATTTATATAAAAATGAATTGAATAATAAATTTCAATATAAAAATTACTCAGAATTAATTTTAAAGATAGAATAACAAATTTTAATTTCAAATAGAATCAATTATAAAGACAGAAATAATTCTACTTTTAATAAAAATAAACACCTCAAAATCATTCAAAATCAATTCTACACTTAGAAAATTAATACTAAATCTTTCAAAAATCAATCCAAAGTTGCTATAGCCTTAAAAACGACCTTGACATGATACATAATAAACTCAAAAGTGCTATGTATATTTGTTTTGGATGATTTTGATAAAGATTTAGAATTCATTATTTTATTTTTGTTTGATGTTAAGATTTGTATTTAAGATGATTTTAAATAGATTTAGAATTTTGTTATTTTATTTTTGTTTGATGTTAAGATTTGTATTTAAGATGATTTTAAATAAGATTAACTAAGTTTTTGATTTCTCTAAATATCTTAAATTTCGTTTTTAATTCTTTTAAAATTTTTCTTCAACGAATGATCTTCCTAAAAAAAATCAAATTTAACTTTTGGTCTCTCATGTAATTTAATGACGATTTTAACGACGATTTTTATTTAACGACGAAATTATAAACTATTTTAACTATGATTTTGTCAGGAGAGACCAAATATTAAAATTTAATTTTTTAGAAAGACTATTTTTTGAAGGAAAAATTTAGAGGACTAAAAACAAAATTTGAGATATTTAGAGGAATTAAAAATTTATTTAACCTTTTTAAATATGAAATAATGAAAATAAAGTAATAATTTTGTGTTGCTGTTTATTAGAGAAAAAAATCTTTATTTTATATAAATGTAATTATTTAATTTTTTGAATTTTTGAGATTGATTCTGCTGTAAATTTTATAGAATTTTTTTTTTAAAATTTTATAATTACAATTTTATGTTAATTAAGATTTTTTATATTTTTTATATATTTGATCAACGACCATGCGGTTCGATCAATAATTTATTAGTAATTGACTCAATAACCTAATGCCTTAATCGAATTAATCATCTGTTCCAATTTTAAAATATTGTTTTCAGGTAATATTGTCTTTAGAAAATTATAGATATAATTGATTTCTAATTTGTTTTTGGGTGTAAACTATAAAGTAGATATGATTGATTTTTATCATCTCTATTATGGTATGTTAGTAAAAAAAAAAACAATGGCTTTAAAAATAAAAAAACATATTAAAAAACTCATAAAAATATTATAAATAAAGGATGAAAAATATTTAAGAAAGAACGAAAGATATTAATAAAAATATAAAATATATTGGAAAATATGTTGCACTTGTAAGTTTTTAATAACTTGTTTCAATTTTACTCGGGGAAGATTCTATCTTTCTTTTTGGGATCTATGAATTACTACCACACATTTACAAAAAAAAATGCAAATAAAACACATTCGGTTTTGAGAGACGCTTAGTAATAGGTTGATTTTATTTCATAGATGCATTTATGTAAGCAATACGAAGGTACATTTTTGGACGGTACTGAAACAAACATATAGGAGCACAATGCAGATTAAGTTAAAATTAAGATTCATAACATAAAAGATGAAATATTATATAGGTAATCATACATTATATAGACAAACATTAAATAGATGAAATATATAAGTATCGAGGTGGTTGTTCCAACAACCTAACAATATTTTTGTCAAATCTCGCTATTTTTTGCATTCAACTCGATTAGACATTTTTTTATAAATGAAAAATGTATTCCACACAACTTACATCTTCACCAGTCTTCAACTCGAAATTGTTGAATTCAATCTTTCCTTCATTGTCAATGGAGGATAAACGATACTCGAGCTTCACAATTTTTTAATTGTCGGTGTATGGTAGGAGATCTTCCAGTAAGAATTTCAGATATGCATAAGGGACGTACTCATTAAACTTAAATGCAATTGAGGGCTTCGTCTCGTTAAAGTAGACATATGCGGTATGTCAAATGATGTACATTCTGACGTAATGTAATGGTGTAAAAAAAGTTATAAAGGCGCATCATACTTATACAACTTCTAGGCTAATATGAACCTCAGAATTTCTATCATGTACCAAGGAACGTTCCAGAAATGCATCTCCGAAACGATCCTATTTATATTTTTTTTAAACAATTTGGGTGCGTCCAGAGATGCATTTCCGAATAACACCATGTTCGTTATCTTTTTTAAACAATTTGGATGTTGTTGTACCCCAAAATTTTCCTTTCCTTTTCTTAAGACATTTCTCATAAAAGATCTCAAATGCTCAAGGATTCTCAAAGAGTTGATCAGACAAGCTCACCTCCTAAGCACTGAGACCACAGATCAGGGTTTAGGTTTTCTCAAAGATAATTGGACTTCTAATGCCTCAAGTTACTTTCATGGTTCATCATATACCTCCAATAAGGCTCATGCCAAGTTTCAAGTCTTGCATCTCAAAATTGCTCAGTCAATTGTTCAGATGACTAAAAATCAGCTATATTGGGTAAAAAGTCAATTATGATCAATATACAGTCAAACTTAAAGATTTTTGGTCAACATCAACATTTTGAAGTCATATTAATCAATTGATCAAGAGTTGATCATAATTCCTCAAGGGAAGCATTCAAATCATCAAAGGGGCAAAATTGTCAAAATTAGGGTTTTGACTGAGAATGACTGATCATTGACTTTTGACCTAGTACATGACCTAATGGCTTGAAGCATGATCTTAAGGATTCAAACACAATTTCTTGACCTATTTTAATGGCTCAAATCACTTCTCAAGATCAAGGGGTTGATAGTTGAATTTGGATCAACTGATGAAAAGTCAACTGACACACAAAAAGTCAAACTTTAACTTTTTGGTCAACATTAAATTTCAAAGATCAAAATTTATCAAGACATTCAAAAATATAAAACTTGATCATCAAGAATCAAGAAAGTGAAGAAAAGTCAACAAAAGTCAAGATTTTCAATACTTAGAAAAATTCCAAGTGTTTTTTGACATTGATAATTTCACTACTTCATGACAATTTTTCACCAAGATGCAAGATAATTCAAGGAAAAGTTTTAACATAAAAGTTGTAGATCTTTATGAATTCTACAACTTTGTCCTTGAGGATTGATATCTAAAAAATGCTTAGATTTAAAGATATAGACTCATGAAGTCATAACATTTTTACAAAACACTTAGTGAAAATTTTAGCAAGTTTGGTCAGATTTTTGTCCCAACTTCTTGGCAATTTTTTACCCAGTTCCAATTTGTTTTAGCCAAAATTCTCAACATGAAGGTTGTAGATAATTATTCAAGCTTTCCAAAATGTCTATGAACTTGAAGAGATCATTTTTGAGCTACGAGTTTCAAAGAGATGAAGATGGCATCACAAACTTGAATTTTAGGTCATTTTGTGATGAACCTTATGATCCAATCTCCAAGAATGCTGCATAATCTTGCTTTGAAGTCCTTCTAACTTACAAATCACTCAATAATTTAATGTTTACACAACTGATTGATCCATTGTCCAAGTGATTCAAGCTTTGTCCAAGTTGATTTTCCATTTAGGGAAGAAAGCCAAGACTTCTATTTTGGAAAAGTGGCTTTAATCACAAAGTCCACTCTCCTTGAGCCTTGCACTTGTTTCTTCTTAGAATACACAATATCAAAGCCAAGAAGCAACCATCTACAACCTATTAACCACCCTACAAACCCTTGTGCTATGCATTGAAACTATGTATTTCAAGTTTGCTTCAAAATCAAGTCACATAACCATAACATGTGATCTTTGATTTCTGATTACTTGAGCCTCTAAAACCTTTTCTCTTTAAATAGAGAGGTTGTTTGCAAGCATTAAGACGGGTTCAAGAGCTCTCTAACCCCCTAAAACTCCCTAAAACTCATAATTGTACACAAAACCTCCATTGTTGCAACTTCTGGCCAAAAACTTCAAACACCTAATCATCTCATGTCTTCCTATTCTAAATCACTCAAAAATCATCTGCACATCATATACAACTAATCCCCACCCCTGTTTCATAATTGTAACTTCATCTTCATCATCCCCCGAACTCAAAAATAGCAATCTGCAACTTGACTTCTCCAGAAAATTTCAGACACTTTCAGCTCAAAGTAAGCATTGCAATAGTTTCCTAGGAGTCCAGTGAAGCTATCCAGATCATCAAAAAACCTCCAGGAGTGCTCAAACTTCAAACATGATTTCCAGTTTTGAGGTAAGTTTTCTCAACTTTGAACTCCTTATACAAGCATCATTAATGGTTACTCTGTGAATGAAAAATGTAGACATCATTTCCCTGAAGCTAACCATACCTTTAGTTTTCATTTATGATAATTGTACATAGAGAATTTTAAAGTTGAACTTTCAGAAAAATTGGGTTTTAATTTGGTACCAAACAAAATTCATTCTCATCTTTGATTTATAGTTTAACTTATTTACATGGCTGAATTCGTGATGAAATTTGGAGTAACTTTCATGTTTACATTTTTGAAAATGGTTGAGAAATGAAGAAGTTACAGTTTTGAGCAATGGAGTTGTCATCCCTGTGCACGCGAAGGAGGAAGAAGATGAACTTCAAAATTCAGAAACAAGTTTATTTTATATTTAGTTGAAGTTGTTTTATGAACAAATGAAACAACCACCCCAGTGGTAGAGAAGAGCGCACTAAGGCATTTGTGTATAGGGACCTGGGTTCGAGCCCCAACGGTACCCTTTTGATTTTCACATAATTTTTTATTTCAGATTCAATGCAAGAAGGCTGGGAGCGTGCAAGGTGTTCCTCTCACCATCACCATCTGATCATCACAAGACTGAATCCTACGCATCCAAATACAAGCCCATGGTGCACTCCAAGAAAACATTCACACATGATCAACAGGCGTTAGACTTTTTGTTCTGGGCCTTGACTGGTTTTCTTTCATAAACCCCCCTTTTTACTAAAATAACCAGGCCCATTCCTCTTTTTTATTTTATTTTTGTTTCTAACAAAAAACTGAATTGGGCCTTTTTTGCTACTTTTCACCTTCATTTTACTTTTCAACACCCAAACCCAATATTTTTTATATTCTTTATATTTACTTTATTTTTATTTATTTTTATTTAATCAAAAAATATAAAAATATATTTTTTAAATAATTAGATTTATTTATTTTATTTTCCTTCATTTTTTCCCAAACAAATAAAACTTCAAAATACTTACTAAACAATTAATTCCTCTTTAGATTTAGGTTTTTTTTTAATTTAAATTAATACTCCTTTTAATTAATCTCTATCTTAGTTTAATTTATTTAGGTTTATTAATTTCTTTCAAACATAAAGTCATCAATTAGGTTAAAATATTAAACTTTTTTCTCTATCAAAAAACCACAAAAACAATTTCTTTTTCCTCATTCATCTTTACATTTTTGTTCATTTATTTATTATTCATATCCAATGATTTGTAATAGATGATTAAGATTTATTGCTTTCTCCCCCTCATTTACAAACGTGTACCCCCCCCCCCCCCCCCCCCATTCCCTAAGTGTTGTAATAGCGTAGGACATTTAAATTCCGCAATTTATCGCTTTCCTTATTATTGTTAGTAATTAGGGTTTGCATGACAAGACTTAAAAGCAACCATAGCAAAACCCTAATTCAAGATAAAATACATAAAAATAAAACACTTTGCATACATTCACCTCTAGGGTAACCCACACTTGTTTCCTCAGATAAAAACAGTTACATCCCTCGAACGTGAGATGTTTTAGCAAAGACCCTCGATTAAAAGATCATAGTCCCTCGACGACCCTTCAATGTTGTCTTCAGTAAACGATATTAGTCCCTTAAGACAATTACTAAATCATCTTACAAGTTTCCTTCTATGACTGTACGATGACCCATGCCTATCTCTCACATCCAATGATATGGCTCCCTACCAACCAATGGTAAAGTAGCACTATCTAAAGGAGGAGGAAAAGAACAAAGACTTTTTGAGTAGGTAGATTGCTCGTAATTGCTTGCTCACAAAATAAAACCATTTTTACACCTCACACTTTAAAAAACAAACCTCTTTTCAAACACTCTCTTTTCAAACAAATATTTTCAAAACAAACATTTTGTATGCATTCTCAACGATACGAGAATCATTACAAAGTTTTCCGTACTAAGGCGTTTTTAAAATATTTCCAAAACAAACATTTTGTGTACATTCTCAACGATACGAGAATCATTACAAAATTACCATTTTCAAAACATCTTCAAAACATCTTTCAACTTACACAAAACACAAAGCATTTCAAAGTGATCTAGAAATTAAGAGCTCGTAGATAACTACGGATGAAAAGAGTGCTAACACCTTCCCTTTTCATAACCTACCCCCCGAACTCAAGAAAAATTCTCAAAAGTTCTTTCATGTTCTTTTCACCCTTTCCTTCATTGGATAAAAGAAAATTCGGTGGCGAATCTTGCTATCCGCAACATTTGCAATAAAACACAAAATGCCCAAGTCAGTTCTCCCACCGTATCACAGAACTGACGACTCTGTTGGGGAAATACTAAAAGTGGGGTTACCTTAAGAGCTAGATAATCTTTATTTATTTACTTTCTTGATTTGTATGCTTTACATTTTGGGTTATGCTTGGGTTTATTTCTTGAAAAGATCCTATACCCAGATCTGGGGCATTTCAGGTAAGTAGCAATAGATTATGGAAACTGTACGGCATAGACCAATATGGTTAAAACGATGGCTACGTTAGTGTGACATATTTGTTGGTACCGGTGTCCCTTAAGTTGAATCAAGGAGAATACGGGGCCAATGTATGGTATCATAAAGCACTAACTGAACGTAGAACCTTAGTTGAATAACTTGGCCATTAAAAAGTAGTGAGATAGCTGGCTTTGGTGCAGATTGAAGTTGGTTGATACTCGATACTACACTAATTAAGATCGAACTTTAGGGATATTTCAGCCGTTGTGCGATGCTTTTTCTGAAACAATGCCCGATGAAGAAATATTAATGATATTGAGCTTCCTTAGAACCCAATTACTTCTTTTAGGACAGGTTGAATCAACTAAAACTTCAAGAGGATACTTACCTAAAACCCATGAAAGCTTAAACCTAAGGTTTTGTGTGTTTTGTTTGTGATTAATTATTCATGACATCATAAACATCATGACAAATGCCATAGCATTTCACTAACCATTTCAAGGGCCTAGGGATTTATCTTTGTTCTGTTATGTAGGGTATGACTTCCGCTCGCAGAAATACCATTTGAATCAGCTTTATAAGGGTGCCTCCTCAACTCAAAGAGTCGGAATCAAGGGTTGCTAAGAATTATTCATTCACCAAAAGATATGGCCGACTTCTCAATCTGGTTACCTCAAGCTTTAAAGAAGACATGTTGTGTGGCTCTTTCAGTTCTTTGATCCTGTACATCATTGTTTCACCTTTCCTGATTATCATTTGGTGCCCATATTGGAAGAGTTCTCTAAACTATTGGGAGTACCTGTTCTTGATCAAATACCCTTCACCGGTCTAGAGAAAGATCCACAACCTGAAGAAATTTCATCAGCCTTACATTTGAAGCGGTCTGGCATTGTAGCTAACTGGGAAACAAGGAATGGAGTCAAGGGTTTTCTAGCTAAATTTCTGTTAGAGAAGGCTCGACTGTTTTGGGAGGCTATAGACTTTCAAGCTTTTGAAGAACTCTTAGCTCTTCTAATCTATGGGTTAGTACTGTTCCCTAATCTAGACCAACTCATAGATGTGAATGATGTCAAAATTTTCCTTTCTCGTAACCTGGTTCCTACTTTGCTTGGAGACATTCTACATTCTTTCCACACTCTCCCCACGAGGAGGAGAGAGGATCTTATGTGTTGCATACTGTTTTTATCTAGGTGGTTTACTTTGGACCTTCCCCGGTCGGTATTGAAGAATGAACAAGGTTTGAGGTGGTCTCAAAGGATGATGTCGCTCTCTCATTTGGATATTTATTGGTGTTCCCGATCTTTGGAGGATGTTACTATCATTAACCGCTGTGGGGAATTATCGAATGTTCCTCTCCTTGGCATTATGGGAGGTACTACTTATAAGCCATCTCTGGCTCTACGATAGTTTGGTTATGCTCGAAGAGATAGTCCTCATGATGCGCTTATCCGGGGTATTATATTCGACTACGAGAGTGATGTTCAAGGTTATTGTCAAAGGTTTGTACAAGCCTGGGGCATGGTAAACAAGGTTGATAGCAATACTTTGGTACATACGAATTATATCCCTTTAGAGCCTTATCTCAAATAGGTGCGAGCTCACGCTTAAAACCTCATGATGCCATATCCAGTTATCCTTACAATAGTTATAGAGCCTGTTTTTGAGGGAGATATTCCTTATATAATATCCATCCTAACATGCCTACTAACCTCGAAGAATTGCAGAGATCGTGGATTCAACTCAAAGGAGAACGAGACACCTTTGAAGCTCGATTCTACGCAAGCGAGAAGAAAGTGTTGGAGCTCACAAAGCAACTCCATGAAGAGCAAAGCCTGAATTCCTACATCGACACAAAGAGGAAGTGCCCGTGGGAGACTTGAGTTATTTTGATTTAGAAGTTCATTTTGTTGTCATTTGACAGCCTTTTGCTTTTCCATTGTAATCCCAAGGGGAAATTGTAATCTTTTAACTTATTAATACAATTGTTATGTTTGTTTCCTTTTTGGTTAGCAAATTTAAATTCCTTAAGTTCCTTGAAAACATTGCATCCACATAGCATGCATCATAACATAAGCAGGTTTTCCGGTACAGATTTCCTCATCTTTTTACTATTTATTTCAGTATAAGATAACTCTAGAGAAAACCATCAAAGATCTGCAAACTCAACACACACAGTTCCAAGAGACTCTCCTGAATCTAGCCAAAGGTCAACAAGAAATGATGGCGCTTCTCGTCACCAATAAGAAGACTAAGAAACGGGTTGTTATCCTTAACATGGGAAAAAGGTTCAAAGGTCCCGCCCGACTGGCTCAAATAGAAGAGGCTTCTTCTGAGGAAGAAGATAATCAAGAAGAGGATGTTAGAAGCACCAGGGCTGGGGGTGGCAATAACCAGATTTCTGAGGATGAAGAGTAATCTGAAGAGCAGTACCCACCGACGGATGACAGATACAAATAGTTGGAAGACATGCTTAAGGCTGTAGAGATCCAAACAGTGCCTGGTTTGGACTTTGGAGACTTAGGTTTGGTCCCTGGGGTGGTCATTCCCCACAAATTCAAGGTTCATGTCTTCGCCAAATATGATGAAGTTTCTTGTCCAAAACTCCATTTAAGGTCATATGTTCACAAGATTCAACTGCACACCACCGATAGGAAGTTATGGGTTTATTTCTTCCAAGAAAGCTTACCTGGAACACAATTGGAATGATTCTATCAACTAGAAGGTACTAATACCCACACATGGGAGGATTTGGATACTGCCTTCTACAGACAATACCAATACAATGCTGACCTTGCACCAACTCACTTGCAATTACAAAGTATGACTATAGGCTTAAACAAATGCTTTAAGGAGTATGCTAAAAAATGGAGGGACCTAGCTGGAAGGGTGCAACCCCTTTGACTGGCCGAGAATTAGTGGACATATTCATGGGCACTCTATCTGGTCCATTCTTTAATTTGATGATTGGGAGTTCTTCGCCAGAGTTCACTGAGTTGATTTTGACTGGTGAACGAGTTGAAAGTGGAATCAAAAGTGGGAAGATCCCAATGGTCTCAACCTCTACTACTGTAAAGAAACCATTTGTTGGTAAGAATGAAACTAATGTTGTTTATGGACAAAGGATCCGTATCAAGAATGATAGCCATCAGTCGATAGGAGCAGTATTAATTTCTAACCCGACCCCAGTTCAACGACCACAACAACAAAACAACCAGCAAAGACCGGATGCCCCGAGAAGGCAGTTCACTAGAATCAGCATGCCATTGTCTCAAGCTCTAAAACATCTATTAAAGGAAGATTTGGTACGCTACGAGATCCTTATCCTAATCCCAATACTGTCTCTCCCAAATATAATCTGAACTTGAAATGTGCCTATCACGCAAATAGTCATGGGCATGACACAAACAACTATTGGGCGTTGAAGAACAAGATCCAAGATTTGATTGATAACACGGTGATTGAGTTTGACCCTCCACAAACCCATAATATGATTATTGCCCCCATGCCTAGTCATGGTAAAGGTGTTAATGCCATTGACGATGTCTCCTTTGTCTCCACCATCAGTGATTTGAATACTCCCTTGATGATCATTAAGAATAATCTGTTGAGAGTCGGTTTATTTCCAGGATGCATTGAAAATTGTTACCATTGTGCTTCCCAAACTAATGGTTGTATGTGGCTGAATAAAGGTATTCAACGCCTGATTGATAGCCATGAAATTATGTTCGAGAAAACTTCTTCCATGAAGAGTTTTCCTGAAAGTATACCTCAATAACTGAGACTTGAAGATATTTCTATAATCACCATTTCCAATACTGATATTAGGATCACCTCTAGAGGACCTATAAGGATTCCTGCTGAGCCAAGAGTGGCTCCCCTGATCATCACCATACTGGGGCCAATCCCCTATTCCTCTAACAAAGCTGTGCCCTGGAGGTATGGGGCGAAAGTTTATTATCATGGTGTTAAGAAATAGCCATGGATTACTGAAAATGAAGATCCTGAAATTACAAACATTGCCGGAACTAGTAAGGTCACTAGGACAGGAAGGGTCTTCTCTCCGAAGATCTCTCCTCCAACAACTACCACAACACCTTTTCATATTCCTGCTGCTGGGCCAACTGCTGATGCCCGAGGTAAAGAGAAAGTATTTGAGCCTGCCCAGATGGAGGCGCCATCCAAAGATGTTATAATTGAAGACCCATTTAGACAAGAGGTGGAAGAAATTCTGAAGATCATTCGTAAAAGTGACTACAAAATAGTTGAACAACTGGGGAAGACACCCTAAAAAATATCCATGGTGTCCTTGTTATTATGCTCCGAAGCACATGCCCAAGCTTTGTTGAAATTTCTAAAGAATGCCCATGTACCACAACAAACCACTGCTGATAAATTTGAGAATTGTGTAGCAAGCCTAACCGTTGACAATTGTTTAGGCTTTTCTGATGCAGATTTAACTCTGACGGGGAAGAATCATAACAAAGCTCTGCACATCTCTATTGAATGAAAAGGCACTACTTTGGCGTATGTATTAGTTGATACAGTTTCCTCCCTGAATGTTTTACCCAAGGGTGCTTTGGATAGATTGGACTATGAAGGACTGGTGCTGAAACCCAGCGATATTGTGGTAAGAGCCTTCGATGGTTTGAAAATAATGGTCCACAGAGAGGTTAATATTCCGATCAAGGTGGAATCCCAAGTCTTCAATTCAACTTTTTATGTAATGGATATCCGCCCAGCCTATTCTTGCTTGCTCGGGCACCCATGGATTCATGGGACATGTACGGTCACCTCTACATTACATCAAAATCTAAAGTACCCAGTGAAAAGAAAGATTGTCACAGTCTGTGAATAAGAAGAATATATGGTCAGTCATTTGAATTCTTTCAAATATTTTGAAATGGATGGCGAATTCATTGAAACCCCTTGTCAGACATTTGAGGTAATTCTCCCAACGATCGTTGTTGCTAAAGCTACTCCTGCTACTCCTAATATTTCTAAGAACACACCAAGAATGTACTCTCTAAAGGATGCTCAGGCTGTTGTAGAAGATGGAGGTTGCACTATCTGGGGAAAACTTCCTGATATTCCCTACAAATCCGACAAATTTGGGTTAAGTTTCACTTCAAAGGCTCAAAAAGAGGTTTGTCATGTTCGTGTTGGAGGACCACTATTGTACCCCAAAATTTTCCCTCTCATTTATCAAGAATTTGCTCACAAGATCTCCTTTGGCTCAAGACCGCACTAGGGTTGATCAGCTCAAGACACCTCCTTAAGCACTGATGACCAAAATTAGGGTTTGAGATTGCACAAGGATTTTTGAGCTTCCAATGCCCCATATGACTTTCATGGATCATTATGGACCCCCAAGATCACTCATGTCAAGTTTCAAGCCTTGGATCACACTTTTGCTCAGTCAATTGAGCAGTTGACTAAAAATCAGTTGTATTGGGGAAAAAGTCAACCATGGCCAATTTACAGTCAAACTTCATAATTTTTTATCCACATAAACATTTTAAGCTCATATGTATCATTTGATCAAGTTTGGACCATAATTCCTCAAAAAATTTGATCAAATCTTCAAAAGGGAAAAATGGTCAAAATTAGGGTTTTGACTGGGAAAAGGCAATTTCTAATTTTTGACCTAGAAAATGATCAATTGGTTTAAGGCATGATCTCAATATTCCAATTGCATCATTTTTACCTAATGACATGGCTCAAAACATTGCTCAAGTCCAATGGATTGACAGATGAATTTTCAGTCAACTGATCAAAAGTCAACTGTATACTGAAGAGTCAAACTTTGACTTTTTTGGTCAAATTCAAATGCCAAAGATCACAATTCATCAAATCATGTCAAAATATGAAAATTATTCATCAAGAAGTCCAAAATTCAAAATTTCATTTTGAAAAGTGAAATTTTCTAAACTTAGAAATTTTTCTAAGTGTTGGAAATTTCTTATATTTTCACAACTTTGAGCAAAATTTTCACCTTGATGCAAGATGATTCAAAAGAAAATTCCAACATAAAAGTTGTAGATCTCCATGAAATATAAAACTTTGCTTTACACAACTCCTTCCAAAAGTGCTTGGATCTCAAGTTATAATTTTAAGAATACATGGTCATGAAACAAAACACTTAGTGAAATTTTTGCCCTAATTTGGTCAGGATTTTGACCCAACTTCATGAAACTTTTTCATATAGTTCCAAGGGGAATATTCAAAAGAAATTCAAAGATGGGTTATAGAGCACATTACAATATTTCCAAAATGTCCAAGAACTCCTTGAGATCATTCTTGGGTAGGGAGAATCGAAGAGATGGAGTTAGGGTTTTATCACTTGATTTACAAGGCATTTTGTGATGAACAAAATTCAAATTCAAAGTTATGATGCATAAAATCTACTTTGCAGACCTCAAACTTGTTAGGCACTCCATAATTAATTGCTTGCACAGCTGTTAGAGGTCTCATTTCAAGCATTCAATGCAAGGCCATGCTTTATATCCATTTGGGAAGAAAATGCACATTGCCATTTTGATAAAGTGACTCTTTGCACAAAATTTGTTCTTGAGCCTTGCACTGGTTCTCTTCTAATCATACATGTCTCATAACACAAGATAAATGGTTTAGACACTTACAATCACTCAGCCCATGCTTGTACCTCCTCTTGAAACTTGTTTTCCCATTTTTCTTGAAAATCAAGTAACCTAGCAATTAGCTAAAAACTTGTACTTCTGATTGCCCAAAGCTCTCAAACCCTTTTTCTTATACATACACAAACCATTTGCCACAAATCCCACGCATGCTTGACCCCTAAAAACACCAAGAGCTCAGAATCACATCTCATACCTCCATTTTCACATAAACTGGCCAAAAACTTGAAACTCATAACTCCCTCGTGCGTTTTCAAGCCTCTTTATTCCTAAAGTTCCTAAACATCATTTAGAACTCATTCCACACCCTGTTACAGAACTGTAACACCATTAACACCATCCTCCATTTTCAAAAACAGAGCTTTGCACTTGGACTTCTCCAGAACTCCTCAGGCACTTTCAGCTCAAGCTAAGCATCTCATTAGCTTCCTGGGAACTTGAGGAAGCTAACCCAACCATTGGAACTCACTGAAAGTTGCTCAAACTTCAAACCCGATACCCTCTTGCAAGGTAAGTTTTCTAACTTTGGAACATGCATCATCAATGATTTATTTGTGAATGAAACATGTAGATATCATTGCCCTAAAGCTAACCATGTTCATAGTTTTCATTAATTTTGCTTGAGCTTAGAGAATTTTAAGATTGAAATTTCTGAGATTTTTAGGGTTCAGATTAGGGCCATTGAAATTCATGTTTGTCTTTGATCCATAGTTTTAATGCTTTACATTTCTGAAACAGTGAGGAAATTTGCTACAAGTTTCATGTTTACGGTTTTCATTTTTGTTGAGGATTGATTGAGTTACAGAGCTTTTGGATGGGCGTGAGGTTGAAGATGAAGTTGGCCTCAGGAACGTGTTTACCATATGTATTTATTGTTTGATTTATATAAACGGATGTATAGCCACCCCAGTGGTAGAAGCGTGCGCCTGTAACTAGAGGGACCTGGGTTCGAGCCCCAGTGGTACCCTTTTGATTTTTTTTTATATTTTTCGCATTCTGACTCTTTTTTGGCAGACGCTGGGCTTCATCTTTGGGCCTTATGTTTTTTTTGTTATTTCTAACCCTCCTGTTTCATTTACACACCCCTGGCCTAGTTTTATTTTTCTTTTTTCTTATTTTTTTATTTATTTGTTTTCTTAAATATTTTTCTAATATAAAAAAATCATAAAAAATATATAAATAGTAGATTTATGTTTTTACATAGTTTATTTATTTTTTTATCACAAAAAATATTTTATTTAATCAATACTTTATTTATTTTACTAATTATCTTTGTAAATTTAATTAAAAAAATAGGTTTTAGTTATTTTCTTTTACACCAATTAAAATATATTATTTTAATATTAAAAAAGGCCAAAAATATTTTATAACACTATAATTATTTTCAAGAAAAAAATACCAAAAATACTTTTCTTAAACTTAATTTCTCTTTAATCAATTAATAGAATTAGGGTTTTATTTAAAATATTTTCTTAGTAAATTTAGGTTTAATTAATTATTTTCTTCTAGTTAATTAGGTTAAAACAAAAACCCATTTTCTCTAAAAAATCCAAACAAATACCCATTTTCTTCACATTTACATTCTTACATATTTATTCATCTTGTACATTATTTATTTCAATTCTTGTATAAATTCAATATGGTTGTAATAGATAATTAGGCTTTAAATCATTGCAATCCCCATTTATACTTTGTACACCCCCTCCCACAAGTATTGTAATATCATAGTAACTTTAAATTCCGCAATTTATCGCTTTATATAACATGTTAGTAATTAGGGTTTGTATGTAAAGACTAAAACCAATGCTTAGAAAAACCCTAATCAAAGAAAAAATCAAGCATGAAAACAATACACTTGCGCACAAGAACCCCCTAGGGTAAATCCACTTGGTTGCCTTTACAAAATGACCATATTACGCATGTGAGGTATCTTAGCAAAAAATAAGATCATAGTCCCTCGATGACGCTATCTAAAGTTGCCTTTCAAATGATCTTAGTCCCTAAAAGAGAATGCTAAGATACCTTGCAACATTTCTAATCATGGCTATACGATGACCCACGCCCGTCCTGTTTACATCCAAAGATAGGGTTACTTACCAAACCAATGGTAAGATAACAATGTCAAAGGAAAAGGAAAATGAACAAGAAATACTTTTGAGTAGGTAGAATACTCTTAATTACTTGCTCCATTTCAAAACAAACATCCTTGCTATTTTTCAAAACAAACACCTACACTTTCAAAACATCTTACAAAACATGAAAACATTTTCAAAAGATCAACATCTTTGTATACATTCTTACGAACGAGAATCATTACAAGGATTGCCTAAACAATGGCCTCTTTACAAAATACTTTCAAAAAAACAACACAAAGCACAATTTCAAACAAAAAGCAAGTGATCTAGAAAGTAACTAAGAGCCCATGGAAAACCATGGATAAAAAGGGTGCTAATACCTCCCCTTTTCATAATCTACCCCCAAAATCAAGAAATAATCTCAAAGGTCTTTCCTGTGCTTTTTCACCTTTCCTTTTGGATAAAAGAAAAGTCGATGGTGACTCTTGCTAACCGCAACATTTGCGATCAAACGCAAAATCTTCAAGTCAGTTCTCCCACCGTATCACAACCACCTCTTTGTATTAGCAACAATGAAGTCAATGCTTTAGAAGACACTAACTATGATGGTGACTTGGACGACTGGATATTCCTAACTACTAACGGTGGACTCAATAACTGGATGGCTAAAGACTTTGTCTTAATCTGCTTCATCCAGGAGTAATTGCTATTTCCTATTTTTATTGCTTTAATAAGTTTGTCTGTATAATTTCTTTTAAAAAACAATGACTTTAAACCTTGTGCCTTGCCCGGGGTACAATGGTCCATATTTTAAGGGTTGTCCTTTCATATATCATATGCTCATTTAATGAAAACATTAGACGGTTTTGCATTCAAATTTTGCGCTCCTTGTCTTTCTTTTACTTTACTGCATTTTCAAATAGCCATGTGACCTTACATGCACACACACACATTTGCAGATCCACATCCACTCCGGACCTCATTGACAATAATTCTGCTATTGCTGTTTATGACTTCAAAAATCCAATCTATCAAGCTGAAAATGAAGGTGAAGAAGATTGTGAGATACCTGGAGAACTCGCCAGACTCTTGATACAAGAGGAAAAGGCTATCCAACCGCACGAAGAACCGGTTAAAGTGATAAACTTGGGTACTGAGGAAGATAAGAAAGAAGTCAAGATTAGTGCCAACCTGGAAGACAGTGTCAAGAGAAGATTGGTTCAGATGTTGCACGACTATGTTGAGGTATTCGCTTGGTCATACGAAGACATGCCAGGGCTCGATACTCATATTGTGGTTCATCGTCTGCCAATGAAAGAGGGTTGTTCTATGATCAAACAAAATGTTCGTTGCATGCATCTTGATATGTTAGAGAAGATCAAGGCTGAGGTAATGAAACTGTTCAATGCAGGTTTCTTGGCAGTGACATTGTATCCCTAATGGGTTGTAAATGTTATTCCAGTGCCTAAGAAAGAAGATAAGGTCCGTATATGTGTAGACTACATGGATTTAAATAGGGCAAGCCCCAAAGACAACTCCCCACTACCGCATATTGATGTCTTGGTTGACAACACTGCTCAGAATAAGGTATTCTCCTTCATGCATGGCTTCTCAGGGTACAACCAAATCAAAATGGCGCCTGAATACATGGAGAAAACTACCTTTGTCACACAGTGGGGCACCTTCTATTATAACATCATGCCTTTTGGGATAAAGTATGCATGCACAACTTATCAATAGGCTATGGTGGATTTATTTCATGATATGATTCATCATGAGATAGAAGTCTATACGGATGACATGATAGCGAGATCACAAATTGAGTAATAACACCATGACAATCAGCACAAGCTGTTTGAAAGGCTGAAGAAGTACAAGCTCAGGCTGAATCCAAACAAATGCACCTTTGGGATAAGATCTGGAAAGCTCCTAGGCTTCATTGTCAGTGGCAAAGGTATTGAAGTCGATCCTGCAAAAGTCAAAGCTATACAAGAAATTCCAGCTCCCCATACCGAGAAGGAGGTCAGAGGTTTCTTGGGATGACTCAACTACATTTCCCGATTCATTTGTCATTTGACTGCTACTTGTGAGTCAATCTTCAAGTTGCTGAAGAAAGATCAAGTGGTAAGATGGAATGACGAATATTAAATGGATTTTGATAAAATTAAGGAGTACCTTCAAGAACCTCTAATCCTGATGCCACCAGTTGAAGGAAGACCTTTGATCATGTACTTAACCGTGTTAGAGAATTCAATGGGGTGTGTGTTGGGGAAACATGACGAGTCTGGTCGAAAAGAGCATGCAATATACTACCTTAGCAAAAAATTTACCGACTGTGAAACAAGACATTCACTGCTCGAGAAAACTTGTTGCGCTTCGGCATGGGCTGCTCGCCGACAAAGACAATATATGTTAATTCATACTACTCTATTGATCTCTAAGATGGATCCCATCAAGTAAATCTTTGAGAAGCCAACTCTCTCCAGAAGGATAGCCCGATGGCAAATGATCTTAGCTAAATACAATATCCAGTAGACTACTCAAAAAGCAATCAAAGGAAGTGTGTTGGCGGATCATTTGGCGCATCAAGCTGTAGATGACTATCAGTCTATACACTTCGAATTCCCAGATAAGAATATCATGCTGATTATGGATTGTGAAAAGACTAGACCGTATGAAGGACCTGAGCAAGGATCCTGATGGACTATGGTTTTTATGGAGCTTACAACACACTGGGTAACGGAATTGGTGTTGTGATCATTTCCCCTGAAGGTGGCCATACACCTTTCACTGCCAGACTTTATTTTGACTGTACCAATAACATGGCTGAGTACGAGGCGTGCATCTTGGATCTTAAAGATGTTATTGACCTAAGAATCAAATTCCTAAGTGTATATGGAGACTCAGCTTTAGTAATCAGTCAAGTTAAAGGAGAGTGGGATACAAAATATCCAAATCTTATCCCTTACAAAGAACTTGTGCTAACCTTGACCCCGTACTTTGAAGAGATCACCTTTGAACATATCCCAAGGGAAGAGAATCAATTGGCGGATTCCCTAGCTATCAGTTCGTCCATGTTCAAGGTCAATTGGGACAACGAAGCTCCCAGAATTACTGTTGAAAGATTTGACGAACCAACACACTGTTATGAGATTGAAACTGATGGAGTAGAGGAGAAGCCTTGGTTTCATGAAGTGAAAATATATCTTGAAGCTCAAGAGTATTCTGAAGTGGCGTCAATCAACGACAAGAAACTCCTACAGAGATTCTCTTCCAAGTTCTTCATGAGCAATGGGATTTTGTACAGCGCAATCATGATTCAACCCTGCTTCGTTGTATGGACAAGATGGAAGTAGAGAAAGTTATAGAGGATATGCATGAAGGCATATTTGGTACTCACTCCAGTGGACATACTATGACCAAGAAGATTCTGAGAGCTGGTTACTATTGGTCGACCATGGAAACCGACTGTCATCACCACTCAAGGATTTGTCATAAGTGCCAAATTTATGCTGATAAGGTTCATGTGCCTCCAATTCCTTTGAATGTCATGACTGATCCTTGACCATTCGCAATGTGTGGCATCAACATGATCGAAGAAATTAGGCCTACTGATTCTAATGGACATCATTTCATTCTTGTCGCCATTGACTACTTTACAAAATGGGTCAAAGTGGCTTCATTTTCCTCAGTTACCAACAACGTCATGGCCCGGTTCATCAAGCATAACCTCATCTGTCGGTATGACATCCCTGAGAGGATAATCACAGAAAATGGTACCAACCTCAACAACGCTATGATCATTAAACTCTGTACGCAGTTCAAGATCAACCATCATAACTCTTCTCTATACAGACCTAAGATGAATGGCGCAGTGGAAGCTGCCAACAAGAATATAAAGAAGATAGTGAAAAATATGGTTGTGACCTACAAAGACTGGCATGAGATGTTACCATTTGATATTCATGGCTATCGTACTATGGCGTGAACATCAACTAGGGCAACCCCATTCTCTCTAGTCTATGGTATGGATGTTGTCCTGCCTATCAAAGTTCAAATCCCTTCTCAAAGGATTATGAAAGAAGTAGACTTAGAAGAAGACGAGTGGATTCAAACTAGGTTGGACCAGTTGAGTTTTACTGACGGAAAGAGGCTGGAGGTTGTCTATCATGGTCAGATGTATTAAAACGTATGATCAAAGATTTCAACAAGAAGATCAAGCATCAGGTATACTAAGCTGGTGACTTGGTAATAAAGTACATCATTCTACCACAAGGCAATCCTAGGGGGAAATGGACTCCCACCTATGAAGGGCCATTTGTTGTCAAAAAAGTATTCTCGGGCGGTGCTATGATGCTAACCACTATGGATGGCGAAGATTTCCCGCACCCTGTGAACGCGGGCATAGTAAAAAAATACTATGCATAAGAATGACCCGCTAGGTTGACATACCTAGGAAAAAATAAGGGCATCTCGGTGAACCAAAAGGGTTCGGGCAAAAATTAGGGATATATACAAAAGATTGTACACCTGGCAAGTCGAAAACCTGAAAAGGCGGCTTGGGAAATAAAGGGTATACCGGTGGACTGAAAACCTGAAAGGGCGGTGTTGTACCCCAAAATTTGCCCTCCCTTGCTTCAGGAAACCATCTTAGATTTTTCAAAGTCCCCCGAAACAAATCCAAGTCCTGGGTTATCCTTTTGCCCAAGCAAGCCACTTACAAGAGCAAGATGGTCTCACAAACTCCGGAAACAACGCTTCATCTTGAGGAAAATCAAATTCTAAGTGCTTCTTTAAAATAAGTGTTTTTA
The DNA here is from genome assembly GCA_948472305.1 of Vicia faba. Lineage (NCBI taxonomy): Eukaryota > Viridiplantae > Streptophyta > Magnoliopsida > Fabales > Fabaceae > Vicia > Vicia faba. The sequence goes on from OX451740.1 coordinate 954,887,527, forward strand.
TAAAAAATCAGCGCTCCAGAACTTCTGGACCGATTCCAGATGAAGACGGTCAGAAGTTGCAAGCTTGGCTCAGCGTGGTCAGAAGTTGGCTCTTCAGCAGCTACATCAGTTCAATCAGAAGTTGTAAACGTGGTTCAGAGTGTAAGCCTCAAACAGAACATGCCCCTTCAGCAGTTACACAAGCTCAGTCAGAACTTGCTAAAGGAATACAAGAGAAACAGGAAAGTATGAAGGCTCCTTCAGAACAGGTTGAAATCAGAAGATGAAAGGCCAGAAGGATAGGTGTCACTGATACAGAATCTCTAAATCCAAATTGTCCAGAAGTAGATCCAAGGAACGTACCAGAAAACCAGGAGAATTTCCAGAGCATGCTAAGACAACAGGTAGCCAAGGCCAGAGCATGGTTTACGCTGCTGATTCAACGTTGGTTTCCCTTACCAGAATGTTGGTATTGACAGGTCTTGTCACCATTTAATGCCCATTAATGCTTCCAACCACTCCTGAGCATTCACGTGTGGCTTGGAAAATGCTTTTGCACAGATTCTGGCATGGGTCTTCACGCCACCACCCACTTCAGAGGTCACTTCTCCCCAATCTACGCCTGCTGCTGCTACCTAGGCTGAAAGATAGCTGTTGTCACAACTTCCCAGGAATTTCTGTCAAAGAACAAATTCAAACTCTGTTGGCGCCTTAAATGTTCAAGGCATCCACAAGAACTTTGCCTATAAATAGAGAGCTTTCATCACTGCAAAAGAGGTTCAAGAAAAGAAACAGAAAAACTGCTAAGAGAGAAACGAAACTCCTAGCAACATAACATTCTGAAACTCTGCCAAAATCTCCAGCTTTGTTTCATAACTTTAAGTTTCTTACCTTCAACTTCATCAAACATCCAGCTCTTTTCTGTAAACCAAAAACGTTCTTTCCAAACTTCTGACCCTATACACGTATACACCTTCACTTCCCCTTTTCCAAATCTGTCCAGAACAACCACCAGAACCAAAAGCTAACTTTCACCCACCATTTTCCAGACAGTCAGGTAAACACCTGCTGACCCTCACCACACTGTTAAGCATCATCAGCTGTGCATATTCAAGTAACATAATGTAAATATTCATGTTATTGCTGTTTATGTTTTGAGGACTTTCATACCTCAGAACGTTCTGAGCCAGTATAGGACTTGCCTGTGACCTTGGTGATTCTGACCTCTGAAACATTTTTGCTATTTTGCTGGATCTGTTCCAAATATGTTTCCTGTTTTGTGGAGTAACAACAGGATTGCAGATGTTCTGATTAGTACAGGAAAAAGCCAAGTGCTGACTTTGACGTTAGCACATCTGAAGCCTGTTTTGCTGTCAATGACATCAGAACCTCTGAGAGTTATTGCCTTTTCAGCAGAATCAGAACTTCTGGTTTCTCCACTAACAAACTTCTGTCTTGCAGCGCAGGGAAATCAGAACTTCTGATTTCCCCACTAACAAGGTTCTGTTTTGCAGGTTCTAGAGTCAGAAGTTCTGACTCATCCAGTTTCACCAACAGGTTGATCATCTGACAGCGGATCTGGGTCAGAACTTCTGATGGCCTCCCAACAGCGCGCGGGCTCCCTCTCTCTCTCTCTATATATCTTGTTTTTCGCTATTTTCTTTTTTGTCTATTTTTCTCGTTGAACCCCCCATGTATAAATGTGTATCCCCCTCCCCTAATTGTTGTAATAGCGTAGGATTTTATATTTCCGCTTCTCATTTGCTAGTAATTAGGACATGTATGGCAAGATAAAATCAATGAAATAGAAAAACCTAATTCAAAGAAAAAACTCTTGTATGCAATAAAACACACTTGCACACTAACACCCCTAGGGTATTCCACTTTGTTGCCTTCAAATAATTGGGCCATATTGCATGTTGAATTTCTTTGGGTAAAACAAACAATCAAAATGATCATAGTCCCTCAAAAATGTTGCCTAAATGAATGATCAAGTCCCTTTTAAAAAATTGCCCAAAGACATTCAACACTATTGCAATTATGGTCTAAACGATGACCCGCGCCCGTCCCGTTCATCTCCTAATACAAGATTGTCCACCAAATGCAATGGTGGAACAAAATTGTCAAAAGGTTTAAAACATAACAAGAATCTTTGAGAAAACTTTAGGGTAGATAACTCTTAAGTACTTGTCAATTTGCAAAGAAAACACTTGCCTATTTTCAAAACCCAATTCACAAACACTTTCAAAATCAACTTTTCAAACCCTTGAAACATCTTTTTTTAAAAAAAGATAAAACACCTTTTGTAAAACATTCGAGTAAAGAATTGTTACAAGGTTAGCCTAGCACAAGGCATCTTTTCAAAACGTTTTCAAAACCACACACAAAGCACCATTTCAAACAATTGAAAACCAAGGCAAGATTGATCTAAGCAAGTACCTAAGAGCCCATGGATAACCATGGATAGAAGGGGTGCTAATACCTTCCCCTTCTATAATCTACTCCCCGAACCCAAGAAAAATCTCAAAGGTTTTTGCTGTGCTTTTTAAACCTTTCCTTAGGATAAAATAAAAAGTCGGTGGCGACTCTTGCTCAACCGAAACATTTGCGAACACGAACGCAAAACACTAGTCAGTTCTCCCACCGCACCACAGAACTGGCGACTCTGCTGGGGACAATTCTTTAAGTGGAGTAACCTTAGGGCTTACATCACCCTCTTGCATGACTAATTGTGTGATTTGCTTGCTTTATACTTGGGCTCTATTGTTTGGGTTTATAATCCTTCACCCGGATTTTGGGAAACATTCATAGATAGCAATACGTTGTGGAAACTGTGCGGGGTATACCGACACAGTCTAAGCAATAGCTATATTAGTGTGACATATTTGTGAGTACCGGTAACCCTTGAGTTCAATCAAGGAGAGTACGGGGCCGCTGAGTGATGTCACTAAGCACTAATGACCTAGAACCTTACTTGACCATCTTGGCCTTTTATTAGGGGTAGTGAGATGACCGGCTTTGGTGCAGTCCGAAGTTGGTAGATACTCGATACTACACTCATTGAGGGTTGTTTCCTTGGAATATTTTGGTCGCTAGTTAAGTGGCTAAACCAAAACAATGAACAATGAAAACAATCCAGTGATATTGAGCTCCTTAGAACCCGGTTACTATTTATAGGACAGGTTTTTAAGCCAACTACACTCAAGAGGGTACTTACCTATGAAACCCCATGCAAGCCTGAAACTAGGGTTTGGTGTGATTTGCTTGTACATATGTCTTGTGCATACATCATAAACATCATAAAGCATCATATGCATTCACTAACCATTTCAAGGGTTTGGATCTTCATCATTGTTCTTGTTTTGTAGGTCATGGAAATACCTCGCAGAAATACCATTCAAGTCAACCTTGTGAGAATCTCTCCTCAACTCAAGGAGATCACTTCAAGAATTCCGGAAAATTCATCCTTCAGTGAAAGACATGGTAGACTGCTCAGCCTAGCCAACACCAACATTGAAGAAGACATGATAAAAGTGCTATTCCAGTTCTTTGACCCTCTTCACTATTGCTTCACTTTCCATGATTATCAGTTGGTTCCCACTTTGGAGGAGTTTTCTCAACTCCTAAGAATCCCTATCCTTAATCAACTACCCTTCAACGGTACGGAGAAGGAACCAAAGCCTGAAGATGTTGCTCGAGCACTACATCTACAACCATCTGAAATCAAGGGGCATTGGGAAACCAGAAGCGGCGTCAAAGGATTCTTAGCAAAGTTCTTGTTTGAGAAGGCACAAGAATGTTGGAACTCATTGGACCTACAAGCCTTTGAAGAGATTGTGGCACTCCTTATCTATGGGTTGGTCTTGTTCCCAAATCCCGACCAATTGGTAGATGTCAACTCTGTCAAAATCTTCTTGTCCAGAAACCCAATACCAACATTGCTTGGGGACATCCTTCACTCATTTTATACACGAACAATGAGAAAGAGGGGTGTTCTCATGTGTTGTACTCCTCTCCTTGCAAGGTGGTTTATTTCGCACCTTCCACAATCTGTCCTGAAGAATGACCAAGGTACAAGGTGGTCCCAATGATTGATGACTCTTACTCATTCTGATGTACATTGGTGTTCTCGGTCCAGAGAAAATGTCATCATCGTCGATCGTTGCAGGGAGTTTCCTAATGTTCCTTTGCTTGGAATCAGAGGAGGTATCACCTACAATCCTTGCCTAGCTTTGAGACAATTTGGATATGCACGGAGGGATGGCCCTCATGACATGTTGATTCCTAGCCTAGTTTTTGACTTCGACAACGATGCGCAAAGACTTCGCCAAAGATTCATCAGAGCTTGGGGAAAACTCAACAAGGTTGATAGCAAGACTCTGGGACACAAGAACTCCATCCCTCTTGAGCCCTATCTCAAGTGGGTACGAGCCCGAGCCCAAAGTCTAATGATGCCTTATCCTCATGTACTCCCGGTGATTAAAGAGCCCATCAATGAAGGAGAGGTTCCCTACATCATCCTGCATCCAGACATGCCTACATCGTGGGAGGAAATGCAGAAAAGTTGGATTCAGCTCAAGGAGGAACGGAACACCTTTGAAGCTAGTTACTACGCCAGTGAAAAGAAGGTTCTAGAGCTTACCTGCCGACTCCACGAGCAAGAAGCCCTCAATACCTACATCGCACCAAAGAGGATGCGCAATGTCTTTCTACCTTGAGAAGTTTATGTTGTAATATTTGGCCCATGGGGCATTTATGTACTAACAAATTTCTTCTTATTAATATGACGTGCGTTCTTCTTTGTCTGAAACAATTTTGAATGTCCTAAATCCTTGAATGCATTGCATACATCAGCATCCCATTCATCATGTGCATAAACAGGTCTCGCTCCAGGTTTCCTTATCTATCTGCTGTTTATTTCAGTAGGATGGATCTCGAACAAACAATTAAAGACCTACAAGCCCAGAATGCACAGTTCCAGCAACTCTTGATGACCTTGGTCAAGAGTCAAGAGGATATCAAGGCTCATCTGGAGAGTAGAGACCCAGTGAAGAAGAAAAAGAGGGTCGGAGTGGCTACTTTGGGGAGAAGATTTGACAGAGAAGCTCAGAGGGTGCTTGAATTCCCTCCTACTTCTGATGAAGGGACTAGTAAAAGAGATCGAGTTGCGGTGCCTTCCGAGTCTGATGCAGAGGAGGAAGAGGTTGAAGAGGATGAAGATTATTCTGACCAGCAGTATCCTCCAGCTGATGATAAGTACAAGGGTTTAGAAGACATATTGGCTGCTATGGAATTGCAAAGGGTACCGGGTTTGGATTTTGAAGACATGGGCTTGGTCGCCGGAATTGTGATTCCCCCAAAATTCAAGGTGCCAGTGTTTGTAAGGTATGACGGGCTGTCCTGCCCCAAAATGCATCTCAGGTCCTATGTGAGAAAGATTCAACCCTATACAGCAGATAAAAATCTCTGGATTCATTTCTTTCAAGACAGCCTGTCGGGAGCTCAGTTAGAATGGTTTTATCAGTTAGAAGGGACCAGTGTCAGAAATTGGGAAGATTTGGCCACCGCTTTCTATAAACAATACCAGTATAATTCTGATCTTGCTCCTACTCCTACCCAACTTCAGGGTATGTCACTAGGAACAAGTGAGGGATTCAAAGAATATGCACAAAAATGGAGGGATTTGGCTGGCAGGGTGCATCCTCCTTTAACCGATCGTGAGCTCGTTGATATGTTTCTTGGGACCCTATCTGGGCCATTTTTCAATCATTTAATTGGTAACTCTTCTGCGGGGTTTACTGATTTGATCTTAACGGGCGAAAGAATCGAGGCTGGCATCAAGTCAGGAAAAATTCAGAAGGGTGTCGCTGCAAGTGTTGAGAAGAAGCCGTTTAAGAAGGAGACAGCTATGGTATATTCTCAAAGAAGAGTAGGGAAGGTGGAGCGTCGGCCGACTGTGGGGGCCGTAATGATTCAAAACACTCCGAGTGAGCAGCCTCGCTACAACCAATCCAGACCAAATCAGCAACGGGTGGAAAGGCCACAACGGCAGTTCACCCGTATTAATATGACTCCAGCGCAGGTGCTTCCCCATCTGTTGAAATTGAATCTTGCCACTATCAAGGAGGCGCCAAAGAATGTAAATACATCCTCCCCGCATTATCATGCCAATGCTAAATGCGCCTATCATTCAGACAGTGTCGGAAACGACACCAATGATTGTTGGGCACTCAAGCATAAGATCCAGGACCTGATAGAGGCTAAGGAGGTAGAGTTTGACGCTCCAGAAAAACCCAATGTGATATCTGCACCTATGCCGAAGCACGGTCGGAATGTCAATGCCATTGAAGAGGATCTGTATGTTGCTGACGTTAGTGATCTGACTACTCCACTGTTAACCATTAAGTTGAATTTGTTAAGGGCCGGGATCTTCCCGGGATGTAAAGAAGACTGCGACTGTTGTCACTCTCTACCGTTTGATTGTCCGCTATTGAAGAAAGGCATCCAAGGCCTCATGGATAGCCGACAAATTTTGTTCGAAAAATTTCCTGCCGTTCCAGTTCATGTTGAAAATGTCTCAATCATAACCATTCACGCCAATCTTTCCGAGGCCGTCAAAAAGCCAGTTAAGATTACACCAGCTGCAAAGTCTATACCTTTAAAGATAACAATGCCAGGGCCTGTTCCCTATGTCTCCGAGAAGTCGATACCTTGGAACTATGGTGGTGACATCTACTACCATGGTATCAAGCAAGTCGAAATAATTGAAGAAGATTCAGATGATGAAGAAGCCAACATTAGTAACATTGCGGGCACCAGCAAAATCACCAGGAGTGGGAGGATATTTTCTCCAGAGATTGCTCCTCCAAAAGCAGTCTTTGGACCCTCACCAGCTAAAGAAGTCATCCCTGCACCAGTAAAGCTCTCTGCCAGAACTCCTTTGATTGAAGAAATTTTCGTTCCTAGTGCTGTCTCTCCTACCATTGCCGATAAAGGAAAGGGAATACAAGATGAGCCCGTCAGGACGAAGGCTCAACCCTTGGCGATTCCAGAAGCTTCCAAGAAAGAAATGGACGAGATTTTGAGGATAATCAAGAGAAGTGATTATGATGTGGTGGAACAGTTGGGGCAAACCCCCTCCAAGATCTCCATGCTGGCACTATTGCTTTGCTCAGAAGCGCACGCTCAAGCTTTGATTAAGTTTCTGAAGGCAGCTCATGTGCCCCAGGAAACCTCTGCGGATCAATTTCAGAATTGCGTGGCTAGTCTGACTGCAGACAATGGATTAGGTTTTTCTGATGCCGACCTGACCCCTAAAGGCCGAAACCACAATGATGCGTTGCATATTTCAGTCGAGTGTCGCGGAACCACCCTTGCACATGTCTTGGTTGATACCGGTTCATCGCTGAATGTTTTGCCTAAGAAGGCCTTGGACCGGCTAGATTGCGAAGGTTTGGAATTGAAGCCGAGTGATATTATCGTCAGAGCTTTCGATGGGTCGAAGAGAATGGTCCATGGAGAAGTTGAGATTCCTATCAAGATAGGTACTGAGGTGTTTAAATCCACTTTCTACGTAATGGACATCCGTCCATCATACTCCTGCCTGCTGGGTAGACCTTGGATACACCATGCTGGGGCAGTCACCTCCTCCCTGCATCAGATGCTGAAGTATCCCGTAAAGGGAAAGATCATTACTGTCCATGGTGAAGAAGAGTACATGATTAGCCATTTAAATTATTTCCGATATGTGGAGGTTGAAGGGGAGTTCTTTGAGACACCGTTTCAACATTTCGAAGAAGTGCCTCCTGAGATAGCAATGGCGAAGTTGGCAGCTGAGACACCGAGACAGATGGCCAGAATGGCATCTCTGGAGGATGCAAGAGCTGCAGTTAAAGAAGGGAAGAATTCAGCGTGGGGGCAGTTACCCGATTTTCCGCATAAGGTTGATAAGCTTGGATTAGGTTTCACCACCGCTGGCCAGAAAGCTATGCGCCGGTCAAAGATTGAGAGGGCGCCAGTCAAAATTTCTCCTTACCGAATCAACGCCCTGGAAGATGAAGACAAAGAAAGCAACTTTGAAGAATGGATTCATCCAACTGTCAGAGGAGGGTTGAGAAATTGGGAGGCTAAGGACTTTGTCCCCATTACTTTTATTCCTCAGTAATTTATCTATCAAACATTTCCTATTTGGTCTGTAATATTTTACTTTCAAACAATCCGTACACTATCTTTTCGCCTCCTGCCTTACCCGGGGCATGTAGGTCCACTTGTAAGGGTTTTGACTATTTTTCATATTCATATGCCATGTTTAATGATTCATTGGACGTTTTTCATTTGATAAACTGCTTGTGTTCATTTTCTTTCCTTTTTGCATTTTTTGTTTAAGGATGGCTATCCCTTACACACACCCACACCCACCAATGCAGGTACCCATCCACTCCGGATTCCACGAGTGACTATTCTGCTGTATCTTTCAATAACTCTGAAGACCTGGTCAATCTAGCCGAGTATGAAGATGACGAAGGTTGTGAAGTACCAGGGGAACTAGCCAGACTTCTGCAACAAGAGGAAAGGGCCATCTTACCGCATGAAGAGCCGTTGGAAACTGTCAACTTGGGAACCGAGGAGAATCGGAAGGAGGTGCAAGTGGGTGCCAACCTGGAACCAGAAGTTAAGGAACGCTTGGTACAGTTACTGAATGAGTATGTTGAAATCTTCGCTTGGTCCTATGAAGACATGCCAGGTCTAGACACCGACATCGTGGTTCACCGTCTCCCCACAAGAGAAGACTGTCCACCGATCAAGCAAAAAGTTCGCCGAATGAGGCCTGACATGTCTGAAAAAATCAAAGCAGAAGTAATGAAGCAGTTCAATGCTGGCTTTCTGGCTGTTACGTCCTATCCTCAATGGGTCGCTAACATTGTGCCAGTGCCTAAAAAGGATGGCAAAGTCAGAATGTGTGTGGACTACCGGGATTTGAATAGGGCCAGCCCTAAGGATGATTTCCCGCTACCTCATATTGACATCTTGATCGACAATACAGCTCAGCATAAGGTGTTTTCCTTCGTGGACGGATTCTCGGGCTACAATCAAATCAAAATGGCCCCCGAGGATATGGAGAAAACAACTTTTGTCACACAATGGGGCACTTTCTGTTACAAAGTGATGTCGTTCGGGCTGAAGAACGCAGGGGCAACTTATCAACGCGCCATGGTAGCTTTATTTCATGACATGATACATCATGAGATTGAAGTTTACGTAGACGATATGATAGCTCGGTCGCAAACAGAGGAAGAGCACCTTGAACATCTGGAAAAGCTGTTTACCAGATTGAAAGAATACAAGTTAAGGCTGAATCCAAGCAAATGCACTTTTGGAGTTAGGTCCGGTAAACTCCTGGGATTCATTGTAAGCAACAAAGGCATTGAAGTCGATCCGGCAAAAGTAAAAGCAATACAAGATATGCCTGCTCCCCGTACTGAAAAGGAAGTTAGAGGTTTCTTGGGGCGCATAAACTATATTGCCAGGTTCATTTCGCATCTGACTTCTACCTGTGAGCCAATTTTCAAACTCTTGAAAAAAGATCAGGTAGTTGAATGGAACGACGACTGCCAAGCTGCTTTTGATAGAATCAAGGAGTATTTGCTAGAACCTCCTATTCTGATGCCACCCGTCGAAGGAAGACCATTGATCATGTATTTGACCGTCTTGGATAACTCAATGGGGTGTGTTTTGGGCCAGCATGACGAGTCTGGTCAAAAAGAGCATGCTATTTATTACCTTAGCAAAAAGTTTACCGACTGTGAGACTCGCTACTCACTGCTCGAGAAAACTTGCTGCGCTTTGGTATGGGCTGCTCGCCGACTAAGACAGTATATGTTGTCCCATACTACTTTGTTGATATCCAAAATGGACCCTATCAAATATATCTTCGAAAAGCCCGCTTTATCTGGAAGGATAGCCAGATGGCAAATGATCTTGACCGAGTATGACATCCAGTACACCACCCAAAAAGCTATAAAAGGGAGTGTACTAGCTGACCATCTGGCTCATCAGGCTATCGAAGACTATCAACCCATGGGATTTGATTTCCCAGACGAGGACATCATGAATTTGGACAACATTAAAGGTGACGGACCGTATGACGGACCCGAAAAGGGATCCCGATGGACCCTGTACTTTGATGGTGCTTCAAATGCACTCGTAAACGGCATTGGCGCAGTACTCATTTCTCCGGAAGGATGCCACACTCCTTTCACGGCCCGACTTTGCTTCAGCTGCACAAACAATATGGCTGAGTATGAAGCCTGCATCTTTGGTCTCAAGGCTGCTATAGACTTGGGGATCAAATCTTTGATCGTATTTGGGGACTCGGCTTTGGTCATCAGCCAGATCAAAGGAGATTGGGATACCAAGCATCCTAATCTTATTCCATACAAAGAACATGTTCTGACATTGTTGCCTCACTTCGAGCAAATTACCTTCGAGCACTTTCTGCGAGAAGAGAATCAGCTAGAAGATGCTCTAGCCACAATGTCCTCCATGTTTAAACTCAACTGGGATAACGAGGCTCCCCAAGTCACCATCGAGCGAATGGATGAACCCGCGCATTGTCACGAGATTAATACCGAAGAAGTAATGGAACAACCTTGGTTCCATGAAATCAAAAGGTATCTCGAGACCCAAGATTATCCTGAAGGAGCTTCCGTGAATGACAAGAAGTTCTTAAGGAAATTCGCTGCTAAGTTCTTCCTGAGCAACGGCATCCTGTACAAACGAAGCCATGATTGTGTATTACTCCGGTGTGTGGATAAAGCTGAAGCAGAGTTGATTATGACCGATATACACAGCGGACCATTTGGCACTCACTTGAGCGGGCATACAATGGCTAAGAAGATCCTAAGGGCAGGCTATTACTGGTCTACCATGGAGGCTGACTGCCATCAACATTCCCGTGCTTGTCACAAGTGTCAAGTCTATGCTGACAAAGTTCATATCCCTCCGGTTCCCCTCAACGTCCTGACTGCTCCATGGCCCTTTGCAATGTGGGGCATTGATATGATTGGAGAGATCAAACCCACGGCTTCCAACGGACATCGCTTCATCCTGGTTGCCATTGACTACTTCACTAAATGGGTCGAAGCAGCTTCCTTCGCCTCTGTCACCAAAAATGTGGTTGCCCGCTTTATCAAACATAACCTCATATGTCGGTATAGTGTTCCAGACAGAATCATCACGGACAACGGTACAAATCTGAATAACACAATGATCACTGCATTATGCGAACAGTTCAAGATTTATCATCACAATTCATCTCCCTATCGGCCGAAGATGAACGGTGTTGTTGAAGCTGCGAACAAAAACATTAAAAAGATTATTCAGAAAATGACAGTCACTTACAAAGACTGGCATGAGATGTTGTCGTTTGCGCTGCATGGATACCGTACGACGATACGTACTTCAACTGGGGCAACCCCATTTTCTTTGGTTTATGGCATGGAAGCTGTTTTGCCTATGGAAGTTCAGATCCCGTCTCTAAGGATTATGAAGGATGCAGGTTTGAATGAGGATGATTGGATGCAGACCCGACTTGATCAACTCAATCTGATTGACGAAAAGCGACTTGCGGCTATATGTCATGGTCAGACGTATCAAAAACGGATGATCAAGGCCTTCAATAAGAAAGTCAGACGTCAAGTGTATCAAGTCGGAGATCTAGTAGTCAAGCGGATTATCTTGCCACAAAGTGATCCCAGGGGCAAATGGACTCCTACATATGAAGGACCATTTGTGATCAAAAGCATATTTTCTGGTGGTGCGATGATTCTGACCACCATGGACGGCGACGATTTGCCGCACCCTGCGAACGCAGACATAGTCAAAAGATACTACGCATAAAATAACCCGACAAGCCAAAAACCCGAAAGGGCGGCTTGGGCAAAAATGGGCATCCCGGTGAACCGAAAACCCGAAAGGGCAGTTCAGGAAAAAATTAGGGATAAAAACAAAAAAATCTGTACACCTGGCAAGTCGAAGACCCGAAAGGGCGGCTTGGGCAAAAAGGGGTTTCCCGGTGGACCGAAAACCCGAAAGGGCGATTCAGGCAAAAGTTAGGGAATTAAAGCGTATGACTATGTCTCGTCGGATCACTTCAAAGACGATCTCTTCATCAACCGGTTCCAGGTTTCTGATCAATCCAGCCATCGTCAAACGAAGCATTGAATGGACAGAGGTTCAGAGTTGTGAAAGCTACAGCAGAATGGAATCCCATGGAATTATTTCACATAGCCATCTTTGTTTTGTATAAATTTTTCAAATATTCACGACAAGATCCTCTTACTAGGATGATTGTCTCCTTTGTACAAATATACCCAAAGAAAATCAATACAAATACTCTTCCCAAAATTTGTGTCCTTTCCCTTTTTCTTTTTCTCTTGCACTATTTGTTTTATTTTGAGAAACGTTCAATGTTTTGTTAAATAGGCATATGCATTTGAAACATGATCACTTCCTAATTGAATCTAAGAAAAGGATTACTGATAGGATGAAAGTACAAACGGACATTTTGACACCCTTTCAAAGGAAATCCCTCAAGATCTGTAATCCACATCCCTGGCAAACCCTGAGGTCTATCTCCAGCAGACCCTCGGAGCTTATCCCCAGTAAGGTTCTGAAAGGTATTCCCCGCAGAGCACGGACGTCCCTTCCGAGTTTTATTCAAGTTTATTCCTCACAAAGGCTTATAACTGGGTTATCCTCAGCTAACCACCAGGGGAGATCGCGCTCGCCAAAATTCTTCCCATCCCCAGCGGAGTTCCTCAAAATTCCCCAGCGGAGTTCCTCAAAATTCCCCCAACAATAACTTATCAATACTATCCCCGGAGGAGTTTATCTTTGCAAATCCCCAGCCAGAGAATCTTCCGGAAATCATTTTCCCTCAGAGTTTAAGCCTCAGTATCCCCAGCAGATCAAAAGCTTCAAATGGACAACCCCCAGCGGAGTCAGACTGTCAAGCCTTCTCCCCACAGGGTCTTTAGGAAGAAAAATCTTGAGTTCCCCAGTGAAATCTCCAGAGATACTTCTCTCCAAGCTGAAGATTCTCAATCTGGCCTCCCCAGCTTTAAGTCCACTAGTTTGGTACTCCCCAGTAGAAGACTTCAGGAATTCCCCAGAAGATTGGTATACAACCCAAGCTCCAGGTTCCCCAGTAACGACCCAGGACTTATCTTCCCCGGCAGCAGTCAGGATACTTCTATCTTCCGCTATCCCGGATTCATCTATCCTGTGCAAGACAGCTCTCCAGCTTACATGCACATCCATTTACATTCATAACACAAAATATACATTGTATCATGCATCATAGCATTGCATACAACTAACTCTTTGCCTTTTCAGGTAAGATCAGTCGACAGACTAAAATCATTCAAATCTCAAGATTTCTGAAAACAGTTCACGGGTTCTCCAAGTAAACGGATGTTAACCTATCACTTGTTCAGATTCTTCTCAAGACTTCTGAAAACAGTTCATGGATTCTTCCCAAGTAACGGATGTTAATCCATCAACTTGTTCAGATGCAACTTTTTAAAGACAGCTTACGGAAGCTTCCCAACAACGGATGCTGCTCTATTGCTGATTCAATCTCAAGATTTCTGAAAACAGTTCACGGGTTCTCCAAGTAAACGGATGTTAACCTATCACTTGTTCAGATTCTTCTCAAGACTTCTGAAAACAGTTCATGGATTCTTCCCAAGTAACGGATGTTAATCCATCAACTTGTTCAGATGCAACTTTTTAAAGACAGCTTACGGAAGCTTCCCAACAACGGATGCTGCTCTATTGCTGATTCAATCTCAAGATTTCTGAAAACAGTTCACGGGTTCTCCAAGTAAACGGATGTTAACCTATCACTTGTTCAGATTCTTCTCAAGACTTCTGAAAACAGTTCATGGATTCTTCCCAAGTAACGGATGTTAATCCATCAACTTGTTCAGATGCAATTTCTTAAAGACAGTTTACGGAAGCTTCCCAACAACGGATGCTGCTCTATTGCTGATTCAATCTCAAGATTTCTGAAAACAGTTCACGGTTTCTCCAAGTAAACGGATGTTAACCTGTCACTTGTTCAGTTTCTTCTTCCAGACTTCTGAAAACGGTTCATGGATTCTTCCCAAGTAACGGATGTTAATCTATCAACTTGTTTAGACGCGACTTCCTGAAAACAGCTTGCAGGTTCCTCCCAACAACGGATGTCAACCTATTGCTTGTTCAGACCCCCAATTCAGAAATGGTCCAAAGCTTGGACACTTTCATAATGTTCCCTTCCAGATGGCATCTTTAAGCCCATCCCCGAAAAGTTTCTGTCACTCTCCTAGATGGCATCGTTAAGCCCATCTCCAGATGGCATCTTTAAGCCCATCCCCGACAAGTTTCTGTCACTCTCCTAGATGGCATCGTTAAGCCCATCTCCAAATGGCATCTCTAAGCCCATTCCCGCATCCAGTGCTTTGATGAGTGCAAATTTCCGGGCACTCTAGTGTCCAATCTCCTTTTACCCTCGAGTCACGAAAGGCAAGCTTGCCAATCTAACTCTTCAGGTTCAAGAAGAATGAACAGGGGCAACTGTTGTACCCCAAAATTTGCCCTCCCTTGCTTCAGGAAACCATCTTAGATTTTTCAAAGTCCCCCGAAACAAATCCAAGTCTTGGGTTATCCTTTTGCCCAAGCAAGCCACTTACAAGAGCAAGATGGTCTCACAAACTCCGGAAACAACGCTTCATCTTGAGGAAAATCAAATTCTAAGTGCTTCTTTAAAATAAGTGTTTTTAGAAAAAATCAGCGCTCCAGAACTTCTGGACCGATTCCAGATGAAGACGGTCAGAAGTTGCAAGCTTGGCTCAGCGTGGTCAGAAGTTGGCTCTTCAGCAGCTACATCAGTTCAATCAGAAGTTGTAAACGTGGTTCAGAGTGTAAGCCTCAAACAGAACATGCCCCTTCAGCAGTTACACAAGCTCAGTCAGAACTTGCTAAAGGAATACAAGAGAAACAGGAAAGTATGAAGGCTCCTTCAGAACAGGTTGAAATCAGAAGATGAAAGGCCAGAAGGATAGGTGTCACTGATACAGAATCTCTAAATCCAAATTGTCCAGAAGTAGATCCAAGGAACGTACCAGAAAACCAGGAGAATTTCCAGAGCATGCTAAGGCAACAGGTAGCCAAGGCCAGAGCATGGTTTACGCTGCTGATTCAACGCTGGTTTCCCTTACCAGAATGTTGGTATTGACAGGTCTTGTCACCATTTAATGCCCATTAATGCTTCCAACCACTCCTGAGCATTCACGTGTGGCTTGGAAAATGCTTTTGCACAGATTCTGGCATGGGTCTTCACGCCACCGCCCACTTCAGAGGTCACTTCTCCCCAATCTACGCCTGCTGCTGCTACCTAGGCTGAAAGATAGCTGTTGTCACAACTTCCCAGGAATTTCTGTCAAAGAACAAATTCAAACTCTGTTGGCGCCTTAAATGTTCAAGGCATCCACAAGAACTTTGCCTATAAATAGAGAGCTTTCATCACTGCAAAAGAGGTTCAAGAAAAGAAACAGAAAAACTGCTAAGAGAGAAACGAAACTCCTAGCAACATAACATTCTGAAACTCTGCCAAAATCTCCAGCTTTGTTTCATAACTTTAAGTTTCTTACCTTCAACTTCATCAAACATCCAGCTCTTTTCTGTAAACCAAAAACGTTCTTTCCAAACTTCTGACCCTATACACGTATACACCTTCACTTCCCTTTTTCCAAATCTGTCCAGAACAACCACCAGAACCAAAAGCTAACTTTCACCCACCATTTTCCAGACAGTCAGGTAAGCACCTGCTGACCCTCACCACACTGTTAAGCATCATCAGCTGTGCATATTCAAGTAACATAATGTAAATATTCATGTTATTGCTGTTTATGTTCTGAGGACTTTCATACCTCAGAACGTTCTGAGCCAGTATAGGACTTGCCTGTGACCTTGGTGATTCTGACCTCTGAAACATTTTTGCTATTTTGCTGGATCTGTTCCAAATATGTTTCCTGTTTTGTGGAGTAACAACAGGATTGCAGATGTTCTGATTAGTACAGGAAAAAGCCAAGTGCTGACTTTGACGTTAGCACATCTGAAGCCTGTTTTGCTGTCAATGACATCAGAACCTCTGAGAGTTATTGCCTTTTCAGCAGAATCAGAACTTCTGGTTTCTCCACTAACAAACTTCTGTCTTGCAGCGCAGGGAAATCAGAACTTCTGATTTCCCCACTAACAAGGTTCTGTTTTGCAGGTTCTAGAGTCAGAAGTTCTGACTCATCCAGTTTCACCAACAGGTTGATCATCTGACAGCGGATCTGGGTCAGAACTCCTGATGGCCTCCCAACAGCGTGCGGGCTCCCTCTCTCTCTCTATATATCTTGTTTTTCGCTATTTTCTTTTTTGTCTATTTTTCTCGTTGAACCCCCCATGTACAAATGTGTATCCCCCTCCCCTAATTGTTGTAATAGCGTAGGATTTTATATTTCCGCTTCTCATTTGCTAGTAATTAGGACATGTATGGCAAGATAAAATCAATGAAATAGAAAAACCTAATTCAAAGAAAAAACTCTTGTATGCAATAAAACACACTTGCACACTAACACCCCTAGGGTATTCCACTTTGTTGCCTTCAAATAATTGGGCCATATTGCATGTTGAATTTCTTTGGGTAAAACAAACAATCAAAATGATCATAGTCCCTCAAAAATGTTGCCTAAATGAATGATCAAGTCCCTTTTAAAAAATTGCCCAAAGACATTCAACACTATTGCAATTATGGTCTAAACGATGACCCGCGCCCGTCCCGTTCATCTCCTAATACAAGATTGTCCACCAAATGCAATGGTGGAACAAAATTGTCAAAAGGTTTAAAACATAACAAGAATCTTTGAGAAAACTTTAGGGTAGATAACTCTTAAGTACTTGTCAATTTGCAAAGAAAACACTTGCCTATTTTCAAAACCCACTTCACAAACACTTTCAAAATCAACTTTTCAAACCCTTGAAACATCTTTTTTTAAAAAAAGATAAAACACCTTTTGTAAAACATTCGAGTAAAGAATTGTTACAAGGTTAGCCTAGCACAAGGCATCTTTTCAAAACGTTTTCAAAACCACACACAAAGCACCATTTCAAACAATTGAAAACCAAGGCAAGATTGATCTAAGCAAGTACCTAAGAGCCCATGGATAACCATGGATAGAAGGGGTGCTAATACCTTCCCCTTCTATAATCTACTCCCCGAACCCAAGAAAAATCTCAAAGGTTTTTGCTGTGCTTTTTAAACCTTTCCTTAGGATAAAATAAAAAGTCGGTGGCGACTCTTGCTCAACCGAAACATTTGCGAACACGAACGCAAAACACTAGTCAGTTCTCCCACCGCACCACAGGCGGTCCAGGCAAAAATTAGGGATTAAAAGCGTACGACTATGTCCCGTTGGATCACTTAAATGCAAGCTTTATTACCAAAGTCGAAAGTTCAAATGGTTCAATCAACTTCTTCTGATGGCAAGGGACGAGATGTTCGAAGACATGTAGGAAATAATAGAGTTTAAAACCCAATGAGATCACTTCCACATGGCTATACATTTTGTTTTCACTTTGTACTCTTTTCGTTTCACGACAACTTCCTCTTACTAGGATTTCCGTCTCCTTGTACAAAATCGTCTGTTTATAGGAAAATTATCAATACAAATACATCTTAAAGTTCAAACTCTTGGTTTTTTCTGTTTTGTTTGCAAAAAAGTCCAATGACTAAATTGAATGAACAAATGCATATGAACACGATTAACTGTTAACAAATATATGCATAAGAACAGGAATAAGCATTTACTCAAGATTCTAGGAGCTGGGATGACACTCGAGCCGTCCATAAACCTCTACAGAGATACTTCTATGAGATTACCCCCACAGAGTAATCTTCACAAATTCATCCCCAATAAAGGATACATTCCCCGCAATTTACTATGGAATTCCAATCAGTACAATTCATGGGGATTCTCTTCCCCAACTGAGTTTAAAAACTGTAGAACCCCTGCAAATTTCTTCTCTCTAGCAAAATTCAATTCCCCCAGAGAGTTTGTTTCCTCAGCAGAATATTCAAACAGGGTTTATTTCCCCAACAGACTACAATTTCCCCAGCTTGAGTCTATTACTCAGACTACCACAAATCATTGATAAAATTCCTCTCCCTGGTAAAGTCACCACTATCCCAAGAGAATTTGTTACGAAACTTGGAACCAGACCAAATATCAGTTAATTTATCCTCCCCGGACGAATCAGAAGGTTATCCATATCTTTTATCCCCAGTCAAGGTTTCTAATAATTCTCTTCCCCAGACGAGTTGGAAGGTTATCCATTTCTTTTATCCCCAGTCAGGGTATATAAGAATTAAATTCCCCGATAGAGCGATGAATGTCCAATATTCCTGAACTCTTCTCCCCAAGGCAGAAGTCATACATCCCATGCAGAGTTTCCTCGAACAAGTAAGCAGGAATCCTCAGCGGAAGAATTCTAGACAAGATTGAAGATACACATGCTTTTCATCCCCAACAATAGTCAAGGATTTATTTTCCAGATAAAGGTATTGCACGGGGCTACAAATACACTTAAAAAACATTTCACATTCATACGTCATGCATACGAAACATATATAGCACAATCTCATTTATTTTGAGAACATCATTACGCAATGCATTTCATACATCATGACATTGCATACAGCTAATCTTTACCTTTTCAGGAAAGATCAATCAATAGAAAAATATCATCAACAATTTTCAAACAGGTCCAAGATTAATTCCAGAAACAAGACGGGGCAACTATCTATGTGACCAGGTCAGATATTAATTCCCAAAACAAGACATGGCAACTATCTCAACGGCTAACAAAAAGCAGGTTCCAGATTAATTCTCAAAACAATATGAGGCAACTATCTGAATGACCAGCCACAGATCAATTCCGGAAACAAGATAGGGCAACTATCTGTGAAGAACAAATTATAGATCAATTCCTGAAATAAGATAGGGCGACTATCTACAAGACCAGGTTAAAGATTAATTCCTAAAACAAGATAGGGCAACTATCTCAACGGCCAACAAAAAGCAGGTTCCAGATTAATTCCCAAAACAAGACGGGGCAACTATCTGGATGACCAGCCACAAATTAATTCCTGAAACAAGACAGGGCAACTATCTGTGAAGAACAAGTTGTAAATCAATTCCCGAAACAAGACAGGGGGACTATCTATAAGACCAAGTTATAGATTAATTCCTGAAACAAGATAGGGCAACTATCTCAACGGCCAACAAAAAGAAGGTTCCAAATTAATTCCCGAAACAAGACGGGGCAACTATCTGGATGACCAGCCATAAATTAATTCCTGAAACAAGACATGGAAACTATCTATGAAGAACAAATTTTAGATAAATTCTCGAAACAAGACGGGGCGACTAACTATAAGACCAGGTTAGAGAATAATTCTTGAAACAAGACATGGCAACTATCTCAACAGCCAACAAAAAGCAGGTTCCAGATTAATTCCTAAAACAAGACGGAGCAACTATCTAGATGACCAGCCACAGATTAATTCATGAAACAAGACATAGCAACTATCTGTGAAGAACAAATTGTAGATCAATTCCCGAAACAAGACAGGGGGACTATCTACAAGACTAGATTAATTCCTGAACTAAGACGGGGCAACTATCTGGATGACCAGCCACAAATTAATTCCTAAAACAAGACAGGGCAAATATCTGTGAAGAACAAGTTGTAGATCAATTCCTGAAACAAGACAGGGCGACTATCTATAAGACCAGGTTAGAGATTAATTCCTGAAACAAGACAGGGCAACTATCTCAACGACCAACAAAAAAATAGGTTCCAGATTAATTCCTGAAACAAGACAGGGCAACTATCGATGAACAACAGATTGTAGATTAATTCTCGAAACAAGATGGGGCAACTATCTACATGAACTGATTAAAGATTAACTCCTGAAACAGGACGGGAAAACTATCTTTCTTTCTTTATGGTCAAATAAATATCAATTCCCGAAACAGGACAGGGCGACTATCTTTATCACCAAGTGGTATGAACTCCCGAAACAGGACAAATTTACCAACAAAGAAAATTGTAGATCAATTCCTGAAACAAGACGGGGTGACTATCCACTTGATAAGCAACTATCCAAACACCTTTCCCAGAGGTTCATTCTGGAAAGCACTCTTCAAATAACAGTCGAGCGTAGACTCATTCTAATACTTATATCAACAATTACCTTTGGATGGCATCTATAAGCCCATCTCTGTCACCTCTCCAAATGGAATCTCTAAGCCCATTCATGATATAATCAACAAACATTTTTACTTCATGCACAAGCGAGTGAAATTTTTTGGGCACTTAAGTGTTCAATCATCTCCCACCTTCAAGTCGCGAATGGAGAACATGTCAATCTAACTCTTTAGGTTTAAGAAGATTGAACAGGGGCAGCTGTTGTACCCCAAAATTTCCCCTCCCTTTTATTCAAGACATTTCTCACAAAAGATCTCAAATGCTCAAGGATTCTCAAAGAGTTGATCAGACAAGCTCACCTCCTAAGCATTGAGACCACAAATTAGGATTTTAGTTTTCTCAAGGATAATTGGACTTCTAATGCCTAAAGTGACTTTCATAGTTCATCATAGACCTCCAAGAAGGCTCATGCCAAGTTTTAAGTCTTGCATCTCAAAATTGCCCAGTCAATTGTTCAGATGACTAAAAATTAGTTGTATTGGGTAAAAAATCAACTATGATCAATATACAGTCAAACTTCAAGATTTTTGGCCAACATCAACATTTTAAAGTCATATTCATCAATTAATCAATATTTGATCATAATTCCTCAAGGTAAGCATTCAAATCATCAAATGGGCAAAATTATCAAAATTAGGGTTTTGAATGAATGATTGATCATTGACTTTTGACCTAGTACATGACCTAATGGCTTGAAGCATGATCTTAAGGATTCAAACACAATGTCTTGACCTATTTTCATGTCTCAAACCACTTCTCAAGATCAAGGGGTTGATAGTTGAATTTGGATTAACTGATGAAAAGTCAACTAACACACAAAAAGTCAAACTTTGACTTTTTGGTCAACATTGAATTTCAAAGATCAAAATTCATCAAGACATTCAAAAATATAAAACTTGATCATCAAGAATCAAGAAAGTCAACAAAAGTCAAGATTTTCAATACATAGAAAAATTCTAAATGTTTTTTGACCTTGATAATTTCACTACTTCATGACAATTTTTCACCAAGATGCAAGATGATTCAAGGAAAAGTTTCAACATGAAAGTTGTAGATCTTGATGAATTTTACAATTTTGTCCTTAAGGGTTGATGTAAAAAAATGCTTAGATTTGAAGCTATAGGCTCATGAATTCGTGACTATTTACAAAACACTTAGTGAAAATTTTAGAAAGTTTGGTAAGATTTTTGTCCCAACTTCTTGGCAATTTTTCACCTAGTTCCAATTTGATTTAGCCAAAATCTTCAACATGAAGGTTGTAGAAAATGTTTCAATATTTCCAAAATGTCCAAGAACTTGAAGATGTCATTTTTGAGCTAGGAGTTTCGAAGAGATGAAGATGGCATCACAAACTTGAATTTTAGGTCATTTTGTGATGAACCTTATGATCCAATCACCAAGCATGTTGCATAATATTGCTTTGAACGCCTTCTAACTTACAAACCACTCAATAATTTAATGTTTACACAATTTATTGGTCCATTGTCCAAGTGATTCAAGCTTTGTCCAAGTTGATTTGCCATTTAGGGAAGAAAGCCAAGACTTCCATTTTGGAAAAGTGACTTTAATCATAAAGTCCACTCTCCTTGAGCCTTGCACTTGTTTCTTATGAGAATATACAATATAAAAGCCAAGAAGCAACCATCTACAACCTGTTAACCACCTTACAAGCCCGTGTATTATGCATTGAAACTATGTATTTCAAATTTGCTTCAAAATTAAGTCACATAACCATAACATGTGATCTTTGATTTCTGATTACTTGAGCCTTTAAAACCTTTTCTCTATAAATAGAGAGGTTATTTGCAAGCCTTAAGACGGACTCAAGAGCTCTCTAACCCCCTCAAACTCCATGATACTCAGAATTATACACAAAACCTCCATTGTTGCAACTTCTAGCCAAAAAATTCAAACACCTAATCCTCTCGTGCGTTCCCAGTCTAAATCATTCAAACATCATCTACACATCATATACAACTCATACCCACCAATGTTTCATAACTGTAACTTCATCTTCATCATCCTCCAAACTCAAAAATAAAAACATGCACCTTGACTTCTCCAGAAAGTTTCAGACACTTTCAGCTCAAAGTAAGCATTGCAATAGTTTCCTAGGAGTCCAGTGAAGCTATCCAGATCATCACAAAACCTCCAGGAGTGCTCAAACTTTAAACACGATTTCTAGTTTTGAGGTAAGTTTTCTCAACTTTGAACTCCTTATACAAGCATCATTAATGGTTACTTTGTGAATGAAAAATGTAGACATCATTGCCCTGAAGCTAACCATGTCGTTAGTTTCCATTTACGTTAACTGTACATGGAGAATTTTGAAGTTAAACTTTCAGAAAAATTGGGTTTTAATTTGGTACCAAACAAAATTCATGCCCATCTTTGATTTATAGTTTAAGTTATTTACATGGATGAATTCGTGATGAAATTTGGAGTAACTTTCATCTTTACATTTTTGAAAATTGTTGAGAAATGAAGAAGTTACAGTTTTGAGCAATGAAGTTGTCATCCCTGCACGCGCGAAGGAGGAAGAAGATGAAGTTCAAAATTCAGAAACGAGTTTATTTTATATTTAGTTGAAGTTGTTTTATGAACAGATGAAACAGCCACCCCAGTGGCAGAGAAGCGCGCGTTAAGGAATTTATGTATATGGACCTGGGTTCGAGCTCCAGCGGTACCCTTTTCATTTTTACATAATTTGTTATTTCAGATTCAATACAAGCAGGCTGGGAGAACGCATGGTGTTCCTCTCACCATCACCATTTGATCATCACAAGGCTGAATCCCACACATCCAAATGCAAGCCCATGGTGCACTCTAAGAAAACACTCGCACATGGTCAACAGGCACTAGACTTTTTGTTCTGGGCCTTGACTGATTTTCTTTCATAAACCCCTTTTTTACTAAAACAACCAGGCCCATTCCTCTTGTTTATTTTATTTTTGTTTCTAACAAAAAACTGAATTGAGCCTTTTTTACTACTTTTCACCTCCATTTTACTTTTCAACACCCAAGCCATATATTTTTTATATTCTTTATATTTCCTTTATTTTTATTTATTTATTCATTTTTATTTAAGCAAAAATACAAAAATATATTTTTTAAATAATTAGATTTGTTTATTTTATTTTCCTTCTTTTTTTCCCAAACAAATAAAACTTCAAAATACTTTCTAAACAAAAATATTTTATTCCTCTTTAGATTTAGGTATTTTTATATTTAAATAATTTCCACTTTTAATTAATCTCTATCTTAGTTTAATTTATTTAAGTTTACTAATTTCTTTCAAACATAAAGTCATCAATTAGGTTAAAATATTAAACCTTTTTTCTCTATAAAAAAACCACAAAAACAATTTCTTTTTCCTCATTCATCTTTACATTTTGGGCATTTATTTATTATTCATATCCAATGGTTTGTAATAGATGATTAGGCTTTATTGCTTTCTCCCCCTCATTCACAAACTTGTATCCCCCATTCCCAAAGCGTTGTAATAGCGTATGACATTTAAATTCCGCAATTTATCGCTTTCCTTATTATTGTTAGTAATTAGGGTTTGCATGATAAGACTTAAAAGTAACCATAGCAAAACCCTAATTCAAGATAAAATACATGAAAATAAAACATGTTTTCACACATGTATCTCTAGGGTAATCAACACTTGTTGCCTCGGATAAAAACAGTCATGTCCCTCGAACGTGAGATGCTTTAGCAAAGACCCTCAATTAAAAAATCGTAGTCCCTCGATGAGCCTTCAATGTTACCTTCGGTAAACGATCTTAGTCCCTTACGACAATTGTTAAAGCATCTTACAAGTTTCCTTCTATAACTGTACGATGACCCATGCCTGTCCCCCACATCCAATGATATGGCTCCCTACCAACCAATGGTAAAGTAGTACTATCTAAAGGAGGAGAAAAAGAACAAAGACTTTTTGAGTAGGTAGATTGCTTGTAATTGCTTTCTCACAAACTAAAACCATTTTTACACCTCACACTTTAAAAAACAAACATCTTTTCAAACACTCTCTTTTCAAACAAATATTTTCATAACAAACATTTTGTATGCGTTCTCAACGATACGAGAATCATTACAAAGTTTGCCGTACTAAGGCATTTTCAAAATATTTCCAAAACAAATATTTTGTATACATTCTCAACGATATGAGAATCATTACAAAATTACCATTTTCAAAACATCTTCAAAATATCCTTCAACTTACACAAAACACAAAGCATTTCAAAGTGATCTAGAAATTAAGAGTCCGTAGATAACTACAGATGAAAAGGGTGCTAACACTTTCCCTTTTCATAACCTACCCCCTAACTCAAGAAAAATTCTCAAAACGTCTTTCATGTTCTTTTCACCATTTCCTTCATTAGATAAAAGAAAAGTCGGTGGTGACTCTTGCTATTCGCAATGTTTGCGATAAAACACAAAACATCCAAGTCAGTTCTCCCATCGTATCACAGATGCGTTCAGAGATACATTTTCAGAATCACCTATTTTAGAAATAGTGAGAAACATAACCTATTTTGGAAAGAAAAATATTGAAATTTTCAAGAAGCTAAAACATGTATTCATTTTTTAAATGAAAATGTATATATTTGACATCGTGAATATAATACAAGATTACATACAAAATCTAAAATGAATCAAAATAAGTGTCGCCTCCAATATCTATATTTATTAGCGGTATCACCTTTGACTTTTATTTATTTGATTTTCTCTCAATCTCGCTCAGCTTAGTGAACTCTTGCATCCTTTACAAAAAATGATTCGACAAATTCTCTATTTTTATGGATGAATGAGTTGTCCACTCTAGTGATGTCAGTGGTATAGGGAATCTCAATTTTAAATAAATTTGAATAAAGTGTTGTAACTTTGTAAGACACCTGATACATATAATACAATCATTTGGATTTGAAGGTGGGCCAGTGTGCAATGGAAAAAATGGTTTCGAGAAATCATATCTTGTCAGATCAATATACATTCTTTCATACACACTTGCTATAAGATGGCCCATTTCAGGGAAGTGAATCTATTTATCCTCCGGTGTCATTCAATTAATTCAAGGAACAAGAGATTCATAAATTTCATCATAATTTTGTTTTTTTCCTGTATAGCAGTGTATATGATTCTTCATGGACCTTTAACTTTTTGATCATTTGTTGGCATACATGTGTATGATCCTTTTCTCATTTACCGAGCAAAGTAGAAACAACTTGAAAACCGCAGTTACCGTCACTCTCAACGTTTATGATTCATTCAATGTTTTGTGCATAAAAAGCGATATAGCATCGATGAACTGGAGTTTTAGTAGAGGCGGTGGAGGAGGTGGTTTGCTAATGCGAGCTCATTTGAAAACACTTTTTTGATATTTTGAAGTTGGAGAATCTGGAAATTCTTTGTCAACATATTCAAAATAGGATGGAAAACACATTTTTGAGTTGTCACTTTGTGTTGTTTGACCTTATTAGGAGCACCTTTTGTTCTTACTAGTTGAGACAGTGGTTTCAAATCATTGGTTTCTGGATAAGCAATTTTTCTCAATTGCTCTTTTATGTGGACTTTCATATTGTCATCGACTTTCAAAAATCTCTCTTGTATCACTTTCCATTTGTATCGGGCTATCAAGTTTCACCATTTTCGAAATTAGACATGCACAAGGGAGCCCATACATTTTCCTAAGTGTACAATCACACTTTGTTCTATTGAAACCTACATTCTCGACTCGTTTGGCTCTGTGAAAAATAAAGTTTAATCTGTCTTGAGATATGTTATCGAGCAACTGAGAATAGAGTTTGTTGTCTTCGAATCTGTGTTCTAGCACTGTGATGCTGCGACGAAATGATGTATGTATCTCATTATGTTAATTTTAGATCATCTTATTCACAGGGTCCTAATCTATACACAAATCATTTGATGATACGAATATTGTACACTTGCTTGATATTTGAGATGTTTTCAGGTCTTTTGCGTTTCAAAATTGCAAGTATGTTTTTGGGTTGCACCATATTCAATGTCATGTATATAAAGATTTCCTTCTCTTTCGGCAAAAGGCGACATGCAATTGAATGCCCAACTAACTTGTCACACATAAGAAAATATTCATCCCAGTCAACAGTGATTGTGGATAATTTGCCTGACAATCAATTCAAGGTTGACCCTCCTAAACAATTACTCTGTCAGCAAGATAAGTTGCCATGATGAAATCATGCTCAACCAAACAAGTTATTTTCTTTGCATGAAGAATAAACCTTTTAATGACTTTCGCAGAAACAATATGTTGTTTAGAATTAAGATATGCACTTCGATCATCTATCAGATAAATGTTGCAGACTATTGTGGCAAGAGGATGACATTTTATCAGAAAATTATAAATGCTATTTAGTTTAAAATGAATAGGATTGTACATCTCAAGTAGGAAAACAAACACACAACAAAGCCAAGAGATATAGTTTCAAATTTTTTGCCACAACATCAACACAGATAGGAGCCTATGGCTACTATAATAAAACAGACATGGATCGTGAATTCAATTAATATTTACTTTGAAAAATGTATACATTTAAAATATAAAAAAAGAATGGTCTCAACAAATTCAAAAACTTGACATAGCATTTAAATTATTTTCGTGGTGTGGAAAGAAATCCAACTGAGATCACCAACATTAAGGGTGATAAAATAGGTCGAGGCATGCGGACCGACCCATCAGGTGTGTGGGGAAGGATGTGGCGGGTGCGCGGGTAGGCGGGCTGCGGCGGATAGGCAGGCCGAAAATCCCAACCCAACCCGCCATATTTTGGAGGGTTTGTGGGTTGGTCTAGCGGATCACGATTCATTTTTCCACCCCTATATTGAAGCATATGCTCATGAAACTCAAACTCTTGTCCATTCGTAAATCGTTTGCCCACATCTACCTCTTTCACAACAACATGTTGACATTCGTAAACACAATAGGGAAAACATATGGGTGCACCATATCTAATGCAAACAATAACATAAAATATTTAAAAATAGAATGAAATAAACACAAACCTATTCCGAAAATGCACTGTTGGAGGAGTTAATCTAGAATCCATAAATGCATCTCTAGATTCAATGTAACTTTTACAACATAAAAACAAGATTAATGTGAGCAATGAAAAATGAAATAAATCATCTTTACCTTGAATTCTAGATTCTTTTGCTCCTTTTGAAGTTATGAAACACAAGAATAAAGTCTTAAAATGAAAATCTTAATTAAGAATGGAAGAGATTTTTGCAAGATTTTGAGAAAACTTTGCAATGAAGTTAGATCAATCAAGGTTTTGTTTTATTAAAAACAAGGTTTGACATTTTCGGAAATGCATCTCCGAAATTACCTAACATGCAAAGGTGTCAGATTTTCAAACTCTTGCTTCACAACTCCAGAAATGCATCTTCAAAAAAGTCACTGAATTGTTAATTTAAGAATAAATTATTGGAATGTGTTCGAAGATACATCTCCAGATTAAACTTTGAAAAAATCTAAAATTAAACTCGATTGAGTTATGTCTCAGTGAAACTTAAAATACGTCCGAAGATATATTTTCAAAATTTAAAATACATTTTCAAATTTTTATAAAGTATTTTTTCATCATATAAAGTAGCTTTTATTTTTTTTAGTATTTTAGGATCACAAATGTTAAATTCATGTATACCCAAATGCTCTTTTTATCATTGATTTAATGATTTGTAATTTAATAGCCTAGATTTATGAAGAGCAATCTAATGGTAAATTACTATTTTAAAAAATAATATTGCATTTAATTATGAGAAAAAAGGATATGCACGGTTACGTTATATTGTCAATAAATCACAATCATCTTAAATGATAAGTTATACTGTTATTTTTAAATAAATTATATGGCATTGTTAAATGATACTAAACTTTTATTAAATAACAGTGTAAAATTATTTTATACTATTAGTGCTACCTTTTAACTCTTTAATTATTTATTTTTTAGTGCTACCTTTTAACTCTTTAATTATTTATAATAAAAAATATTACAATAAATTTAAAATAACCGATTAATATTTTGTTTTTTGTAAGTGTTAAACTTTGTTTTTTGCACATGTAAATAATTTCTTTACTTATGATGTAAATAATTTAATAATTAAAACAATTTTTACTTTTACAAAGACTCATTAGTTGTCCTTCGTAAATCTCAACCATTAAATTTTAAACTATTAAATCAATAATAAAATGAACATTTATCTATTGGTGGTGGTTGTTAGGGGTGTTCAAAACTAAATTGATTCGATAAAAAATTATAAAATCGAAATTGCAAAAAACTATATTTATTTAGGATGTGTTTGAATCTTTTTTAACAGATTCGTGCGGTTTGATTCGATTTGTAATTTATATTTTGCAAATCGAACTGAACTAAATCAAACCGCATTTACAAAATCTTATTAACCAATAAATATATATATATATATATATATATATATATATATATATATATATATATATATATATATATATATATATATATATATATATATATATATATATATATATATATATATATATATATATATATATATATATATAAAATTCTTTAGATATTTATTTTAATTTACATATCATCAAACAATAAAATATTATTCATTTATAAATACTATTTTCACAAAATATATTTTATGGTATTCTTTTTATGATATTTATTTAAGAATGTAATTTTATATATATCATTATTTAGATATAAGATAAAATTATAAGACACAATTTTATCTATTAAATTATAAACTTATTTTGACATTATAAGTTTTTTTTTATGGTAATGTATAAACGATTAAACACAAAATAGTATTTTCTTCTATATGTGTATATATGGATTAATAATTTTTTTTTTTTGTAAAAAGTCAAACCAACCAAAATCGTATTAGTTTGATTTGATTTAGTTCAATTTTATTTTTAAAAGTCAACTGAATCAAATCGAACCGTAAATTTTTTTCTCTTGCGATTCGAATAACTTTTAACTTCAAAACCGACTAAATTACACCGCGAAGACCCCTCCCTAGTGGTTGTAACAAAAAATAAAGTCGTTAAAAACCATTCGATTAAACAATTCGTTGATGCTATTGTTCTCCCACCCACCACTACCATTGTCGTCCTGGTGTCCCCTTTTTCTATCTCAACACTTGATGGCTCCTTTGCCCCACTATTCCATTATTGTGCAACTTTGTTCCTACCTCTCTAAACAAAGGATCAGAATAAAAATCTATATGATTTTCCACCACGCCCATATTCTATCACATGTAATGCTCAACCAAATGATAATATTTTTTAAGACCACGTCACATAAAAAACAACAGTGAGCCACATATAACAGTATCATTTGAGATCATATCAAATGTTCTCTATAATGTTTTGTTCTACATCATGTTAATCAATTGCTTTTGTAACATTCTTATCAATCAATGACTCATGTTAGTAACATTCTTATTACATATCTTATGATTCTTCAAATTAACATTAAGATGTCTTCAATTTATAATACCTTTATTAAAAAAGTGATCCCAAGACAAAATTGAAGCAATTTATGCAAAGACAAAACAAGCTCATTGGAGGCATTGTCATGTCAATTTCATGTTCAATAAGCCTGATGTTAAACCAAGTGTCATATAAATTTCATTTTCCTTCTTTTTTTCCTTCTCATTCGAAAAACCAGAAAAAGTGAAGGAGAAACCGTGAAAAAAAGAAACCAGGGAGAAGTAATAAAGTATTATTATTACAGTTGGGCTGTACAAATTGTTTATAGAGTTAACAATGTATCTTCTTTACTCCTCAGTCCCTACCTTTATCTCCAAAAGCCTCTCAATCGGTTGTCTGCAAATCGGGCATCTATTTGTTTGGAACCTCAAAACTGTTGCACATCCGCTACACATGCACTGCAAAAAAGAGTAGAAATCCATTCAAAGAATGTCAAGAACCAAATAAGCAATTGTTAAATTTGACGATGATCATGAGTTTGCTTAGAACCTAAGATTGAACAGATTTTCAAGAATAATATTGATATTGATGACTACCATTAGTATATCATTCAATGAGCTAAACAAATTGATCAAAAAAACTAATCAAAGAAAAAACACATTAAAAAAGGGATGCTGCATATACCATATGTCGGCAGGGATGAACAATTGTGTCACGAGGCTCTGACAAGCAGATCACACACTCTTTGCCTTGGTCGTTGTCATCCACGCCACTCTCTACTGAATTTCCAATACCATATATCTCCTGCAACTCATACCGCATTCCATTCACCGACAAAATCTGCTTTACAACTTTTACCCGGAACTCTCCTTTTTCCTTTTCGAACACCGCTTGAGTTATCTGAGAGTTCGGGTTACCAGATGCCACAGTCTCATTTGATTCATCGTGATTATTAGAGGATGCCTCTGCCTTCACTGCTAAAGGGTAGACATCCATGTCACCCACCTTCAATAAATCTGACTCCTCGAACGTTGAAAAGTTAATACCAGTTCCAGCTTGCTGTCTAAACTTCTGTCCAAGACCTTGCTGGAATTGTATAGTCACAGGTGCAAGATGGTTTTCCTTGGTCGGTGTGAGGATGCAGCCTTCATTTTCTTTTGCAAAGAAAAATATGGTGATGCTGTCAAAAAGATACAAGGAAATAAAGCCTTCAGAACAACTAAATGAAGAACTAAAGTAAGAATGTCCACATCTATCATTATCATTTGATGACAATCACACAGACATGTCAATTAACATTCAGAGAATCAGAAGCACTACAATATCAAACAAGTGACTAAACTGACATGCATTTAGTTTCTTTCAGCTTACGTAATGCTCCTTAGTATAGAAAAGCAAAGAGCGATAAATAATCAAATGCCAGAAGAAATCTTCCACATTTTGATGTAATTGGTCTTTTTTTACAAAGTCAACTCCCTTGTCTCATAAATTGATGATCTCTTAAAAATGTAGTGGCTTTTTAAAAATAAGCAATTACATGGAGTGTGTTGCAGAATGTGTAACAAGAGTGTTGTTAACATTCCTCTCACTGATAATATTTTGCTGACATTTCCACAAGTGTAAAACATAAAAGTTAGTTACTAATGCAATGATGGCAAAAAGCATAAGTGAAATCTAAGTTAATTGAATCAACAATTTGGATACTTAATAGAGAAAAAGTAGGTATTGCTTCTACATATGCCTTAAAAGATAGTTGTCATACTCAAGAATTCACGTAAACACGTGAAATCTCCATACTCGACTCATAAACTTGTTATAGTTGCATAATACAAAACTAATGCTAAAACATCTAGCTAGTATCTATACAGGATTTACTATGAGCAGAGAGCATATTCAGCATTCTAACTTATTGATAAAGAAAACCACAGTAACAAAATTAAATATTCTGTAAGCAACCAATAAACACTAAACTAAGAGAGGCTCAAAGGTAAGGCTGGGCCAGGCAGACAAACCTGACTAGACTAGAATACACAAACATTGCATCACAATTCAAAATCGATGGACAAATTCACAAATCATAGGATACTAAACACACAAAAAGAGAAGCTCAAAATTGATGGACAAAATAACAAACCACGAGGTTCAAATTTACTAAAGAGTGGAAATGGTGGGATTGATACCCCTTGTTGGAGTTAGATTCAACTCGGTAGATCTACATCTTCAACTCGTCAGAATACGGCTCTCATTCTCATAGGCATGTTGGTTCATTGCATATTGCAATAATGGGTTTGTTCATATTTTTTGGTTTATGATTTTATTTAAGCTAGGAACTATCAGGTCAAAATGGTTATCAGTATCTATGTAGTCAGTAGCAGACAGCATCGCGAAGCAGCCAATCCCCAAAAAGATATAGCAGTGTGTAGCAGGGTATGGCTGCTACATTAGGGAAACAATACAAGCACTACAAATATGAAGACTATAACATCCAAGTTAAACGCACATTTAATAACTAATGATCAAAGTTTATTGTACTAAACACTAATATTTCAAACATAATATAAATCAAACAGAAAAATAGGACATGATATTCAAACATAATATAAAGCAAAGAAAAGGAAATCACTGAGAAGAAAGGCTTTTGGAGAAGAAAAACAGAGGTTGTGCAATGTCGAAGAAGAAAGAAAGGTGATGAGGTTTTTTTTATTTTATATTATAACAAACCATTACGCATTTAAAAAGAGACAAGTATAAAAAATAAAAGTATTAAAAATAACCCTAAACAGTTAAAAACTGGGTATTTTATGAGACGATTGAGCTTCGTCTTCTATGTGATTATGCTGCAACCCTAATCCACACCACAACACTGTTCTG
Source organism: Vicia faba (assembly GCA_948472305.1). Taxonomy (NCBI): domain Eukaryota; kingdom Viridiplantae; phylum Streptophyta; class Magnoliopsida; order Fabales; family Fabaceae; genus Vicia; species Vicia faba. The sequence goes on from OX451740.1 coordinate 954,920,210, forward strand.
CGTAGCGCTCCGCAGCCACGGTAGACTATAGAGATCGGTATCTTAATATACATGTGAGTTGTATCTTGATTCAATACAAAACTCATCTAAATCCATACAAATCCCTAGTGTGTATCTATTTTGGACACAAATCTCATCTTCAATTCTAGTTCATACTGATAAATCCCGGTTTACCATGATACATCCTAATTTATTCTAATGAATCACTACCTTAACTTAGTGTAACCGGCCATTTTCTCTGCCAACTTTGTATAGTCAGCCACTTTTCTTTTGTCGTTTGATTTATGACTTGAGTCTTCAATTAATTCATGTCGTATATGATATATCGCCTTAAAAATTTGCTGTCACATATTTTTACTTTAAAATGTCATCTTTTTTAACCGGTAATGAATCTTATGACAATTCCTTATAAAAATTAAAAATTTGATTCACAATTTGAATTTCAATTTGACAACTATAAACCACGAGTTGAGAATCAATACAACATCATTAATCTCCTCTGCATATAGGTTCATGCTAGGATGTAAGATGCATATGTGGAGTCAAGTCCTACAGTGGTGAGGAATGTGTTATGCCCTACAGTGTTGTTAAATGTTGGGCTTTTTAGAACATACTTTACTTACATTTTAGGCATGTATGGAGAAAATAACCATTAAACCATTATCATTCAAGCAGGGTTGTAAAATTCGAGAGTCAACAATACATAAATCCATGCAGAGTCTGTACACATAGACTCAACTCAATATAAAATATAGTGATATTATATAGTAACGAAATGCATGAACGCTTCGCATACTTGTCAATATATAGACGCATTCCCACATTTGACATTTGACATTCTCAGAGTTTGGGTTAGGCCTAACTCATCCCTACAAAACCGGCTTTGAAACCGGCTTGTAGGGTGAAGATTGTCCCCAATTATAAACACAACACATGCCATATCTCTAAGCAATGTGGGACTAAACTCACCCCTTCAAAGCTAACACAATGAAGGTGTTAGGGGCTGCAATGAAGACAAGCCAAAGTGTTGCAATTAAGGCAACTAAGGACGGACCGCAATTAAGGCAGAAAGTCCAACACACCCCCTAGCTTGGGCCTCAATGAGCCCGAAGAGTGGACGATGCGGGAAGCCCAACAATGGATCTAGGATAGGCTCTGATACCATCTCAGAGTTTGGGGGTTGGGCTTAACTCATCCCTACAAAACCGGCTTTGAAACCGGCTTGTAGGGTGATGATTGCCCCCACTTATAAGCCATATCTCTAAGCAATGTGGGACTAAATTCACCCCTTCAAAGCTAACACAATGAAGGTGTTAGGGGCTGCAATGAGGGCAAGCCAAAGTGTCGCAATTAAGGCAACTAAGAGCGGACCGCAATTAAGGCAGAAAGTCCAACAAACATCATAATTTTCTATCATTTATCATATCTCTATCCAAATCATTTTGATTAGTCCCCATCTAATCTACTCTCCTCATTACAAAATCTACAATTTCTCTCTCTACATGCCTAACCCATTTGAGCCGAGTTTCCACCATCTTTTCTATGATAGATGTTATCCAACGCTTTCTCTAACATTATCATTCATAATCCTATCATGTCTAGTCTTGTCACACATCCAACCAAACATCTTCATCTATGCTACACTAATTTTATTCTCGTGTTGGTTTTTTACTGCCCAACACTCCGTCCTATACAAAATTGTCAGGTTTAAATCGTAAGATAAAATTTTCTCGTTAGCTTGAGCGGTAAAATACCTAATATCATCCTCCATTTCAACCATTCCGCTTAAATTTGATAGATCACACCATTTTGTACTGCAGGCCCAAGATATTTAAATATTTGTATATAATTCAGCCAACCAAAACTTGTGGATGATTTTCATGATGTAACTTCTCATAACATCAAATCATAATTTCAATTTGAATGACAAAAAATATTGTTGGAAAATCCTTCTTAATCGTGGCAACCCTGCAGCCTGTTATTGGGCCACTTCATCTGCCTTAACGTATAGGTAGATTATTCATATAACTAGTCCAAAAAATTATCCTGCTATCCGCTATCCCATTTTTAAGGTCGGCCACTCTGCTATGCTATCTGGGATCAATAACTCTGATTTGTAGTGCTTACAAAATTATGACTTAGGGGCTGTTTGCTTCCGTGTCTAGTAGCTCACTCACCATGCCTTAAACATAAACATACAAAGTGTAGTTTCATTCTCGACTCAAGTCAAATGGCGACTCAACATAATTCCAAGAACTTACTTAGATAGTCCTCATGTTGCAAACTGATTTTGTAGCATTGAGTGGGCCCTAACCCTAAATTCTATTCTAAGAGATAGGAGTATTAAGGGTAGAAACGAAGTTAATTCAAAATCAAAGATTATGCTAGTTATGGTAAACCACCCCCCATACTTCCAACGTCATAAAACCCACAAAAGACAGTAAACTCTTACTTTGACAACACAAAATTCTTTAACTAACATTTGACCGAACATAACAGATTATTCTGTCCTTTTTCAGTTCCACGAATTTAATCACACCAAAACATCTATCACTTTATCAAAAACTCAAAAACACAATGCTTAATACGAAACACTAAAAACACATCAACAATGCATTCATGAAATGGAATAAGAAGAAAACTAACCTCCCAGAAATGGTGGCATCAAAGGTAAACGAAACAAGGAAGAAACCATTGTTTTCCTCATCCGGCGAAATCGCAAGAGTCTCCTTCTTAATATTAACATCATTCCTTATAGTAACAGCTTTCTGGTGCTCAACAAACGGTGTAGGCTGATTCATGACCGGTCCGCAAGGGTAATATCGGGGGTCCATATGCGGATGAGGATGTTGCTGATGATGATGAGGCATAGGTACCGGCGGCGGTGGATAATAACCAGGATAATGATACTGAGGATAATGCATGGGAGGGTTCGGGTTCGGGTTCAGGTGCGGTGGTGCACCGGGGTAGATAAATTGATGTGAAGCGATTTCGGGTTGAGGTGTTACCGGAGGAGGTGGTGGTGGGTGAGTTCTTCTAGAAGCGGCGCCGTGTCGACGACGGTTGTTGGCGGCGTGGCTAGAGATGTTTCCCATGGTGGAGAAGGAATGAAAAGCCCTAATTCAGAATTGATTCTCCATTTGCATAGGTTATGGTTTTGGAGAATTCAAAAGCTGAAAAAGGAATGAAAATGAAAATGAAATTGTGAAAGTGAAAGGATTAAAAAGAGAGAATAATATAGAAAGGAAGAAAGGAATGATGGTGGTGGGTATAATGGGGGTTGCGTATATCTCCACTCAGGAGAAACGCCATTGATGAATTCAATATTGAACGCTTTTTCTTTATTTTAATTAATTATATTAATTAATTAATTTTTTTAAAATGTTGGTGAGTGTTTTACAGTTATGATTATCATTTATCCAATAAAGCACACTCATTTACCCGCATGTTTTATCTCCTTGAAATAGGAGAGCCTCAACACTCTCTTTTTAATATTTTTTAAACACTCATTTATTTTTTTATAGATTGAAATATGTGTGGCTCCCTCACTTTAAAAAGAAAATAGATCCCACATTAAGTGTAATGATCTATATATATTTCAATCAATAAGAGAGTGAATGTTTGAGAGAGAGTTCAAAAGAGAATGTTATTAATATTTCTCATTTTTTTTATTCAGCAAGACTTTAAGAGCTCGTGCCTACATATCTTCAATGTACAATAAAGAAATTACAATCACGTAGTTTTTCTAAAAAAAGAATAAAGTTGTTTGTTGATTGATTTTAAATGAAGAGACATTTTGTCATCTTAGAGAGAATATTCAACCAGTCATCCATAAACATGATAAGGATTGTGTTGTACCCCAAAATTTACCCTTCCATTCTCTTCAAGACATTCTCCTAGGATTCTCAAATGCTCAAGGTGACTCAAGAATTGATCAAAAATTCTCATCCTAAGCAATGAACTCACAACTAGGATTTTATATTTCTCAAGGAAGATCGGGTTTCTAAAGTCTCAAGTGGTTTTCATGGTTTTTCATATGTCCCTAAGAATGCTCATGTCAAATTTCAAGTCTTGCATCACAAGTTTGCTCAGCCAATTGCTCAGATGACTGAAAATCAACTGTATTGAGTAAAAAGTAATTTGTGGTCAACATACAGTCAAACTTCATGATTTTTTGGTCAATATTAACATTTTGAAGTGATATTCATCGTTTGATCAAGGGTTGAGCATGATTCCTCAAGAAAAACCCTCAAATCATCAAGAGTCAAAAGTTGCTAAATTAGGGTTTCCTTAGGAGAAGTCAGCTGAACTTTGACCAAGCATAACTTTCACATGCTTCATCAGCTTTTCCCCAACCAAAGCTCATTTTAAAGGTAATTCAATTCTCTACAACTTTTTCTCTCTAAGCTCAAGTCCAAAAAGTGCATCATTTGAGAGATTTAAGCCAATACGTTACATGTCATTCCAAAAGTCAACAAAAAGACACTTTTTGTCAAGGCAACTTACATCAAGATAAAGTTTTCAAAAGCAAAAATGATCAACATAAAGATTGTATAGGATAGCTTGATCTTTCCAAAAAATCCAATATCACCTCTAAAAGATGAAAATTGAGAGAGTTATGACTAATGCAAGTTGGGAAATTTTGAGCAAATGCATAAAGTTCAAATTGAGCAAACTTGATACTTTGGGTTATTGGGTCATTGTTTAAGAGTCCAAACGTGTTTTAAAGCTTATCATGCACCCCGCATCTTACTCATGCATCCCCTGACCTCTTTAGTTTATTTATTTTTTTATTTTTTTATTAATTAAAGTCAAAATTAAATAAAATAAAATAAAGGCTTCTACAAAGTCCAAGCCCATATTTTCTTTGCCCTAATTCCCGTTATATATTCTCATCCATTCTCTTCATACAAGCCACGAAAACCTTGCCTCTCAAATACTTGTTAAAACATCAAATTTTTCAAGAACCCTAAAAATATTGAAACCCTTGTTACAAACCCTTTCACCATAAACTAGCCATCCTAATCAACTTCATTCATTCCCAGGGTAAGATTGGATCAAATTTGATGGTCCAAAACACATGAAATATCATCGCATGGCATCATGATTCCATCCTTACTTGAATTTCATGTTTTTTTCTCGTTTTTATTGCATTCTAACAGCTACTGATGCTTTTTTATGTGTTTATGAGTTTCAACTATGCATAATGACCCGTCGTGGAGGTGTCATGCAATCAAAATCATAAAACACCATGTTTGCACTGATCTAGATCGTTTTTACCATAGCTCATAAACCCTTGAGTTTCAGACCAAAATAATCCTTCCATTGGACTTGCAGCCCTCGATTTAGGGGGTATAGTGCTTTTGATGTGCTAACGTCCTTGGTTTTGCAGGTTTTGGAAGAGACAAGCTACCTGAGAAGACGACCGGAGCTAAGGCTTCGACGCCTCTCCGGTCAATACATTCATATTTATAATATATATTTATAGTTTGATAGGAAGTAATGGATGTACAGCCGTCCCAGCGGTAGAAGCGCGCATGATAAGTCATTTGTGTCAAAGGGCCTGGGTTCGATCCAGCCTTTTGCCACTTTGTTTTTTCTAATGTTTTCATATTTTTGCAGGATTAAACAAAATACGCTGAACCTGTTATTCAGTACCAAGGCGCGCTTGACCTGGTGGTGATTGTGTTGCTGGAATGTCTTGTAACCCACCCCTACCACTCTTGGTTTTTTCTTACAATTATTTATCTTTTTCATAAAACCTAACATTTTTCACAAACCTTTGATTTTTCTTAACAAACCCTAATTTAGTTCTAGGTTTTTTAAATTAAAATCAACCCTAATTTAACTTTTTAGGTTTTCTTAATTAAATTAAAATTAACTTAGATTTTAGGGTTTTGTTTAATTTAGTTAACTAACTTTTTTAATTAAAATCAAATAGATTTTAGATTAATCGTCAAACTTTTTTTCATCAAAACGATCACAAAACAATTTTTCTCTTTTCTCTTTCTTTTTACCGCTTCGCATACTTTATTACTTTCGTGTTCTTTTCCCAATTATGTAACTACTTATGGTTGTAATAGTTTAACTAGGGTTTACTATTTCCCCCCGTTATTACTATTTTATACCCAACTCCCGAACCCTTATAATAACGTAGAACTTTATTTTCCGCACTTTACTGCTTTTCATTACTGCTTTTTAATCTTGTATGACAAGATTAAAAATAATCGTAGAAAACACTAATTAAAGACTAAAATAACTGAACATGAATCACTTTTCACACACGCACCTCTAGGGTAACCTCACTTGTTGCTTTCAGAAACACAACCATGTCCCTCGAACATGGGGACGCTTCAGCAAAGAGCCTCGGTTAAAAAGATCGTATTCCCCCGATGACCCTTCAATGCTGCCTTGGGTAGACGATCTTAGTCCCTCACGATAAATTGCTAAAGCACCCCTACGAATTGCCTTTATGATTGTATGATGACCTGCGCCTGTCCCTTCACATCTAAAGATATGGCTTACTAGTAACTAATGATAGGATAATACTATCTAAAGGACGAGGAAAATAACACGAAAGACTTTGAGTAGGTAGATAGTTCTTAATCGCTTGCTCGCGAACATTTTGAAACATCTTTTTTACAAACACTTTTTCTGAAATATTTTCAAAAAAAAAGCAAACACTTTGTACGCATTCTTAACTGATACAAGAATCATTACAAAGTTGTCGTACTTAGGCATTTTTTCAAAAATATTTTCAAAACACATTCACAAAGTATTTTCAAAACAAAAGTGAGCTAGCGATTAAGAGACCGTAGATAACTACAGATGAAAAGGGTGCTAACACCTTCCCTTTTTGTAACCTACCCCCCGAACTCAATAAAATCTCGAAGGTCTTTCCTGTTCTTTTCACTCTTTCCTTATTGGATAAAAGAAAAGTCGATGGCGACTCTTGTTATCCGCAACATGCGATAAAATGCAAAACCAAGTCAGTTCTCCCACTGTATTACAGAAATGGCGACTTTGCTGAGGAGAACTAAAAGTGAGGTCACCTTTAGAGTTAGATCATTTTTAAATGCTTTCCTTGTTTGTCTTATGTGCTTTACATTTTTGGGCTTGCTCGGGTTTATTTTCTTGCAAAGATCCTACACCTAGATTTGGGGGCATTTTAGGTAAGTAGCAATAGATCATGGAAACTATACGGCGTATACCGATATGGTTGAAGTGATGGCTACATTAGTGCGACACATTGGTTTGTATTAGTGTCCTTCGAGTCAATCAGGGAGAATAATAGGTTGTCGCGTGGTGTCATAAGCACTAACTAACCTTTAGAACCTTAATTGACCCAACTTAGCCATTAGAAGATAGTGAGATAGCCGGATTTGGTGCAGTCCAAAGTTGGTTGATACTCGATGCTACGCTCATTGAAATTGGACTCCCGGGTTTTGTTTGGTGGCAAGTCAGTTACCGTGCTAGACAAAACTTTTGGGAAAAATAAGTGATATTGAGATCCCTAGAACCCGATTACTTTTTTAGGATAGGTTGAGCCAACTAAACTTCAAGAGGGTACTTACCTACAAACCATATGCAAGCCTTAAGCCTAAGGTCTTTGCGTGCTTTGCTTGTATTTGATTATCTATTTGAACCTGACATTATAAGATCATAACATCATATCATGACTAACCATTTCAAGGATCTAGGGGATTTATCTCTGTTCTGTGTTGCATGGTCATGACTTCTAGTCGTAGGAATACTATCCAGATCAACTTCGTAAGGATACCTTCTAAGCTTGTGGAATTAGTCTCAAAGGTTCCCAACAATTCTTAATTCTCCAAGAGACATGGTCATCTATTCAGTTTGGTTACTACTGGCTTCCAGGAAGACATGATGAGCGTTCTTTTCCATTTCTTTGATTTGAAGCATCACTGTTTTACCTTCCCAGATTATCAATTGGTGCCTACAATGGAAGAATTCTCTAAGTTGCTCGAAGTACCTAATCTTGATCAGATACCCTTCACTAGTTTAGAGCAAGTTCGGAAACCTGAAGACGTTGTAGTAGTCTTACATATGAGAATGATCGAAATTATATATAATTAGGAAAAAAGGAATGGAGTCAAGGATTTTTCTCCTAAATTTCTGATAGAGAAGGCTCAGTGGTTATTAGATGCCATGAATTTTCGTGCTTTTGAGGATATTTTGGCTTTATTGATCTATGGTTTGGTACTGTTCCCTAACCCGGACCAATTCATAGATGTGAATGCCATCAAAATATTTCTCACTCATAATCTGGTACCTACTTTGCTTAGAGATTTCCTGCATTCCCTCTACACTCGTACTATGAAGAAGCGAGGAACTTTTATGTATTACATACCTCTACTGTTCAAGTGGTTTATTTCGCACCTGCCCCGATCCGCGATAAAGAACGGACAAGGTTTGAGGTGGTCTCAAAGGTTGATGTCACTCACTCATGCAGATATCCGTTGGTGTTCTCGATCTCAGGAAGATGTCACTATTATTGATCGTTGTGGGGAATTCTCTAATGTACTACTCCTTGGTATAAGATGGGGCATCACTTACAACCCTTCTCTAGCTCTTCGTCAGTTTGGTTATGCTCGAATGGACGGTCCTCATGATATGTTCATCCTGGGTATTATGTTCGACTATGAGAATGATCCTTAAAACTACCATCAAAGTTTTGTATGTGCTTGGGGAACGATTAATAAGATTGATAGAAATACTTTGGGACACAAGAATTCCATTCCACTAGAGTCTTACCTCAGATGGGTGCGGTCTCGTGCTTAGAATCTTAAAATGACATATCCTGGTATCCTACCAGTGGTCGTAGAACCTATTGTTGAAGGGGATGTTTCTCATACCGTTCTTCATCCTAATATGCCTACTGACTTCGAAGAACTGCAGAAGTCCTGGATTCAGCTTAAGGAGGAAAAATATACCTTCGAGGCTCAGTTCTATGCTAGTGAGAAGAAAGTATTTAAGCCGACAAAACGACTCCACGAAGAACAAAGCCTTAATGCATATGTCAACACAAAGAGGAAGCGTCCATGGGAGACTTGAATTCATATTTGCTGTTTTGTAACTCTTTTTATTGAAAGAAATTATAATTTAAGCTTGTTACTAAAATTTCTTTTGTTTCCTTTTGTTTAAACAAATTTAAATCCCGCAAAGGTCCTTGAAAACATTGCACTTGCATTTGCATATCATGCATATAATCACATAACAGGTGCTCTATAAGCAGGTTTTCTCATCTTCTTGCTGTTTATTTCAGTAAAAGATAGCTCTAGAACAGACTGTCAAGGAACTCCAAGCACAAAATGCCCAATTCCAAGAAACGCTCTTGAACTTAGCCCAGAGGCAGAAAGAGATGATGACGCTCATCACCAAAAAGAAGAAGACTCGGAAGCCAGTTGTTATCTTTAATATAGGAAGAATATTCAAAGGTCCCGCTAAACTGATTCGAACTGCTGATATCTCCTCTGATAAAGATGATAATCAAGAGGAAGACGGTAGAAGTGTTAAGGCTGAAGGTGGAAGCAATCAAGGTTCTGGGAAAATTCTTGAGGATGAAGACTATTTTGATGAACAGTATCCTCCCGCGGATGATAGATACAAACAGTTGGAAGATCACCTCAAGGCCATGGAAATCCAGAAATTGCCTGGATTAGATTTTAAATAATTGGGTCTTATTCCAGGGATAGTTATCCCTCACAAGTTCAAGGTCCCTGCTTTTGCTAAACACGACGATGTTTCTTGTCCTAAAATTCATATTAGGTCCTATGTTCGGAAGATCCAACCTCAGTTGCTGACAGAAAGTTATGGATTCACTTCTTTCAGGAAAGTTTGTCTGGTACACAACTCGAGTGGTTCTATCAGCTGGAATGAACCAACATCCATACTTGGGAAGACTTCGCTGCTGCTTTTTACAAGCAGTATCAATATAATGTTGACCTTGTACCAACTCGTGTGCAATTACAAAACATGACTATAGGCTCAAATGAAGGGTTCAAAGAGTATGCCCAAAAGTGGAGAGATCTGGCCGAAAGAGTGCAACCTCCCTTATCTGATAGGGAGTTGGTGGATATGTTCATGGGCATTTTGACAGGTCCATTCTTTAACCATCTGATTGGAAGCTCCTTATCTGGTTTCACTGAGCTGATTCTAACTGGAGAACATGTTAAAAGTGGTATCAAGAGCGGAAAAATTATAGTGGCTAAATCTTTAAGTGTTGTTGTAACACGGTGGGAGAACTGACTTGGGTGTTTTGCGTTTGATCGCAATTGTTGCAGATAGCAAGAGTCGCCATCGACTTTTCTTTTATCCAATAAGGAAAGGTTGAAAAGAACAGGAAATACCTTTCGAGATTATTTCTTGAGTTCGGGGGTAGATTATGAAAAGGGAATGTGTTAGCACCCTTTTCATCCGTAGTTATCTACAGGCTCTTAGTCGCTTTCTAGATCACCTGCTTTTTGTTTGAAAATGTGTTTGTGATGTGTATTTTGAAATTGTCTTTGTAATGGTTCTCGTTTCTATAAGAACGCATACAAAAAGCTTTGTCTTTCGAAAATGTTTCAAGATTAAAGTGTTTGGTGTAAGAAATGTTTTTTTTGTTGTGAGCAAGCGAGCGACTAGGAGCATACTTCCTACTCAAAAGGTATAATGTTATTTTCCCCCTCCTTTAGATGTTGCTATCTTACCATTGATTTGGTAAGAAGCCCCCATCATTGGATGTGAAGGGACAGGCGCGGGTCAATCGTACAGTCATAAAAGGCAACTTGTGAGACGCTTTAGCAATTTTTCGTAACAGACTAGATCGTTTTATTGAAGGAAACATCGAGGGACATCGAGGGACTACGATGTTTTTTATCGAAGGGTCTTTGCTAAATCGTCCCATATTCGAGGGCCATGACTATTTTTCTGAGGCAACAAGCGGAATTACCCTAAGGGTGCATGTGTGGATAGTGTGTTTGATTTGCATGTATTTAGTCTTTGATTATGGGTTATCTATTTTTTGTTTTTATCTTTCCATACATACCCTATCTTACTAGCAATTACATGAAAAGCGGTAAACTTGCGAAAACTAAAATCCTACGCTATTACATCATTAGGGGGATGGGGACACAATTTGCAAATGGGGATGAAATATGTGTCTAATTATTACAACCATATTGAATAAGTGGACAGTGATGGAGTATATATATATATATATATATATATATATATATATATATATATATATATATATATATATATATATATATATATATATAATACAGAAACAATGTAAAAAGAAGGAAAAACTGCATTTTGAACTATTATGTGTCGACACATGTTGTTATGCATCGACACATAATTTTCCTTGCCCCTGCCAAACTAAATAAACTCAGTATGATTCGACGTATAATTGGATGTGTCGACTCATTTCCTGCTTGTGTCGACACATACGCGTTTTGTGTCGACTCATGCATATTTCATCTTTCTGTTTTAGGCCCTGGATAACAGTATGAGTCAATGCATACAACCATGTGTCGACTCATACCCTGCTTTTTCACTTAGAATGAGTCGACCCATGTGGGTATGTGTCGACCCATGTTACAGTTTTTTGCCTCTATCACCATTCTTTTGCATGTATCAGTCAGTTTTCAATATATAAATGATAAAAAATGAACAACAATGAAATGATTAACTTCAAGAGTAGTGATTACTTCATATTATCTTCAGAAATAATTCAAAAATGATGTATGGAAAATGCAAAGTTAAGATGACTTACCTTGCAACTGCACTTTAGGTTTTAAGTCTGAAACCCTTCAAGATGCTGCGTGGACCTTAATGAAACTCCATGAAGATGCTAAAATTCCCTTTGTGTTGAAGGTTGCTGAACCAAGTCCAAACAATCAAGTTTATGTAGTACTGTCTTTTGTTTAGAAGTTGAGAATAAGAGCACTACATAAACTGTTCTTGAGCTTGAGAAATATCTATGTGATATGAAGTGTTTAAAGGGTTTACGGCAGAGTTTACAAGGTTGTATAATAGTGGGTTGTGGATCTTTTCTATTTTGGTGAGTCAAAACAGAGTTAAGGATGAACAGAGCTTTTATGGATGAACTGGTTTTTTTGAATGAGCTGGGTTTTATGAATGAGCAGAGTTTAACAAAAATTCTGTTTTTCTCTTCTCTCCTCTCTTTTCAGAAAAAATCCTCCTATGTCTTATGAAACAACCCCTTTTGTAGTCCCTTGGATGAGGTTTAGGAGGGAAACAAAATAAGTTATTTTGAACTGTTTTTTCCTACTGCTTTGATACTTTTTCCACACAATTTTCTTTTTCCATTTTGGTGCAATTTTGTGGCTGTTATGATACAAGTTGGAGCAGACTGCATAGAGCAGTTTTGGACTGGTTTTCGGGACAGATTTTGGACTGCATAGGACAAAATACACATGTTTTGTGACAGGTTTGTGGTGCAGCATAACACAAGGTTTTATAGGACAACAATTGAGCAAGGTTTTGGAGTGTTGTGGCAAGGTTTTGAGTCAAAGGAAAAAGTCCAAGCAATACAAAGTTTAGAATTTGTAAACTTACAAAAATGCCACTTTGTAATAACTTGAATTATTTGTAACATCTTGAACTATTTTTAATTGTAGTGACAAGATGTCATAAAGCAATGAACATAACTTAGAAAAATTTCCAAGTCTTGCAAAAGTTGGATTTTTGACTTTCTTGATTTTTGATGATCAAATTTCATATTTTGGATGTCTTGATGAAATATGATTTTTGGGACGCAACTTTGGTCAAAAAGTCAAAGTTTGACTTTTTAGTGTACAGTTTACTTTTCCCACCAGTTGGCCGAATTTTGTCTATCAATCCACTGATCCCAGGAGATGAATTGAAAAACACAATTAGGTCAAAATGACGCGCTCGAATCATTGAGATCATACTTCCAACCAATAACCCAAGTATTAGGTTAAAAATCAAAGTTCGATTATTTTCAGTAAAAACCCCAATTTCGCCCATTTTGCCCTTTTGGTACTTTGAATGACTTTCTTGGAAAATTGTGATCCAAAACTTGAAACTTGACAAGAATAATCCTGAGGGTCCATAATGATCCATGAAAGCCAATTGAAACATTATGAATCCTACAACCTTTGTACAAACTCAAACCCTAATTTGAGGTATCAGTGTTGAGGAAATTGTTTGACCTAGTTTATACTTGCGCAAACTTGAGGCATTGAAGATCTTTGTAGGAAATATCTTGAGAAATGAGAGGGAAAATTTTGAGGTACAATAGCTTCCCCTGTTCAATCTTCTTAAACCTGAAGAGTGAGATTGGCGAATCTGCCATTCGTGACTTGAAGGTAGAAGATGATTGAACACTAGAGTGCCCAGAAATTTTCACTCGATGATGTGGTGGTTGATTATGTAGGGAATGGGCTTAAAGATGCCATTTGGAGAGATGATGGAGAGTTGGAGGAGATAGGCTTATAGATGCCGTCCAAAGGTGATTGTCGATAGAGATTAGACTAAGTCTAAACTTGACTTCAACTAGGGCAAGAATCAGAATAAACCTTAGGTCGATTTAAAACTGAACCCAACAGAAATCTTGAATAATCTTTAACTGGGAAGAATCAGGATAAATCTTTGGAGCGATTTATCTGAACCAGAGAAAGTGTCTACTGGGGAAGAATCATAATAAACCGTTGAGAGATTTAAACTGAACCAACATGGGTCTGGAAAAGAATCAAAATAAATCTTAGAGTGACTTATCTGAACCAGAGAAAGTGTCTACTGGGGAGAGAATCAGGATAAACCATTGAGAGATTTAAACTGAACCAACAGGGGTCTGGAAAAGAATCAAAATAAATCTTGGAGCGATTTATCTAAACCAGAGGAGATGTCTGCGGGAAAGAATTTGGATAAACCGTTGAGAGGTTTAAACTGAACCAGCGAGGGTCTGGAAAAGAATAAGAATAAATCTTGGAGCGATTTATCTGAACCAGAGAAGATGTCTGCAGGAAAGAATCAGGATAAATTGTTGAGAGGTTTAAACTGAACCAACAAGGGTCTGGAAAAGAATTAGAATAAATCTTGGAGAAATTTATTTGAACCAGAGAAGATGTCTGCAGGAAAGAATCAGGATAAATCGTTGAGAGGTTTAAACTGAACCAGCAAGGGTCTGGAAAAGAATCAGAATAAATCTTAGAGCGATTTATCTAAACCAGAAAAGATGTCTGTGGGACAGAATCAGGATAAGCCGTTGATAGATTTAAACTGAACCGACAGGAGTCTGAAGGAAGTAATTGTCATGTAGATAGTCACCCCATCTTGTTTCGGGAATTGATCTTCGATTGATTTGTTCATAGATATTTGCCTTGTCTTGTTGAAAATTTTGATAATAATTTTTTGTTGATTGATCTTTCCTGAAAAAGGCAAAGAGTTAGTTGTATGTGATGCCATGATGCATGAAATGGATAGTGCAATGAGATTGTGATATATGCATTTGTGTCATTGATGTTTATGATGTATGTATGAAATGTATGTGCATGTAAGCTATTCTGCTGTAGTGTTGTCGGATTGGGGAAAATGAATCCCTGACTACCGTTGAGAATGAGGAGTGTAAGTCTTCACATTTTGTTGAATTTGAAGTGTTGATGGATGGGTTTCCATTATTAGAGAAATAAACTCTGTTGGAGAAGGGAAACACCGTGCATTGCTTGTGGACTTCGTGAAGTCCTACTGGGAAATCCTGAGAAGCTGGGCAACTTTCACTGGGGAATCTTTGGAATGGTAACTGGGAGTTTTTCCCCGTCGGGGATATGAAGGCAAAAGATACCATTAAACTGCATGTTGGAGATATGACAAAGATCCTGTAGTGAGACGTTCTTTCTTTTTCCCCTGCTGGAGAAAGTACCTGCGGGGGTTTGGTGGAATGACCCATAGATGTTTTCCTGTTTCTTAAATCCATTTGTAATTGTCTTTCTGTTTAGTTTCCCCTTTTTATGCGCTCACTTATAAACAGTAATTACATTCAAATTCATATGTTCAAAAATAAACACTGGACATTTTTTGCAAACAAAACAGGAACAATAAAAGAGAAACAAATAGTTTTTCACTTTCAAAGGAATATCTTTGTATTAACTTGAATAAGTATTTTTGTACAAAGAGACGAACATCCTAGTAAGAGAATGTCGTCGTAAAAATGAAAACTGATACAAAGAAAAGACAACTATGTGAAATAATCCCATAGGATTCCCATTCTGCTATAGCCTTCGTGTCTTTGAGTGTCTCGTCCACTTGCTGCTTTGCTCGAAGTTGATTGGATTGATTAGAACCGTTTGATTTTGAAGATTGATTCTGAAGATTGGCTGTAAGGTGATCCAATGGGACATAGTTATACGCTTTAAATCCCAAATGTTTTCCTGGACCTCCCTTTCGGGTTTTTAGTCCACCGGGATACCCTTTTTTGCCCAAGCCGCCCTTTCGGGTTTTCAGCTTGCCGGGTGTACATTTTTGTTGTTGTTTTTTACCCCTAATTTTTGCCCAAACCCTTTTGGTTCGCCGGGATGCCCTAATTTTTGCCTAGGCCAGTCGACCTAGCAGCTCTTTGTTCATGCGTAGTATCTTTTAACTATGTTCGCGTTTACAGGGTGCGGAAGGTCGTCGCCGTCCATAGTGGTTAAGATCATTTCCCCATAAGAAAATAGGTTTTTTTATCATAAACAGTCCTTCGTATGTAGGAGTCCATTTTCCCCTGGGATCACCTTGTGGTAGTATGATACGCTTGTTTACCAAGTCACCAACCTAATATACCTGACGTCTGACCTTCTTGTTAAAAGCTTTGATCATACATTTTTGGTACATCTGACCATGGCAGACAGCTGTAAGCCTCTTCTCTTCAATAAAGTTTAGCTGGTCAAGTCGAGTTTGAATCCATTCATCTTCGTTCAACCCTGCATCCCTTATGATTATTAGAGAAGGTATTTGGACTTCAATTGGTAGGACAACTTCCATGCTGTATACCAAAGAGAAAGGAGTTGCCCCTGTTGATATGTGCGCTGTGGTACGGTAACCGTGGAGAGAAAATGGTAACATCTCATGCCAGTCCTTGTAGGTCACTGTCATTTTTTGTATGATCTTATTGATGTTCTTATTAGAGGCTTCTACGGTGCCATTTATCTTCGGCCGGTAAGGAGAAGAGTTATGATGCTGGATCTTGAATTGCATGCATAGTGCAGTGATCATAGTATTGTTGAGATTGGTACCATTATCTGTAATGATTATCTCTGGAATACCATACCGACAGATAAGATTCTGTTTAATGAATCGGGCCACAACATTCTTGGTGACAGAAGTGAAGGAAGCTGCCTCAACCCACTTCGTGAAGTAATCAATGGCGACAAAGATGAAGCGGTGTCCATTGGAAGCTGTAGGTTTGATTTTTCCAATCATGTTGATGCCCCATATCGCGAATGGCCAAGGAGCAGTTAGGGTGCTTAGGAGAACTGGAGGCACATGCACTTTGTCAGCATAGATCTGAAACTTGTGATAGGTTCATGAATGTTGATGACAATCTGCCTCCATGGTGGACCAGTAGTATCCTTCCCGTAGGATCTTTTTAGCCATCGTATGCCCACTAGAATGGGTGCCAAAAGTGCCTTCATGCAGATCAACCAAGATCTTGTCTGCCTCGCTCTTGTCTATGCATCGAAGCAAAGTAGAGTCGTGATTGTGCTTATAGAGAACTCCATTACTGAGGAAGAACTTAGTAGAGAATCTTCTCAGGAATTTCTTGTCATTGACTGAAGCTCCTATCAGATACTCTTGGGTCTCGAGATATCTCTTAATTTCATGGAACCACAGCTTAGCCACTACTTCATCAATATCGATCTCGTAACAGTAAGCTGGTTCGTCCATTCTCTTGATGGTGATATGAGGAGGCTCATTATCCCACTTGATTTTGAACATGGATGACATAGTGGCTAGCGCGTCTGTTAGTTGATTCTCCTCTCATGGAAAATGCTCAAAGGTAATTTCCTTAAAATGTGGGATTAATATCAACACGTGTTATTTGTAGGGGATGATATTAGGGTGCTTCGTGTCCCATTCTCCTTTGATATGGCTGATGACTAAGGATGAATCTCCAAATACATTTAAGAACTTGATTCCCAAATCTATGGCTGCTTTAAGACCCATAATACACGCTTCATATTCCACCATATTATTGGTACAATTGAAACACAGTCTAGCAGTGAAGAGAGTATGATAGCCTTCAGGGTATATGATCACAGTGCCGATGCCGTTGTCGAGTGCGTTGGAAGCTCCATCAAAAACCATAGTCCATCGGGATCCTTGTTCAGGTCTGTCATACGGTCTAAGTTCTTCACAATTGTTTACCATCATAATGTGTTCGTCTGGGAATTCGAATTTTATGGACTGGTAGTCATCCATAGCCTGATGAGCAAGGTGATCGGCTAGTATACTGCCCTTTATTGCTTTCTGGGTAGTTTAATGAATGTCGTATTCAGTCAGGACCATCTGCCATCTTGCTATTCTTCCAGAGAGGGCTGGCTTCTCAAATATGTATTTAATTGGATCCATCTTGGATATCAATAAGGTAGTATGGGTCAATATATAATGTCTTATCCGACGAGCAGCCCATGCCAGAGCACAACAAGTTTTCTCGAGCAGTGAATATCTGGTTTCACAGTCGATAAACTTTTTGCTCAGGTAGTATATTGCATGCTCTTTTCGGCCAGACTCATCATGCTACCCCAGCATACACCCCATTGAATTTTCCAAGATAGTTAGATACATGATCAAAGGTCTTCCCTCGACTGGCGGCATCAAAATGGGAGGCTCTTGAAGGTACTCTTTGATCCTGTCGAAGGAAGCCTGGCAGTCGTCATTCCATTCTAACACTTGATCTTTCTTCGGTAATTTGAAGATTGGTTCACAAGTAGCGGTTAGGTGAGAAATGAATCTGGTGATGTAGTTTAGCCATTCTAAGAATCCCCTGACTTCTTTCTCAGTGCGAGGAGCAGGCATTTCTTGTATTGCTTTTACCTTTGTAAGGTCCACTTCGATACCTTTGCCACTGACAATGAAGCCTAAGAGTTTGCCGGACCTCACTCCAAAAGTGCATTTATTCGGGTTCAGCCTTAGTTTGTATTTCTTCAGTCTTTCAAATAGTTTCTGCAGATGGTCAAGGTGTTCCTCTTTAGTTTGAGATCTGGCTATCATGTCATCCACGTAGACCTCTATCTCGTGATGGACCATGTCGTGAAATAGCTACCATGGCACGCTGATAGGTTGCCCCTGCGTGTTTTGCATTTTATCGTAAATGTTACGATTAGCAAGAGTCGCCAACGACTTTTCTTTTATCCAAAAGTAAAGGCTGAAAAGAACAGGAAAGACCTTTGAGATTATTTCTTGAGTTCGGAGGGTAGATTATGAAAAGGGAAGGTGTTAGCACCCTTTTCATCCATAGTTATCTATGGGCTCTTAGTTGCTTGCTAGATCACTTGCTTTTGTTTGAAAATATGCTTTGTGTTGTTTTTGAAAGTATTTATAAAAGGCGTATTCGTTTAGGCAAACTTTGTAATAGTTCTCGTTCGTAAGAACGTATACAAAGTGTTGAGCTTTTGAAAATGTTTCAAGTTTTGGAAAATGTTTTGAAAGTGTTTTTGAAAGTGTTGGTGTTTGTTTTTGAAAATAAGCAAGAATATTTGATTTGAAATTGAGCAAGCAATTAGGAACAATCTACCTACTCAAAAGTCTTAGTTAATTTATTCCTTCCTTTGATATTGCTAACTTACCATTGATTGGTAAGAAGCCTTATCTTTGGATATAAAGGGACGGGCATGAGTCATCGTATAATCATGATAACAATGTTGTGAGATATCTTATCATTTTTCTTTGAGGGACCAAGATCATTTTGAAAGGCAACATTGATAGCATCATCGAGGGACTATGATCTTATATTTTTGATTGCTTTTGGCTAAGATATCCCACATGCATAACATGACCATTTTTGTAAGGCAACAAAGTGGAATTACCCTAAGGGTGCAAGTGTGCAAATGTGTTTGATTTACATGCTTGTTTATCTTGAATTAGGGTTTGCTACTTGTTGGTTTTACTCTTTCCATACAAACCCTAATTTACTAGCATTTATATAAATCGATAAATTGCGGAAAGTAAAACTACTAAGCTATTACATCAATAGGGGAGGGGGTGCACAAATTTACAAATGGGGATTTTGCAAAAAAATTAAACCTAATTATCTATTACAACCATATTGAATAATTGTACAAGAATTGGAAAATATAATGTACAAATGAAAATGGAAAAGGAAATGATTTTTGTTTGGTTTTCATGAAAGGGTTTTAACCATGACCTAATTAAGAAAATGATTAGTTAAAATAAACAAAATTAAACTTAAACTAATTAAGAAAGAAATTAAATTAAAAAGTATTTTTAGGGTTTTTTGTGAAAAGATTTTAAATTAATAAAAATAAAATGAAAATTAATTAATTAAAAGAAACCTAAGTTCTAAATTAATTTTAAATAAAAAGAAAAATAAAATAATAATTAAGCCTAATTATCTAAATATTAATTATTTAAGAAAAGAAATTAGTTAGTTAAAAAAATGTTTTTTTGTTCTTTTTTCCTTTATAAATAAAATAAATAAGTGTGAAAATAATAATAAAATATTTTTGTATTTTTTATTAATAAAATAATAATAATGATAATAATAATAGTAAAAAAATAATTAAAAAAAATAAAAAATAAAATAAAAAAAATAAAAGAAAGTAAATAAAAATGAAAAAAATAAAAATAAAATGGGCCAGGAGTGTGAAAGCAAGCAGGGGGTTAGAAACTAGCAAAAAAAGACAAAGCCCAATGGTTTGGGGCCCAGGCGCTGCTGTGTGGCAAAAAAGAGAAAATGTGAGAAAAATGAGAAAAGTGGCAGTGCTGAGGCTTGAACCCACACCCTAAGCATGAAACGTGCGCTGCCTTACCTCTGGGGTGGTGTGATCGGTGGATCTGGAACTGACTGTTTAACGCTGGTTCGCGAAATGTCGCGGAAGCAAGAGTCGCCACCGTCTTTTATTTTCTCCAACATGGACAGGACAAAAGCACAGCAAAATTCCTTATGAGATAGTTTCTCGGTTCGGGAGGTAGATTTATAAAAAGGGAAGGTGTTAGCACCCTTTCTATCCATGGTTATCCACGGGCTCTTAGATACTTGCTCATTGTGTTTTCAAAAGTGTTTGCTTTTCAAAGCGTGAGTGGGTTTGAAAAATTTTCGTTTAAAGATTTCAGAATGACTCTTGTATCAGTCCTCAAGAGTGTTTGAAAAAATTGTTTTGAAAGCTTTTTGAAAAGTGTCGGTGTGAAAAGAGTTTTTGATTTGTTTTGAATTAGAGCAAGTATCTACGAGTCATCTACCTACCCTAAGGAATTAGGCTGTGTAAATGTCCTTAAGGTAGTGCCATCCCACCATTGAGAGGTAGGTAGCACCACCGTTGGAGGTGTTCGGGTCAATTCGAGTTTGTAGGGACAGTGTGGTCACCGGAGCAACAGTAGGACACCTTAGAAGCTACCCCCATGCCATAGATCATGGACATGAGGACTTACTAAAACGTCCTATACTCGACGACCACGTTTCGAGGGGCAAGGCAACAGTGAGGCGTACCCTAAGAGTGGTGTGTGAATTTGTGTATTGTTTTCAGTTATGTTTTATCTTGTACATGTATCACGATGAATTACGCTTGTTTTTATTTTAGGCCATACATTCTTTCATGCAATTATGTTTTAAAAGTGCGGAAATTTAAATGCGGAAAGTAAAATCCTACGCTATTACAAGACGCGGGTCTATACATCGCCAAATTAACAAAGACCCGTTTTAATAAAAGATGCGGAAAGTAAATAAATTTCCTAATTACTATTACAAGGCTTGGACAATTACATAATATTTACAAGAAAAAAAATAAGAACAAACGTGCGAAAAGAAATTAGAATCGAATATTCTCGGGCGTTGGACCCTTTAAAGAAATTAAATGAAATTAAAAATTAATTAATTATTTAATAAAGAAAAGAAGTTATTTTTTGGTTTTTTGGTATTTATGAAATAAAGAAAGTCAAAATTGAAAGAAACCCCAATTCTAAATATTTTTAATTATTTAAAGAAAAAGATTAAAGTTTTAACCTAATTTATACTAATTATTTAATGTGCATGTTTATTTACAAAATAATTAATAATTAATAATAATAATGATAGGAAGAAATTATTTATTAGGAAAAAGAATAAAAATGCTAAAAACCTAATTTCTACATATTTTAGTTATTTGAGAAAAGATTAAAATTAAAACCTAATTTTACTAAATTGATTATTAAAAATTTATTTACAAAAATATTAAGGAATTAAATATTAAATAAACATATTTTATTTTTTGATTTCTGATTTTTGTGTTAAGAAAATTATTTTTGTGAATTAAATAAAACAATAAAACAATGAAACAAATAAAAGAATAAAAAGGAAAATTAAAATAAAGAATATAAATATGCAAACCAGGGGGTATCTGGCCCTTTTTAGAGGTGTGTTTGAAGCATTTTTGGCCCAAGAATAAGAGGCCTGTTTTACTTTTCCAGCTTGCCTATGGAGTGGTTGACCAGCGTGTATGGTAGTCCTCCTGTGGTGACCTTCAGATTGAAACTCATGGGCGTGTGGCAGGCATAGATGTGGAGTTGTATGGTAGGACTTTGATGGCATGCTGCATAGAAACATATTGAAGAAAAAATTATGGAAGAAGTGGGGGACCTGGGAATCGAACCCAGGTCCCAATACCTGCAAGCCAGCGCATCAACCATTTGAACTAACGCGTTTCTTTGATATTATTATGGGACATGACTAATATATGAGAAAACAAACGCTATTGGTATAAAAACAAAAATCACGCGCGAATATTCAAACTATCCAGTCCTGTCCAGACACGCATGCATCGTCTTCATCTTTTTTCCTGCAAATACAAGTAAATAGCGGGGGTTTTAAACCCCCACAAAAAAAAAATGCTAGAAAATAGCGATTAGCACATAGTTTATCATAAATTGAGCGCGAGGTGTGGACTAGTTTCGTCTGGATGTCCTGATTCCATTGGCATAGGTTTCATGGCCTGATTTTACCATATGTATAAAACCCCAAATCTGGAGCTCTGAAACCCTAAAAAGCGTTCATGGTGAATTCTCATACAGGCATGGTTAGTTCAATTCAAGGATACCATTAGCTTCAGAATGTTCATATTAGTGTAAATCAACCATTAAAAGACATCAATAATGCATGAAAGTTCAAACACGAATATGAAAATTTTTATGAACAGGGTGATGTCGTTCTACCACTTCTGGAGGTCTGGAGACTTGGCTTTGATTGCAAACGCTTCCTAGGTCGTCCAGCAATGTATTGGAATAGCTTTTAGGCTTTCAAATGTGCAGTAGCTATGAAAACAGTTTCAAGGTTTTTTGTGAAAAAAATGCAATGTGGTTCTTGGATTCCTGCGCAGCTTCTCTCCCTTGTGCTTTAGGTTTCCATTGTGCTTATGTATGTGAATGAATTAGGTTAAAAAAACAACCTATAATCCATGCATTGATGATTTGGAGATTTGATTTTCCATGAGATCAATTTCAATCTTTTTTCCATGAAACTATTGCCAATCATGAGAAATATTGCCTTTTTGAATGTGCACGAAATATCTAGCACATAATGAGTGAAATCTCTGCACAAAAAGATTTGAAAGGTATTATTTGCTATTTTTTCATACTTAATTTTAATTAAGTGAATTAATAATAATAAAAATTTAAATAATTAATCAAAATGAGAAAATAACTCCCTTGGAGGTCAATGGGTCGTGCATAGCCTTTGGGTAATGATTCATGGAAGAAATTGAGGCCCATTAGCATTTTTGAGGCTTTTTATGCAAAGTTGACTTTTCAAAATTCCCAAAAATTTCCCAACTTCCACAAGGCATATCTTGCTCAATTTTTAAGCTTTGATTATTTTCTTGGACATTTTGGAAAGGTCTTGAAGTCCTCTAACCAATGTCTTTGGTCCCATGTCATTTTGAGTTACCAATCTCAAGTTATGGTCTTTGACTTGAAGTGCCTTTTTGTTGACTTTTGAAAATGACCTATAATGTTGAGATTGATAACTTTTTGTGAGAGCATTTCTTGGACTTGAAGTGTGAAGATGAGTTGTAGGAAATGTCATTCTATTCAAAATGAGCTTTGGATGGAATTTTTATGATAAACCATGTGGAAGTTATGCCCTGGTCAATTTGCAGTTGACTTTTCAACTGTCCAAAAATAGAAACTTTTGCATCTTGAGACTTTTTGAGCCATGCTTTGAGAATCATGATCAAGATTTGATAAAATGATGTTTGTGGCTTCAAAATAAGATGTTGAACAAAATTTTTGACTTTTGACTGTCAAATGACCATTTTGCCCCTGCAGTTGACTTTGAAGCAATTAGGGTTTTTGACTGTGCATTTTGATGCTGTGAGTCTTGAAACTTGGTATATGGATGCTTGACAATGTATGTAGGCATGTGGGACTTGTTTGGACCCTTGGAAACTTCAATTTCTTTGCCAGCACCAAAACCCTAATTTTTGACTGTTAGGAGGCAATTGGACTGTGCAACCCTCGGGAGATTTTGAAGCATGATCTTAGCAAACCTTGAAGAATATGGGAGGGAAAATTTTGGGGTACAACAGTTGCCCCTGTTCAATCTTATTAGACCTGAGGATGTAGATTGGCTGGCGTGCCTTTCGTAATCCGAGGGTGGAAGATGATTGAACACCAGAGTGCCCAGAAATTTGCACTCACATAGTGGAATGTCAGCAGTATGATGCGGGGAATGGGCTTACAGATGCCATTTGGAGACTGATGGATGGGAGAGATGGGCTTATAGATGCCATCGGGAGGTGATGGATAGGTGGATGGGCTTATAGATGCCATCTGGGTGTCGATCGCGTAAGAGTTCCTTAGCGAGAATTTGCGTACCTGAGAAAGAAAAATAATTACCTGGCCTGTTATAGGAGTTGATCTTCAAACTCTTTATGTAGATGTGCCCTGGCTGGATACAGGAATCGAATCTTTAAACTCTTCGGACGTGCCCTGGTGAGATACAGGAATCGAGTCCGGAGAATATAGTCGTCAACAGATACACCCTGGCAAGATACAGGAATCAGATCTTCGAACTCTTTAGACGTGCCCTGGCAGGATACAGGAATCGAGTCTGGAACATAGTCGTCAACAGATACACCCTGGCAAGATACAGGAATCAGATCTTCGAACTCTTCAAACGTGCCCTGGCAGGATACAGGAATTGAGTCTGGAACATAGTCGTCAACAGATACACCCTGGTAAGATACAGGAATCGGATCTTCGAACTCTTCAGACGTGCCCTGGCAGGATACAGGAATCGAGTCTGGAACTTCAAAAGGTTTTTGTTGATAATGATGTGATGAATGAATCAGGGACGGTTACTACCTCAACGGGACGATGAGAGAACCTTGAACGATTTCTACCTCAACGGGACGATGAGAGAACCTTGGACGATTACTACCTCAACGGGACGATGAGAGAACCTTGGACGATTACTACCTCAACGGGACGATGAGAGAACCTTTGGGCGATTACTACCTCAACGGGACGATGAGTGAAACTTTGGGCGATTATTACCTCAACGGGACGATGAGAAAACCTTTGGGCGATTACTACCTCAACGGGACGATGAGAGAACCTTGGACGATTACTACCTCAACGGGACGATGAGAGAACCTTTGGGCGATTACTACCTCAACGGGACGATGAGAGAACCTTGGGTGATTACTACCTCAACGGGACGATGAGAGAACCTTGGGTGATTACTACCTCAACGGGACGATGAGAGAACCTTTGGGCGATTACTACCTCAACGGGACGATGAGAGAACCTTTGGGCGATTACTACCTCAACGGGACGATGAGAGAACCTTAGGTGATTACTACCTCAACGGGACGATGAGAGAACCTTGGGTGATTACTACCTCAACGGGACGATGAGAGAACCTTTGGGCGATTACTACCTCAATGGGACGATGAGATAACCTTTGGGCGATTACTACCTCAACGGGACGATGAGAGAACCTTTGGGCGATCACTACCTCAACAGGATGATGAGAGAATCTTAGGGCGATTACAACCTCAATGGGACGATGAGAGAACCTTTGGGCGATTACTACCTCAACGAGACGATGAGAGAACCTTTGGGCGATTACTACCTCAACAGGATGATGAGAGAATCTTAGGGCGATTACTACCTCAACGGGACGATGAGAGAACCTTTGGGAGATTACTACCTCAACGGGACGATGAGAGAACCTTTGGGCGATTACTACCTCAACGGGACGATGAGAGAACCTTGGACGATTACTACCTCAACGGGACGATGAGAGAACCTTTGGGCGATTACTACCTCAACGGGACGATGAGAGAACCTTGGGTGATTACTACCTCAATGGGACGATGAGAGAACCTTGGGTGATTACTACCTCAACGGGACGATGAGAGAACCTTTGGGCGATTACTACCTCAACGGGACGATGTGAGAACCTTTGGGCGATTACTACCTCAATGGGACGATGAGAGAACCTTAGGTGATTACTACCTCAACGGGACGATGAGAGAACCTTGGGTGATTACTACCTCAACGGGACGATGAGAGAACCTTTGGGCGATTACTACCTCAACGGGACGATGAGAGAACCTTTGGGCGATTACTACCTCAACGGGACGATGAGAGAACCTTTTGGCGATTACTACCTCAACAGGATGATGAGAGAATCTTAGGGCGATTACTACCTCAACGGGACGATGAGAGAACCTTTGGGCGATTACTACCTCAACGAGACGATGAGAGAACCTTTGGGCGATTACTACCTCAACAGGATGATGAGAGAATCTTAGGGCGATTACTACCTCAACGGGACGATGAGAGAACCTTTGGGCGATTACTACCTCAACGGGACGATGAGAGAACCTTTGGGCGATTACTACCTCAACAGGATGATGATAGAATCTTAGGCGACTACAACCTCAGCAGGATGATGAAGGAGTCTTGGACGTCTTCTACTTCAAAAGGTAAATACTTTTATCTGTTGATCGTTCTTTCCTAAAAAAGTAACGAGTTAGTTGTATGCAATGCTGTTGTACTCCAAAATTTTCCCTCACATTTCTCATTGATTTCTCATCACCAAGACCCTGAAGATCAAGATCCAGTTAGGGTTTCATCTGCTCAAGACTTCTCCTTGCACTGTTGACCCAAATTAGGGTTTGTGTTTGAACAAAGATGTTTTGACCTAAAATGCCTAAGATGACTTTCATACTTCTTATTGGACTCCCAAGTTTATCCACATCAAGTTTCAAGTCTTGATTCCAAGTTTTGCCCAGTCAATTGGACAGTTGACCTATAAATCAGCTGTATTGGGGAAAAAGTCAACTGTGACCAATTGACAGTCAAATCTCATGAAAATTGACCCACATCAACACTATGAACTCACATGAACCATTTGATCAAGTTTGGATCACAATTCCACAAGAAATTTGATCAAATCACCAAAAGGGCAAAATGGTCATTTTTAGGGTTTTGACTGCACAAAGGCAATTTTTGACTGTTTGACCTAGCCAATGGCAAACCAAGCTCACATATGGACTCAAGGACCCCATGGAATTATCTTGACATGCTCAACAAGTTCAAAAGATCCCAAGTACACAAGATTGACAGTTGAATTTCCCAGTGAATTGATCAATTTTGACTGTATACTGAAAAGTCAAACTTTGACTTTCTGGGCAAAATCAAGAGTCAAGATTCATTTTTCATCAAAACATGCCAAATCATGAAACTTGTTCATCAAGAAATCCAAAATTGTAAATTAGGGTTTGAAATGAGATTTTTTCATAACTTAGAATTTTTCTAAGTTATGAAAAACCCTAGTTTTTTCCCATCTTTGCCCCACTTTCTCACCAAGATCTATTTGGATTCAAGCAAAAGTCAATACATGAAAGTTGTAGCTTGTTGCATAATCTACAACTTTGATTCACAAAGTTTTCCCAAATGAGGCTTGTATCTCAAGTTACAATTTTTTGAATAAGGGTACTAAACCATTCTTAACTTAGTGAAATTTTAACCTATTTTGGCAAGGTTTTCTACCTAACTTCAAGGCCATTTTCCATACACTTCCACTTGGAATTTCAATTTACATTTCAAAGATGGATTGTAGTACACATTCCAAGCTTTCCAAAATGTCCAAGAACTCATCAAACAACCTCATAACTTGAGAGAATCGAATTTCACAATATGGCAAAAACTCACTTTTGAATTGGTCATGTACATGTTCATAACTTATGCCATTTTCAAGTCAGCTTAGTTTGTGCTACATTACAGGTCCTTAAACCATCCAACACTCAATAATTTAATGCATGTTCATTGTGCTAAGGCCTTGTTTCATGAGCTTATGCATTACATGTTGAATAAAGCCATTTATGGAAAAAGCAAAATGGCCATTTTTGCAAAAGTTAAGCTTTATGTCCAATTGCAAATCCACAAGTACAGATCAAATCTAATTGGCACAAGATTATGAGCATAACTCACTGATCAAGGAGGAGTTTTGCAGCATGATTAGGGGTCCTCTACCTGCCTAGAACACAACTTGGCTCTTGTTGGCTTAAGTGTTAAGAAACTTGGCATTTTCACAACACAACTTTGATCTGAGCATTAGAACACTTAAGCAAATATTGTACACACTTTCTAATCATCCTAACCAAGCTGAAGCACGACCCTAAGACCATCAATACCTCCCCATTGCCAAAATCACTCTCAAACTGCAAAAACAGAGCTACCTCTGCAGATTGAGTTCCAACTCTCAATCCTTTCAAGCATTCTTGCCCAAACCACTTCAGACACCTTCCCTACCATCAATCCAAACTATCCAAAGCATTAGAAGCAACCTGTAACTCCTCTAATCCTTTTGGCCATTTTCACTTTTCTGATTTGCAGGTGAAGTGCTCCAGCACGATTCAAAAGGTTTCAAGACAAAGTAAAGCTTGGAATAGCATCCCTGGACATCAAGGAAGCTATACCAATCATCACCTTGCACTGAAAGCTTCTCCATTGCCAGATAGAACTTCAACTGAACAGGTAAGTTCATGAACTCGTATCTCTCTTATTAGGCATTGTTAGCTTTAGGTTTGTGAAGAGAATATGTCACATTCATAGCCCTGAACATGCCCATGTAATTAGATTTCATTTATATTATGTGTGCTGCAAGAATTTTGAGTCTGAACATGGCAGAAAACTTAGGTCAGGATTTGGGAATGTCAAAATTCTCTCATTTCTGAGAGTTAGGATGAGTT
This sequence comes from Vicia faba, assembly GCA_948472305.1. NCBI lineage: Eukaryota > Viridiplantae > Streptophyta > Magnoliopsida > Fabales > Fabaceae > Vicia > Vicia faba. Next base: position 954,948,658 of record OX451740.1, read on the forward strand.
TTTTATATATTTAGAATCATGATTCAATGCTTAACATTTCTTATGTTGGAAGTTTGTGCAAAAGATGAAAGAATCCAGGTGTTTGAATTGGAAGAACAGGCGCGCGTTTTTGTTCAGAGGTTGAAGAAGAAGTTTCATGGGCTGGGCCAGCTTTGTCTTTCCTTTTCACACCACATTTCTGATTTCACACCCTCTGAGCCCATTTTGTGTATTTGCATGATTTTTTGATTTTTCTTTTTTCATTTTGACTCATTTATTTTTTTCTAACAATATTAAAAATATAAAAATAATTTTTTACACCATTTTTGAATTTATTAGGTATTTGTTTGATTAGTTTAGTTTTATACACAAATAAATAAACATATACATTTTATTAAAGAATACTAAGAAATATGCAAAAACATTCTTATTTTCATTTTTTATTTTTTTTTACCTTCTGAAAATATTTTATAGAAAAATACTTTTTTTTATTAAATATTAAATATTATTAATTTGTACATATAATATTTATTTAGTAAATAATAAAGATATTTATATATATATTAATATACTTAGGGCAAAAATACCAAAATACCTACATTTTTATTTTTATTAATACTTGATATGAAAAATACTTTTTTTTATGAATATACTCCATTTTATTTTATTTTTGTACATAATAAATAAATATTTGTGTAAATTAAATAATATATATATTACTTAATAAGAATTAGGGTTTTACCCTTAAAATACAAAAACTCCAAAAATAATATTTTTTTTTATTTTTTATTTATTTAACATAAATAATACTTTTTTCTCATACATATAAAAACCCTTTTTGCATTTTGCATCTTTATTTTATTTCCCATTTAATTTATGCAATCAATTATCTTGTAATATGCCAAAAATGATGTAATAGCTAGGTTTAATTTCTTTGTCTAAATATCCCCCCATTTGAACATTTGTACCCCCCTTCCCATATTGTGTTGTAATAGTGTAGGAATTTTATTTTTCGCACTTTAAACGCTTTCTAAATATACCATGCTAGAATTAGGGTTTGTATGCAAATAAAAAGAACAAAATAGTTGACCTAATTTCAAGATAAACAAGCATGAAATATGGACACACAAATCACACTTGCACCCCTAGGGTATTCCACTTGTTGCCTTCAAATAATTGGGCCATATTGCATGTTAGGTTTCTTTGGGTAAAATAAACAATCAAATGATCATAGTCCCTCGATGACGCTTTCGAAAAGTTGCCTAAAATGATCAAGTCCCTTTCAAAGAGAAATTGCCCAAAGATACTTAGCACCATTGCAATTATGGTCCAAACGATGACCCGCGCCCGTCCCTTTCACCTCCTAATACAAGATTGTCTACCAAATGCAATGGTGGAACAAAATTGTCAAAAGGGTTAAAACATAGTAAAAATCTTTGAGAACTTTAGGGTAGATAGTTCTTAAGTACTTGTCCACTTGCCAAAAAAAACTCTTGCCTATTTTTCAAACCACACTTCACAAACACTTTCAAAATAAACTTTCAAAAACCTTGAAACATCTTTTCAAAAAGACAAATACCTTTTGTAAAACATTCGAGTAAAGAATTGTTACAAGGGTAGCCTATACAAGGCATCTTTTTCAAAACACTTTCAAAAACCACACACCAAGCACCATTTAAAACAATTGAAAACCAAGGCAAGTTGATCTAAGCAAGTACCTAAGAGCCCATGGATAACCATGGATAGAAAGGGTGCTAATACCTTCCCTTTCTATAATCTACTCCCCGAACCCAAGAAAAATCTCAAAGGTTTTTGCTGTGCTTTTTAAACCTTTCCTTAGGATAAAATAAAAAGTCAGTGGCGACTCTTGCTCAACCGAAACAGTTGCGAAAACAAACGCAAAACCATAGTCAGTTCTCCCACCGTATCACAGAACTGGCGACTCTGCTGGGGATAATTTTTAAAGTGGAGTAACCTTAGGGCTTATATCACCCTCTTGCATGACTAATTGTTTGAATTGATTGCTTTATATCTTGGCTCTCTTGTTTGGGTTTGCAAATCCTACACCCGGATTTTGGGAAACATTTCATAGATAGCAATACATTGTGGAAACTGTGCGGGGTATACCGACACGGTCGAAGCAATAGCTATATTAGTGCGACATATTTGTGAGTACCGGTAACCCTTGAGTTCAATCAAGGAGAGTACGGGGCCGCTGAGTGATGTCACTAAGCACTAATGACCTAGAACCTTACTTGACCATCTTGGCCTTTTATTAGGGGTAGTGAGATGACCGGCTTTGGTGCAGTCCGAAGTTGGTAGATACTCGATACTACACTCATTGAGGGTTGTTTTCTTGGAATATTTTGGTCGCTAGTTAAGTGGCTAAACCAAAACAATGAACATTGAAAACAATCCAATGATATTGAGCTCCTTAGAACCCGGTTACTATTTATAGGACAGGTTTTTAAGCCAACTACACTCAAGAGGGTACTTATCTATGAAACCCCATGCCAGCCTGAAACTAGGGTTTGGTGTGAATTGCTTGTACATATGTTTTGTGCATACATCATAAACATCATAAAACATCATATGCATTCACTAACCATTTCAAGGGTTTGGATCTTCATCTTTGTTCCTGTTTTGTAGGTCATGGAAATTCCTCGCAGAAACACCATTCAAGTCAACCTTGTGAGAATCTCTCCTCAACTTAAGGAGCTCACCTCAAGAATTCCGGAAAACTCATCCTTCAGTGAAAGACATGGTAGACTGCTCAGCCTAGTCAACACCAACATTGAAGAAGACATGATGAAAGTGCTATTCCAGTTCTTTGACCCTCTTCACCACTGTTTCACTTTCCCTGATTATCAGTTGGTGCCCACTTTGGAGGAGTTTTCTCAACTCCTGAGAACTCCTATCCTTAATCAACTACCCTTCAACGGTACGGAAAAGGAACCAAAGCCGGAAGATGTTGCTCGAGCATTACATCTACAACCATCCGACATCAAGGGGCATTGGGAAACCAGAAGCGGCGTCAAGGGATTCTTAGCAAAATTCTTGTTTGAGAAGGCACAAGAATGTTGGAATTCATTGGACCTACAAGCCTTTGAAGAGATTGTGGCACTCTTGATCTATGGGTTGGTTTTGTTTCCAAATTCTGACCAATTGATAGATGTCAACGCCGTCAAAATCTTCTTGTCCAGAAATCCAATACCAACATTGCTTGGGGACATTCTTCACTCATTTTACACACGAACAATGAGAAAGAGGGGTGTTCTCATTTGCTGTACTCCTCTCCTTGCAAGGTGGTTTATTTCGCACCTTCCACAATCTGTCCTGAAGAATGACCAAGGCTCAAGGTGGTCCCAACAATTGATGACTCTTACTCACTCTGATGTACATTGGTGTTCTCGGTCCAGAGAAAATGTCATCATCGTCGATCGTTGCGGAGAATTTCCTAATGTTCCTTTACTTGGAATTAGAGGAGGTATCACCTACAACCCTTGCCTAGCTTTGAGGCAATTTAGATATGCACGGAGGGATGGCCCTCATGATATGTTGATTCCTGACCTAGTTTTTGACTTCGACAACGATGCGTAAGGACTTCGCCAAAGATTCATCAGAGCTTGGGGAAGACCCAACAAGGTTGATAGCAAGACTCTGGGACACAAGAACTCCATCCCTCTTGAGCCCTATCTCAAGTGGGTACGAGCCCGAGCCCAAAGTCTAAAGATGCCTTATCCTCATGTACTCCCAGTGATTAAAGAGCCCGTCAAGGAAGGAGAGGTTCCCTACACCATCCTACATCCAGACATGCCTACATCGTGGGAGGAAATGCAGAAAAGTTGGATTCAGCTCAAGGAGGAACATAATACTTTTGAAGCTAGCTTCTACGCTAGTGAGAAGAAGGTTCTAGAGCTTACCCGCCGACTCCATGAGCAAGAGGCCCTCAACACCTACATCGCGCCAAAGAGGATGCGCAATGTCTTTTTGCCTTGAGAAGTTATTTTGTAATATTTGGCCCATGGGGCATTTATGTACTAACAAATTTCTTCTTATTAATATGACGTGCGTTCCTTTTTGTCTACAACAATCTTGAATGTTCTAAATCCTTGAATGTATTGCATACATAAGCATATCATTCATCATGCGCATAAGCAGGTCTCACTCCAGGTTTCCTTATCTGTCTGCTGTTTATTTCAGTAAGATGGATCTCGAGCAAACAGTCAAAGACCTGCAAGCTCAGAATGCACAGTTCCAGCAACTCCTGATGACCTTGGCTAAGGGTCAGGAGGATATCAAGACTCAATTGGGGAACAAAGACCCAGTGAAAAAGAAGAAAAAGAGACTCGGGGTGGCTACTTTGGGGAGAAGATTTGACGGAGAAGCTCAGAGAGTGCTTGAATTTCCTCCTATCTCTGATGAAGGAACCAACAAAGGAGGTGGAGCTGCGGTACCTTCCGAGTCTGATGCGGAAGAAGAAGAGGTCGAAGAGGATGAAGATTATTCTGACCAGCAATATCCTCCAGCTGATGACAAATACAAAGGACTAGAAGACAGGTTGGCCACCATGGAGCTACAAAGAGTACCGGGTTTGGATTTTGAAGACTTGGGTTTGGTTGCCGGGATTGTGATTCCCCCAAAATTCAAAGTGCCAGTGTTTGTGAGGTATGATGGGCTGTCCTGTCCAAAAATGCATCTCAGGTCCTACGTGAGAAAGATTCAACCCTATACGGCAGATAAAAACCTTTGGATTCATTTCTTTCAAGACAGCCTTTTTGGAGCTCAGTTGGAGTGGTTTTATCAGCTAGAGGGAACCAGCGTCCGAAATTGGGAAGATTTAGCCACCGCTTTCTACAAACAATACCAGTATAATTCTGACCTTGCTCCTACTCGTACCCAACTTCAGGGTATGTCGTTAGGAACAGGCGAAGGATTCAAAGAATACGCACAAAAATGGAGGGATTTGGCTGGCAGGGTGCAGCCTCCTTTAACTGACCGTGAACTCGTTGATATGTTTCTAGGGACCATATCTGGGCCATTTTTCAATCATCTAATTGGCAATTCTTCCGCGGGGTTTACCGATTTGATCTTAACGGGCGAAAGAATAGAAGCTGGCATCAAGTCAGGAAAGATTCAGAAGGGTGTTGCTGCAAGTGTTGAGAAGAAGCCTTTTAAGAAGGAAACAACTGTGGTATATTCTCAGAGAAGAGCAGGGAAGACGGAGCTTCGGCCAACTGTGGGGGCCGTAATGATTCAAAACACTCCAAGTGAGCAGCCTCGCTATAACCAGTCCAGACCAAATCAACCACGGGTGGAACGGCCACAACGGCAGTTCACCCATATTAATATGACTCCAGCGCAAGTGCTTCCCCATCCGTTGGGGAATAAACTTGGCGAATAGATTACTCTGCGGGGAGAAAATTACTCTAGTGATCTTTCTGGGGAACAATACTCTGTGGGAAGAGAGATACTTTGCTGAGATGTTTGATGATAATTCCGCTGAGGATACCGTTGATATGTTATGTTGAAGGAATTAATAAACTTCGCTGGGGATAAGAAGACTTCGCCGAGGACGATTTTTCCGTGGTTTTTAGCTGAGGATAACCCAGTTATAAGCTCTGGTAGAGAAATAACCTTTGAATAAAGCCTGGGGAGACGCGTTCGCTCTGCAGGGAGTGAAGGTATCTTGGTCGTATTCTTCAGCTGAACTTACCTTGGCACTTCGGTGGACAGAGCAACCGGATCGTTTAGACAACTCATTATTGCCCCAGTTTCTGTTGGAGAAGAAGGTACCTGTGAAGGTGTTTGATGACTGCCGAATGACAAATCTTCTTCTGGTAGGCAAGTGACGAGATGCCGGGACATAGTCGTACGCTATGATCCCTAACTTTTTCCTGGACCGCCCTTTCGGGTTTTCAGTCCACCGGGATACCCATTTTTGCCCAAGCCGCCTTTTCAGGTTTTCGACTTGCCGGGTATACAGATTTTTTTCATTTCATCCCTTATTTTTGCCTAGGTGTGTCAACCTAGCGGGTGTTTGATTATGCGCAGTACTTTTTTCCGACTATGTCCACACTCTCAGGATGTAGGGAGGTGCCCCTGTTGTAGCGTTGTGTCGCCATACCAGAAGATCTTCGTTTGATCGTCCAATGCCCCAAGTGATCCAGATGGAGGTTTGCCCCTGGCTGTTTGGCCTTTTGAGAGATCCTCTGAATCTTGACTTAGCTGCCCCAGGTGATGGACCATGATCATGTCTGCCCCTTGGTTGGAAGAGCTTTTGTCCATTAGGTATTCATCGTGCGAATTTCCCTGTTGTTCAAACAAATAGTCATATGCAAGCAATGTTATATTAAAAATGCAAAGCTTATGTCTGTCTTGAAGTTTTTTTTTTGAAAATGCATTTTTTTAGTAAAAACAAGTGAATTTTGTAAACTGCGATGTCAACTCGTTATTTTACCGTAAGCCTTAAGGAGTCAGGATACCTTTTGTAACAGTATGCTTTCGAACTAACCCATGCTTCAGCTAGGACTTTTTAAGGGTTATAACGTGGCCTGGTTCACAGTTTAAGAAACAAAGGATAAAGGCTCAAATTATTTGTACCCACCCGTTCTTCGTGATGTTCTTCAAACCTAAGCTCAGTTGATCGTGCGTTAGACCTTGTTTGAGTCTTTGTCCTGATGTTCTAATGATGGTTCAGATATTGATGATTTATTCTGAATAGGCAGTCGTTTTTTTGTTTTTGTTGAGGGTTTGTATGACCTCTTTCTTTTTGATTTCGCTATCCCTAAATTTTGCCTGAACTGTTTCTTTTGTGATTTACAGTCAGCGGGATGCCCCAGTTTTGTAAGTCTCCTTAATAGGTTTTGACTTAGTGGGCTTTCATTTTTGAAAGATAACGACTGCCTGTCTTGACGATTGTAGGGAACCATCACTGTTTTTTTTTTTTTACTTTTGTAAGGATCTCTTTGGTGCCATTCGTTATGCACTTGGATCAGCTGAGAGAACTACCCTGCCCCAGGTTATGATTAAGGGTTTAATTTTTGAAAAGAAAAACTCCTACTTCTTTGGCTCAAAGGGGTTGACGAGGGATTATCATCCTTATAACTCCAGTGTTTAGGAATTGAAACAATGCCTGTACTTCATCAGCGGGGTCTGTCCAAAAGCATACTGTAAAGATAGCGGTATCGTTTTCGTCATCCTCCCTCAAGAGGCTTAGAATTTTCAATCAAGAGTTAATCATCACAAAAATATGAAAACAGTTTGCATATAGTGAATACAAAATAATTACTTCAAAACAGACATGTGTAATGCATTAATGAAATAACCAAGTTTGACATGAATAAATGTTTGAACAATCAAAAGAAAATTACAACTCGAAATTTCTAATAAACAAAAGTCTTCTCATCTCAGGGCTTGTTACTTCAAAGGGTGAATCCTGTAGGGATGGTAGAAGCACTCAGCCTGGCCATCTTGGGTGAATTCCACAGCTCCTTCATCAATCAGGTCCTGGATCTTGTTCTTCAAGGTCCAACAATCATCTGTAGCATGCCCTGGGCTGTCAGAATGATAAGCGCAGCGGGCGTTGGGGTTATACCTTGAAGGTGTCCTGTTGGGATTCCTAGGAGGGTCCCTTAGAGTTACCAAGTTCAACCTCAACAGTTGTTGTAAAGCTTGAGGCAGCGATACGTTGAGCTTGGTGAATTGCCTTTTGGGCTTGTCTGGCTGAAGCTGGTGAGGTTGATGCTGAATTTGTGACACTGAAGCCATTTGAGGAGCTCTCCCCTTATCTTCTTGTCTCAAAGGTGGTTGAATGATGACTGGCTCTTCAACCTTAGATGTTTTCCCCAGTTGGTTACCCCGAAGCAGTTGGTTGACAAGAACCCCGAGCTCTTCTTGTCTTTGAGCTAAGTCTTGAATGATAGTCACCTGCCCTAGCATCTGGGCTCTCATTGCATCCACCTCAGCTTGCAGATGTTTCAGCCGTTCGTCCTTATCATCCTCAGCACTGTTCCTGACCAAAGTCCCCATGAGAACTGTTCTCAGCTCTTCCTTCCCCTTGGATAGATTCAGGAGGATTTCCCCAAACCGAGTCTCTTGAGCATGAAGGTCCTGGTTGTATTGTTGGGAAGCCATTGCTGAAATAAACAGCGGAGAAGGTAAGTGACCTGTAACAAGGGTACCTGTCATGCAATGATATGTATGATATGCATGTAATGTTTTCAAGGACCTCGCGGGGTAAACAAGAAAAATTGTTAGAATTTGAATCTGGTATCTTGATTGAAGGAACTTCATGTTGTTGAGAGTCCTTCTTCAAGGGTCAAGGCTCACCATATCTAGTGGGTCATAGCCCCTGACAACCTTGGCTAGGGGAACCTTCTTCAAGAGTCAAAGCTCACCATATCGAGTGGGTCATAGCCCCTGACTCAGATCATCAACCTGGCTAGAGGAAAATAAATCCCCTTTGCCCCTTGCTAGACATTCTGATTCATCATGACCTGCATCACAAGCCCTTGAGATCCTTGAAACGGATTAGTCCTTATGTAGGATGCATGCAATGGTATGATGTCATGCTATGCATGGAGTGATATAAGTAGGCCCTGTAATGAGTCCCAATCAAGGACTGTAAACAAAACCTGCAAGGAACTCATGCGTCAGATAACAAGTATGTGCAAGTAGTTCAAACATGGTAAAACACACAAGTCACACAAGTCAAGCCCTTAGTGTTTAGGCCAGTATGGGGTCTGGGTATTACCCTCTTGAAGTTGGTGGGCTCAACCTGTCCTATCAGAAGTAACCGGGTTCTAGAGGATCCCAATATCACTGACTACCCTCAATCGGTCATAACTCCAGCATCGCAATCTTTTCTTGCGGCCAGAACCATCACGAGAGTTTAGCCTCAATGGGCGTAGCATACTGCTACTGTTCTATTGGCCAAGTTGGATCATTTAAGGTTCTAAGGTCGATTGGTGCTTAATGACTCCTCAGAAGACCCATATTCTCCTCGTTGCGACACAAGGGATATCGGTACAGACCAAGGTGCCACACCAACGTAGCCACTGCTTCACCCATGTCGGTCTACGCCGGACAGGTCCCTCACAGCTTATGCTACCTAATAGGGTATCCCCAGATCCGGGTTAGGATCTATGTAACTCCGATGCAGTGCCCACAAATATAAAGAAAACAAACACAACAATTGAAAACACAAGTCTGAGCTATCCTAAGGTACACCTCACTTTATAAAGTCTCCCCAGCAGAGTCGCCAGTTCTGTGATCGGTGGATCTGGAACTGACTGTTTAACGCTGGTTCGCGAAATGTCGCGGAAGCAAGAGTCGCCACCGTCTTTTATTTTCTCCAACATGGACAGGACAAAAGCACATCAAAATTCCTTATGAGATAGTTTCTCGGTTCGGGAGGTAGATTTATAGAAAGGGAAGGTGTTAGCACCCTTTCTATCCATGGTTATCCATGGGCTCTTAGATACTTGCTCATTGTGTTTTCAAAAGTGTTTTCTTTTCAAAGCGTGAGTGGGTTTGAAAAAGTTTCGTTTAAAGATTTCATAATGACTCTTGTATCAGTCCTCAAGAGTGTTTGAAAAAATTGTTTTGAAAGCTTTTTGAAAAGTGTCGGTGTGAAAAGAGTTTTTGATTTGTTTTGAATTAGAGCAAGTATCTACGAGTCATCTACCTACCCTAAGGAATTAGGCTGTGTAAATGTCCTTAAGGTAGTGTCATCCCACCATTGAGAGGTAGGTAGCACCACCGTTGGAGGTGTTCGGGTCAATTCGAGTTTGTAGGGACAGTGTGGTCACCGGAGCAACAGTAGGACACCTTAGAAGCTACCCCCATGCCATAGATCATGGACATGAGGACTTACTAAAACGTCCTATACTCGACGACCACGTTTCGAGGGGCAAGGCAACAGTGAGGCGTACCCTAAGAGTGGTGTGTGAATTTGTGTATTGTTTTCAGTTATGTTTTATCTTGTACATGTATCACGATGATCTACGCTTGTTTTTATTTTAGGCCATACATTCTTTCATGCAATTATGTTTTAAAAGTGCGAAAATTTAAATGCGGAAAGTAAAATCCTACGCTATTACAAGGCGCGGGTCTATACATCGCCAAATTAACAAAGACCCGTTTTAATAAAAGATGCGGAAAGTAAATAAATTTCCTAATTACTATTACAAGGCTTGGACAATTACATAATATTTACAAGAAAAAAAATAAGAACAAACGCGCGAAAAGAAATTAGAATCGAATATTCTCGGGCGTTGGACCCTTTAAAGAAATTAAATGAAATTAAAAATTAATTAATTATTTAATAAAGAAAAGAAGTTATTTTTTTGGTTTTTTGGAATTTATGAAATAAAGAAATTCAAAATTGAAAGAAACCCTAATTCTAAATATTTTTAATTATTTAAAGAAAAAGATTAAAGTTTTAACCTAATTTATACTAATTATTTAATGTGCATGTTTATTTACAAAATAATTAATAATTAATAATAATAATGATAGGAAGAAATTATTTATTAGGAAAAAGAATAAAAACGCTAAAAACCTAATTTCTACATATTTTAGTTATTTGAGAAAAGATTAAAATTAAAACCTAATTTTACTAAATTGATTATTAAAAATTTATTTACAAAAATATTAAGGAATTAAATATTAAATAAACATATTTTATTTTTTGATTTTTGATTTTTGTGTTATGAAAATTATTTTTGTGAATTAAATAAAACAATAAAACAATGAAACAAATAAAAGAATAAAAAGGAAAATTAAAATAAAGAATATAAATATGCAAACCAGGGGGTATCTGGCCCTTTTTAGAGGTGTGTTTGAAGCATTTTTGGCCCAAGAATAAGAGGCCTGTTTGACTTTTCCAGCTTGCCTATGGAGTGGTTGACCAGCGTGTATGGTAGTCCTCCTGTGGTGACCTTCAGATTGAAACTCATGGGCGTGTGGCAGGCATAGATGTGGAGTTGTATGGTAGGACTTTGATGGCATGCTGCATAGAAACATATTGAAGAAAAAATTATGGAAGAAGTGGGGGACCTGGGAATCGAACCCAGGTCCCAATACCTGCAAGCCAGCGCATCAACCATTTGAACTAACGCGTTTCTTTGATATTATTATGGGACATGAGTAATATATGAGAAAACAAACACTATTGGTATAAAAACAAAAATCACGCGCGAATATTCAAACTATCCAGTCCTGTCCAGACACACATGCATCGTCTTCATCTTTTTTCCTGCAAATACAAGTAAATAGCGGGGGTTTTAAACCCCCACAAAAACAAATGCTAGAAAATAGCGATTAGCACATAGTTTATCATAAATTGAGCGCGAGGTGTGGACTAGTTTCGTCTGGATGTCCTGATTCCATTGGCATAGGTTTCATGGCCTGATTTTACCATATGTATAAAACCCCAAATCTGGAGCTCTGAAACCCTAAAAAGCGTTCATGGTGAATTCTCATACAGGCATGGTTAGTTCAATTCAAGGATACCATTAGCTTCAGAATGTTCATATTAGTGTAAATCAACCATTAAAAGACATCAATAATGCATGAAAGTTCAAACACGAATATGAAAATTTTTATGAACAGGGTGATGTCGTTCTACCACTTCTGGAGGTTTGGAGACTTGGCTTTGATTGCAAACGCTTCCTAGGTCGTCCAGCAATGTATTGGAATAGCTTTTAGGCTTTCAAATGTGCAGTAGCTATGAAAACAGTTTCAAGGTTTTTTGTGAAAAAAATGCAATGTGGTTCTTGGATTCCTGCGCAGCTTCTCTCCCTTGTGCTTTAGGTTTCCATTGTGCTTATGTATGTGAATGAATTAGGTTAAAAAAACCAGCCTATAATCCATGCATTGATGATTTGGAGATTTGATTTTCCATGAGATCAATTTCAATCTTTTTGCCATGAAACTATTGCCAATCATGAGAAATATTGCCTTTTTGAATGTGCACGAAATATCTAGCACATAATGAGTGAAATCTCTGCACAAAAAGATTTGAAAGGTATTATTTGCTATTTTTTCATATTTAATTTTAATTAAGTGAACTAATAATAATAAAAATTCAAATAATTAATCAAAATGAGAAAATAACTCCCTTGGAGGTCAATGGGTCGTGCATAGCCTTTGGGTGATGATTCATGGAAGAAATTGAGGCCCATTAGCATTTTTGAGGCTTTTTATGCAAAGTTGACTTTTCAAAATTCCCAAAAATTTCCCAACTTCCACAAGGCATATCTTGCTCAATGTTTAAGATTTGATCATGTTCTTTGACATTTTGGAAAGGTCTTGAAGTCCTCTAACCAATGTATTTGGTCCCATGTCATTTTGAGTTACCAATCTCAAGTTATGGTCTTTGACTTGAAGTGCCTTTTTGTTGACTTTTGAAAATGACCTATAATGTTGAGATTGATAACTTTTTGTGAGAGAATTTCTTGGACTTGAAGTGTGAAGATGAGTTGTAGGAAATTTCATTCTCTTCTAAATGAGCTTTAGATGGAATTTTTATGATAAACCATGTGGAAGTTATGCCCTGGTCAATTTGCAGTTGACTTTTTCAGCTGTCCAAAAATAGAAACTTTTGCATCTTGAGACTTTTTGAGCCATGCTTTGAGAATCATGATCAAGATTTGATTAAATGATGTATGTGGCTTCAAAATAAGATGTTGACCAAAATTTTTGACTTTTGACTGTCAAATGACCATTTTGCCCCTGCAGTTGACTGTGAAGCAATTAGGGTTTTTGACTGTGCATTTTGATGCTGTGAGTCTTGAAACTTGGTATATGGATGCTTGACAATGTATGTAGGCATGAGGGACTTGTTTGGACCCTTGGAAACTTCAATTTCTTTGCCAGCACCAAAACCCTAATTTTTGACTGTTAGGAGGCAATTGGACTGTGCAACCCTCAGGAGATTTTGAAGCATGATCTTAGCAAACCTTGAAGAATATGGGAGGGAAAATTTTGGGGTACAATAGGTGGCTATATATCCGTAACATTGACAAAACAATAAATATGTAACATAAATTATGCCCTGAATACAACTTCATCTTCAACCTTCAGCCATGAATCCTGTAACTTCACCATTTCTCAACAAAAATGAAATATGTAAACATGAAAGTTGCTCCATTTTTCCATACGAATCTAACCATATAAATATCATAAGTTATAAATCAAAGATGAATGAGAATTTCTAAAAGTACCAAATTCTGACCTAAATATTTCAGAAAGTTCAAACTCAAAATTCTCACTACTCAAGCAATATAAATGAAATCAATGGACATGTACAGCTTCAGGGCAATGATGTTTACATTTTATCTTTGAAAATGGAAAGCTAACAATGCCTATATGAAGTTTCAAAATTCAGAAAACTTACCTCAAAAATGGATTTCGTGTTTTGCAAATGAGCTTGATTCAAAGGGTTGCAATGATCAGGTTAACTTCCTTGAGTCTCTAGGAAGCTAATGCAATGCTTAGCTTGAGTTGAGAGTGGCTGAAATGGCCTGGAGAAGTCAAGCTGCAGACCCCTATTTTTGAGCTTGGACAATGGTGAAAATGGTGTTACAGTTTAGAAACAGGGATTGGGATGAGTTGTATTTGAAGTAAGGAAGCTTTTGAGATGATTTGGAGAGAAAACACACGAGTGGTTTGAGAGATGGGAGTTTTTGGTCAAGTCCTACACAACAATGGAGGTTTTGTGAAATCTGAGTTTTCAGGGAGTTTGAGTGAGTTTGAGGGTGTTAATGCTCGTGTCTTAGCTTACAAATAGTGACTCTATTTATAAGCAACAAGTTTGGAGACTTGTTGTTGATCAGAACTCAAAAACAAATGTTTAAACTCAACATGTGATTTTTGAGAAATCCAAGTTTCAAAGTCTTGTGTACTTGCTAAGATAGAGTGGTTATGCTTTAAACACACTTGCTTCTGACTTTTTAGATGGAGTGTGATCAGAGGGAACACGTTAGAGGCTCAATATTTGACTTTATGCATAAAGCTTGCTTTTCAAGAATGAGATTCTTCACTTTCTTCCCAAAATGGCAATGTGAATTGGGTAAAGTTTAAACCACTTGGATTATAGCTCAAAAGTTTGTGAAATCCATTAATTATGGATAGATACACAAGTTAGAAGGACTTAAAAGCAAGATTATGCAGCCTAACATTGAAATTCAATTATGTGTTCATCAAGAAATGACTTGTAATTCAAGAATGAAACCCAAACTTCTTACCTTCGATTCTCCTTGCTCAAGCATGATCTCAATGAGTTCTTGGACATTTTGGAAAGCTTGTAACATCCTCTACAACATTTATGTCGGACATTTTTGGAAATTCATCTTGGAAATATGTGAAAAATTTCAATGAAGTTAGGTCAAAATCCTGCCTAAAATAGGGCAAAATTTCACTAAGTTTCCAAGTTTTCTGAACATGTCTTCACAAAATTATAACTTGAAATACATGTATTTATAGAAAAAGTTGGGTTCTACAATGTTTTAGATCTCATTGAGATCTACAACTTTCATGTTGGAAGTTTCCTTTGAATCATCTTGCATCATGGTTGAAATTTGACTCAAAATTATGAAAAAATATGAATTTTCCAACACTTAGAAAACTTTCTAAGTTTAGAAATTTTGACTTTTCAAAATGAAATCTTGACTTTTCAAAATGAAATCTTGACTTTTTGATTTATTGATGAACAAGTTTCATATTTTGACAAGTTTTGATAAATTGTGATCTTTGATATTTGATTTTGACCAAAAATTCAAAGTTTGACTTTTTAGTGTACAATTGACTTTTCATCAGTTGACTGAAACTCATATGTCAATCAATTGATCTTGAGGAATGTTTTGAGCCATGTCATTAGGTAAAAATGATGCATTTTAATCCTTGAGATCATAACTCAAACCAATCAATCATTTGCTAGGTCAAAAATAAGAAATTACACCTTCTCAGTCAAAACCCTAATTTTGACCATTTTGCCCTTTTGATGATCTGATCAAATTTCTTGAGGAATTGTGATCCAAACTTGATAAAATGACATATATGAGTTCATGATGTTGATATGGACCAAAAATTATGAATCTTGACTGTAAATTGACCACAATTGACTTTTTCCCCAATACATCTGATTTTAGGTCAATTGATCAATTGACTGAGCAAAAATTTGGTTCAAGACTTGAAACTTGACATGAGAAATCTTGAGGGTAAAAAATGATCCATGAAATTCATATGGGGCATTAAAAGTCCATTTGTCCTCGTGCAATCTCAAACCCTAATTTTCAGTCATCAGTGTTTGAGGAGGTGTCTTGAGCTGATCAACCCTTGTGTAGTCTTGAACCAAAGGAGATTTTGTGAGAGATTACTTGAGAATTGAGAGGGAAAATTTTGGGGTACAACAAAGAGCATATCTATCTTTGAAACAGTAAAAAGGTAGAAACAAGAAGAACAAAGAGCATAAAAATTTGCATGCAAAAACGTCCATGATTTATTGATGACATATGAATATGAAGAAACAACCCTCACAAATGGATTGTTGTGCCTCGGGTAAGACACAAGGTTTTAAAGTCTAAATTGTTTAATTATTACAAATCTGACAAAAATTGAAAGACAATTACTCTTGAAGAAAAGTAATAGGGATAAATTCTTTGGCTTCCCAATTGTTGAGTCCTCCGCTGATGGTTGGAAAGATCCACTCGTCCATATCACAGCTACCATCACTGTCTTCCATTGTGTTGATTCTCTGATTGCTGATACGTAAAGGTGGCCCCCTGGCGCGAGCTCGTCGAACAACTCTTTGGGCCTCCGAAGTAAAACCCAAACCAAATTTGTTAGATTTGTAGAGAATATCCAGAAGTTGACCCCAGATGGTGCGTCCACCCTCCTCAACTACTGCTCTAGCATACTTTAGAGAGGCCATTTTCAATGGAGGTCTGGTAACTTTTGGAGTCTTGGTAGTAGTCTTGGTCATCACAACTGTTTGTGGGACATCCTCGAAATGCTGACACAGAGTTTTGATGAACTCACCATCCATTTCCATGTACCTGAAAAAGTTCAGGTGGCTGGCCATATGTTCCTCTTCCCCATGGACAGTGATGATTTTTCCCTTGATTGGGTACTTCAACATCTGATGTAATATAGAGGTGACGACACCAGCGCCATAAATCCAGGGTCGGCCCAAAAGACAGGAATAGGAAGGGAAGATATCCATCACATAGAAAGTTGAATCAAAAGTATGAGTTCCAACTTTTATAGGGATGTCAACTTCTCCGTGCATTGTCCTCTTAGAACCATAAAAGGCTCTCACTACAATGTTGCTAGGCTTTAAAGTAAGTCCCTCGTAGTCTAGCGGGTTAAGAGCATTTTTGGGTAAGACATTCAACGATGAGCCTGTATCCACCAGAGCATGGGCTAGCATAGTGCCCCTGCACTCAATGGAGACGTGCAAGGCATTGTTGTGTTTCCTTCCTTTGGGAGTCAAGTCAGCGTCAGAAAAACCCAATCCGTTACCAGCAGTTAGACTGGCCACACAATTCTCAAATTGGCCAATAGAAGTCTCTTGGGGCACGTGGGCGGTCTTTATAAACTTTACCATGGCTTTGGCATGAGCCTCAGAACACAAAAGCAAAGCCAACATTAATATTTTCGAGGGGGTTTGCCCCAACTGTTCCACGATGTTGTAGTCACTTTTCTTGATTATCTTTAATATCTTTTCTATCTCCTTTCTAGAAGCTTCAGGAATATCCTCTGGATGCGCCTTTTTATGGACAGGCTCAGATAACACCTCCTCGCCCCTTGTCCTGGTTGCCGGGATAACAGTAGGATTGTCAACAGGAGTATCACTGGGAATGCTGGTAGGAGTAGTAGCGGGAATAATTACAGGGGTAGCTATAGTCTTTGGAGAGATCTCAAGTGAGAAGATCCTTCCACTTCTTGTTATCTTACTGGTCCCAATGATATTGACGACATCAGGATCAGTGTCTTTCTCAACTTTGTCTTGGATAGCCAACAGATATTTCTTGACGCCATAGTAATAGACGTCAACCCCATAGTTCCAGGGAACAACTTTATCCGAAGAATATGGTATTGGCCTTGGCATGGTTATGATTAGGGGAGAAGACTTTGGAACAGATGTAATCCTAACGGGTCTTTTGGTGGAGACCCTGGGAGGATTGTCGGAAATGGTGATTATTGAGATATCTTCACAGGAACTTCTGATAAGAGGAACTTTTTCGAACATGATTTTTTGTTAGCCATCAGGCGCTGGACGCCCATCTTCAGTAACAAACAACCATTGGGTAGAGACACACATAATCAACAACTTTCACCATAACCTAGAAACAGACCGGCTCGCAATAGGTTTTGTTTAATGGTCAAAAGAGGAGTAGTTAAACCATTCATAGAGGAAACAAAACACTCATCATCAACAACATTGACACCTTGACCGTGTTTGGGCATTGGCGCCGTTATGACATTAGGTGTTTATGGGGGATCAAACTCAATCTCTTTCGCCTCGATAAGGTCTTGTATCTTGTTCTTTAAGGCCCAACAGTCATTTGTATTGTGCCTCGGGCTTTCAGAATGATAGGCACATTGAGCATTCAGATTGTAGCAAGGAGAAGCTGTATTGGGGTTCTTGGGAGCTTCTTTTAGGGTCACCAGGTTGTACTTCAAAATATGTGATAAAACTTGAGACAAGGTCATGTTGATTCGAGTGAATTGTCTCACGGGCGCATCTGGCCCGCGTTGATAATTTCGCTGCTGATTTGGTGCAGGATTAGAAATTATAACAACCCCTACCGTCGGGCGACGTTTAGCTTTGTTTTGATTCCTATGGTCATATGCAACACTGCCTTCCTTCTTTCTGGCAAAGGGTTTCTTCATTGTGCTTGAGGATACATCTCTTTAAATTTTTCCACTTTTTATACCCGCTTCTACTCATTCACTGGTCATGATTAGTTCAGTTAATCCAGCCGAAGAGCTTTCGATTAGGTGGTTGAAGAGTGGGCCAGATAACGTGCCTAAGAAAATATCAACCAATTCTCTGTCAGATAGAGGGGGTTGGACTCTTCCTGCGATATCCCGCCATTTTTTAGCATAAGTTTTGAAACCTTCACTTGCACCCATAGACATGCCTTGCAATTGTCTCCGAGTTGGAGCTAAGTCAGCATTATACTGGTATTTCTTGTAAAAAGCGGCAGCCAAATCTTCCCAATTGCGAATATTTGTCCCTTCCAACTGATAGAACCAATCCAACTGCGTCCCTGACAAGCTTTCTTGGAAAAAATGCACCCATAGGTTCCTATCAGCAGTATGGGATTGAATTTTTCTGACGTATGACCTTAAATGCAGCTTCGGACAAGAGACACCGTCATATTTAGCAAAAGTGGGGACCTTGAATTTCTGCGAGATGACAACCCCTGAGATAAGTCCTAACTATTCAAAATCCAATCCGGGTACCCTCTGGATTTCCATAGCATTTAGACGATCCTCTAGCTTTTTGTATTTATTATCCGCAAGAGTATACTGCTCCTCAGAGTAGTCAACTTCTTCCTCTTCTTCAGACGCTAGGTGGTCATTTCCTTCCTTGTTCTTCCCTTCTTGATTATCCCCTTCACCCTATGATGTTGCGAAGTCTAGAGTTCATCTGGCTGGTCCTTTGAACCTTCTTCCCAGATTCAGAACACCGACTGTTTTCTTCGCTTTCTTCTTCTTTTCTTTGATCAACATATTTTTTAAATCCTCTTGTCCTTTTTCCAGGGTCAAGAACATCTGTTGGAATTGAGCGTTCTGCGCTTGGAGATCCTTTACTGTCTGTTCAATATCTATCTCACTGAAATAAACAGTAGAAAGATAAGGAGAGCTGTTGTAAGAAACCTGTTTGTGTTATGATGAATGACGATGCATATGCAAATGATTTCAAGGAAATTAGAGATTTAAATTTTATTTAAATAAAAAGGAACACACATTGCATTAATAAATCCAAGTTTGAGTACATCATGCTTCTTTGGGCTTACAATGGAAGAAATAAAATACAAAAACTCCTAAGATAAAAAGGTTGAATGCATCCTCTTTGGTGCGATGTAGGCATTCAAACTCTGCTCTTCATGAAGCTTCTTGGTGAGTTCCAGAACTTTCTTCTCACTGGCATAGAATTGGGCTTCAAAAGTGTCTCGTTCTTCCTTTAGCTAAATCCAATCCCTTTGTAAGTCTTAGAGAGAGGTAGGCATGTTAGAATGCAGGACAGTATATAGGACATCTCCTTCAGCAACAAACTCTATGATAATAGGGAGAATGGAGGGGTAAGGCATTGCGAGACTCTGAGCATGAGCTCGTACCCACATAAGGTAAGGCTCAAGGGGAATATAATTCTTGTATCCAAACGTCCTACTATCCACATTGTTTACCATCCTCCAAGCTCGTATAAACCTCTAACGGTAGCCTTGATCGTTGCTTTCGTAGTCGAACAACACACCTTGGATGAACGCGTCATGAGGACCATCTTTTCAGGCATACTCGAACTTTTGTAGAGCCAAGCAAGGGTTGTAAGTGATACCTCCCCTAATGCCAAGCAGAGGGACATTAGGGAATTCCCCACAATTGTCAATGATAGTAATGTCCTCCAAGGATCGAGAACACTAATGGATATCCAAATGTCTGAGTGACATCAGCCTATTGGACCATCTCAAGCCTTGCTCGTTCTTCACAACGGATCAGAGAAGATGCGAAACAAACCATTTAGCCAACAGAGGAGTACAACACATGAGGGTTCCTCTTCTCTTCATGGTGAGAGAGTGGAGAGAATGCAAGATATCTCCCAACAAAGTATGCACTGGATTGTGAGAAAAATATTTTGACAACATTCACATCTATAAGTTGGTCAGAATTTGGAAATAGTACCAACCCATAGATGAGAAGAGCCAAAATTTCTTCGAAAGCTTGTAAATCCAGATTGTTCCAACAGTCT
Organism: Vicia faba; assembly: GCA_948472305.1. Classification (NCBI taxonomy): domain Eukaryota; kingdom Viridiplantae; phylum Streptophyta; class Magnoliopsida; order Fabales; family Fabaceae; genus Vicia; species Vicia faba. Next base: position 954,968,621 of record OX451740.1, read on the forward strand.
TGAGCTTTTTCTAATAAGAATTTGGCTAAGAAAACTTTTACACCACTTCTTGTTTCCCAATTAACCGTGACGTCGGATTGTTGCAAGTACAAAGCTCAGGAAACCTCTTCAGGGCTTGGATTCCTTTCAGTACCGTTGAAAGGTAGTTGATCATGAATAGGAATCCCCAAGAGTTGAGAGAACTCTTCCATAGTTGGTACAAGCTGGTAATCGGGGAAGGTAAAGCAATGGTGAAAAGGGTCAAAGAATCGGAAAAACACCTTCATTATATCTTTATCAAAGCTTGAGGTAACCAAGTTGAGAAGTCATCCATGTCTTTTGGTGAACGGAGAATTCTCAAGGACCCTTGATGCTAACTCTTTGAGCTAAAAAGGTACTCGTACAAGGTTGACTTGGATTATGTTCCAGGGAGTGGGAGTCATATCCTATAAAACAGAACAAAGATGAATCTCAAAATCCTTGAAATGGTTAGTCTAAAATGCTATGGTATGATGTCATTATGTTATGTACAAACATATGCACAAGTTAAATTAAACAAATCCTTAGGTTTAGGCTTGCATGAGGTTTTATAGGTAAGTACCCTCTTGAAGTTTAGTTGGTTCAACATGTCCTAGAAAGTAACGGGGTTCTAGGGGATCTCAATGTCACTGATCTTTCTTCATCGAGCATTGTTTCAGCGCAAGCCTCTTTAATGGTGACCGAAATATCCTGAAAGTCCGATCTCAATGAGTGTAGTATCGAGTATCAACCAACTTTGGACTGCACCAAAGTCGGATACCTCACTAATTCCTAATGGCCAAGTTGGTCAAGTAAGGTTCTAAAGTCAGTTAGTGCTTCATGACACCATACAACAACCCTGTATTTTCCATGACTACTCAAGGGCTACCGGTACCAAAAAATGTGTCACCCTAACATAGCTATTGCTTAGACCATGTCGGTATACCCCGTGTAGTTTCCATAACTTATTGCTACTTACCTAAAAAAGGTGCCCCAAATCCGGGTAGAGGATCAAAACAAGCCCAAACAAAAACCATAATGTAAAGCAAGCAAGTCAAACAATAAAAGTAATTAAAGGTGATCTAGCCCTAAGGTAACCCAACTTTTAAGATTCCTCCCTAGCAGATTCGCCAGTTCTCTAACACAATGGGAGAACTGACCTGGGTGTTTTGCGTTTGATCGCAATTGTTGCAGATAGCAAGAGTCGCCACCGACTTTTCTTTTATCCAATGAGGAACGGTTGAAAAGAACAGGAAAGACCTTTTGATATTATTTCTTGAGTTCGGGGGGTAGATTAAGAAAAGGGAAGGTGTTAGCACCCTTTTCATCCGTAGTTATCTACGGGCTCTTAGTCGCTTGCTATATCACATGCTTTTTGTTTGAAAATGTGTTTGGGATGTGTATTTCAAAAATGTATTTGTAATGGTTCTCGTTTCTATAAGAACGCATACAAAAAGCTTTGTCTTTTGAAAATGTTTCAAGATGAAAGTGTTTGGTGTAAGAAATGTTTTTTTGTTGTGAGCAAGCGAGCGACTAGGAGCATCCTACCTACTCAAAAGTTCTAATGTTCTTTCCCCCTCCTTTAGATATTGTTATCTTACCATTGATTTGGTAAGAAGCCCCCATCATTGGATGTGAAGGGACATGCGCGGGTCAATCATACAGTCATAGAAGGCAACTTGTGAGACGCTTTAGTAATTTTTCATAAGGGAGTAGATTGTTATATCGAAGGCAACATTGAGGGACATCGAGGGACTACGATCATTTTATCAAAGGTTATTTGCTAAAGCGTCCCATATTCGAGGGACATGACTGTTTTTCCAAGGCAACAAGCGGAATTACCCTAAGGGTGCATGTGTGGATAGTGTGTTTGATTTGCATGCATTTAGTCTTTGATTATGGGTTATCTATTTGTTGTTTTTATCTTGCCATGCATACCCTATCTTACTAGCAATTATATGAAAAGCAGTAAACTTGCGAAAATTAAAATCCAATGCTATTACATCATTAGGGGGATGGGGATACAGTTTGCAAATGGGGATGAAATAGGTGTCTAATTATTACAACCATATCGAATAAGTGGACAATGATGGAGTATATATATATATAATGTAAAAAGAAGGAAAAACAACATTTTGAACTATTATGTGTCGACAGATGTTGTTATGCATCGACACATAATTTTCCTTGCCCCTGCCAAACTAAATAAACTCAGTATGAGTCGACGCATAATGGGATGTGTCGACTCATTTCCTGCTTGTGTCGATACATACGTGTTTTGTGTCAACTCGTGCACCTTCCATCTTTCTGTTTTAGGCCCTGGATAGCAGTATGAGTCGATGCATACGACCATGTGTCGACTCATACCCTCCTTTTTCACTTAGAATGAGTCGACCCATGTGGGTATGTGTCGACCCATGTTATAGTTTTTTACCTCTATCACTATTCTTTTGCATGTATCAGTCAGTTTTCAACATATAAATGATAAAAAATTAACAGCAAGGAAATGATTAACTTCAAGAGTAGTGATTACTTCATCTTATCTTCAGAAATAAACCAAAAATGATGTATGTAAAATGCAAGGTTAAGATGACTTACCTTGCAACTACACTTTAGGTTTTGAGTCTGAAACCCTTCAAGATGCTGCGTGGACCTTAATGAAACTCCAGGAAGCTGCTAGACTTCCCTTTATGTTAAAGGTTGCTGAACGAACTCCAAATAGTCAAGTTTATGTAGTACTGTCTTTTGTTTAGAAGTTGAGAATAAGAGCACTACAAAAACTGTTCTTGAGATTGAGCAATATCTATGTGATATGAAGTGTTTAGAGGGTTTATGGGAGAGTTTACAAGGTTGTATAGTAGTGGATTGTGGATCTTTTCTATTTTGGTGAGTCAAAACAGAGTTGAGGATGAACAGAGCTTTTATGGATGAACTGGCTTTTTTGAATGAGCTGGGTTTTATGAATGAGCAGAGTTTAACAAAAATTATTTTTTTCTTTTCTCTCCTCTCTTTTCATAAAAAATCCTCCCATGTCTTATGAAACAACCCCTTTTATAGTCCCTTGACTGATGTTTATGAGGGAAACAAAATAAGTTATTTTGAACTGTTTTTGCCTACTGCTTTGATACTTTTTCCACACAATTTTCTTTTCCCATTTTGGTGTAATTTTATGGCTGTTATGATGCAGGTTGGACCAGACTGCATAGAGCAGTTTTGGACTGGTTTTCTGGACAGATTTTGGACTGCATAGGACAACATACACAAGTTTTGTGACAGGTTTGTGGTGTAGCATAGCACAAGGTTTTGTAGGACAACAATTGAGCAAGGTTTTGGAGTGTTGTGGCAAGGTTTTGAGTCAAAGGAAAACGTCCAAGAAATACAAAGTTTAGGATTTGTAAACTTGCAAAAATGCCACTTTGTAATAACTTGAATTATTTGTAACATCTTGAACTATTTTTAATTGTAGTGACAAGATGTCATGAAGCAATGAACTTAACTTAGAAAAATTTCCAAGTCTTGCAAAAGTTGGATTTTTGACTTTCTTGATTTTTGATGATCAAATTTCATATTTTGGATGTCTTGATGAAATATGATTTTTGGGACTCAGCTTTGGTCAAAAGTCAAAGTTTGACTTTTTAGTGTACATTTGACTTTTCCCACCAGTTGGCCGAATTTTGTCTATCAATCCAATGATCTCAGGAGATGAATTGAAAAACACAATTAGGTCAAAATGACGCGCTCGGATCCTTGAGATCATACTTCCAACCAATAACCCAGGTATTAGGTCAAAAATTAAAGTTCAGTTATTTTCAGTAAAAACCCCAATTTCGCCCATTTTGCCCTTTTGGTACTTTGAATGACTTTCTTGGAAAATTGTGATCCAAGACTTAAAATTTGACAAAAATAATCCTGAGGGTCCATAATTATCCATGAAAGTCAATTGAAACATTAACTCAAACCCTAATTTAAGGTATCAATGTTGAGGAAATTGTTTGACCTAGTCGATACTTGCACGAACTTGAGGCATTGAAGATCTTTGTAGGAAATATCTTGAGAAATGAGAGGGAAAATTTTGGGGTACAACAACTGTGAAGAAGATATTCAATGGTAAGAAGGTGACCAATATTGTTAATGGCCAGAAGGGCCGTGTTAAAAGTGATCGCAATCAGTCTGTAGGAGCGGTGCTAACTTCTAACCCTGCGCCTGTTCAACAATAACAACTGGGCAATCAGCGTAGGTCATACGCTCTGAGAAGACAATTTATGAATATTAGTATGCCATTATCTCAGGCATTACAACATTTGCTGAAAGCGGACTGATAATTTTAAGGGATTATCCTCAGAATCCCAACACCTCCTCTCCTTGATACAATTCAAATGCGAAGTGTGCCTACCATTCCAACTGGCATGGGCATGATACCAACAACTGTTGGGCCCTGAAAACAAAATTTAGGATATGATTGACAACAAAGAGATTGAGTTTGATCCCCCGGAAACTCCCAACGTGATTACTGCACCAATGTCGAAGCACGATAAAGGCATAAGTGTTATTGATGATGTTTTCTATGTTTCTACTGTAAGTGAATTGGTTACTCCCCTACCAATTATCAAAAAGAATCTATTGCAGGCCGGTTTATTTTGGGCTGTATTGAAAAATGTTACTGCTGTGCATTCCAACCCAATGGTTGCAAGTTATTGAAGGAAGGCGTTCAACGCCTAATGGACAATCACAAAATTCTGGTTGAAAAGGTTCTGTCTACTGAGAACCTATTTAAAGACTTATCCGTAATATCTGACACCCCTATTAGGATCACTTCCAAGGGTCTTGTAAGGATTACTACCAATCTAAAAGCTGCTCCTCTAATCATCACTACACCTGGACCTATTCCATATTCTTCGGATAAACCTATCTCGTGGAACTATAGATCCGACGTCTACTATCATGGCATCAAGCAAGAACTACCAATTATTGAAGATGAAGTTACTGAAACTACTGATTCCAACACTGACAATATTGTTGGGACCAGTAAGGTTACTAGAAGCGGAAGGGTTTTCTCTCTGGAAATCTCTCCGAATTTTGTTGCTACACCTGTTAGAGTTACTGCTACCGAGTCAACTGTTGAGGCTCGGGGCAAAGAACAAATAACAAAGCTTGCCCAGACGGAGGCGCCTAAAAAAGTTGCAGTTGAAGACACCACTAGGCAAGAGTTGGAAGAGGTGTTGAAGATTATCCTTAAGAGTGATTACAAAATTGTTGAACCGCTGGGGTAGACCCCATCTAAGATCTCCATGCTATCCCTGTTACTGTGTTCTGAAGCGCATGCACATGCTTTAGTGAAGTTTTTGAAGACTTCCCACGTGCTACAAGAAATCTCTACCGATCAATTTGGAAGTTATGTTTTTAGCTTAACGACTGATAATGGATTAGGTTTCTCTGATGCTGAACTAACCCCGGAAGGAAGAAATCACAATAAGGCCATGTATGTCTCCATTGAATGCAGGGGAACTACTTTGGCTCATGTATTGGTTGATACCGTTCCTCGTTAAATGTTCTACTGAAGGGCGCTTTTGACAGACTTGATTGCGAAGGGGTTATATTGAAACCTAGTGATATTATAGTCTGAGCCTTTGATAGATCAAAGAGGATGGTACACGGAGAAGTGGATCTTCCGATCAAAGTAGGTTTGCAGGTCTTCGAATCTACCTTCTATGCCATGGACATTTGGCCAACTTATTCTTGCTTACTGGGACACCCTTGGATACATAGGGCAAGAGCTATTACCTTTACCCTGCACCAGAAGTTAAAGTATCCCATGAACGGAAAGTTTGTTACTGTCTGCGATGAAGAAGAGTATATGGTTAGCCACTTAAACTCTTTCCGATGTGTAGAAATGGATGGTGAATTCATTGAGACTCCCTGTCAGACTTTCGAAGTCATCACTCCTGCCTCAACTGAAGACGTCTCTACCATTCCCAAAGTTACCAGGGTTCCGCCCAAAATGGCTTCCTTGGAAGATGCTAAAGCTGTTGTAGAAGAAGGTGGTTGTACTATTTGGGGTCAGCTTCCTGACATTCCGTATAAATCTGACAAATTTGGTTTGGGCTTCACTAAAGAGGGTCAGAGGGCTATTCGTTGTGCTTGTGTTGGAAGACCGCTATTCTGTGTCAGCAACAACGGAGTTAATGCTATAGAAGAAGTTGAGAGTGATTATGACCTTGACAGTTGGATCTTTCCTACTATCAACAACAGACTCAACAACTGGAAGACTCAAGATATCATCTCTATCTCCTTTAGTCAGGAGTAATAACTACATTTCTGTTTTTATTTCTTTCAAAGCTTCTATTATGTATTTTTTGAACAATAACTTTAAGCCTTGTGCCTTACCTGGGGCACAATGGTTCATTTGTTAGGGTTGTCATTTCATAAGAATATATTCATTTAATAAAGCATTGGACGTTTTGCATTCAAATAGTGTTCTCTTTGCCTTTATTTTACTTTTATCACTTTTAAATAGTTATGTGTTCTTACACACACCCACACAATAAATTACAAGTCCACATCCACTCCGGATCCCGTTGATAACGACTATGCTATTGCCCCTTATAACTTTGAAAATCCGATCTACCAAGCCGAGGAAGAAGGTGAGGAAGATTGTGAAATACCTAGAAAATATGCCACTGTTAGTGCAAGAAGAAAAGGCCATTCAACCACATGAAGAGATAGTTGAAGTTGTAAACTTGTGTACTGAAGCAAATAGAAAAGAAGTCAAGATAGGCGCCAATCTAGAGGGCAATGTCAAGAATAGGTTTATACAGATGTTGCATGAATTTGTTGAGATCTTCGCTTGGTCGTACGAAGACATGCCAGGTGTTGTACCATAAACTTTTCCCTCTTTTCATACACGCATATTATTGGTTTTATGGTTATGGAATAAAGGTATATTTATCAAGCTTCTTCATGTTACAAGTGACGTTTATTTCGTCAATGGATATTCTCAGAGTATTTTCCATACTGAAGATCAGTTCCCCTTTTTGCAATGATTCAGGTTTCAAAGATTCACAAGTCCAACCCGGCGCGTCATATTCAGGTGTTCTCTCGCCAAGATATCTCTGATAACATATTATCAAACAGGTTCGGCTCAAGAGTTAATTCTTTAAAGAAGGTATCCGAATGTGTGAGTTTTCTCGAAGAAATATGGTGAAAAAGTGTGCTGAAAATGCAGTTTTTACGCGCTAAAAAACTCATAACTTGAAGATCGTGGATCGTTTTGAACCTGTTCCAGTGGCCGAAATTCCGTATTGACGTCATCTGCGTTTTCATCTCTCACGGATGGAAGCCAATTTCGATCATAAGGTCTTCAAAAATGCGGATTTATCAAGTATTTTCGTACAAAAAATTTGTGACAGAAGTTTATTTGCGTCATGTTCAGAAAATCATAACTTGGTCGATTTTCATCGTATCGAGCAGGTTCCGGCCCTAAAATTTCACAAATTTAGTTGGCTAAGTTTTCACAAGAGGTATTGAGTTTGAATGGTATCCAAAAGGCCTTCATTTTTTGCTCAGAGTTCATGTGACGCGTCGAAAATCCTGAATGCTGAATATTATTTCATCTGGGTCGAAACTTCAAAAATTCATAACTCGGTCAATTTTTATCAGATCTGGTCCATCTTTTTACAAAGGTCACTGACTCAGAAATATACAACTTTTCTTCCAAAGTCGAGACAGGATTATGCTCCGATCAATACCAGTTTTTTATTGAAGAACGTGTTAGAGTCGACACTGGAGTCCAAAATAAGTTTATCTTAGCTGAAACTTCAAAAATTCATAACTAATTCACCATTTATCTGATTGAGCCCATTTTTGGACAGGAGTTAGTTCTCGATGTTGGCTACATTTTATTTTCACATTTCAACTTCAAAAATTGCAATTAAGCCTATGCGATTTAGCCTGGAACATGACGAACTCAAGTGAACATTGGAGGCCCAATTGCACATTCAAAGCCCATTTTTTCTCTCTAATTTCTATTATATAATCTCATTCTTTTCACACAAACAAAGGAGACAAAAAAAACCTTTGCCACAACATTGTCAGAATATCAAATTTTTTCAAGAACCCTAAAACCTTTAAATCCTTATTACAAACCCACATCTTCTTCTCCAGTAAGGGTAAGGCTGGTTTAATTCTCCAGTAAGAGTAAGGCTGGTTTGATCTCCATGATCAAAAGGATATAAAATCATTCATACATGCCATATCGGTTTTAACATTAATTTTTTTTCCATATATTTGCTTTATTTGTATTTCATGATATATTGTAATTTATTTAATGTGTTCATGAGATTCAACACTGCAGATTTAGACAATGTCCCATGCAGGTTCATTACAGAACGTTGAGGCCAAAATACTAAATGGCCAAAATAGAATAATCACCAATGCATGACGAGACAGACATTCTGAGAAGGTTAAGGGCGTGGGTTCAACAGCCACCCCTATTGGTTATGGTTTTCTTCCTTTCTATTTATCTTTTTACCTATTTTTATTCTTTTTGTTTAAATTTTTTTTCATAAAACTTAACATTTTTCACAAACCTTTGATTTTTCCTCCTAAACTCGAATAATTAATTTTAGGTATTTTTAATTTAATTTTAGGTTTTAAATTAATTTGTGGTTCATCACCCATCCATGACATTTGCATTATCTTTATTTTCTAACCCTATTTTTCATTGATGTTTCTTCCCCTATCTATTTTTTGGCAAACTTAATTCTTTTTTATTAATCATTAGACATAAACCTTTTTTTTTCAAAACTAATTTTTTTTAATTAAAATTAGTTAGGTTTTAGGTTTTTTTCTTATTAACCTTTTTTTTCTTCAAAATTAACCTTTTTTAATTAAAACTAATTAGGATTTAGATATTTCAATTAACTTTTTTCAAAATTAACATTTTTTTATTAAACAATTAGGTTTTAGGTTTTCTTTGTAATTAACTCTTTAATTAACCTTTTTTTAACAAATTAAGATTAGGTTTTTGTTTTAGTTAGTAACTGAATTTTTAGCTTTTTATTTATTTATTAATAAATTAAGTTAATTAATTTTTTTATTAAAGTTAGTTAGAATTAGGTTTTTTTAATTAACTTAAAATTATTTTCTACAAAAAACACCAAAAACATTAACTTAGAATTTTAGGTATTAATTTTTCCTTAATATCTTTTTATTTATTCTTTTACATTTTAATTTCTAGAAAAATTGTATAGGTCGCATTATCAATGTAATAGCGTATATTTATCTTTTCTCGCATTTTTTTTCTAATTATGTAATTGCTTTCGGGTTGTAATAGTAATTAGGATTTAAATTCCGCATTTTATTTTCAGTCCAAAATAATTATGTATCTGCAAAAGCCTTGTAATAGCTAGGACTTTAAACTTTCTTGCTTTTAATTCTGCAAACTATAAACTGTCTAGATGTATGGCTAATAGGATTGTATGGCAAGAATGTCTGGAAAATTAAAATGGTAGATCACCTAATGTGAAAAGATTAAATAACTGAAACAAATCATATGCACATATTCACTCCTAGGGTACTCCTCACTTGGTTGCCTAAGAAAACAATGGTCATGTCCCTCGAACGTAAGGATATCTTAGCAAAAGACCCTCAATCTAAAAGTCATCATAAAGATCATAGTCCCTTAACGTCCCTCGAGTTGCCTACGAGAAATGATCTTGTCCCTCGATGTCGCCTACGAATATATGATGACAGTCCTTCGAAATGCTAAGGTATCCTTACATGTTGCCTTCAATGACCATTACGTCCCTTTCGATAGTCCTCAAATTCCAATGACGGTGCTACCTATTTCTCAATAGTAGGATAACACTGTCTAAAGGAAACAAGAATAGAAACAATTTTTTTTGAGTAGGTAGATAACTGTTAGGTACTTGCTCAAAACAAACAAACTTTTTTCACACCAAACACTTTTCAAACAAGTTTTCAAAAACAACTTCGTAACACTCTTGAGGACAGAAACAAGGGTTAAAACGAAGTAAAACAAAAACTTTTCAAAACAAAGCACACACAAGCAATTTAAAAATGAGCAAGTACCTAAGAGCCCATGGAAAACCATGGATAGAAAGGGTGCTAACATCTTCCCTTTCTATAATCTACCCCCCGTACTCAGAAACATCTCGAAAAAGGTTTTTTCTGTTCTTTTTCCTTTTCCTTTGTTGGATAAAATAAAAGTTGGTGGCGACTCTTGCTTATCGTGACACTTTGCAAACACAAAACGCAAAACGCAAACCAGTATTTAACAGTCGGTTCTGCTACTGTATCATAGAACTGGCGACTCTGCTAGGGATTCTAAGTGGGGTATACCTTAGGATTAGTTCATCATATTTGCTTCTCTTGTTTGTTTTGGTTACTTTACTTTTAAGGGTTTTGTATTGAGAGTTACTATAGATCCTAACCCGGATCTGGGGACACCTTTTAGGTAAGTAGCAATAAACTGTGAGGGAACTGTATGGCGTAGACCAATACAGTTGAAGCAGTAGCTACGTTGATGTGGCACATTGGTTGATACCGGTATCCCTTGTGGAGAAACGAGGAGAATACGGGGCCGCTATGTGTGTCGTTAAGAATCAACTGACCTTAGAACCCATAATCGACCAACTTTGCCATTAGAAAGTAGTGAGATAGCTGACCTCGGTGTAAAGCTGAGAACTGGTTGATACTCAATGCTACACTCATTGAGACCATACTCTCGAGATAGTTCCGACTGTAAGAAAAGATTGCGTGAGCTGAAACCATGATCGATGGAGGATGGTCAGTGATATTGAGATCCTCTAGAACCCAGTTACTTTTATAGGACAGGATGAACCAATCCAACTTCAAGAGGGTACTACCTTAAAACCCATGCAAGCCTAAACCTAAGGCTGTTTGTGTGACTTGTGTGCTTTCAACTTGAACTACTTGCACAATTTTATCATCTGACAACATGAATTCCTTGTAGGTTTTGTTTACAGTCCTTATCCAATAACTTGGATTTCTTGTCGGGTTTACTTGCTTACATCACCTCGCACTTTTTCTTAAACACATAGCATACACATCATAACATCATGCCTTAACATTTCCTTAACCATTTCAAGGATCTCAAGGGTTTGTAATGCAGGTTATGGTAAATCAGATGTCTAGAAAGGGGCAAGGGGATTTATTTTCCTCTATCGAATTTCGTCGAGATTAAAACACGATAACTTGAGTCAGTGGCTATGACCCACTCGATATGGTGAGCTTGACTCTTGAAGAAGGACTCTTAATGACACAAAGTTTCTTCAATCAAGCTGTAACCAAATTCTAACGGTTTCTTGTTTACCCCGCGAGATCCTTGAAAACATTGCATACATATATCATACATATCATTACATAACAGGTTTTCCAGTACATGTCTCTCATGTTCTCGCTGTTTATTTCAGCAATGACTCTCAAACAAGACAATAGAGATCTTCAAACTCAAGAAGCTTAGTTTAGGGAAATATTCCTAAACCTATACAAGGGGAAGGAAGAGTTGAAAACACTCCTCGTTGGGAACTTGGTCAAGAAAAGTCCTGAAGACAATAAGGACGAACGGCTGGAACAACTGCAAGCTGAGGTAGGTGAAATGAGAACCCAAATGCTGGGGCAAATGGCTCTTATCCAAGGCCTAGCCCGAAGGCAAGAAGAGCTGAAAGCCATCATCAACCAACTTCGTCAAGACAGATACAACAGTATGAAGCAAACAGTCGAGGCCGAGGACCAAGGCATTGATCAAACTCCAAGAAGACCAAAGGTTAGTTTGGTGAAAAGTGGGCCTTTCCAAATTTCTACTACATCACGGGTCCAACAACAACCTCGCCAAAAACAACGGGTTAATCAGAGTAAGCCGGATATGCCCAAAAGGCAGTTTACCAAACTCAACATGTTGTTGTCTCAAGCTTTACAACACATGTTGAAGATGAATCTGGTTACGTTGATAGGACCTCATCTGAATCCCAAGACTTATTCGCCTAACTACAATCCTGGTGCAAGGTGTGCATATCACTCTAACAGTCCGGGGCATGATACTGACGACTGTTGGAGGTTGAAATACAAAATTCAAGACCTGATTGATGAAGAAGCATTAGAATTCACACAAGATGGTCAACTGGAGTGTTTATGTCAATCCTCCAAGGCCAACCATTTTAAGTGACAAGTTCTAACAAGAGGGCTTTTCGTTCATTAGAATTTTCAATTTGTAATTTTCTTTTGATTTGATTGAACATTTATTCATATCAAACCTCTTTATTTCATCAATGCATTACACATGTTTGTCTTGAATAAATTCATTCGTATTCACTATTTTAAAAATGCGTTCTTATTTCCTTTTGTGATATTCAACTCTCGATTAAAAGCTCTGAGCCTTTAGACGAAGGATGATGAAAATGATATCAAAATCTCTACAGTATGTTTTTGAACAGACCCCGCTGACGATGTACAGGCGTTGTTTCAAATCTTAAACAATGGAGTTATAAGGAAGATAATCCCTAGTCAACCCCTTTGAGCCAAAGAAGTAGGAGTTTTTCTTTTCACACAAATTAAAACCCTTAATCACAACCTGGGGCAGGGTAGTTTTCTCAGTTAATCCAGGTGCACAATGAATGGCTTCAAAGACGTCCTTCCAAAACAAAAGACGATGATGGTTCCCTATAATCGTCAAGACAGGCAGTCATTATCTCTCGAAATAAAAGCCCATTAAGTCAAAACCTATGAAGGAGACTTAAGAAAAAAATTGGGGCATCCCGCTGACTGTAATCACAAAAAGAAACAGTTCAGGAAAAAGACAGGGATAATAAAATCAAAAAGAAAGAGGTCCTACAAACCCTCAACAAAAAATAAATGACTGCCTATTTAAAATAAACTGTCAGTATCCGAACCATCACTGGAATATCAGAGCAAAGAAATAAACGGGATATAAATGCACAATTAGCTGAGTATAGGATCGAAGAAAATCCCGAAGAACGGGTGGGTACAAAGAAAATTTGAGCCTTTATCCTTTGTTTCTTAAACCGTGAACCAAGACACGTTATAACCCTTAAAAGTCCTAGTCGAAGCATGTGTTAGTTCGAAAGCATACTGTTACAAAAGGTATCCTGACTCCTGTAGGACTTGCTATAAATCCTGAGTTGACATCACATTTTACAAAATTTTCCTGTTTTACTGAAAAATGCATTTTCAAAAATTTCAAGACAGACATAAGCTTTCCATTCTTAAAATAACATTGTTTGCATATGACTATTTGTTTAACAGCAGAGAAATTCGCATGACGGATATCTAGTGAATAAAAACCTTCTCAATAAAAAGGATCACCTCAAGTGGAAAAACACTTCCAACCAAGGGGCATGCATGATCATTGTCCATCATCCGGGGCAGTCAAGTCAAGATTCAAGGAATCTATCAAAGACGCCAAATAGCCAGGGGAAGATCTCCATCTGAATCACTTGGGGGAATTAGGCATGAATTACAGAAATGAATCATGTACGATGAAACAAACATCTTCTAGTAGTGTGGAAACACAACACTACCAACAGTGAGAACTCCCTACACCCTGAGAGCGTGGACATAGTCAGAAAATATTACGCATGAACAAAGACCCGCTAGGTTGACTGGCCTAGGCAAAAATAAGGGCATCCCGGTGAACCAAAAGGGTTCGGGCAAAAATTAGGGATAAAAAATGAAAAATCCATACACCCGGCAAGTCGAAAACCCGAAAGGACGGCTTGGGCAAAAAAGGGTATCCCGGTGGACTGAAAATCTGAAAAGACAGTCCAGGAAAAAGTTAGGGATTAAAGCGTACGACTATGTCCTGTTATCTTGTCACTTTCCTATCAGCAGAAGACTTATCATTCCGATCGGTAGTTACCAAGCACCTCATAAGTTGGGATGACACTCAATCCACAAGGTCTCCGCAGACACTTTCTCTAGCAGGTACAGGGGCAAAAAAGTCTTGATTCGAAGTCATCGTCATATCCTCAGCATCCGTCCCAGTAACATCTACACTCCCCAGAGTAGAAGCAACCAAAGTTTTGATCTCTGCCTCCCCAAACAGGAGTTACTTTCCCCAGCCAAGCTCTTTAGGAGAGCCGACGCCTATATTCCCCGACCGAATTTCATAATCGCAAGTGGTTCATAAAGTTATTCCAAGCAAAGTTTATTTCTCTGAATATAGAAGCTCAATCCCTAATAGAGTTTATTCCTCTGGTTACAGAAGTTCATCCCCCAGCTGAGTTTATTTCTCCAAATCAGCAGATCTTCCAACAAAGTATCTCTCTTCCCCACAAAGTCATCCCCCCACAGGATTATACTCAAACAGAGTCTCTCCCAGCGGAATATTCTCGAGCAGAACGAATGCAAGTCTCCAGCTAATCATCTTCGGTCACTATCTCCAACGAGAACGAAGAACTCAACTCCTTATACTCTCCGACAACAGCCCAAGATTTATTCTCCCCAGCCGGAGAATATCACAAGAACATTATATATCCATACATCGTGGCATGCGCATACGCATCATACAGCACAATCTCATTTATTTTGAGAACACCATTACTCAATACATTTCATACATCATGACATTACATACGACTAACTCTTTAACTTTCAGGGAAAGATACAATCGAGTTCTCGCAAGTTTTCTCTGGTTCAGTCAAATTGGTACTAAGATTTCTATTCCAGTTCAAGCTATGAAGCCCGAAAATCGAATGGATAATATCTTGATTCCTCCAAAATACTACGAAGCCTGGAATTGACCAGATAGTGATATATCTTAAATTCAAGTTATGAAGCCCGAAAATCGACCGGATAATATCTTGATTTCTCCAAAATACTACGAAGCCTGAAATCGACCAGATAGTGGTATATCTTAAATTCAAGTTATGAAGCCCGAAAATCGACCGGATAATATCTTGATTTCTCCAAAATACTACGAAGCCTGGAATCGACCAGATATTGGTATATCTTAAATTCAAGTTATGAAGCCCAGAAATCGACCGAATAATATCTTGATTTCTCCAAAATACTATGAAGCCTGGAATCGACCAGATAGTGGTATATCTTAAATTCAAGTTATGAAAGCCCGAAAATCGACCGGATAATATCTTGATTGCTCCAAAATACTACGAAGCCTGGAATGGACTAGATAGTGGTATATCTCATGATTCAAGTTATGAAGCCCAGATTCGACCGGATAATATCTTGATTTCTCCAAAATACCATGAAGCCTGGAATCGACCAGATAGTGATATACCATAAATTCAAGCTATGAAGCCCAGATTCGACCGGATAATATCTTGATTTCTCCTAAACACCATGAAGCCTGGAATCGACCAGATACTGGTAAATCTTAAATACAAGCTTTGAAGCCCAAAAATCGACCGGAAAATAGCTTAACCCTCAGCAAGCTATCGTGAAGCCTGGATGTTGTACCCCAAAATTTGCCCTCTTATTTCACCAACATTTTCTCATCACAAGACCCTTGGAACTCAAGATCAAACTAGGGTTTGCTCTGCTCAAGACACCTCCTTGCACTGTTGACCCAAATTAGGGTTTGAGTTTACACAGGGATATTTTGACCTACAATACCCAAATTGACTTTCGTACTTCATGTTGGACTCACAAGTTTGTCCATACCAAGTTTCAAGCCTTGAATCAAATCTTTGCCCAATCAATTGGACAGTTGACCTAGAAATCAACTGTATTGGGGAAAAAGTCAAGTGTGGCCAATTGACAGTCAAACCTCATGAAATTTGACCCAAATCAACATTATGAACTCATATGAACCATTTTATTAAGTTTGGATCACAATTCCACAAGAAATTTGATCAGATCATCAAAAGGGCAAAATGGTCATTTTTAGGGTTTTGACTGCACAAAGGCAATTTTTGACTGTTTGACCTAACCAATGGCAAACCAAGCTCACACATGGAATCAAGGAATCAATGACACCATCTTGACCCATTCAACAAGTTCAAAATATCTCAAATGCATAGGATTGACAGATGAATTTTTCAGCCAACTGATCAAAATTTGACTGTATATTGAAAAGTTAAACTTTGACTTTTTGGTCAAAATCAAGTGCCAAGGGTCATTTTTCATCAAGACATGTCAAATTATGAAACTTGTTCATCAAGAAACCCAAAATTGCAAATTAGGGTTTAAAATGGAAAATTTTCATAACTTAGAAATTTTCTAAGTTATGAAATTTTCTTATTTTTTCCTAACTTTGTCCCATTTTTCACCAAGATGCAAATGGATTCAAACAAAACTTGCAACATGAAAGTTGTAGTCCATCACAAAGTATACAAATTTGATTCACAAAGTTTTCTCAAAGGAAGCTTTTATCTCAAGTTATGATTTTTGGAACAAGGGTACCTAAAACTTTCAACTTAGAGAAAATTTGCCCTAATCTAGGCAGGATTTGGACCCATCTTCTTGGCCACTTTTCACTTAGTTCCACTTGGAATTTCATGTTGCATTGCAAAGATGGATTGTTTTACATGTTCCAAGCTTTCCAAATTGTCCAAGAACTCTTCAAACACCCTTGTGGTTAGAGAGAATCGAATGCTTGAAGTTGGCAAAAACTCACTTTTGTCCATGGCCAATACATGTTCATAACAACTTGCAATTCTGATTTAGCTAGCTTGGTTTGACATTACAGGCCTCAAAACCAATTTTCACTCCATAATTTAATGCCAATCCATCAGTCCAAGCCTTTGTTTTGTTCATTTGGGCATTATACACAAGTTTAAGCCTTAAGTAGAAAAAGGCAAATTGCCATTTTTGCCTAATGTCACTTTATGTCAAAAACTAAATCCTTGAGACATGGGGCCAGATATTTGAGGCAAGATCAAGTCCACTAATTCCAGTAACCAAGAACAAAATATGCAACATGATAGGAAAGCTTGTACAAGGCTATAACATCATTTCCATTTTCTTGCTTCAAGTAGAAGGAAACTTGCAAAACCAAGGAAATCACACATATCTGTTAAGACAAGCTTAAACAAACATTGCACACAGTTTCCATACCTCCCAACAAGCCTAAAGCACGCCCCTTTCGTCCCTCATACCTCCTAATACTCATAATCACTGTTTTTATGCAAAATAGGGCAGGTTCTGCATTTTGCAAGCCACAACCAATTTCCATCGTGCGTTTTGTCCCAAGATAGTTTTAACACCTTCCAATCAACTCACCTGAAATATCCCAAGCCCCCATTGCAAGCTGTAACACCTCTAACACCCTTTGCCATTTTCATTTCCAAGCTCTGCAGGTTGAGTTCTACAACACGACTCAAGTTGTTTCAAAGCAAGCCAAGCATTGGAGAAGCTTCCTTGGACCTCAGGCAAGCTCAACAGAAGCTCAAACACCATTGAAGGTTGCTGCATTATCCTCCTCGATTCCAACTGAAACAGGTTTTTTATCACTTTCCATCTCTCTATTTAGGAACATTTAGCTTTAGGTTTGTGAATGAAAAATGTAGTATTCAATGCCATGAAGCCATACATATGCTCAGCTTTCATTTATATTAAGTGTGCTAGGAGAATTTCATCCATGAACATGTGAAAAAAGCTAGGTCAGATTTTAGGGCCAGAGAAATTCTCTCTGGTCTTTGAGAGTTAGATTTAATGCTTTATATGGTTGGATTCGTGTTTAAATTCTCTACAAGTTTGATGTTGTAAGTTTTGTCAAAAAGTCACGTTTCCAGGATGTAGCATTTGAACCAGGCGCGCGCGTTTACAAAGTCTGGAGGTTGAAGAAGAAGCTGGCTTGGGCTGGGCCTGTACATGCTTGCTTCTGGCACCCCCCATATTCAGTTTACACCCCCTGGCCCATTTATTTGATATTTATCATTTTTGACATTTTTATTTTTATTCTGACTTTATTATTTTTTATATGAAATATAAAAAATGCCAAAAAATAATTTTCTATATTTTTCATATTTATTTGATATTTATTTTATTTTATTAAGTATATATATATATATATATATATATATATATATATATATATATATATATATATATATATATATATATATATATATATATATATATATATATATATATATATATATATATATATATATATATATATATATATATATATATATATATATATATATATATATATATATATATATATATATATATATATATATATATATATATATATATATATATATATAAAAATAAACTATTTTATTTTTAAAACAAAACTCAAAAGTAATACAAAAGATATATTTATTTTCATTTATTTCATTTATTTATATTTAAAAACATTTTCTTGAAAATATTCATTTTTATAAATAGTTAATTTTTTTTCTATTTTTTATGTTTAGTATGTTTAATATATATATACATATACTTGTCTATTTTTATTTTATTAGATAATTAGGTAAAAATACAAAAATACCACATTTTCATTATTATTAATATTGTGTATTAAAAATACCATTTTTCATAATATACTTTTATTTTTTGTATAAATTAGCATATTTTTGCACATAATTAGTAAATAATATTATTTATTGAGAATTAGGGTTTCTTGCCCTAAAATAGAAAAATAATAAAAATTGACTTTTTATTTTATTTACATTTCCCATCAAAAAATATACTTTTTACATATTAAAAACATTTTTGCATAATACGTTTTTATTTACATTTATTGTATTTATTTCAATTATTGTACATTCAAACACTGTATCTTGTACATTCGATATGGTTATAATAACTTAGAATTTATTTTCTTGTCAAATATTCCAAATTCAAATTTGTACCCCTCCCTATATCATGTTGTAATAGTGTAGCATTTAAATTCTCGCTCATTTAAAAAGCTTTCAATTATGTCATGTTTAGACCTAGGGTTTGTATGCAAATAAAATCAACAATTAGCTCGACCTAATCCAAAGATAACAATGCATGAAAAACAAGCACAATGCATACTTTCACCCCTAGGGTTTCATCCACTTGTTGCCTTCAAAAATGGGCCATGGTTGCATGTCAAGTACTTTGGCAAAACAAAAACAAACAAAAAGATCATAGTCCCTCGATGACGCTATCTGAGCTGCCTAAACAAAAATGATCAAGTCCCTCAAGAAAATTGCCAAAGATACTTGACACTATTGCTATCATGGTCTATACGATGACCCGCGCCTGTCCCGTTAACATCCTAAACACAAAGTTGTTCATCAAATACAATGGTGAAACAACACTGTTAAAAGGGTTAAAAACATAAGAAAGATCTTTGAGTAAAATAGGGTAGATAGCTCTTAGTTACTTGATCAAGCTTGCAAAAACATCCTTGCTATCTTCAAAGCACACTTCAAAACACAAATTCAAAACCCTACTATCAAACATTGAAAACTTTTCAAAAGACAAAAATACCTTTGTATACATTCAAACAAGAATTATTACAAAGGTTGCCACAACGATGGCCTCTTTTCAAAACATTTTCCAAAACCACACACAAAGCACCATTTCAAACAATTGAAAAGCATAATTTCAAACAATCGAAAGGCAAATCAAGTGATCTAAGCAAGTAACTAAGAGCCCATGGATAACCATGGATAGAAAGGGTGCCAATACCTTCCCTTTCTATAATCTACTCCCCGAACCCAAGAAAACATCTCAAAGGTCTTTCCTGTGCTTTTTGACCTTTCCTTAGGATAAAATAAAAAGTCGGTGGCGACTCTTGCTAAACCAAAACATTTGCAAATACAAAACGTAAAAACCCAAGTCAGTTCTCCCACCGTATCACAGAACTGGCGACTCTGCTGGGGATCTTTATAAAAGTGGAGTAACCTTAGGGCTTAGATCACCCTTTGCATGATTATTGTTTGCTTTGATTACTTTACATTTTGGTTCTCTTGTTTGGAATTGAAATCCTCCACCCGGATTTGGGAACCATTCATAGATAGCAATACGTTGTGGAAACTATGCGGGGTATACCGACATGGTTGAAGCAATAGCTATATTAGTGCGACATATTTGTGAGTACCGGTAGCCTTTGAGTCAATCAAAGAGAATACAGGGCCGCTGAGTGATGTCATTAACCACTAATGAACTAGAACCTTACTTGACCATCTTGGCCTTTCATTAGGGGTAGTGAGATGACCGGCTTTGGTGCAGTCCAAAGTTGGTAGATACTCGATACTACAATCATTGAGGGTTGTTTTCTTGGAATATTTTGGTTGCTAGTTAAGTGGCTAAACCAAAACAATGAACATAGAAAACAATCCAATGATAATGAGCTCCTTAGAACCCGGTTACTATTTATAGGACAGGTTTTGAGCCAACTAAACTCAAGAAGGTACTTACCTATGAAACCTCATACAAGCCTGAAGCTAGGGTTTTGTGTGACTTGCTTATACATGTGCTTGTGCATACATCATGAACATCATAAAGCATCATATGCATCCACTAACCATTTCAAGGGTTTGGATCTTCATCTTTGTTCTTGTTTTGTTGGTCATGGAATCTCTTCGCAGGAAAATAATTCAAGTCAATCTTGTGAGGATCCCTCCTCAACTCAAGGAGCTTACTTCCAGGATTCCAGAGAATTCTCTCTTCAGTGAAAGACATGGTAGACTCCTCAACTTAGTCAACACCAGCATTGAAGAAGACATGGTGAAAGTTCTCTTCCAATTCTTTGACCCCCTACACCACTGTTTCACATTCCCTGATTATCAATTGGTGCCTACTTTGGAGGAATTTTCTCAACTCCTGAGAATTCCTATCCTTAATCAACTACCCTACAATGGTACAGAAAAAGAACCAAAGCCTGAAGATGTTGCTCAAGCATTACACTTGCAACCATCTGACATCAAGGGGCATTGGGAAACCAGAAGTGGTGTCAAGGGTTTCTTGGCAAAGTTTCTGTTTGAGAAGGCCCAAGACTGCTGGAATTCTCTTGATCTACAAACCTTTGAAGAGATTGTGGCACTTCTTATTTATGGGTTAGTCTTGTTTCCAAACCCTGACCAACTTATAGATATGGATGCTGTCAAGATTTTCATGTCCAAGAATCCCATACCCACATTGCTTGGGGACATCCTACACTCATTTTACACACGAACAATGAGGAAAAGAGGTGTTCTCATGTGCTGTACTCCTCTCCTAGCAAGGTGGTTTATTTCTCACCTTCCACAATCAGTTTTGAAGAATGAGCAGGGATTAAGGTGGTCACAACGGTTGATGACCCTCACACATTCTGATGTACATTGGTGTTCTCGGTCCAGAGAAAATGTCATCATCATTGATCGTTATGGTGAATTCCCTAATGTCCCACTACTTGGCATTAGGGGAGGCATTACCTACAACCCCTGTCTAGCTTTGAGACAATTTGGATATGCCCAGAGGGATGGCCCTCATGACATGCTGATTCCTGACCTAGTTTTTAACTTCGACAACGATGCGCAAGGACTTCGACAAAGGTTCATCAGAGCTTGGAGGATGCCTAACAAGGTGGATAGCAAGACACTGGGGCACAAGAATTCCATCCCCCTTGAGCCTTACCTCAAGTGGGTACGAACCCTCTCTCAGAATCTTATGATGCCATATCCTCACATTCTCCCCTTGATTAAAGAGCCTGTTATGAAAGGAGAGGTTCCATACACCATCCTACATCCTGACATGCCAACATCATGGGAGGAAATGCAAAAGAGTTGGATCCAACTCAAAGAAGAACGGGATACTTTTGAAGCCAACTTCTATGCCAGTGAGAAGAAGGTTTTATAGCTCACCCGCCGACTTCACGAGGAGGAAACTCTCAACACCTACATCGCACCAAAAAGGATGCGCAAAGTCTTTTTACATTAAGAATTTTGTAATATTTCGCCCATGGGGCACTCATGTACTAACAATTTCTTATTAATATGACGTGCGTTCTTTTTGTTTACAACAAATTTGAGTTTTTGAACCCTTGAGTGCATTACATAAATAACATACCATTCATCATATGCATAAACAAGTCTTCAAGTCAGGTTTCCTTATCTTTCTGCTGTTTATTTCAGCAAGATGGATTTGGAGCAAACAGTGAAGGATCTACAGGCACAAAATTCATAATTTCAGCAACTCCTCATGACCTTGGCAAAGGGTCAAGAGGATCTCAAAGTTCTGCTAGAGAAGAATAAAGAGAAGAAAAAGAAAAAGAGACCGGGGGTAGCTACTTTCGAAAGAAGATTTGAGGGCGATGCTAGAAGGACTCTTGAGTTTCCTTCAACATCAGACGAAGGGATTGGCAAGGGGAAAGGAGTTACTGTACCTTCTGAGTCTGAGGTAGAAGAGGAGAAAGAAGGATAAGACGAAGACTATTCAGAACAACAATATCCACCAGCGGATGACAAGTATAAGACCCTTGAAGACAGATTGGCAGCTATGGAGTTGCAGAGGGTGCCCGGATTGGATTTTGAGGAACTGGGGTTGGTAGCTGGGATTGTTATCCCTCTGAAGTTCAAGGTGCCAACATTTTCCAAGTACGACGATCTGTCTTGCCCTAAGATGCACTTGAGGTCGTATTTTAGAAAGATCCAGCCAGATTCATCTGATAAAGACCTCTAGGTACACTTTTTCCAAGACAGCTTGTCTGGCACTCAGTTAGATTGGTTTTATCAGCTCGAGAGGTCAGAGGTCCACAATTGGGAAGACTTGGCAGCCGCTTTCTATCGTCAGTATCAGTACAATGCTGATTTGGCGCCTACCCGTACTCAGCTACAAAGTATGGGGATGGCTTCAAATGAAGGGTTTAAGGAGTACGCCCAGAAGTGGCGTGACCTGGCTGGAAGGGTGCAGCCACCGCTATCAGATAGGGAATTAGTTGACATGTTTTTGGGGACCCTGTCTGACCCATTCTTCAACCATCTAATCGGAAGCTCTTCTGCGGGATTTACTGAACTGATTCTGACTGGCGAAAGGGTGGAAGCCGGTATTAAAAGTGGAAAGATTCAAAAGGATGCTTCCGCATCCACAACTGTTAGAAAACCTTTCCCAGCCAAGAAAGAAGCATCTGCTGTATACACCCAGAAAAATCGGGAAAGAGAGGAACGTCGGCCAACAGTAGGGGCCGTATTAATACAGAAGTCCGCATCAGACCAACTTAGAAACAGTCAACCGAGGAATGATCAGCCCAGAACTTATCAGCAAAGGCCACCACAGCAGTTTACCCCAGTAAACATGACACCTGCTCAGATCCTTCCACATCTCCTGAAGTTGAACCTTGCTAATTTAAAAGAGGTGCCAAAGAATGTAAATACCACCTCTCCATCCTACAACTCAAAAGCCAAGTGTGCTTACCATTCCGACAGTATTGGGCACGATACCAATAATTGCTGGGCACTCAAGAACAAAATTCAGGACTTAATTGACGCCAAAGAGGTTGAATTTGACGCTCCTGAGAAGCCCAATGTTATATCCGCTCCGATGTCCAAGCACGGCCACAATGTGCATGCTGTTTTGGAAAATCTCCATGTTACTGATATTGCCAATCTGTTGACCCCATTACTTGTGATTAAAGAAAATTTGTTGAGAGCCGGGATATTTCCTGGTTGTGGTGAAGACTGTTATTTTTGTTTGAATGTTCAAGATGATTGTCCAATGTTGAAGTTGGGTGTCCAACGCCTGATGGATACTCAAGAGATACTTTTCCAGAAAACCCCTGTTAACACTTTCAATCCGATTACTCCTGATACTTGTGATATTTCAACCAACGATATTGCTATCATAACCATTTCCGACAATCCTCCCAAGGCTTGTAAAAGGCCTGTCAGGATTACACCCAACTCCGAATGTATACCTCTCAAGATCACCATGCCGGGACCTGTCCCGTACCAATCAAGCAAAATGATACCGTGGAACTATGGAGGAGAAATCTTCTACCACGACATCAAACAAATCGAAACAGTCCAAGAGATTTCTGAAGAAGACCCTGATGTAGGGAACATCGCGGGTAAAAGCAAGATAACCCGCAGTGGCCGGATCTTTTCTCCGGAGATTGCTCCCCCTCGAGCAGTTTTCGGACCCTTAAAAGCTTCTGCACCTGTTGAAACCTCCGTGCAAGGCCCAGTGATTGAAGAAGTGGTTACTCCTGAAGGAAGACCGTATGCTGATATTACCGACAAGGGTAAGGCCCATGCTGTGGTTATCCCCGAAACCACTCAGAAGGAAATGGATGAAATCCTAAAAATAATCCGAAAAAGTGACTACGACGTTGTAGAACAACTGGGGCAGACCCCCTCTAAAATTTCAATGTTAGCTCTTCTGCTCTGTTCAGAGGCCCATGCTAAGGCCCTGATTAAATTATTGAAGACGGCACATGTACCCCAAGAGACTTCAGCTGGCCAATTTCAGGATTGTGTAGCCAGTCTTACTGCTGACAATGGCCTGGGCTTTTCCGACACTGACTTAACTCCCAAAGGAAGGAAACACAATGATACGTTACATGTTTCAGTTGAGTGCCGAGGAACCACCCTCGCCCATGTCTTGGTCGATACTGGTTCTTCCCTAAATGTGCTTCCAAAGAAGGCATTAGACCGTTTGGATTGCAAAGGTTTGACCCTCAAACTTAGTAACATCGTCATTAGGGCTTTCGATGGTTCCAAAAGAATGGTTCATGGAGAGGTTGATATTCCTGTAAAGGTAGGCACCGAAGTGTTAAACTCCACCTTCTACGTGATGGACATTCGTCCGTCATACTCATGTTTGCTGGGAAGACCGTGGATCCATTATGCCGGGGCAGTTACATCCTCTTTGCACCAGATGCTGAAATATCCTGTTAAGGGTAAAATCATAACTGTGCATGGAGAGAAAGAGTACATGATTAGCCATCTCAATTCCTTTAGATATGTGGAGTTAGATGGCGAGTTCATCGAAACTCCTTTTCAACATTTTGAGGAAGTTTCTCCGGAGGTAGCAGTTGCGAAGACAGTGGTGGAGGTACCTATCATTCCGAAGCATGTGGCTAGGATGGCATCTCTCAAGGACGTAGAGGCTGTGATTAAGGAGGGGAAGAGCACAATATGGGGACATTTGCCTGACTTTCCCCATAAGACGGACAAGTTTGGTTTAGGGTTTACTGCTGCAGGACAAAAGGCTATGCGTCGCTCTAAGATTGGAAGACCACCCGTCAAGATTTCTCACCATGGAATCAATGCTGTAGAGGATGAAGATGAGGAGAGCCACTTTGAAGATTGGATTTTTCCGACTGTCGAAGGGGGTTTGAGCAATTGGGAAGCAAAGGATTTTGTTCCTATCACCTTTATCAACCAATAATTTTATCTTTGAATAATTTCCCATTTTTATGGTCTGTAATAACTAAAACAATTCACTCACTATTTTCACCTCATGCCTTGCCCGGGGCGTGTAGGTCCATTTGTAAGGGCTTGATTTTCTTCATAATAATATGCCATGTTTTAATGAGTCATTGGACGTTTTTCATCTATAAACTGTCGTGTTCATTTTCTTTCCTTTTACATTTTTGTTTATTTAAGGATGGCTATCCCTTACACACACCCACACTCACAAATGCAGGTACCCATCCACTCCGGATTCCATGGGTGACTATTCTGCTTTAGCTTTCGATAACTCTGAAGATTTGGTCAATCAAGCTGAGTACGAAGTTGACGAAGATTGTGAAGTACCGGGAGAGTTAGCCAGACTTCTACAACAAGAAGAGAGGGCCATCTTGCCTCATGAAGAGTTGCTAGAGACCGTCAACTTAGGGACAGAGGAAGACACGAAGGAAGTAAAAGTGGGTGCCAACCTGGAACCAAGTGTCAAGGAGCGCTTAGTGCAGTTGTTGAACAAATATGTTGAAATCTTCGCTTGGTCTTATGAAGACATGCCAGGGCTAGACACCGATATCATGGTTCACCATCTCCCCACAAGAGAAGATTGTCCACTGATCAAGCAAAAAGTTCGCCGAATGAGGCCTGACATGTCTGAGAAGATTAAGGCTGAAGTAATGCTGGCTGTTACAACCTATCCACAATGGGTTGCTAACATCGTGCCCGTGCCTAAGAAGGACTGCAAAGTCAGAATGTGTGTGGACTATAGGGATTTGAACAGGGCCATCCCTAAATACGATTTTCCACTACCGCATATCGACATCTTGGTTGACAATACAACTCAACACAAGGTTTTTTCCTTCATGGACGGATTATCGGGCTACAACCAGATTAAAATGGCCCCCGAGGACATGGAGAAAACTACCTTTGTCACACAATGGGGTACCTTCTGCTACAAAGTGATGTCGTTCAGACTGAAGAACGCAGGGGCAACCTATCAACACGCCATGGTAGCTTTGTTTCATGATATGATACATCATGAGATCGAAGTTTACGTAGACGGCATGATAGCTCGATCACAGACAGAAGAAGAGCACCTCAAACATTTGCAAAAGCTGTTTTCCAGGTTGAAGGAGTATAAGCTCAGACTGAATCCAAGCAAATGCACTTTTGGAGTTAGATTTGGTAAACTTCTGGGATTTATTGTCAGCAACAAGGGCATTGAGGTCGATCCAGCTAAAGTAAAAGCTATACAAGAAATGCCTGCCCCCCACACTGAAAAGGAGGTTAGAGGATTCTTGGGACGCTTGAACTATATCGCCAGGTTCATCTCTCACCTGACGTCTACCTGTGAGACAATTTTCAAACTGTTGAAGAAAGATTAGGTAGTTGAATGGAACAACGATTGTCAAGTTACTTTTGATAAAATCAGGGAGTATTTGATAGAACCTCCTATTCTGATGCCACCCGTCGAAGGAAGGCCGTTAATCATGTATCTGACTGTTTTGGATAACTCAATGGGGTGCGTGCTGGGCCAACATGACAAGTCTGGTCGAAAAGAGCATGCCATTTATTACCTTAGCAAAAAGTTTACCGACTGTGAGACTCGCTACTCATTGCTCGAGAAAACTTACTGTGCTTTGGTATGGGCTGCTCGCCGACTAAGGCAGTATATGTTGACTCATACCACTTTGTTGATTTCCAAGATGGACCCGATCAAATATATTTTCGAGAAGCCTGCTTTATCAGGAAGAATTGCTAGATGGCAAATGATCCCGACTGAGTATGATATCCAGTATACTACCTAAAAAGCTATAAAGGGGAGTGTACTAGCTGACCATCTAGCTCATCAAGCCGTTGAAGATTATCAATCTATGAGATTCGACTTCCCTGACGAGGACATCATGACTTTGGACAACATCGAAGGTAACAGACTGTATGACGGACCTGAACAAGGATCCCGATGGACCCTGTACTTTGATGGTGCTTCGAATGCACTTGGAAACAGTATCAGTGTGGTACTCATTTCCTCAGAAGGTTGCCATACACCTTTCACTGCATGACTTTGTTTCAGCTGTACCAACAACATGGCTGAGTATGAAGCTTGCATCTTTGGTCTCAAGGCTGCTATAGACTTGGGGATCAAATCTTTGATCGTATTTGGGGACTCGGCTTTGGTTATCAGTCAAGTCAAAGGAGAGTGGGACACCAAACATCCTAATCTTATCCCATACAAAGAACATGTCCTGACTTTGTTGCCTCATTTCGAGCAGATTACTTTCGAGCATTTCCCGCGAGAAGAAAATCAGCTAGCAGATGCTCTGGCTACAATGTCTTCCATGTTTAAACTCAACTGGGATAACGAGGCTCCCCAAATTACCATCGAGCGAATGGAAGAACCTGCGCACTGTCATGATATTAATACCGAAGAAGTAGTGGAACAACCCTGGTTTCATGAAATCAAAAGGTATCTCCAGACTAGAGAATACCCCGAAGGAGCTTCCGTCAATGACAAAAAGTTTTTAAAGAGATTTGCTGCCAAGTTCTTCCTAAGAAATGGCATCCTTTATAAGCGCAACCATGATTGTGTTTTACTTTGATGTGTGGACAAAGCTGAAGCAGAGTTGATCATGACTGAGATACACAGTGGCACATTTGGCACCCACTTGAGCGGACATAGAATGGCGAAGAAGATTCTTAGGGCAGGCTACTACTGGTCTACCATGGAAGCTGATTGTCATCAATATTCCTGTACTTTCCACAAATGCCAAGTCTACGCCGACAAGGTACATATTCCTCCTGTTCCTCTCAACGTTCCGACAGCTCCTTGGCCGTTCGCAATGTGGGGCATTAACATGATTGGAGAGATTAAGCCCACGACATCCAATGGACATCGCTTCATCCTGGTGGCTATTGATTACTTCACCAAATGGGTCGAGGCAGCTTCCTATGCCTCAGTTACAAAGAATGTGGTTGCCCGCTTTATCAAGCAGAATCTCATATGCCGGTATGGTGTCCCCGACAGGATCATCACAGACAATGGTACAAATTTGAACAATACTATGATCACCGCTCTATGCGAACAGTTCAAGATTTACTCATCACAATTCATCTCCCTATCGGCCGAAGATGAACGGTGCTATTGAAGCTGCGAACAAAAATATCAATAAGATCGTTCAAAAAATGACAGTTACCTACAAGGACTGGCATGAGATGTTACCATTTGCTCTGCATGGATATCGTACCATGGCACATACATCAACAGGGGCAACCCCATTCTCTTTGGTGTATGACATGGAAGCTGTCCTACCCATGGAAGTTCAGATTCCTTCTTTAAGGATTATGAAGGACGCTGGTTTGAGTGAAGACGATTGGATTCAGACCCGGCTTGATCAACTTAATTTGATCGATGAGAAGCGACTTACTGTTGTTTGTCATGGTCAGGCGTATCAAAAACGGATGATCAAGGCTTTCAACAAGAAAGTCAGGCGTCAGGTATATTAAGTCGGAGATCTTGTAATCAAGCAGATCATCTTGCCGCAAAGTGATCCCAGGGGCAAATGGACTCCTACTTACGAAGGACCATTTGTGATCAAGAGCATCTTTTCTGGTGGGGCAATGATTCTGACCACCATGGACGGCGATGACTTGCCACACCCTATGAACACAGACATAGTCAAAAGATACTACGCATAAAACAACCCGACAAGTTGAAAACCCGAAAGAGCGACTTGGGCAAAAATGGGCATCCTGGTGGATCGAAAACCCGAAAGGGCGGTTCAGGCAAAAGTTAGGGATAAAACAAAAAAAATCTGTACACCCGGCAAGTTGAAAACCCGAAAGGGCGACTTGGGCAAAAAAAGGGTTTCCCGGTGGATCGAAAACCCGAAAGGGCGATTCAGGCAAAAGTTAGGGAATTAAAGCGTATGACTGTGTCTCGTCGGATCACTTCAAGAACAATCTCTTCATTAACAAGCTCCTAGCTTCTGATCAACCTAGTCATCGACGGACGAAGCAATAAATGGACAAGATATTCAAAGTTGTGAAGGCTATAGTAGAATGGGAATCCCATGGAATTGTTACACATAGCCATCTTTCTTTTGTATAAAAATTTTCAATTTTTTACGACAACATTCTCTTACTAGGATGTCTGTCTCCTTTGTACAAAGATACTCACAAAGGTTAATACAAATACACTTCCAAGTGCAGAAATTTGCTTGCCTTTCTTTTCTTTTTACACTTATGTTTATTTTGAAAACGTCCAATGTTTTGTTAAAAAGGCATATGCATTTGAATATAATCACTGCTTACAAGTAAAACGAAATTGAAAAAGGATAGTTACTGATAGGTTGAAGGTGTAGGAAGATATATTTATTCCATTTCAGAAGAAATCCCCTATGACACATCATTCAGATCCTCAACAGAGTTAAAATTTGGAACATGTTTCCCCAACGGAGTTAAACTTCAGGATCCTCAGCAGGGCAAATGCTTTCTAAAGCTGGATTCCCCAGCTAAACTGAATTTCAAAATTCCCATCAGAGTCAAATTTCAAGATCCCCAGTGGAGCCCAAAAACCCTGAAAATCCTATATCCAGCGGAACCAGAATAGCGAACGTTCTCCCCACAGAGGTATTTCCCAGCAGATTAAAGATTCTCAGTCTCATTTCTCCAGCAGAAGTCTCCCAGGCTTTAACTTCCCAGTAGATATTTTCAAAGTTTTCCTTATTCCCTAAGCGGTCAGCAGTCAGCAAGGATTTCCCGTCTTCAGTAATCAAAGATTTTTGGAATCCCCAACTTCGGTCATGGATTTATTTTCCCCGGCAGCCGCCAAAGATTCTGTTATTTCCAGATACCAGGATTTATCTTCCTCAGCAAGACGGCTACTCAGCTTACATGCATAACCATTACATTCATATATCATAAACATTGATGAAACGCAATTCATTGAATCATACATATCATGCAATGTAACTTTGTGTTTAGCTAACATTTTATCCTTTTCAGGATAAGATTAAAAGGCTATCATTAACAATTATTCAGATACAGTATGGATACACCCCAGACACGGCGGTTATTCCACTACTCATTCAGACTTCAGCAATCCGATACAAACTAGATACGCTCCAGACACGACGACTATTCTATCTCTCATTCAAATTCATTTATCAACCTCAAGTTCAAATGCATTCCAGACACGGATACCATTCTGACCCTTACATCAGCAGTTTGATCCCCTCAGTGCAGTCGCCACGGAAGTCATTCTGTCATTCACTCAGATCCCAGTTACAGTATAGATACACTCCAGACACGGAATTCATTCTACTACTCATACAAATCTCAACTTCAGATACAGTCCAGATACGCTCTAGACGCGATTGCCATTCTGTCACTCATTCAGAGTTTATCCCCAGCACACAGTTGCTCCATACACAGATATTTCTCTGTTACCCAGATACAATACAGATACACTCCAGACATGACAGTCATTCTGATATTCATTCAACATTCAAATACAGTTACAGCTCAGATACGCTCCAGACGCGGACTCCATTCTTTTTCTCATACAAACTCAGTCTCCAGATACAGTTCAAGTGCATTCCAGACACGTATACCATTTTGATACTCATTCTTTTGGCCTACAACATTGCAATTCAACAAACATTCTTGGATGGCATCTTTAAGCCCATATCCAACAAGATTCTGCCATCTCCATATGGCATCTTTAAGCCCATTCTCGCACCTATGATTTGATGAGTGCAAATTTATGGACACTCTAGTGTCCAATCCTCTTTTACCTTTGAGTCGCGAAGGGCAAACTTGCCAATCTAACTCTTCAGGTTCAAGAAGATTGAACAGGGGCAACTGTTGTACCCCAAAATTTTCCCTCTTATTTCACCAACATTTTCTCATCACAAGACCCTTGGAACTCAAGATCAAACTAGGGTTTGCTCTGCTCAAGACACCTCCTTGCACTGTTGACCCAAATTAGGGTTTGAGTTTACACAAGGATATTTTGACCTACAATACCCAAATTTAATTTCATACTTCATGTTGGACTCACAAGTTTGTCCATACCAAGTTTCAAGCCTTGAATCAAATCTTTGCCCAGTCAATTGGACAGTTGACCTAGAAATCAGCTAAATTGGGGAAAAAGTCAACTGTGGCCAATTGACAATCAAACCTCATGAAATTTGACCCAAATCAACATTATGAACTCATATGAACCATTTGATTAAGTTTGGATCACAATTCCACAAGAAATTTGATCAGATCATCAAAAGGGCAAAATGGTCATTTTTAGGGTTTTGACTGCACAAAGGCAATTTTTGACTGTTTGACCTAACCAATGGCAAACCAAGCTCACATATGGACTCAAGGACTCAATTACACCATCTTGACCCATTCAACAAGTTCAAAAGATCTCAAATGCATATGATTGACAGATGAATTTTTCAGCCAACTGATCAAAATTTGACTGTATATTGAAAAGTCAAACTTTGACTTTTTGGTCAAAATCAAGTGCCAAGGGTCATTTTTCATCAAGACATGTCAAATTATTAAACTTTTTCATCAAGAAACCCAAAATTGCAAATTAGGGTTTAAAATGGAAAAATTTCATAACTTAGAAATTTTCTAAGTTATGAAATTTTCTTATTTTTTCCTAACTTTGTCCCATTTTTTCACCAAGATGCAAATGGATTCAAACAAAACTTGAAACATGAAAGTTGTAGTCCATCACAAAGTATACAACTTTGGTTCACAAAGTTTTCTTAAAGGAAGCTTGTATCTCAAGTTATGATTTTTGGAACAAGGGTACCTAAAACTTTTAACTTAGAGAAAATTTGCCCTAATCTAGGCTGGATTTGGACCCATCTTCTTGGCCACTTTTCACTTAGTTCCACTTGGAATTTCAAGTTGCATTGCAACGATGAATTGTAGTACATGTTCCAAGCTTTCCAAATTGTCCAAGAACTCTTCAAACACCCTTGTGGTTAGAGAGAATCGAATGCTTGAAGTTGGCAAAAACTCACTTTTGTCCATGGCCAATACATGTTCATAACAACTTGCAATTCTGATTTAGCTAGCTTGGTTTGACATTATAGGCCTCAAAACCAATTTGCACTCCATAATTTAATGCCAATCCATCAGTCTAAGCCTTTGTTTTGTTCATTTGGGCATTATACACAAGTTTAAGCCTTAAGTAGAAAAAGGCAAATTGCCATTTTTGCCTAATGTCACTTTATGTCAAAAACTAAATCCTTAAGACATGGGGCCAGATCTTTGAGGCAAGATCAAGTCCACTAATTCCAGTAACCAAGAACAAAATATGCAGCATGATAGGAAAGCTTGCACAGGGCTATAACATCATTTCCATTTTCTTGCTTCAAGTAGAAGGAAACTTGCAAAACCAAGGAAATCACACATATCTGTTAAGACAAGCTTAAACAAACATTGCACACAGTTTCCATACCTCCCAACAAGCCTAAAGCACGCCCCTTTCGTCCCTCATACCTCCTAATACTCATAATCACTGTTTTTATGCAAAATAGGGAAGGTTCTGCATTTTGCAAGCCACAACCAATTTCCATCGTGCGTTTTGTCCCAAGATAGTTTTAACACCTTCCAATCAACTCACCTGAAATATCCCAAGCCCCCATTGCAAGCTGTAACACCTCTAACACCCTTTGCCATTTTCATTTCCAAGCTCTGCAGGTTGAGTTCTACAACACGACTAAAGTTGTTTCAAAGCAAGCCAAGCATTGGAGAAGCTTCCTTGGACCTCAGGCAAGCTCAACAGAAGCTCAAACACCATTGAAGGTTGCTGCATTATCCTCCTCGATTCCAAATGAAACAGGTTTTTTATCACTTTCCATCTCTCTATTTAGGAACATTTAGCTTTAGGTTTGTGAATGAAAAATGTAGTATTCAATGCCATGAAGCCATACATATGCTCAACTTTCATTTATATTAAGTGTGGTAGGAGAATTTCATCCATGAACATGTGAAAAAAGCTAGGTCAGATTTTAGGGCCAGAGAAATTCTCTCTGGTCTTTGAGAGTTAGATTTAATGCTTTATATGGTTGGATTCGTGTTTAAATTCTCTACAAGTTTGATATTGTAAGTTTTGGCAAAAAGTCACGTTTCCAGGATGTAGCATTTGAACCAGGCGCGCGCGTTTACAAAGTCTGGAGGTTGAAGAAGAAGATGGCTTGGGTTGGGCCTGTACAGGCTTGCTTCTGGCACCCCCATATTCAGTTTACACCCCCTGGCCCATTTATTTGATATTTATCATTTTTGACATTTTTATTTTTATTCTGACTTTATTATTTTTTGTATGAAATATAAAAAATGCCAAAAAATAATTTTCTATATTTTTCATATTTATTTGATATTTATTTTATTTTATTAAGTATATATATATATATATATATATATATATATATATATATATATATATATATATATATATATATATATATATATATATATATATATATATATATATATATATATATATATATATATATATATATATATATATATATATATATATATATATATATATATATATATATATATATATATATATATATATATATATATATATATATATATATATATATATATATATATATATATATATAAACTATTTTCTTTTTAAAACAAAACTCAAAAGTAATACAAAAGATATATTTATTTTCATTTATTTATATTTAAAAACATTTTCTTGAAAATATTCATTTTTATAAATAGTTAATTTTTTTCTTCTATTTTTTATGTTTAATATGTTTAATATATATATATATATATATATATATATATATATATATATATATATATATATATATATATATATATATATATATATATATATATATATATATATATATATATATATATATATATATATATATATATATATATATATATATATATATATATATATATATATATATATATATATATATATATATATATATATATATATATATATATATATATATATATATATATATATATATATATATATATATATATATATATATATATATATATATATATATTAATATATTATTATATATATATATATATATATATATATATATATATATATACTTGTTATATTTTTATTTTATTAGATAATTAGGTAAAAAAATACAAAAATACCACATTTTCGTTATTATTAATATTGTGTATTAAAAATACCATTTTTCATAATATACTTTTATTTTTTGTATAAATTAACATATTTTTGCACATAATTAGTAAATAATATTATTTATTGAGAATTAGGGTTTCTTGCCCTAAAATAGAAAAATAATAAAAATTGACTTTTTATTTTATTTACATTTCCCATCAAAAAAATACTTTTTACATATTAAAAACATTTTTGCATAATACGTTTTTATTTACATTTATTGTATTTATTTCAATTATTGTACATTCAAACACTGTATCTTGTACATTCGATATGTTTGTAATAACTTAGAATTTATTTTCTTGTCAAATATTCCCAATTCAAATTTGTACCCCCGTCCATATATCATGTTGTAATAGTATAGCATTTAAATTCTCGCTCATTTAAAAAGCTTTCAATTATGTCATGTTTAGACCTAGGGTTTGTATGCAAATAAAATCAACAATTAGCTCGACCTAATCCAAAGATAAAAATGCATGAAAAACAAGCACAATGCACACTTGCACCCCTAGGGTTTCATCCACTTGTTGCCTTCAAAAATTGGCCATGGTTGCATGTCAAGTACATTGGCAAAACAAAAACAAACAAAAAGATCATAGTCCCTCGATGACGCTATCTGAGTTGCCTAAACAAAAATGATCAAGTCCCTCAAGAAAATTGCCAAAGATACTTGACACTATTGCTATCATGGTCTATGCGATGACCCGCGCCTGTCCCGTTAACATCCTAAACACAAAGTTGTTCATCAAATACAATGGTGAAACAACACTGTTAAAAGGGTTAAAAACATAAGAAAGATCTTTGAGTAAAATAGGGTAGATAGCTCTTAGTTACTTGATCGAGCTTGCAAAAACATCCTTGCTATCTTCAAAGCACACTTCACAACACAATTTCAAAACCCTACTATCAAATATTGAAAACTTTTCAAAAGACAAAAACACCTTTGTATACATTCAAACAAGAATTATTACAAAGGTTGCCACAACGATGGCCTCTTTTCAAAACATTTTCCAAAACCACACACAAAGCACCATTTCAAACAATTGAAAAGCACCATTTCAAACAATCGAAAGGCAAAGAAAGTGATCTAAGCAAGTAACTAAGAGCCCATGGATAACCATGGATAGAAAGGGTGCTAATACCTTCCCTTTCTATAATCTACTCCCCGAACCCAAGAAAACATCTCAAAGGTCTTTCCTGTGCTTTTTGACCTTTCCTTAGGATAAAATAAAAAGTCGGTGGCGACTCTTGCTAAACCGAAACATTTACGAATACAAAACGCAAAAACCCAAGTCAGTTCTCCCACCGTATCACACTGGAAATTGACCAGATAGTAATGCAAGATACCATGAAGCCTGGAATTGACTAGATAACAGTATGAGACACCGTGAAGCATGGATTACAACCAGATAGTGGCAAAATACACTGAAGCCTGGACATGGCCAAATAACAGTGTAATGTACTGCGAAGCTTGGAATTCGACCAAATAGCAGTTTACCCGACCAATTACTATGAAGCCCGGAAATCGACCGGATATTAGTAAGCCTTAAATTCAAGTTGAAGCCCGGATGTGACCAGATAACCACTTGATTCCTTCTGAAGCCTGGAGTACGACCAGATAAGAATTGAGAAATTGCAAAGCCTGGAGAACGACCAAATAGCAAGCCTAATCTCATCTCCCCAGTAAGTCACTATAAAACCTGGAGCACGACCAAATAGCAGTCGATCTTATTTTCCTCAACAAATAATTGCAAAGCCTGGAGCACGACCAGATAGCAGTTCATTGTCACCTCCTCAACTAAGAGATGAGTCCCCGGTAGAGTAACTGACAACTGAAGCTCATAAAATTATTTTTCTCCCAAGCAAGATACCAACATTCCTCAGCAGATTCCTCCTCAACGACAGGAACATGAATTCTCATCAAAGGAATATCTCGGGAAATCAACATCCTCTAGATGACATCTTTAAGCCCATCTACGACGATACTCCATCACGTTTTGGATGGCATCTTTAAGCCCATCTTTGACAATTCTCTAGCAACTTCAAAATGGCATCTATAAGCCCATTCCCGATATTACAAATCAAGTATCACTTCATGCGAGTGCAAATTTCTGGGCACTCTAGTGTTCAATCATCTTCCATCTTCAGATCATGAAAGGCAGACGAGCCAATCTAAATCTTCAGGTTTAAGAAGATTGAACAGGGGCAGTTGTTGTACCCTAAAATTTTCCCTCTTTTTATACACGCATATTATTGGTTTTATGGTTATGGAATAAATGTATATTTATCAAGCTTCTTCATGTTACAAGTGACATTTATTTCGTCAATGGATATTCTCAGAGTATTTTCCGTGCTGAAGATCGGTTCGCCTTTTTGCAACGATTCGGGTTTCAAAGATTCACAAGTCCAACCCGGCGCATCATATTCAGGTGTTCTTTCACCAAGATATCTCTGATAACATATTATCAAACAGGTTCGGCTCAAGAGTCAATTCTTTAAAGAAGGTATCCGAATGTGTGAGTTTGCTTGAATAAATGTGGTGAAAAAGTATGCTGAAAGTGCAGTTTTTACGCGCTAAAAAAATCATAACTTGAAGACCGTGGCTCGTTTAGAACCTGTTCCAATGGCCTAAATTCCATATTGACGTCATCTATGTTTTCATCTCTCACGGTTGGAAGCCAATTTCGATCAGAAGGTCTTCAAAAATGCGGATTTATCAAGTATTTTCGTACAAAAAATTTGTGACAGAAGTTTATTTGTGTCATGTTCAGAAAATCATAACTTGGTCGATTTACATCGTATCGAGCTGGTTCCGGCCCCAAAATTTCAAAAATTGAGTTGGCTAAGTTTTCACAAGAGGTATTGAGTTTGAACAGTATCCAAAAGGCCTTCATTTTTTTCTCAGAGTGCGTGTGACGCGTCGAAAATCCTGAATGCTGAATAATATTTCATGTGGGCCGAAACTTCGAAAATTCATAACTCGGTCAATTTTTATCAGGTCTGGCCCATCTTTTTACATAAGGTCACTGACTCAGAGATATACAACTTTTCTTCCAAATTCAAGACCGGATTATGGTCCGATCATTACCAGTTTTTTATTGAAGAACATGTCAGAGTCGACACTGGAGCCCAAAATAAGTATATCTGAGCTGAAACTTCAAAAGTTCATAACTAATTCACCGTTTATCCGATTGAGCCCATTTTTTAATAGGAGTTATTTCTCGATGTTGACTATATTTTGTTGTCACATTTCAACTTCAAAAATTGCACTTAAGCCCCTGCGATTTAGCCTGGAACATGACGGACTCAAGTGAACATTGGAGGCCCAATTGCATATTCAAAACCCATTTTTTCTTTCTAATTTCTATTATATAATCTCATTCTTTTCATACAAACAAAGGAGACACAATAAAACCTTTGTCACAACGCTGTCAGAATATCAAATTCTTTCAAGAACCCTAAAACCTTTAAATCCTTATTACAAACCCACATCTCACTAATTCTCCAGTAAGGGTAAGGCTGGTTTACTTCTCCAGTAAGAGTAAGGCTGGTTTGATCTCCATGATCAAAAGGGCATAAAATCATTTATGCATGCCATAGCGGTTTTAACATTAATTTTTTTTATATATATTTGCTTTATTTATATTTCATGATATATTGTAATTTATTTAACGTGTTCATGAGATTCAACACTGCAGATTTAAACAGTGTCCCATGCAGGTTCATTACAGAACGTTGAGGCCAAAACACTAAATGGCCAAAATAGAACAACCAATGCATGACGAGGCAGACATCCTGAGAAGGTTAAGGACGTGTGTTTAACAACCACCCCTATTGGTTCTGGTTTTTTTCCTTTCTATTTATCCTTTTACCTATTTTTATTCTTTTTGTTTTAATTTTTTTCCATAAAACTTAACATTTTTCACAAACCTTTGATTTTTCCTCCTAAAGTCGAATAATTAATTTTTGTTTTTTTTTTAAATTTAATTTTAGGTTTTAAATTAATTTGTGGTTCATCCATCACCCATCCATGACATTTGCATTATCTTTATTTTCTAACCCTATTTTTCATTGATGTTTCTTCCCCTATCTATTTTTTTGGCAAACTTAATTCTTTTTTATTAATCATTAGACATAATTTTTTTTTAAAACTAACTTTTTTTAATTAAAATTAGTTAGGTTTTAGGTTTTTTTCTTATTAACCTTTTTTAAAATTAAAACCAATTAGGATTTAGATATTTTAATTAACTTTTTTCAAAATTAACATTTTTTATTAAACAATTAGGTTTTAGGTTTTCTTTGTAATTAACCCTTTAATTAACATTTTTTTAACAAATTAGGATTAGGTTTTTGTTTTAGTTAGTAACTGAATTTTTGGTTTTTTTTCATTTATTAATAAATTAAGTTAATTAACTTTTTTATTAAAATTAGTTAGAATTTGGTTTTTTTAATTAACTTAAAATTATTTTCTACAAAAAACACCAAAAACATTAACTTAGAATTTTAGGTATTAATTTTTCCTTAATTTCTTTTTATTTATTCTTTTATATTTTAATTTCTAGAAAAATTGTATAGGTCGCATTATCAATGTAATAGCGTATATTTATCTTCTCATATTTTTTCTAATTATGTAATTGCTTCCGGGTTGTAATAGTAATTAGGATTTAAATTCCGCATTTTATTTTCAGTCCAAAATAATTATGTATCTGCAAAAGCCTTGTAATAGCTAGGACTTTAAACTTTCTTGCTTTTAATTCTGCAAACTATAAACTGTCTAGATGTATGGCTAATAGGATTGTATAGCAATAATGTCTGGAAAATTAAAATGGTAGATCACCTAATGTGCAAAGATTAAATAACTGAAACAAATCATATGCACATATTCACTCCTAGGGTACTCCTCACTTGGTTGCCTCAGAAAATAATGGTCATGTCCCTCGAACGTAAGGATATCTTAGCAAAAGACCCTCAATCTAAAAGTCATCATAAAGATCATAGTCCCTTAACGTCCCTCGAGTTGCCTACGAGAAATGATCTTGTCCCTCGATGTTGCCTACGGATATATGATGACAGTCCCTTCGAAATGCTGAGGTATCCTTACATGTTGCCTTCAATGACCATTACATCCCTTTCGATAGTCCCTCAAATTCCAACGACGGTGCTACCTATTTCTCAATAGTAGGATAGCGCCGTCTAAAGGAAACAAGAATAGAAACAATTTTTTTCGAGTAGGTAGATAATTGTTAGGTACTTGCTCAAAACAAACAAACTTTTTTCACACCAAACACTTTTCAAACAATTTTTCAAAAACAACTTCGTAACACTCTTGAGGACAGAAACAAGGGTTAAAACGAAGTAAAACAAAAACTTTTCAAAACAAAGCACACACAAGCAATTTAAAAATGAGCAAGTACCTAAGATCCCATGGAAAACCATGGATAGAAAGGGTGCTAACACCTTCCCTTTCTATAATCTACCCCCTGTACTCAGAAACATCTCGAAAAAGGTTTTTTCTGTTCTTTTTCCTTTTCCTTTATTGGATAAAATAAAAGTCGGTGGCGACTCTTGGTTACCGTGACATTTTGCAAACACAGAACGCAAAACGCAAACTAGTATTTAACAGTCGGTTCTACCTTCGTATCACAGAACTGGCGACTCTGCTGGGGATTCTAAGTGGGGTATACCTTAGGATTAGTTCATCATATTTGCTTCTCTTGTTTGTTTTGGTTGCTTTACTTTTAAGGATTTTGTATTGGGAGTTACTATAGATCCTAACCCTGATCTGGGGACACCTTTTAGGTAAGTAGCAATAAACTGTAAGGGAACTGTACAGCGTAGACCGATACGGTTGAAGTAGTAGCTACATTGATGTGGCACATTGGTTGGTACCGGTATCCCTTGTGGAGAAACGAGGAGAATACGGGGCTGCTATGTGTGTCGTTAAGCATCAACTGACCTTAGAACCCATAATTGACCAACTTGGCCATTAGAAAGTAGTGAGATAGCCGGCCTCAGTGTAAAGCTGTGAATTGGTTGATACTCGATGATGCACTCATTAAGACCATACTCTCGAGATAATTCCGACCGCAAGAAAAGATTGCGTGAGCTGAAACCATGATTGATGGAGGATGGTCAGTGATATTTAGATCCTCTAGGACCCGGTTACTTTTATAGGACAGGCTGAACCAATCCAACTTCAAGAGGGTACTACCTTAAAACCCTTGCAAGCCTAAACCTAAGGCTGTTTATGTGACTTGTGTGCTTTCAACTTGAACTACTTGCACAGTTTTATCATCTGACAACATGAATTCCTTGCAGGTTTTGTTTACAGTCCTTATCCAATAACTTGGATTTCTTGTTGGGTTTACTTGCTTACATCACCTCACACTTTTTCATAAACGCATAGCATACACATCATAACATCATGTCTTAACATTTCCTTAACCATTTCAAGGATCTCAAGGCTTTGTAATGCAGGTTATGGTAAATCAGACGTCTAGCAAGGGGCAAGGAGATTTATTTTCCTCTAGCCAATGTCATCTAGAGATTAAAACACGATAACTTGAGTCAGTGGCTATGACCCATTCGATATGGTGAGCTTGACTCTTGAAGAAGGACTCTTAACGATATAAAGTTTCTTTAATCAAGCTGCAACCAAATTCTAACGGTTTCTTGTTTACCCCGCGAGATCCTTGAAAACATTGCATACATATATCATACATATCATTGCATAACAGGTCTTCCAGTACAGGTCTCTCATGTTCTCGTTGTTTATTTCAGCAATGGCTCTCAAACAAGACAATAGAGATCTTCAAACTCAAGAAGCTCAGTTCAGGGAAATATTCCTAAACCTATCCAAGGGACAAGAAGAGTTGAAAACACTCCTCGTTGGGAACTTGGTCAAGAAAAGTCCTGAAGACAATAAGGACGAACGGCTGGAACAACTGCAAGCTGAGGTAGGTGCAATGAGAACCCATATGCTGGGGCAAATGGCTCTTATCCAAGGCCTAGCCCAAAGGCAAGAAGAGCTGAAAGCCATCATCAACCAACTTCGTCAAGATAGATACAACAGTATGAAGTAAACAGTCGAGGCCGAGGACCAAGGCATTGATCAACCTCCAAGAAGACCAAAGGTTAGTTTGGTGAAGAGTGGACCTTTCCAAATTGCTACTACATCACGGGTCCAACAACAACCTCGCCAAAAACAACGGGTTAATCAGAGTAAGCCGGATATGCCCAAAAGGAAGTTTACCAAACTTAACATGTTATTGTCTCAAGCTTTACAACAAATGTTGAGGATGAATTTGGTTACGTTGATAGGACCTCATCTGAATCCCAAGACTTCTTCGCCTAACTACAATCCTGGTGCAAGGTGTGCATATCACTCTAACAGTCCGGGGCATGATGTTGACGACTGTTGGAGGTTGAAATACAAAATTCAAGACCTGATTGATGAAAGAGCATTAGAATTCACACAAGATGGTCAACTGGAATGTTTCTGTCAATCCTCCAAGGCCCACCATTTTAAGTGACAAGTTCTAACAAGAGGGCTTTTCGTTCATTAGAATTTTCAATTTTTAATTTTCTTTTGATTTGTTTGAACATTTATTCATATTAAACCTCGTTATTTCATCAATGCATTGCACATGTTTGTCTTGAATCAATTCATTCGTATTCACTATTTCAAAAATGTGTTCTTATTTCCTTTT
The DNA here is from genome assembly GCA_948472305.1 of Vicia faba. Taxonomy (NCBI): domain Eukaryota; kingdom Viridiplantae; phylum Streptophyta; class Magnoliopsida; order Fabales; family Fabaceae; genus Vicia; species Vicia faba. The sequence goes on from OX451740.1 coordinate 955,010,848, forward strand.
GTGATATTCAACTCTCGATTAAAAGCTCTGAGCCTTTAGAGGGAGGATAACGAAAATGATATCAAAATCTCTACATTATGCTTTTGAATGGACTCCGCTGACGATGTACATGCGTTATTTCAAATCCTAAACAGTGGAGTTATAAGGAAGATAATCCCTAGTCAACCCCTTTGAGCCAAAGAAGTAGGAGTTTTTCTTTTCACACAAATTAAAACCTTAATCACAACCTGGGGCAAGGTAGTTTTCTCTGTTAATCCAGGTGCACAATGAATGGCTTCAAAGACGTCCTTCCAAAACAAAAGACGGTGATGGTTCCCTATAATCGTCAAGATAGGCAGTCATTATCTTTCGAAATAAAATCCCATTAAGTCAAAACCTATGAAGGAAACTTAAGAAAAAAACTGGGGCATCCCGCTGACTGTAATCACAAAAAGAAACAGTTCAGACAAAAGACAGGGATAATAAAATAAAAAAGAAAGAGGTCCTACAAACCCTCAACAAAAAAGAAATGACTGCCTATTCAAAAATAAACTGTCAGTATCCGAACCATCACTGGAATATCAGAGCAAAAACGCAAACGGGATCTAAATGCACAATTAGCTGAGTATAGGATCGAAGAAAATCACGAAGAACGGGTGGGTACAAATAAAATTTGAGCCTTTATCCTTTGTTTCTTAAACTGTGAACCAGAACACATTATAACCCTTAAAAGTCCTAGCTGAAGCATGAGTTAGTTCGAAAGTATACTGTTACAAAAGGTATCCTGACTCCTGTAGGACTTGCTGTAAATCCTGAGTTGACATCACATGTTACAAAATTTGCCTGTTTTACTGAAAAATGCATTTTCAAAAATTTCAAGACAGACATAAGCTTTGCATTCCTAAAATAACATTGTTTGCATATGACTATTTGTTCAACAACAGAGAAATTCGCATGACGAATATCTAGTGAACAAAAACCTTCTCAATTAAAAGGATCACCTCAAGTGGAAAAACACTTCCAACCAAGGGGCACGACATGATCATTGTCCATCATCCGGGGCAGTCAAGTCAAGATTCAAGGAATCACTCAAAGACGCCAAATAGCCAGGGGCAGATCTCCATCTGAATCACTTGGGGGCATTGGACATGAATTACAGAAACGAATCATGTACGATGAAACAAACATCTTCTGGTAGTGTGGCAACACAACACTATCGACAGTGACAACTCCCTACACCCTGAGAGCGTGGACATAGTCAGAAAATACTGCGCATGAACAAAGACCCGCTAGGTTGACTGGCCTAGGAAAAAATAAGGGCATCCCGACGAACCAAAAGGGTTCGGGCAAAAATTAGGGATAAAAGATGAAAAATACGTACACCGGCAAGTCGAAAACCCGAAAGGGCGGCTTGGGCAAAAAAGGGTATCCTGGTGGACTGAAAATCTGAAAAGACAGTCCAGGAAAAAGTTAGGGATTAAAGCATACGACTATGTCCCATTATCTTGTCACTTGCCTATCAGTAGAAGACTTATCATTCCGATTGGTAGTTACCAAGCACCTCATAAGTTGGGATGACACTTAATCCACAAGGCCTCCACAGATACTTTCTCCAACAGGTACAGCGGCAGAAAAGTCTTGATTCAAAGTCATTGTCATATCCTCAGCATCCGTCCCAGTAACATCTACATTCCCCAGAGTAGAAGCAACCAAATTTTTAATCTCTGCCTCCCCAAACAGGAGTTACTTTCCCCAGCCAAGCTCTTTAGGAGAGCCGACGTCTATATTCCCCGATCAAATTTCATAATCGCAAGTGGTTCGTAAAGTTGTCTCCCAAGCAGAGTTTATTTCTCTGAATACAGAAGCTCAATCCCTAATAGAGTTTATTCCTCCGGCTATGAAAGTTCATCCCCCAGCTAGGTTTATTTCTCCAAATCAGCAGATCTTCCAATAGAGTATCTCTCTTCTCCACAAAGTCATTCCCCCACAGGATTATTCTCAAACAGAGTCTCTCCCAGAGGAATATTCTTGAGCAGAACGGATGTAAGTCTCTAGCTAATCATCTTCGGTCGCTATCCCCAACGAGAACGAAGAACTCAACTCCTTAAACTCTCCGACAGCAGTCCAGGATTTATTCTCCCCATCCAGAGAATATCACAAGAACATTGCATATCCATACATCGTGGCATGCGCATACGCATCATACAACACAATCTAATTTATTTTGAGAACACCATTACTCAATACATTTCATACATCATGACATTACATACGACTAAGTCTTTACCTTTCAGGGAAAGATACAATCTAGTTCTCGCAAGTTTTCTCTGGTTTAGTCAAATCGGTACTAAGATTTCTATTCCAGTTCAAGCTATGAAGCCCGGAAATCGACCGAATAATATCTTGATTCCTCCAAAATACTATGAAGCCTGGAATCGACCAGATAGTGGTATATCTCATGATTCAAGTTATGAAGCCCGGATTCGACCGGATAATATCTTGATTTCTCCAAAATACCATGAAGCTTGGAATCGACCAGATAATGGTATACCATAAATTCAAGCTATGAAGCCCGGATTCGACCGAATAATATCTTGATTTCTCCAAAACACCATGAAGCCTGGAATCGACCAATAGTGGTAAATCTTAAATACAAGCTTTGAAGCCCGGAAATCGACCAGAAAACAGCTTAACCCTTAGCAAGCTATTGTGAAGCCTGGAAATTGACCAGATAGCAATGCAAGATACCATGAAGCCTGGAATCGACCAGATAATGGTATAAGACACCTTGAAGCCTGGATTATGACCAGATAGCGGCAAAATACACTGAAGCCTGAACACGGCCAAATAACAATGTAAGGTACTGCGAAGTTTGGAATTTGACCAAATAGCAGTTTACCCGGCCAATTACTATGAAGCTCGGAAATCGTCCGGATATTAGTAAGCCTTAAATTCAAGTTGAAGCCCGAATGCGACCGGATAACCACTTGATTCCTTCTGAAGCCTGGAGCACGACCGGATAAGAGTTGAGAAATTACAAAGCTTGGAGAACGACTAGATAGTAAGCCTAATCTCATCTCCCCAGTAAGTCGCTGTAAAACCTGGAGCACGACCAGATAGCAGTCGATCTTATTTTCCTCAACAAATAATTGCAAAGCCTGGAGCACGACCAGATAGTAGTTAATTGTCACCTCCTCAACTAAGAGATGAGTCCCCAGTAGAGTAATAGACAATTGAAGCTCTTAAAATTCTATTTCTCCCAAGACATATACCAACATTCCTCAGCAGATTCCTCCTCAACGACAGGAACATGAATTCTCATCAAAGGAATATCTCGGGAAATCAACATCCTCTAGATGACATCTTTAAGCCCATTTCCGACGGTACTCCATCACGTCTTGGATGGCATCTTTAAGCCCATATCCGACTATTCTCTAGCAACTTCCAAATGGCATCTATAAGTCCATTCCAGATGTCACAAATCAAGTATCACTTTATGCGAGTGCACATTTTTGGGCACTCCAGTGTTCAATCATCTTCCACCTTCAGATCACGAAAGGCAGACGAGCCAATCTAAATCTTCAGGTTTAAGAAGATTGAACAGGGGCAACAGTTGTACCCTAAAATTTGCCCTCTTTTCATACACACATATTATTGGTTTTATGGTTATGGAATAAAGGTATATTTATCAAGCTTCTTCATGTTACAAGTGACGTTTATTTCGTCAATGGATATTCTCAGAGTATTTTCCATGCTGAAGATCGGTTCGCCTTTTTGCAACGATTCGGGTTTCAAAGATTCACAAGTCCAACCCGGCGCGTCATATTCAGGTGTGCTTTCGCCAAGATATCTCTGATAATGTATTATCAAACAGGTTCGACTCAAGAGTCAATTCTTTAAAGAAGGTATCCGAATGTGTGAGTTTTCTCGAAGAAATATGGTGAAAAGTGTGCTGAAAGTGCAGTTTTTACGCGCTAAAAAATTCATAACTTGAAGATCGTGGCTCGTTTTGAACCTGTTCCGGTGGCCGAAATTCCGTATTGACGTCATCTACATTTTCATATCTCATGGCTGGAAGCCAATTTCGATCAGAAGGTCATAAAAAATGCGGATTTATCAAATATTTTCGTACAAAAAATTTGTGACAAGTTTATTTGCGTCATGTTCAAAAAATCATAACTTGGTCGATTTTCATCGTATCGAGCTGGTTCCGGCCCCAAAATTTCCAAAATTGAGTTGGATAAGTTTTCACAAGAGGTATTAAGTTCGAACGGTATCCAAAAGGCCTTCGTTTTTTGCTCAGAGTGCGTGTGACGCGTCGAAAATCCTGAATGCTGAATATTATTTCATCTGGGTCAAAACTTCGAAAATTCATAACTTGGTCAATTTTTATCAGATCTGGCCCATCTTTTTACACAAGGTCACTGACTCAGAGATATACAACTTTTCTTCCAAAGTCAAGACTGGATTATGGTCCGATCAATACCAGTTTTTTATTGAAGAATGTGTCAGAGTCGACACTAGAGCCCAAAATAAGTTTATCCGAGCTGAAACTTCAAAAATTCATAACTAATTCACCGTTTATCCGATTGAGCCCATGTTTGAATAGGAGTTAGTTCTCGATGTTGGATATATTTAGTTTTCACATTTCAACTTCAAAAATTGCACTTAAGCCCCTGCAATTTAGCCTGGAACATGACGGACTCAAGTGAACATTGGAGGCCAAATTGCACATTCAAAACCCATTTTCTCTCTCTCTAATTTCTATTATATAATCTCATTCTTTTAACACAAACAAAGGAGACGAAAAAAAACCTTTGCCACAACGCTGTCAGAGTATCAAATTATTTCAAGAACCCTAAAACCTTTAAATCCTTATTACAAACCCACATCTCACTATTTCTCTAGTAAGGGTAAGGCTGGTTTACTTCTCCAGTAAGAGTAAGGCTGGTTTGATCTCCATGATCAAAAGGGCATAGAATCATTCATACATGTCATATCGGTTTTAACATTAATTTTTCTTCTTATATATTTTCTTTATTTATATTTCATGATATATTGTAATTTATTTAATGTGTTCATGAGATTCAACACTGCAGATTTAGACAGGGTCCCATGCAGGTTCATTACAGAACATTGAGGCTAAAACACTAAATGGCCAAAATAGAACAACCTCCAATGCATGACGAGGCAGACATCCTGAGAAGGTTAAGGGCGTGGGTTCAACAACCACCCCTATTGGTTCTGGTTTTCTTCCTTTCTATTTATCCTTTTACCTATTTTTATTCTTTCTGTTTAAATTTTTTTTCATAAAACTTAACATTTTTCACAAACCTTTGATTTTTCATCCTAAACTAGAATAATTAATTTTAGGTTTTTTTAAATTTAATGTTAGGTTTTAAATTAATTTGTGGTTCATCACCCATCCATGACATTTGCATTATCTTTATTTTCTAACCCTATTTTTCATTGATGTTTCTTCCCCTATCTATTTTTTGGAAAACTTAATTCTTTTTTATTAATCATTAGACATAAATCTTTTTTTCAAAACTAACTTTTTTTAATTAAAATTAGTTAGGTTTTAGGTTTTTTTCTTATTAACCTTTTTTTTCTTTCAAAATTAACCTTTTTTTTAGTTAAAACTAATTAGGATTTAGATATTTTAATTAACTTTTTTCAAAATTAACATTTTTTTATTAAACAATTAGGTTTTAGGTTTTCTTTGTAATTAACCCTTTAATTAACCTTTTTTTAACAAATTAGGATTAGGTTTTTGTTTTAGTTAGTAACTGAATTTTTGACTTTTTTTCATTTATTAATAAATTAAGTTAATTAACTTTTTTATTAAAATTAGTTAGAATTAGGTTTTTTTAATTAACTTAAAATTATTTTCTACAAAAAACACCAAAAACATTAACTTAGAATTTTAGGTATTAATTTTTCCTTAATTTCTTTTTATTTATTCTTTTACATTTTAATTTCTAGAAAAATTGTATAGGTCGCATTATCAATGTAATAGCATAGATTTATCTTTTCTCATATTTTTTTCTAATTATGTAATTGCTTCCGGGTTGTAACAGTAATTAGGATTTAAATTCCGCATTTTATTTTCAGTCCAAAATAATTATGTATCTGTAAACTATAAACTGTCTAGATGTATGGCTAATAGGATTGTATGGCAAGAATGTCTGGAAAATTAAAATGGTAGATCACCTAATGTGCAAAGATTAAATAACTGAAACAAATCATATGCACATATTCACTCCTAGGGTACTCCTCACTTGGTAGCCTCAGAAAACAATGGTCATGTCCCTCGAACGTAGGGATATACTAGTAAAAGACCCTCAATCTAAAAGTCATCATAAAGATCATAGTCCCTTAACGTCCCTCGAGTTGCCTACGAGAAATGATCTTGTCCCTCGATGTTGCCTACGAATATATGATGACAGTCCCTTCGAAATGCTAAGGTATCCTTACATGTTGCCTTCAATGATCATTACGTCCCTTTCGATAGTCCCTCAAATTCCAACGGCGGTGCTACCTATTTCTCAATAGTAGGATAGCGCTGTCTAAAGGAAACAAGAATAGAAACAATTTTTTTTCCGAGTAGGTAGATAACTGTTAGGTACTTGCTCAAAACAAACAAAATTTTTTCACACCAAACACTTTTCAAACAAGTTTTCAAAAACAACTTCGTAACACTCTTGAGCACAGAAACAAGGGTTAAAACGAAGTAAAACAAAAACTTTTCAAAACAAAGCACACACAAGCAATTTAAAAATGAGCAAGTACCTAAGAGCCCATGGAAAACCATGGATAGAAAAGGTACAATAAATGAGCAAGTACCTAAAGATGCTATAATTAAATTACATAAAGAATGACATAATTTAAAGTGCATTAAAGTTAAAGTTAGTACAATAAATTTTAGATTTAGTATGTTAGTTTTCCGATTTGGGATAAATTTAGCGCTATGTTAAGCAATCATAGGCGAACTTATGTAGAAGTCAATACTATACGAGACCAGTGAATAACAATTTATGTGCCATACATGTTAGAGATATGATAGAAACCATACTTCTAAAATATGTAACATAAGTGAAAACAAAGGTGGATCAAGATCTAAGTCAAGGAGATGAGAACATTATGTTAGCTCTGTGATTTTATGATTGACAACAATTTTGGCAAAACATGTTTAATTTGGAAAAACATGTATCACAACCTGATGTTGAGCAAGATGTCATGACATCTAGACCAACAGGTACAACAAAGTCAGCTGTTACTATTTTTGATAGATTTTCTGACAGATGTTGTGACATGTTAAACCAGAACATAATAATAATACAACTGTTTAAATCCTTGAATATTTGATTTTAAAATATGAGATTATGGATGATTCTAGTTTTCTACAGATGCAAGGAAGCAATGATATTTTAGGAACAATGCAAATTTGATTTGGTTTCATAAAAAGGACCTTGGAGACGTTTTAGGAAACTTTGAAGATTTGTTCTTATTTTTGAGGAAAAGATTCTGCAGGTGATTTACAACTAGAAGATTGGATTTGATTGAAGAGTCCAAGCCCATACTGAAAGAGTAAATATAAAGGGACTTAATAAACCTAGAAACTTAAGCATTATCATTACAAAAACCGTGTGTGGTTGAAATAAGGGTTTAGAGTTTTGAGAGTACTTTAGGTGCTTTATATGTTTTTGTATGTCACTCATGTATGTTTTGACACATTAAGGTATACTGATTGTTCATTGTTACTTGGCAATCACTCATAAGATTTTAAGCAAAGAGTTGATTGTGTATCAAGTTATTATTCTCACTCACGAGCTTTTAAGCAAAGAGTTGAGTATTGTTTATTGGAAGTGTAATCTTCTATTTTGGTTCTTGTCACTGGTTTGTGATTGGTTTCATCACTGAGGGGATTTTGGGAAGGGAAAGGGGGGGGGGGGGGGGTTCTCATATCTAGGAGGTTCCTAGGTAGAAATTTCACAGGGTATTGATTAGGTGATAAGTTGTAAAATGAGATTGTTTAGACTTTGAACTAATACTATTATAGTGGATTTACTTCTTGGCTTGGTAGCCCCCATAGTAGGTGATATTACACTGAATTAGGCTAACAATTGATTGTGTCTTTTACCTTCTGCAATTTAATTCTGCATAATTTCTATTTAGGTAAAATTGTTCTGTCAGCAAATGATGTCTTAACATCTGTTTTGACACTGTGTTTATATGTTGGGACACAGTCTTGACATCTACTTTAGAGTTCCAAAATTCCAATTGGAATCAGAGCAGGCACCTTATTCTATTTATTGGGTGAGCTCTAGGAATAATATTTTCTGGTACTATGGATAAGGAAGAAGGATACAACAATAAACCACCTCTGTTAGATGGTTCAATTTATGAATGGTGGAAGGTTAGAATTGTGGATTTTCTGAAATCCATGGATAGAAAATCTTGGAAGGTTGTTTTGAAAGGATGGAGTCATCCTGTTGTTAAGGAAAAAGATGGGAATGAGTCCTTGAAGTCATAAGAAGATTGGTCTAAAGAAGGTGATAAATTAGCTATTAGAAATTCCAAGGCTTTGAATGCTCTATTAAATGGAGTGGACAAGAATGTGTTTAAGTTGATTAATACTTGTACTGTAGCCAAGGATGCTTGGGAAATTCTCAAGACAACTCATGAAGGTACATCTAAAGTGAAGATATACAGACTTGAGCTTCTCACTACTAAATTTGAGAATCTAAAGATGAATGGTGATGAGACCATCCAAGACTATCATATGAAGGTTCTTGAAATAGAAAATGCATTTATTGCATTGGGAGACAATATGTCAGAAGAAAAGCCTTTTAGAAAGATTGTTAGGTCTTTACCTAGGAAATTTGACATGAAAATGACAACCATTGAAGAAGCTCATAACATTAGCAACACGAGGGTTGATGAACTTATTGGGTCACTTCAAAATTTTGAATTGGCTATTAGTGACAAATCTGATAAAAAGAACAAAAGCATAACTTTTGTATCCAATTCTGAAGATAAATAAGGTCAAGTTGATCTGGATACTGATGAAGGACTCTCCAATACCATTGTGTTACTTGGGAAGCAATTCAATAGAATTTTGAAGATAATGGATAGAAGAGGAAGGCAAAATGTCAAGAAAATCTCATCTGACACCAACAACGATGATGATTCTCAAAAGAATACCAAAACTAAAGACAAGTTCAATCAAAGAAAAGGCATACAATGTTATAAGTGTGAAGGTTTTGGTCACATTAGACTAAAATGCCCCGCCTTTCTTAAGAAGAAAAAAAGGTGTTTACTGTATCTTGGTTTGATGATGATAAGTCAGGAGATGGATCTAATTTTGAGACTGTCAAATATGTAAATGCTCTCTCTGGCAGATGGGAAGATGAAGTTTAATTCTGTAATGAAAATGTCCTATATGAAGATTTGTATAAAAAATCCTTAAGATAGTTTAAGATCAGAAAAGGATCATAGTTAATTTGGAGAATGAGAAGAAGGAACTTCTATGCACTGTCTCTCATCTATAAAATGAGGTAACTCTCTTAAATTCAAAACTTAATAACATGAATAAAATGAAGCTAATATGATGAAAGAGGCTGATGATACAGGGGTTAATCATTCATTTGATAATCAACAAAAGAAAAGATTTATTGAAATATCCTTCCTTCTAAAAAGAAAAGAATGATCAACATGTCTAACCACATGTTACAACATCCTGGCAGACATGATGTAAATTTATCCAAATTTCAATCGTCATCTTGAAGATGTCATTGCTATGGTGAGTATGGTAATATAAATCCTTTTTGTTATAAATTGTATGAAGATAAAAAATCTTTAACTCATTCTAAGGCTAGTTAAGTAAGCAAAAAGAGAAGTGTTAAAGATATGCATGTTAATCTTATAGCTCATAATTTATTGAGAGCTTCAAATAGATAAGGGTGGTACTTTGATAGTGGATTCTCTAGACATATGACATGGGTTCATATATTATTAGTGGATATTAGGTCCCAAACCACACGTGCTGTTAGATTTGATGATTGATTTAAAGGAGAAATTAAAGGAATGTGAAAATTGGTGTATGCTGGTTCTCCTAATTTAGAAGATGTTCTTCTTGTGAAATGAGTAACTAATAATATTATTAGCATTAGTCAGTTGTGTGATCAAGGGTTGCTGGTCAACTTCTCCAAGTCAGAGTGTTTAGTCAGAGATGATAAAGATGCTATTCTGATGAAGGGTATAAAGTCTAAAGACAACTGCTATCTATGAGAAACTTAAATATCTGCTTACTTTTCTACATGTTAAATAACCAATGAGAATAATGGGAAGCTATAGAACCAAAAACTTGGACACCTTCATATCAAAAGAATGAAGGAAATCATATATGAAGGAGCCATTAGAGGAGTTCCAGAACTCAAGATTTAAGAAGGGAAAGTCTGTGGTGAGTGTGAAGTTAGGAAGCAAACCATGATATCACACTCAATGTTTCTACATCAGACAACTTCTAAAGTGATAAAACTTCTTCACATGGACTTAATGGGACCAATATAGATAGAAAGCTTAGGGGGAAAGAGGTATGTCTATAAGGTTATAGATTACTTTTCTAGGTTTACATGGGTGAACTTTCTAGAGAAAAATCAAATACCTTTGAAGTCTTCAAAGAACTATGTCAAACTATTCAACAGGAGAAGAATAATGTGATTGTCAAGGTTATAAGTGACCATGACAAGGAGTTAGAGAATAAAAAATTCTTTGATTTTTGTGCTTCTAAAAATATCAACCATGAATTTTATTTCTCCATCACCTCTCAACAAGATGGAATTGTTGAGCAAAAGACTAGAGCTATACAAGAAGCAACTAGAGTCATGCTTCATACTGAGTAGTTTCCATTAGAGTTTTAGGTTGAAGCTATGGATATTGTATGCCACATTCATAATAGAGTCACTTTGAGAGGAGGTACTTTAACTACTCTCTATGAGTTATGGAAAGGAAGGAAGCCTATAGTCAAATATTTTCATACCTTTGGAAGTAAATGCTATGTCTTGATTGACAAAGATAAAAAGGGTAAGAAGGATCCCATAAGGGATGAAGGGGGTATTTCTGGGTTACTCTTCAAGCAGGAATTATAGAGTTTTTAACTCCAGAACTGGAATGACAATAGAATCTATCATCCTTGTAATTGATGATTCAATTACTAAATAAAGGATAGATGTTAAAGACAATGTTGGAACACCCTATGTGCAGACTAACGAGTAAGTAAGGGAGGTAATTTATGAATCCACAAGCATTAAATTAGTGAGTTCTCAACCCAACAAAGGCCTCTCTACTATAGGTCAGATAGAACAATCCAAGGAACTGATTTCAAGCCACCTTAATGAAAAAGATATCACAAAATCCAATAAGAAAATAAAAAATACGTGTCTTGTTTCTAAGCTTAAACCAAGGATGATTTCTATTATTCAAGAAACGAAGATCTTGAATTGCATCATTGAAATCAGTTCTTATGGTGTGCCTTACTCTTTCAGCATGAAAGTATTCTGCAAGACAAAATGGGTCAATAGTACTGATAGATGTTTATCTCTAAGAAACAGTATAATTTCATGTTTCAATAAAAAGCAAATATGTGCTTCTGGGAATACTATTAAAGATGAATGTGGTGGAACAATGAGATGGTTCTCTCAACTGGTATGGATGAAACAGATGTTGAAGGATTATAATTTCAAATATGATGTCTTGATATTATATTATGAATATCTAAGTGATATCAAACATCTCATTCAACATGGCTAAAACAAGAACCTTGATAGTCACAATCAAATAATCAAGAATCTTGTTGGAGGAAATGTTGTTATTCTTGAGCATATGGACAACAAGGAACAACTTACTGTTATGTTTAATCAAATTGAGAACATAAGAACTGGGGTTAGAACTTTCACTATTGAGGAGTTATAACAATTACAAATATGGAGGAATGCAATATTTACTGAATCTTTCCTCTATTATTTGGGAGCATGATAAGCTTATACAAATTTCAATTGATAAAAGATGGAACAAAAGATCTCTGCAAGATAGAAAGGCTGGTTTGAAGGAGACATATTCTAAGGTAGTTACAATGAAGTTCAATGTCAACACTTCTAAAACATGTGACAGCAGGAAGGAATACAAAATGATCTTTAACATGGGCAAGAGATGGAATACCACCTGAAGATGATCAAGATTGTGTCTTTCCATCCATGCTTTTGTTTTTTTTTCCCACTATTATTTTGTGCTTCCATTTGTGTTTATTCTTGTATGAATTGTGTGCTTCCAATTTTTTTTTTACATTTACTCTATTTTTGGGGTCAATTTTTGGCTAAAAAGGGAGAGTAAAGTGTAAGTGTTAATTGTTTGTCTTGATGTCATGTCACATGTCTTGACATGTTGACTAACATTGTGATAGGATTGTACTACTACTAAGGGAAGAGTAGTCTACCGTGTTTGCTTGTTGTATGCAACTATTTAGGGGGAGTATGATTGTCTATCATGCTTATTTATGCTTTTGTTACAACTTCTACTTATATGGTTTATGTGCATGATTTATTACTAGATGTTATGACATCATGCTTGATGTGTTTTATGGAGAATCCTGATGTGAGGATTTTTTTCTTCTTCTGCATCCTCTGATGTGTACTTGGATAATTCATGTTTTGGATTTTTTGATGGTTTAGGTTTTCCCTTTAAGGGGGAGTATTGGTTATGTGTGACATGGGGAGTAATTGACCTGTCTGATTGAACAAGCTCTTGTGCTATGTTGGAGCTATGTGATATGATATCATACCATATGTCTGGACATTTGGCTTCTAGAGTATTGAAGATGGTGATCTGTGACTGCAATGTATCTATGATATATTTTTCTGTTTGTAGATTGTATAAAGTTTACATGTTTTCATTCCTCTCTCCAGAATTACTGTGCCAAGGTTATTTAAGCCAAAATTTTCCAAATGGGGAAGATTGTTAGGTATGTGATTTCATAATTGGCAACAATTTTGGTAAAACGTGTTTCATTTGGAAAAACATGTATCACAACATGATGTTGAGAAAAATGTCATGACATCTGGAGTAACTGGTACTACAGAGTCCACTGTTACTATTTTTGACAAATGTTATGACAGATGTTGTGATATGTTATTCCAGAACATCATAACAGTACAACTGTTTACATCCTTGAAGATTTGCTTTTAAAATATAATATTCTGGATGATTTTAGTTCTCTACAGGCACAACCAAGCATGAATATTTTAGGAACAATTCAGATTTGATTTAGTTTCATAAAAAGGATCTTGGAGACTTTTTAGGAAATTTTAACGATTTGTTCTTATTTTTGGGGAAAAGATTCTGCAGGTGATTTACAACTGGAATATTGGATTTGATTAAAGAGTCCAAGACCATATTGCAAGATTCTATATAAATGGACTTACTATACCTATAAACTTAAGCGTTATCATTAAAAAAACCGTGTGTGGTTAAAATAAGGGTTTAGGGTTTTGTGAGTACTTTAGGTGCTTTGTATGTTTTTGTATGTCCCTCATGTATCTTCTGATACATTGAGGTAGACTGATTGTTCATTGTTACTTGGAAATCATCCATGAGATGTTAAGCAAAGAGTTGATTGTGTATCAAGTTATTATTCTCCCTCATGAGATTTTATGCAAAGAGTTGAGTATTGTTTATTGGAAATGTAATCTTCTGCTTTGGTTCTTGTCAGTGGTTTGTGACTGTTTTTATCACTAAGGTGATTATGGGAAGTGAGAGGGGGTTCTCGTACCTAGGAGGTTTCTAGGTAGAAATTTTATAGGGTAGTGATTAGGTGATAAGTTGTAAACTATGATTGTTTAGGCTTTGAATTAAAACTATTATAGTGGATTTCCTTCCTAGCTTGGTAGCACCTAAAGTATGCGATGTTGCACTGAATTGGGTTAACAATTGATTGTGTCTTTTACCTTTTGCAATTTAATTCTGCATAATTTCTATTTTGGTAAAATTGTTTTGTCAGTAGATGATGTCTTAATATCTGTCTTGACATTGTGTTTTGGTGTTGGGACATTAGTCTTGACATCTGTTTTAGAGTACCTTGAGTGATTAATTGATCCCTTATAGGTATATTTGAAATGATGAAAGTTTATCAAGTACCAACCCAAATTTAACTGAACAAAGATGAATCAATCATCATCCAATTGATCAAAAGAAGAAGAAGAAGAAGTAAGAGATGGAGCAGAGATAACTTGAACAAGAAAGTAAATCTCAAATTGGATCAAAGTCATGGATCAAGTTAGCATCAATATCATTTATTCATTTTAGTGGATTAGGGTTTCACCCCATCAACGCCCAAGATTCAATGAGGTTGATGAAACTTATTATCAAGTAAGCTTAGATCCAAGGCCAACAAGTCAACAAAGTCAAACAACAATTAAAATTAATTAAAACAATTAAAACGCATGTAAAATATATTTTTAAATGGAAATAAATTGAAAAATATTAAAGTCTAATCAAAACATCAAATATAAATAAAGTGATACCATAGAAAAATCAGAAATGGTCTATAATATTTTTAGAAATTTTTTGGTAATTTTAAAAGTCAGAAAACTATTTTTTAACTAATTAAAACAAGGCAAAGAAGAGAAAATTAATGAAAAATAGCAAATCATCAAAATAAAATCTCAAACAAATAAAATCAGATGAAGAAAAATAAAATAGAATTTTAGGAGTAAAAATAAAATTATTATCAATTTTTGAAGTTAAAAGCAATTTAAAATAAAGTAAGAAAATAAAAATAGAAAAGGAAAAAGGGGAAGTGTTAGATCCAATTTCATTAATCTGCATGGAAGATCAGACGCTTCTCAACTTAGGGCGTATGATGGAAAATAGCTAGGAAAATACATAAGATCTGAGAAAAAGGCAAATAATGAAAATATTTCACATGGCGCGCTCTAATTGGTTGGATGATCCACGTGACCATCATCAACCTCCACCATCATGGTTTTGTTCAAAATTAACCAAAAACTCGTGAATATCAAATTGTAACATTGAATGCTCAGACTATCATCATCATGATCATCTTTTCATTGTGAATCTAACCATATCCATCATGCAAATTTATATAAAACGAGCAGAGAGATTTTTATGAAAACTCGTAACATTTTTGAAAATTCAAACTAAAGTTAAATGATGAAACCTCAATGAAATTTAAATCTAAAAGAAGCTTGAGCTTCAGCAGACCAAGGGTTACATCGTGGTAAATAGTTTGAAGTGTGATGAAAAGCTTCTGAAAATGGACTTGGTCAGGGAGATTCAAGGAACCTCAAGGCTTGCTTTCAATTTCTTTAGCTTCAGGGAAGATTAGTGAAGGTTGTAAGAATAAGAAGTGTTTCTACATCTGGCCTTAAGATTTTGATGATAAATTTACATGTTATCTTTGAGAACAATTATATACGCTAATGGTTTAGTTCTAGTGTGTAGCTGCTGCTATAATGTTATGTCTCTGGTATTAAGGCGTGTGACGTCATCAGGTTCTGAGCAGACACTAGTGGAAAGAAACACATGGTTATGTGTTACAGTTGAAGTTAAGATTCTGGAATCCATCTTCTGCAACGTGTCTAAGGAACGCTAGTACAAGAGGTTGTAATCGTGACTTTTTGGTTAAGCTTTGGAGGCCTTCTAAAGCTTTGCTTCTATGTGTTACAAGTTCTGAAGATTATGAAGACGAGGTTCTGCTGAACAAGTTTTGATGATCTGAAGAAAAGAAAGTTCTTACAACCAAGTGCTGAAGACTCTAAAGACAAGGTTATGATGGGACAAGTTCTGAAGACTCCAAGACTTAGTTTCTAAGACCTAAGACAGATTCTTCTACAAACAAGATTTAACGTTCAACATTTAAATATCCAAAGCCTCTGAAGATAAGAAGAAGTTCAAAATGGTTAACGTGTGATGGTGTACAAAAGGTACATAAAGTAGTCTATGACCTCTACCCTCTAGGGTGGCGTGAGGACAATTCTTTTTGTACTATACTATAACCACTCTCATTATGACTGTTGAGAATCAACAACTAGATTTTCACTTACCTTTATACCCTTTCAACTGATCTCTTTTACAAGCTATAAGAGGAAGACTTGGAAGTTGAAGAAAAGTAAGAATCAACATTACACAAAATATATCGAATTAAATCAAGCTCATGAAAAAATACACCAAAGCATTGTGCAACCCTTTAGAGAAAATCTGCCGTGTATAGTTTGTAAATAAGCGAGGAGTTGTTACTCGTATCTTTCAGTAGAACACTTAGGTGTTTTTTTATACTGAAAAGTCTGTGTAATCTGCTTAAAGAGAAGCAATCTGTAATGTAATGAAAGTACTCAAGTGTTGTTGAATGATACCTTGAGAGACCGAGTGAAGGTCAGATCTCAAGAATACTCTTGCTACGGTTTGAGTAGATTTGCAATAAGGATCAATATAATTATTGGAGGTGCCAATAAGGTTGATCAGACTTATTGTGGGTTGTCTTTAATCAGTTAGGTTATAGTGGATTAAGTCCTTGTTGTAGGCGAAATCATCCTTGAGGGGGTGGACTGGAGTAGCTTAGTTAACATTGAACCAAGATAAAAATAACCGTGTTCATTTACTGTTAGGTTTTAAGCTAACTTATTCTGTCACCAACAAAAAGATTTTTTTGGTGAAACCAATTCAAACCCATATTTCTTGTGTTTCTCACACCTTCAAAGGTGTTTAAATCGAAAATGTGGATTGAAAAGCTTGGGAAATATGAAAAAGAACTTGGAGAGTTTGAGTGTTTGAAGTGATCGAGCTTGTTTGGGTATCAAAAGCTTGTGAAATCAATGAGGTAAGGTTTCTATTTTTAGGAGAAGTGAATGAAATACTGATGGAGGGTGAATGATAAGAATTGGAGGGAGTTCGTGTGCACCCTTGATGATGAGAAAAGTGTGAGTTGCATTGCTCAACCAATTCTTGCATTTTTAATGCTACACAACTTATGGAAGCTTTGTAAACTTGATTAGACACGAAATTTAACTTTAATTTGACCTCTAATTGGAATTAAGATGATTCAAAAATATGACCAAAGTAGAAACTTTATCTTTAAGCAACCATTTTCAAATTCAAGGGGCATCATGCACATGGGGCTTTTTGATTCGATTACTTTTGCAATTGGTAGACAACACCGCAAAGATAAAAATGTGCCAAGAAAATGTCAGAACAAGAGTTGGTTCTGCAATAATACCTCTGAGTTTTGATGATAACAACGAGTATGTTTATATGAACAATTTTGGTACTCTAATGTTTGTTATTTTTAGAATTTAACAAACAAGTTCTACTTCTGATGAAAGGTGCTTCCAAGACATTAGAAGAGACCGAGTTTCGCTTATGCGCTACACAAGTTCTAATGAATAGTAGCAAACCACTTCAGAAGGCTCTGAAGTTTGGACTCTGATACTCGGTCAAGAAACCAAGTTCTGAAGCTCTGAAGATAGAAGTTCTGATGAACAGCCAGATGCTGAAGACTTATGTTTCTAAAAAATAAAGGGTTCTGAAGACCAAGTTTTGAAGAATCTGAAGACGAAGTTCTGAACACTCTAAAGACTTGAAGTTCTAATGACCCAAGTTTTATTTTATTTCTTCTAACTCATGCTCAATCAGAAGCCTCTGGAGTAAAAAAGATAAGAAGATAAATATTACGTGGGACAACAGTACATGGTACAATTAAAACATTTCATTCCACTACCATGAAGGACGAATGCGTTGTACGATCTTGTCCCCCACGTAGAATAAAGCTGCCAACTTTCTAGAAATTCCAGAAATTACGTCCAACGGATATGTTATTTTATTGGCTATATATATGCTTGAAGACCAAAGGAAAAGGCTTCTAATTCACGTTCTCTCATAAGACTGTTCATAGAATTCCTATTTTCTTAAGTCTATTGTTCTTGAAATATTATTTACTATTAGCTTGTGTAGAATCAAATCTATTGTAAACAAATCTTTTTCAAAGTGTTGTTTGATTGTGCCTTAAGGGACCGGTTGGTCAGAATCCTTAAGAAGTCTAAGATTAGTGGGTCTTAGAGGTTGTACGTGAGTCACTTGTAGTTAGCTTGTGCATTGTAATAATTTGTGTGATTATTGGATTAAGACCTTGTTTGGTAAGGCGAAATCACTTTGGTGGATGGACTAGACTAGCTTGATAGTTTTCAAGTGAACTAGTATAAACATAACTTGTTCTTTCCTTCTTGCATCTTTAGCTTTGTTACCAATAGTGAAGGAAACTTTTTAAACAAGGGGATTATTTTTAAGAAAAGTATTTTATTTAAAAACCAATTCAAACCACCCTTTATTGTGTTTTTCACACCTTCAAAAAGTTTTCATTTGTATACTTGATTCAAAAGTTATGGCATGTTGAAGTTGGCAAAAAAAATCTAGCTATGTGAACTTGAAAAATTCTAAGTACAAATGCTTCAACATGACTTGTAATGTTCCAATGAATTACATGCCTTTCCAAGCAAAATTTAAACTTAACCATTGAAGATAACTTGTAGAGGGAATCAAGGTGAGTATTGTGAAAAAAAATGAGCTCCCTATGATAAAAATTGAGCAAGTTATGATTCCTGAAAGTTGGGTAAAAATAATTTAGAAATAGGTCAAAATTTCACTAAATCCACAAATGACCTATAATATCTTAAAACTTTTGATGATCTTACTCATATAATTAGTTCTTGACTTGTAAAGATAAGTTATATAGTATGTCAATGAGAGTCATATTCAAAAAGAACCATTCCAAAATGTTGAATAATGAAGGAGTTGTGGTCTTGTGAACTTTGACTTGAAAACTTGCCAAGTTAGGTCAAACCACTTTGCATAACTATGATAATTTTGATATTTTTTTTTGCATTTAAAAGCATGATGAGGCTCATATGAGCTTAGAACGATTAAACCTTGATTGAATTTGATTAGACATGGCCACACTTGAGGCTACTTGATGATGAAGGCATGGAAATAAACACATGAACCTTTGACCAATATTGAGGAATAAACAACCAATCCTTGGGGAATTATTGATCAATAGAGATTGAATGATGTTTTAAGATGATATGAACTAAAATTATATGTCAATCACTGATGCATAAGTCCTTGAGAATCAACGTTGACTACACTTTGACTTTGATCTGATGAAACCCTAGCTGAGGGAATTTGTTTGATCCACTTGGTTCACACTTGTGTTTGCAAAACAAACAAAAGAAAATAAAAAATATTTTTGTATTTTGATTAGTAATTAGTAAGACATAAAGCATGTATAAACAAAAGTTTAAGATTTATAGTAGGATGCTTGGTGATCCCACAAAGGCAAGCCTAAAGAGGAGAGGGAAAGCAAAGGTTAAGAGGCAACCCCCTAGTTGTGATCTTGATGTGTTTGCAAAGATGAAAAATGATGGGGGATCTTAAGCGTAAAAACTAGGGTATAACAACTACCCTTATTTAAGTGTTTTCTATTTGGAAATATAAAGGTTAAAATCTTTATCTCGACGTGATTGAAGATACTTAAATACAAAAAAAAAACTCAATTTTTGGCCCTAAGATGTCATGAAATGTTTATGATTATGGACACTAAAAGGAAAACTCTGCAGGGGGATATAAGACACCACTGGGGAATAAAAGAACATATACAAGACTATAAATGAAAACTTTATGGGAAAGAGGATTCAACCAGGAAAATAAATCATTGGGTGAACGACATAACTCTAGGGAAACTGTGTAATGGTGAAAACCAAAATCATAGACATAAAAGCAATTAAATATAAATCCACTGGGGAAAGGCTCAAATATATTTGGGACCAACCCAAAGAGGATGAAGTTTAAATCTATTGGGAAAAATTGATCACGAGTACTCTCAATAAGGGGGAATTTGGGAACAAGTGACCAGGGATATTCTTGAATCAACTAGATGCATTCTTCATGCTAAATATTTGCTTCTATACTTTTTGGCTGAAGCCGTGAATGCTGCTTGCTACATTTATAATAGGGCCACCTTAAGAAGAAATTCTTCAGTTACTCCTTATGAGCTATGGAAAGGAATGAAGCATAGAGTCAATTATTTTCATATCTTTGGAAGTAAATGCTACTACTTGACTGACCAAGGTCAAAAAGTCAAGAAGAATCCCATTAGGGATGAAATGATGTTTCTGGGTTACACTTCAATGAGTAGAACTTGTAGAATTTTTAACTCAAGAATTGGAATGTCTTTGGAATTGATCAATATGATAGGTGATGATTCAGTTGATAATGAGAAAGAGGATGTCAGAAACGATGTTGGAACATCTTATGTGCGAACTAATGAAGCACTAAGAGACGAGGCTTGTGAATTCACACTCACTGAGTTAGTGAATTCTCAATCAAGCACATGTTTGTCTGGTGAGGGACAGATAGAACAATACATGGATCTGACTGCAAGTTACCCTGATAAAGGTAACATCATTGAAGTTAACTAGGAAACATTAAATACAGATGGATGTGTTTCTTTGAGGGAAACAAGATAAAGTTTATCTGAACTACTATTGAAGAGATATGATGTCAAGAGAGATGTCATGACATTTTATAGAGAAGATCTTAATTCTTTCAGATATCTCATTCAACATGACTGGTACGAGGATCTTGGTAGTTGCAAGCAACTGATAAGGAATCTTATCAAAGAAAATGACAATACTCTGGAGCATATGGACAACAAGGAACAACTTGCTGTTATAAAAATAGTGGGATTAGAACTTGTACTATTAAGGAGTTATAAAAATTACAGATATGGAGGAATGCACATAACACTGCATCTTTCCTCTATACTCTAAGGCATGACATGCCTGGAAAAATTGCTACTGAGAAGGGATGGAAGGAAGGTATTTTATAAAACTGTAGGACTGGCTACAACACCAAGAAATGTAGGAGGATATTTGATAGGGGCAAGAGGTGGAAGACCAGCTAAAGCTAGCCAAGAAGGTGTGTTTCTATATGTGTGTTTCCACTTGGTGTTCATGCGTGCTTCCATCTGTGGTATTGCTTGTTTATGTTTCCAGTTGTGTTTTTACTTGAGTGCAATATTTTTTGTTGTGCTGTGTTTCTGTTATGTACATTTACCCTGTTTCTTTTTGTAGTTATTTTGGCTAAAAAGGGGGGGGGGGGAAGTAAAGTGTTGTGTCCTGATATTACATCACATGTCTTGACATGTTGATTTAGCATTGTGATAGGACTGTGTGTTACTGCTTTTGGTAGAGTAGTTATGTGTTTTTGATTGCTCATGCAATCATTCAGGGGGAACATGAGCGTTCATGCTTGTGTATGCTGAAGTTGTTGTTGCTGCTTCTGCTATTCCACTGTAGGTGCTCTGGTGTTGGTTTTGACCTTAAGGGGGAGAACCTATTTTATGTATAACATGGGGTATGTTAATCTGTCTGATTATACAAGCTTCTTGAATTGTGTTATCTTTACTGAGTTTACATGGTTTCATGTAACTCGTGTTTGAGGTTTTATTCTTCTCTTCAGAATATTTGGGTTTTGGTTGTTTTAGCCAAAATTTTCCAAAAAGGGAGATTGTTAGATCTGTGATTTTATGGTTGACAATAATTTTGGTAAAATAAAGAGTTGACAAAAACTTGATCAAAACATGTACTACAACCTAATATTGAAAAAAGATGTCATAACATCTTGACTAACTGGTACAACAAGATCTACAAATACGTTATTTGACAGATGGTCTAGCAGATGTTGTAACATGTTACAACATAACATCTTGACAATACGCTGGATATATATCCTTGAAGATTTGATTTGAAAATTTGAGTATATTGAATATTCTGGACTCATAACTGGCACATACAATCAAGGATTTTATTAGAAACAAGAGCAAATTTGATTAGTTTCTAAAAAGGATCATTGATACTTTTTAGGAAACATTTATGAGATTTTTTTCTATTTTTATGGAGAGGATTCTGCAGGTTTTGGGAGCTGCTAATTGGATTTGATTGAAGAGTCCAAGCCATATGCAAAAGTCTATATAAGGAGTCGTCCAAGGCCTAGTTTTTTAAGCATAGTTTTTATTGTAAAATCTTGTGAAAAATAAGGATTTAGGGTTTGATAGTCCTTAGGTTCTTCGTGTGTTTGTTTGTACATCCTCATGTATCTTTGACGCATTTGAGTTGACTAATTGTTACTTGCTTTTCAAGTTATTTTTCTCCTCGAAGATTTTAAGCAAGAGTTAAGTATTATTCTTAGTGAAGCTTTTAAGAAAACCAAGTATTACAATTTAGAAGTGTACTTTTCCTGTTTGGTTTCGAGTCACTGTGATTGTGGCTTGATTATAGACTGTCACTGGGATTGGGACATGTCTTTTATCATTGTTGTGATTGGAAGTAAGTGGGTTCTCTTATCTAGGAGGTGCCTAGGTAGAAGTGGCATTGGGTAGGGATTAAGTGAGCGGTGTAAAATGAGATTGTTTAGCTCTAAATTAATACTGCTAATAGTGGATTTTCTTCCTGGTTTTGTAGCCCCCAAAGTAGGCGAGTTTGCACTGAACCGGGTTAATAATTCTTTGTGTTCTTTTACTTTCTGCAAGTTAT
Source organism: Vicia faba (assembly GCA_948472305.1). Classification (NCBI taxonomy): domain Eukaryota; kingdom Viridiplantae; phylum Streptophyta; class Magnoliopsida; order Fabales; family Fabaceae; genus Vicia; species Vicia faba. Next base: position 955,033,488 of record OX451740.1, read on the forward strand.
AATTCTAGTGAGTTGTTATCTTGTTTTCTATTCTGTCAACAGATGTCATAACATTTGTTTTGACATTGTGTGTTGTTAAGACATTAGTCTTAACTTTTGATATTGTGTGTGCCAGAATTTTAATTGGCATCAAGAGTAGACACCTTATTCTATTTACTAGGTGAGATTTAGGGATATATATTTTATAGAACTATGGAGAAAGAATTAGGATATAACAACATACCACCTATGTTGGATGGTTCTAATTATGACTGGTGGAAAGTCAGGAGGGTAGCTTTTCTAAAATCTATGGATAACAAAGTATGGAAGGTTATTTTAAAAGGATGGAAACATTCTGTTGTGTAGATCAATGACAAAGATGGAAAAGAGATTGAAACTGACACAATTAAACCTGAAGAAGAGTGGAAATACAATAGTGATAAAGAAGCCATTGGAAATTCCAAAGCTTTGAATGCTATATTCAATGGAGTTGACAAAAACGTGCTCGGGCTGATTAATACCTGTATTGTGGCCAAGGAATCTTGGGAAATTCTCGAGATAACTTATGAAGGTACTTCCAAGGTAAAGATTTCAAGACTTCAGCTTCTCACTTCAAGATTCGATAATTTGAAGATGAATAATGATGAGACAATTCAGGAATATTAGATGAAGATTTTTGAAATTGCTAGTGCATCAAGTGCCTTGGGAGAGAAGGTACCAGAAGCAAGGCTGGGCAGAAGAGGATGACCATATGTCAGGGACGTATCATCTGACATTAGTAATGAAGAAAAACTTCAGAAGAACACCATGCCTGAAGAAAAGACCAATCAAAGCAAAGGCATTCAATGTTATGAATGTGAAGGGTTTAGTCACATCAAACTTGAATGTCCCACTTTTCTCAAGAGGCAGAAGAAGGGATTTATAGTGTCTTGGTCTAATGATGATGAATCAGATAATGAGGCTAACAATGAATTTGCGAATCTGGTGTTGGCTCTATCTGGATGATGGGCAGGTAAGGTGGGAGCTTAAGATGATAGTAAGGATCTTGATACTTCCTTTGAAGATACTTGTAACATGTTTGGAGCAAATATCCAAACAAAGAAAGATCCGAGTGAGATCATAGCTGACTTGGAAGATGAAAAAAAGAGGCTTATGTGTACTGTATCTCATCTTTACAATGAGTTAAATCTCTTAAGTTCCAAGATTAATAATACGTCAGTCTCATTGAAAAGTTTGGACGAGGAAGCTGAGATTATAAAAGAAACTGGAGAATCATCATGTTTAATCACATGTTACAACATTCTAGCAGACATGATCAAACATTGTCTAGAATTTAGTCATCAACTTTGATATGCCATTATTGTGGTAAGCATAGTCATAGAAAGTCCTTCTGCTATAAACTACATGGAGACCAAAAATGTTCAGTTCATTCTAACGCTGAGCATGTGAGCAAAGAGATAAATTTTGGTAACAGGGATGTTAACAAATAATGCTCTAGACATAGGAAATGAGTTTAGAATGTATGGCTAGATATTAGCTCCCATCTCACTGGATCTATATGTTTTGGTGATGGGCTCAATAGTAAAATCAACAAAGTTGAGCTGATGAGTGCTGGTTTGCCTAATTTGAAAGATGTTAGCATTATTCAAGATAGAAGGTCCAATGACACTGTAATCCCAGGGAACCTCTGGTAGAGGCCTATTCTTCTTATTCAAAAATCAGTAAGTATGAAGTAATGTTATGACACTAGAAACTTGGAAATATTTATTTCAAAAGAATGAAGGAAATCATATCTAAAGGAGCCATTAGAGATATGCCAGATCTCAAGATTGAAAAAGGGATAGTCTGTGGTGAGTATTATTTCAAGACTCAAGCAATAATGTCACACAAAATGTGGCAACTTCAGACTACTTCCAGAATTTTGGAACTTCTTCACATGGACTTAATCGGACCAGTTCACGTTGAAAGCATGGGTGGTATATAATATTGAAATTCTGGCATGCACACAAAAGCTGTCAAGACTGATGTCTCAACGTACAAGAAATGTCACGACAGATGTTATAACATCTGTTGACAGAACAACAACAACAATAATGAAAAAATATAAGTTGCAAAAATATAAAGAACAAAATGATATGTTAAGGCTAACTTACCTACTCTGGGGGATACCAAGCCAGGAAGGAAATCCACTATTAACAGTATTAATTCGAAGCTAAACTAGTCCTAAGTTTACAACTTCTCGCTTAATCCCTACCCAGTGCAATTTCTACATAGGCACCTCCTAGATATGGAAAATCGACATCCCACTTCCAATCACCGCAATGATAAAAACTCCCAGTCACGGGGAAAACAGTTCCAGTCCCAGGAACTGTAACGAAACCAAAACAAGAAGAACACACTTCCAAGTTACAACGACTTAGCCTTGCTTAATAGCTTTGACCAAGAACAAAACTCAACTCTTACTTCACAACTTTGAGGAGAACAATAACTTGACAAAATAGTCCAGCACAATCATTCAACTCAAATGCATCAAGTGATGCATAAGGACATACAAAAAATAGGGATTTTCCCGAAGAACACTCAGACCCCAAAAGTGACAAAATACGACTTCCACTTATTTTAAGATTTCTTAATGATATTAGGTCTAGGTAGTTTCTTTAAATACTACTCAACAATTCTTGGGCCTTGCAGCTGCGCCCAAATATACCTTGTTGTCCACACCGAGGATTGCATAAATTTGTGCAAGAAAATCTCCATGAATCTTGGAACAAAACACAAAGTTTCCTAATTAGTCTCAATCAACCAATTATAGCAACATGTGTACAACTCGAGATATTATTTGTTCCAGATTTATAATTCTTGACCTACAATAAATCAGTGAGATAAAACTAACTTAAATCTTACAGAATCAATTAATGATCTGTCAAGAAAAAACCAAACTGCAGTACCACCTGCATCAGACCAAGATGTCATGACATTGTCTTTGACATCTGGCTGAAAATCACATAACAACAAACCTGTTATGGAAAATCATGTTTTGGCAAAAATTATGCCAATCTATAAAACATGGTACTAACAGTCTCCCCCTTTGGAATTTTTTTGGCTTAAACACTCTTAGCACAAAAGATCTAGGAGAGAGGAATACAACCACAACCAAAACAAACTGCATAAATTTATACATATCAGAGTGCAATAGCTACATATTAGACATGTATACAACTCCCCATATCACACATAATAAGTTCTCCCCCTCAAGGAGAAACCCGTATTAGAAGAGGAATTCTGAGAAACAGAATTCTTAGCATACATAAACACAAGATATTGAAACATCTGCTAAGAAATTCTCACTGTATACAAATAGCTACATTAGTAGCAGCAGCAAAAGCACACATGCAGCAACATGAAACATTATTCTCCCCCTAAATAGTTTCTAGAAGCAACCATAACTAACACACACTTTAGTCCCCCTTTTAAGCTAAAATCTTGACAAAAAGAACTAGAGTAAATGTACACAAGGCATACAAACATATGGAAACACAAGATGTAAAAGCATATATTGCATGTAGTCAATGTATCAAACATGGAAGCACAAATGGAAATAAACAATTTGCAAGCATCAGATGGAAGCACATAAACTAGGTTGAAGCACACACAATCTAGAATCCACAGTTCCTCAAAAATTAAGACACCAAGGTCACTCCTAAGCTTTTAAAATTGATTTGCATCCAAAGCTTTGGTGAAAATATTAGCCAATTGTTTTTTAGTGGCTATATGCTCTAAAGTGATCACTTTATCTTCAACAAGATCTCTGATGAAATGATGACAAATATCAATGTGCTTAGTTATGCTATGCTGAATAGGATTTTTAGAAATATTGATAGCACTAAGATTGTTTTAGTATAATGTCATAACATCCTGACAGACATTATATTCCTTTAACATTTGTTTCATCCACACCAGTTGCGAGAAACTACTCCCGTATATGATATATCTAGCTTCAGTTGTAGACGAAGACACACAATTATATTTTTTACTAAACCAAGAAATCAGGTTAGTTCCTAAGAAGAAACAAACTCCTAAGGTGAATCTTATATCGTCAACACTTCCTGCCAATTCTGCGCCGCAGTACCCTACCAACATGGAATTTGATCCATGAGAGTATAACATACCATAGTAACTTGTACGATTGGTGTACTTAAAGATCCTCTTTACTTGATTAAGGTGATTGATCTTTGGTTCAACTTGATATCTTGCACAAACCCCAACAACAAAGGTGATATCAGTTCCGCTAGCTGTAATATACAACAAGCTACCAATCATGCTTCTATATGAGCTTTGATCAACAATAACACCTTTGTCATATTTTGTCAATTTCAAATGTATAGGTGCAAATGTCCTTTTATAACTAGCATTTTCCAATCCAAACTTCTTGACTATATTTTTTGCAAACTTACTTTGAGAGATAAAGATATAATCATCCATCTGTTTAACTTGAATACCAAGAAAGTACATCAATTCACAAACCAAACTTATCTCAAATTCTGACTGCATTTGTCTAACAAAATGTTGGACCATATGATCTGACATTCCTTTAAACACTATGTCATCAACATAAATTTAAGATATCACGAGTTTTCCATATTTCCCCCTAACAAACAAGGTCTTGTCTATCCCTCATTTTATGTATCCCTTGTTGACAAAAACTTATGTCAACCTTTCATACCAAGCCCTAAGAGCTTGCTTTAGACCATAAAGGGCATTTTTTAGCTTGAACACATGATTTGGATAGGTAGGATAAAAAAATCCCTTAGGTTGTTCAACGTAAACCTCTTCATGAAGATACCCATTTAGAAAGGCACTTTTCACGTCTATTTGAAACAGTTTAAACTTCAAAAAGAAATTTACTCCTAATAACAGTCTGATTGATTCAAGCCTAGATACTGGATCAAAGGTTTCATCAAAGTCTAGCCCTTCAATCTGAGTGTATCCCTGTGCTACAAGTATCTCGTTATTCCTAGTAACCACCCCACTTTCATCAATATTATTCTTGTAGACCCACCTTGTTCCAATGACATTTATCCCATCAGGTCTTGGAACCAAATCCCAAACTTCATTCCTCTTGAATTAATTTAGCTCGTCTTGAATGGCATTGATCCAAAACTCATCAGTTAATGCTTCCTTCACATTTTTGGGTTCAATTTTTGAAACAAAGCAAGAGTTAAAAACCACTTCCCTTGATCTAGTAATGACCCCTTGATTAGGGTTACCTATAATAAGTTCTTTGGGATGATATTTCTGTATTTTGATAGACGACCCCTTACTGACTTGATTACTATCTCTTTCAACATTAGTATCCTCGGCCTCTACATAGTCTTTTTCCTCATCTTAAGACTCATTATCCATCTGGAAAGATGTTCCAACATTGTCTTTAACTTCAACCATAATTTATGTGGTTGAATCATCATGTAGCGGTAGAAATGTTGAGACTAAGACATTAGATTAACTTAACTCGTACAGATCAAATAAAAATCGACATCGCACTTTATTGTTTCCCAAGGAAATCGGAAAAGAGCCAATAAAACCAAAAGTACGGGGAGAATCTAGGGCAGGGGTTTGTTATGCAAAGGGAAGGTATTAGCATTCTAAACATCTACGGTACTCTGCAGGAACCTCTTTGAAAATATGTGTATTTTGGCTATAAAAGGTGTATACAAAATAAGATGGTGGAGATGAGAAAACAAATATTTTTTACAATTTTTCACCCGCCGTGGTTTCAAACCTTTAGTTCCTACATACCACCTTCCATGCAATAGGGGATCAGGGTACTCGCAGTTCACTTCATAAATTGTAAAACACATGTGTGTTGGTTAATTTTAAGAGAAGAGATATCATCGTCATATCTGAGTGGAAAACATACTTACTACCCACAATTATGAGAAAGGAGCATTTACATCATCTCAAAGTGGAGGGTATAACTTGAATTTAAAATCCATCACTCAACACCCAAGTGAAAAATAGTTCTCTTTACTACATATCGTAGAAGTATAGTAGCTTGCGTCACTACAAGAATTGACAAGAGTCTAATCTTTTGAGAAAAGTTTTAAAGTAAAAATCCAAAGTGGAAAAATGGTTTTAATGAGGTTAATTGACTTTTAGTCTTAAAAAAATGTCAAAGTATGATTAAATTGATTAAAGTTTGATTTAAGAAAAGATTTTGAAAGTGCATGGACCTAAGTCCAAGTTTATTATGAAAGCAGTTCAAGTTAGAAAAGAAGAAGAGTTTTGAAAATGAGGGAGAAGATTTTTAAAATTAAAGAAGATAGGAGGAGATGAAGGGACTATCCTAAAGCAAAAGGTTGTTAGACGATGTGACAGATCTAAGGGGGGGGGGGGGGGGGGGTTGAATAGATCCCTTTAAAAAATTTGTGTGTTTTGTAAAATTGTTTTTATCAGAGAGTGACAACCCTGAATCTGATCGTATAAACTTTACGTATTGGAAAGATCAGATATGCGAACCAACTTGATGAAAATGATGAGAATAGAATCACAATTAAAAATGAATATGATGATCTCTTTAGAAAGTTTAACAAGGTGTAAGTTATTACCAATTTGTTACGGAGAAGATAAAGCAAATTTGTGAGTTGTAAATTCACCAAACACTTGGTGTACGTACTACACACGGTTTGGTTATAATCAAATTGTAGTGATTATAACGATTCGAATGAATGCTATGTGAGTTTTAAATTTTAGTTTATCACTGTAGTTATCTTGTATGAAAGAGAAAGTTGATAACTCACAAATTTAAGCAGATAGAAATCAAATGCAAAAAACTAAAATGGACACGGTATTTGTTAAGGCAGTTCACCCTATCGTCCTCGCGTGGGCTACTCTACCCCCAATTCTAGAATCTAGAATTAGGATATGAAATTAATTTTGCAAAGTTTGTAAGAGAAGATACAATCATCACAATTCAAAATCACTTGATGAATCTTATATGTTGCACTCCTCTTCCCTTGATTCCAGATGAATCAAGTATGCCAAATCCTGAACAAACACTCCTTCTACCTTGAATGGTTTTGTACTCAAGAAAATTTGGCCCCAAATCTTTCTTCACAATCATCCAGTTACCGTTACCCGATTGAACACTCCACGGTCTTCCAATCCCTTAGCTCGGCTGAATTCAATGAAGCAAAGATTTGTGATAAAACCCCCAATTTTGGAGGACAAAACCCCAATGGTTTTATTCAAGAAAAAACCCACAAGGATCTCTACCCAAATCTGAAATTGCACTTTCAATTCGAACGTTATCAACACAATCCCAAGAACTTGATCAACAAAAATGATTGTGTGTAGTTGTTGATAATTGATGAGAGGTTGAAGATGAAGAGAACTATTGTGTATATCTTTCACTTTTTTCTTGTTATATGTAAAACATAAGCCAAAACAATATTTATAAGTTATTCCCATGATGTAACAACATAGCAGAAAAATGAGACAATTTAGCGATGCATCAACTCATGCAGGGTATATAGAAGGCGTGCGTCTTCCCGAGCGAGAGAGATGTTGAAATTCCTTCAGTCATGCGCCGACTCATTATTTTGATGCGCCGACTCATGTTTTCCAAGAACTATGCATCAATGCATAGAGAAGGCGTGCGCCTTCCCGAGTGAGAGAGGTTTAAATTCCTTCAGTCATGCGCCGACTCTTTCCCTGATGCACCGACTCATGTTATCCCAGAACCATGCGTTGATGCATAGAGGAGGCGTGCGCCTTCCCGGATGTTTCCAAGCCAAAATCTTCTTCTCATGAGCCGACCTAAGGATCCATGAGCCAGCTCATGCAGTCAGTTTTGAGACAAATGCTTGTTTTTGATGTTTCTCACTTGCACCTATTTGAAGCAAGACATATTTGCACAGATATGTTTTTGACAATTAAAACTCAGTTCTTTCACTTTTGCCCTCACATACTCCCCCTTTTTGATGATTGAAAAAACCGCAAATATGAATCATCTTGCAAGTCATCCAATTACCCCCCCCCCCCCTGAGATATTGCATATTTCTGTTGTGGCTGTATTCCTTTCCTTCTCCCCCTTTGACAACATCAAAAATAAACAAGGACATGGATTAAGAGAACCAAAAACATAGAGTGACCAATAAAGAGCACAAACTAACATACACACAATATGAAGCAAGTGAAAAACAAAAATAGAAGCAATAACCAATAAAGTAAAACAATACGATGTTCATTGTTACAAACCCAAAATAAAACACAAAGTAGTACGGAAAGTAAAGTAGTTTAATATAAAACCAAGATAACATAAGCATAATGAGCAATAAATAAAGTTCCAAGCATTGACTAATGTTGTTGTTCCTCATTGTCTTGTGGTTGGTTTGGTGGAAAGAGAGCCATGAAAGCCGACTAAAAGTTTGCCAGGTTTGAGTTTTGTGTTACCATCATTTCATGAAGAGTATTATATCGGTGGTCTTGGAGGCTAGCATATCATTAAATTGAGTGTTTTGAAGGTTGACTCTTCCAGCAAGATTGTTAATTCTTTTAGTTGCTAATGCCATGTCTTCATGATGGTGGACGTGCATTTCCTCAAGTTTGCGCATCACTTCATCATAGGATCTATGAGGCTCATGGTCATCATTGCCATTGTCGGTTTCTTCCTCCTCTTCAGCACTTTCTAGATTCTCAGTATCAACTTCATCGCCCTCAGCATCTTACATTTCATCATCCTGTCCAACATCTTCATTTTGAACCATTATCGAGTTAGACTTCACAAAGTACCTGTACTTACCAATCTGGGGATTCCATTGATGACCCATAAGTGCGAGAGTTTTGGAGGTAAAATCTGAATCTGGCAGAATAGGTGTATGTGAAATACCAGTAAGATCAAGGTTTGCTTGACTGAGAATTCCATGAATGAATGATGGATACCCCAAGGCAGATCCTCTAGTGGAATCCCTTAATGCAAATAATCAGCTAGTGATGTAATACGGCCAATTTATCTTAATTTTGTTTAGAATTGCTCAAATTAACATAACCTCAGGTTGATCAATACGGGATAACCCACCCTTTTTGGGGCGAATTATTCTTGACACAATCCATTGTATAATTCGAGCCAGAGGAACCAATTGACCTATTGTGACAGTTTTTGGAAAAGCAATACTTTATACAAAATTCTCAGGATATGGTCGTTTTAACATGGAGTTCAAGGCATGTTTGAAGTCATAGTCTATAGGAAGCTTAGTGTCGGTGATTTTAATAGTATCAGTGTCAACAGGGAACAACTCAAAAGTTTTCCAAATTTCATCATCTACATTGACAACCTTATCAGCGATTCTGTATGAAAATTGATGATAAGAGAATTTACCTTGTATACCCACATAGAATACCTTGACGAGTGCCTCATTGTAGTCTCCATCCAACTCAAGGAATGGAAACACCTTTTGATGGTACAACAATTCCACCACATCTGAGATGTGCAGGCATTTGAGAGTGTTACAGAAGGCACATAATTTCCTAACCAACCTACTTCTAGCAAACTTTTCATCATATTTTTCAGTGAGATCGGAAGGAAGAAATGACATAGGAGTAACCTGAGTTTGATTTGAAGAGCTACTCTGATACTCCTTTTCTTTGTTGCCCTAGAAGCCATGGATGAAGGTTTGGAGAGATTTGGAGTTGAAGTGACACAATGGGTTTTTAGGGTTTTAAGATTTTGAGAGGGAGGCCAGATGAGGGAAGAACAACACAACAAAAGGATGCATACAATTTGAGCCATACAATATAAACTAGGGTATGATGGTCTGGAAAGCCGCGACATATCAACCTATGCAGGGATGCGTCGACGCATTCCAGTAAGATAGGCGTAAATGAGTTTATCAATCAGGCGTGCACCGACCGATCAGAATTTTAGGCCGGCTCATGTATGCAAATTTTTGAAATTTCTTATATTTCATGGCATGTTGGTTTTGTAGACATTAATTGAACATAGTAAACAAGTACGCATGCACAGAAGCAATAACATACAACGCATTTAATTATTTCATAGCACTCATATTTAAGCAAAATGATCACTAATGAGAAAGAGTAGGAAGGATATTACCGAACATATTCGAATGACACGATGCCCTCACATGTCGCCAGCCCAAGATGATATTCACGAATCGTAGAGACACAAAGATAAATAAAGAAAATACAACTCATTTGAGTTGCGATCTATCCAAAATATCAAGGACACCGAGTTCCCTACGAATGTGAAAGAATGGTTCGGTCGCAAGTGGTTTTGTAAAAATATCGGCAAGTTGATTTTTGGTATCAACGTGCTCAAACACAACTTCACCTTTCTCTACTTGATCCCTAAGGATGTGGTGCCTAATTTTAATATGTTTAGTGCGCGAGTGTAGAACTAGATTTTTGGTTAGATTGATGGCACTTGTGTTATCACAAAATATTGGAATATGATTAAGTTTTAAATCATAGTCGAGTAATTGTTGTTTGAGCCATAAAATTTGAGCACAACAATTACCGGCTGCAACATATTCCACCACGACCGTTGACAAAGCAACTAAAACTTACTTTTTGCTATGCCAACTAAATAAGGAGTTTGAAAAAAAATGACAAGTGCCACTTGTGCTTTTCCTATCCAATTTGCAACCTGCAAAGTCGGAATCAGAATAGCCAACCAAGGAACAATCAATACCCTTGGAGAACCAAAGTCGATACTTAGGAGTACCACAAAGATACCTAAGTATACGTTTTACAGCTTTTAGATGACTCTCCTTAGGACAAGATTAATATCTAGCACACATGAAAACACTAAACATAATGTCGGGACGAGAAGCGGTAAGATAAAGAAGAGATCCGATCATACCTCTATACCTTTTTACATCAACCGACTTACCATGTTCATCCTGATCTAGGCTAACCGCGGTAGGCATTGGAGTGTCAATAACTTTTGAGTTTTCCATATCGAAGCGCTTGAGCAACTCGTAGCAATACTTTGTTTGGCTAACAAAAGTTCCTTCCTCGAGTTGTTTTATTTGAAGACCTAGGAAGTAGTTTAACTCCCCCATCATGCTCATTTCCAATTCACTCTACATCACTTTAGAGAATCCTTGACCAAGGTGATGTTAGTAGACCCAAAAATGATATCATCAACATAAATTTGCACTAAGATGGAGTGATTTCCTTGGCTATTAATGAAGAGGGTTGTATCAACCTTCCCTCTAGAGAATCCCTTTTCTAGTAAGAACTTTCTAAGCCGATCATACCAAGACCTATGGTGTTTCTTGAGACTGTATAAAGCATGTTTAAGTTTATAAACATGTTTATGAAACTCGTAATTTTCAAATCCGGGAGGTTGAGATACATATACTTCTTCATTAATATAACCATTTAGGAATGCACTCTTAAAATCCATTTGAAATAGCTTAAAGTTTTGTGAGCATGCATAAGCTAATAACAAGCGTATAGCCCCGAGTCGGGCAACCGGAGCATAAGTTTCCTCATAGTCAATGCCTTCCTCTTGGTTATACCCTTGAGCAACAAGACGCACCTTGTTGCGAATTATGATTCCGTTTTCATCAAGTTTGTTCCTAAATACCCATTTAGTACCAATTATTCGATGGTCTCGCGGAGGGGGTACAAGGTCCCAAACCTAATTTATATTGAATTGGTTTAATTCTTCTTGCATTGCCAAAAACCAATGTTCATCGGATAAAGCTTCTTTAGGGTTTTTAGGCTCAATTTGAGAGACGAATGCGAAATGATAACAAAAGTTACTTATCTTAGACCGTGTAGTTACTCCCTTTGACATGTCTCCAAGAATGTTGTCAATGGGATGATCCTTGGTTTCTTTCCACTCCAAAGGAGGATTTATTTCATTTGTTGGTTGAGTGTCTTCTTCTTCTTTGCTAGACACATGATCCATCTCCCATTTTTCTTTCTCAAGTATGGGCTCATTACTCTTTTCATCTTGATCATTGAGTATCCTTTCCGAAGAAGCACCTGCACCATGAAAAGAAATACCCTTTTAGACCATTTTTGGATAGGATTCATCAAAGGAAACATGCACGGATTCTTCCATAATTTGTAACCTTTTATTAAATACCCTATATGCTTTGCTAGATTGAGAGTATCCGAGAAAGATACCTTCATCAGCTTTTGAGTCAAATTTGCCAAGACTTTCTTTACCATTATTTAATACAAAACATTTACAACCAAAGACATGAGATGAGAAATATTTGGTTTTCTACCTTTAAAAAGTTCATACGGTGTTTTGTTGAGCATAGGACGTATCAAGATCCTATTTAGCACACAGCAAGCCGTATTAATGTCATTGGCCCAAAAGTATTTTGGAAGACCATGTTCATTGATCATAGTTCTCCCAAGTTCTTCTAGAACACGATTTTTACGCTCAACAAATCCATTTTGTTAAGGTGTTCTAGGAGCAGAAAAATTATGATCAATGCCATTTCTTTCACAATATTCATCAAAAAAGTGATTTTTGAATTCGCCTCCATTGTCACTTCTGATGGTAACAATTTTTGTATTCAACTTGTTTTGAGATAATTTGGCAAATTTTTCAAAAGCATAGAAAGTCTCACCTTTGTTTGCTAAGAATATCGTCCAACAAAATCTAGAGTACTCATTGACTATAACGAAGCCATAATAATTTCCACCTAGACTTTTAATTCTAGATGGTCCAAATAGGTCCATATGGAGGAGTTCAAGTGGTTTCGTTATAGAGATGACATTTTTAGATTTAAAAGAGACTCGTGTTTATTTACCCATTTGACAAGCATCACATAGACGATCTTTTGAAAATTTGATTTTGGGTAAGCCAATCACAAGATCTTTAGATATGATTTTATTTAGCAAATCAAAGTTAACGTGTGCTAATCTCCTATGCCAAAGACATGAGTCTTCACTCATGGTGACTAAGCATCTAGCACCTGTTAGGGAGACATCATTCAAGTCAAGCATATATACATTGTTTACCCTCAAGCCCTTAAACACATTATCTTTCTTATCGTTATGTTCGATTATGCATTCATCCTTTAGAAATTTTTTTTATAACCTTTGTCGCATAATTGACTAATTCTAATAAGATTATATTTAAGGCCTTCAACTAATAGGACATCTAAGATAGTGGTGGATGAGGGATTACCTACACTATCTTTACCGAGTATTGCTCCCTTGTTGTTATCACCATAAGTAACAAAACGTTTCTTCTTTGCCACAAATTCAAAGAATAGCGAAATGTCACCCATCATGTGTCTTGAGCAACCACTATCGAGAAACCATCTTCTCTCGAGAGGCTCAAGACATTCCACCTGAAATATCAAACATGGGAGATAGGTACCTAACATTCATTGGGTCCTTGAGTGTGAGTTGAACATTTGTTGCCTTTGGGGAACCATTGATATATGCCTTTAGGAACTAAGAGTCTCCTAAATCGACATTTACTAATGGTATGTCCCTTCTTGCAACAATATAGGCAAGACATATCTAAGTGAGATCTACTCTTGCTATATTGATCCATTACTTCATAGGTATATTTTTGATATGGATTAACCATGCTTTTTCTAAAGTTTGAGCGATCGATAGCAAACATAATTTTAGGTTGTAAAGCTTTGTCTAGTTTGGCTTTGAGAGTTCTAACTTCTTTTTGCCAAACATGACAAGTTTCACATCCATGCAATTAAACCAAGGTCTCTCTTCTTTTTCACATTTTCCTTCAATATTTTCTATCATAAATTCTTTAAGAGCTTTTAATTCCTTTTCGAAATTGGAAACCTTTTGTTCTAGATATAAAAAGATTTTCTTGTTTGAGGCTAAGCGTTTGAAAGCTTCCTTTACCTCTTGATGTAAAATATTGAAGGAATTTAACAATTCTAAATAAGACATTTTATCAATATGATCATACTTAGCACGGCTTACATTCTTTTTCTTATGATGATTAGCCATGAGACAAAGTTTGACCGTTTCTTCTTTATCACTTGAGAAACCTTTACTTGAGGAATCACTATCACTCTCCCAAGCAATGTATTCTCTTCTAGCTTTGGTTGGTTTCTTTTGATTTTTGGCCTTGGCTTTGTCTTTCTTCAAATAGGGGAAATCCGGCTTGTAACTGGGTTTTCCATAATGGTAGCATGATCCTCGTGACTTAGGCTTCTTACTTTCATATTGCTTGCTTGGTTGAGAGTTGCGTCTATAATTGATGAGATTCTTATCCGAATGCTGAATTTCGGTTTTCTAGAGAAATCTATTGTATTTTCTTACGAACAGACCCATATCCTCATTCGGACTCTCATCGTCATCACTTGATTCACTTTCACATGAAATTGAGGTGGATGACTTGGAGCTTCAAGCCTTTAGTGCTATAGACTTCTTTTCCAAGTCCCTTGACTTTTCCTTCATTTGTTTCTTTTCATGCTTTCTAAGGCTCATAAGCTCTTGCTCATGTTCTTGAAGCTTACCCCATAGTGTTGTGAGATCCAAAGTATTTAGATAATTGGATTCCTTAATTGCTGTAACTTTAGGTTTCCATTCCCTGCTAAGACATCTCAAAATTTTGTTAGTAGCAACAGAATTGGCAATTACATGACCAAGTGTATGCAAGCAATTCATTATATGAGAAAATCTCTTTTACATGTCGACGATGGTTTGACCTTGCTCCATGCAAAAGAGATCAAACTCTTCTATCAAAGTATTGATTCTAGCCAATTTTACATTGTTTGTGCCCTCATGGGTGACTTGCAAAGCGTCCCACATTTCCTTAGCTGTAGCACAATGTGAGACCCGAAAATACTCATCAACTCCTAGAGCTGCTATGAGCATGATTCGTGCTTTCCAATCATAGGCATAATTTTTCTCATCTTTTTCATCCCATTGTGCTTCCGGTTTAGGAACAGTTATCCCGACAGTATTTTGCATAGTTATTACAACTGGCCCATCTTGGATAACCTTCCATATTTTCCTATCAACAGACGTGATATGGACACACATACAATCTTTCCAATAGCTATAATTTTCACCTGTGAAAACGGGTGCTCTATTGTACGCCCCTTTTAGATCACAATCCATTTCTAGAAGTTGTATGTGAAGCACTGGATAAACCAGTGTTCTGATACCACTTGTTAGACGATGTGACGGATCTAGAAGAGGGAGTTGAATAGATCCCTTTAAAATTTTTGCACGTTTTGTAAAATTGTTTTTATCAGAGAGCGACAACCCTGAATCTGATCGTCTAAACTTTACGTATTGGAAAGATCGGATATTGAACCAACTTGATGAAAATGATGAGAATAGAATCACAATTAAAAATGAATATGATGAATCGCTTTAGCAAGTTTAACAAGGTGTAAGTTATTACCAATTTGTTGCAGAGAAGATAAAGCAAATTTGTGAGTTGTAAATTCACCAAACACTTGGTGTACGTACTACACAAGGTTTGGTTATACTCAAATTGTAGTGATTATAGCGATTCGAATGAATGCTATGTGCGTTTTAAATTTTAGTTTATCACTACAGTTATCTTGTATGAAAGAGAAAGTTGATAACTCACAAATTTAAGCAGATAGAAATCAAATGCAGAAAACTAAAATGGACACGGTATTTGTTAAGGCAATTCACCCTGTCGTCCTCACGTGGGATACTCTTCCCCAAATTCTAGAATCTAGAATTAAGATATGAAATTAATTTTGGAAAGTTTGTAAGAGAAGATACAATCACCATAATTCAAAATCACTTGATGAATCTTATATGTTGCACTCCTCTTACCTTGATTCCAGATGAATCAAGTATGCCAAATCTTGAACAAACACTCCTTCTACCTTGAATGATTTTGTACTCAAGAAAATTTGGCCCCAAATCCTTCTTCACAATCTTCCGGTTACCGCTACCCAATTGAACACTCCACGGTCTTCCAATCCATTAGCTCGACTGAATTCAATGAAGCAAAGATTTGTGATAAAACCCCCAATTTTGGAGGACAAAACCCCAATGGTTTTATTCAAGAAAAAAACCCACAAAGATCTCTACCCAAATCTGAAATTGCACTTTCAATTCCAACGTTATCAACACAATCCCAAGAACTTGATCAACAAAAATGTTTGTGTGTAGTTGTTGATAATTGATGAGAGGTTGAAGATGTAGAGAAATCTTGTTTATATATTTCACTTTTTCTTGTTATATCTAAAATAGAGGCCAAAAAAATGTTTATAAGTCATTCCTATGATGTAACAGCATAGCAGAAAAATGAGACAATTTAGCGATGCATCGACTCACGCAGGGTATACAGAAGGCGTGTGCCTTCCCGAGCGAGAGAGATGTTGAAATTCCTTCAGTCATGCCCCGAATAATTGTTTTGATGTGCCGACTCATGTTTTCCCAGAACTATGCATCGACGCATAGAGAAGGCGTGCGCCTTCCCAAGCGAGAGAGGTTGAAATTCCTTCAGTCATGCGCCAACTATTTCCCTGATGCGCCGACTCATGTTCTCCCAGAACCATGAGTCGACACATAGAGGAGGCGTGCGCCTTCCCGGACATTTTCAAGCCAAAATCTTCTTCTCATGAGCCGACCTAAGGATCCATGAGCCGACTCATGCAGTCTATTTTGAGATAAATGCTTGTTTTTGATGTTTCTCACTTGCACCTGTTTTAAGCAAGACATATTTGCACAGATAGGTTTTTGACAATCATTAAAACTCAGTTCTTTCACTTTTGCCCTCACAAAGGTAAAATCTAAGGAAAATAATGATCTAACCAACAAGAAGCCATCACTTGACATAAGAAGTCAATGTAGAATTCTCATCCTTTGGATTGAAACTAAGTAAGAAAAAATACTAAACCTCTGAGGAATACCGAGTTTTAGATGAAATAAGAACCAAGCAAAGTATTCATTGAGAAAAAATTGGCCAGAGTAACAACTGTATTAAGAGGAATTCTCAATCACAAACAAAGTATAAAAATCAGAATAACCTGCACATCAAAAATTCAAACCAATTCCTTGGAGTAAACCCAAAGGATTTCCAGAAGATCCTCACAAAAATATCCAACAAAGATCACAGAGTTCCAAGGTCTCAAGGATTCTAATCCTAAGTCTCAGGAACCCACAACTCCATAGTGTTAGGGATAATAACCAATAGTCCAAGTAACCTTAAAGCTTTTAATGTTCAAGTTAATTATTAAGTGTCTTCAAAAGAAAAGAAAGCTCAAGTGAACAAAGATAAAATGACATAAAAATAAATTCTCAAGTGAGCAAAAGGAAAATAACATGAGATGTGAATTATAAAAATAAATGGTACATAAAAGTAAAGACATAAAATAAAGGCATAAATTAAAGTTAATTTTTAGTGAGTTAGAAGTTAGAGGTCAAGTATAACAAAAGGTTAGTTGAATGACCATCTTGAAGCTTGCTTTTGAAAACTCATTAGAAGATTGATAAAATCAAAGCCTCTCAACAACAAGTTTCATTTGATTGTTGTCATGTATATCATTCATTTCAAGTACTCAAGGCAACCACATATAATCAACGATGTTCAAATGATTCACTTAGACCGAAATTCATGAAGTTCATTAGAGGATTGATAGAATCAAAGCCTCCTAACAATGAAATTCAAAGTTATTGGATCCAAGGTTTCAAATTAAACATACTTAGGCTTGCAAATATAGGTTTGAGCTACAAATGATCATTTTTCGAATTGGGACAAACTTAGCGCAATGTTAAGCAATCGTAAGTGGACTTATGTAGAAGCCACACCTATTTTGAGGATGGTCAATAGAAATCTATGTACCAAACATGTTAGAGAAATGATATATAAATTGTTCTCCAAAAACATGTAGTACAATTAAAAACAAGAAAGAGATAAGATGAAGAGGAAGGAGAATGATAGTGTATCCAATATGTCAGATGAAACTAGGGTTTCAAATATCATTTACATCATTCATCCATTTTGGTGAATTTGGTTTTTCAATCTATCAACACCCAAGATCCAATGAGGTTGAGAAACTTGTCCCAAAATAACACTCAAGTGTCTCCAAATCAGGACTAATAAAAAAATAAATAAATGTATTTAATATAAAACAAAATTTAAATGATTTAAAAAGGAAATAATTGGTAAAATACATAATAAGTATTAACACACCAAATAAAAATCCTCAAAAAATATTAGAGGTCAAACATGAGTCAACAAGTGTTGAGAAATTTTTTTAGAATTTTTTAAAGTAAGAAATTATTTTTAAAATATAAATAAATAAGAAAAATAAGCTAAAATTTGTGAAAAATAGTAAAATAAAAAATAAAAATAAAATGAGGTCACCAATATTTATCAAAAGGTCATTGGATCCTTCCATAATTTTTCCAGAATTTAAAATGACCAAAAATTATTTTTAAACAATTAAAACAAGTCAAATAAAGTGAAAAATCATACAAAATTCCAAATCACAATAAAATTATGAAAAATTAAAAATCAGAAAGAGAAAAATCAAAAGTATTGATAATTTTTTTCGTAATTTTAGAAGTTGAAATGGATTTTTTATAAATTTTTGAAGTTTAAAACAATTAAATTGAAAAATAAGAAAATAAAAATAAAGCTAGAAAAATGTAGACCACTGGATGAATGTCAAAACGCATTAGTAATCAAATTTAAGGGATCTGGCGCGCTGTGCATGATATGGACATCAGTGAATAAAGCACTGAAACATTAACTTAAAATACATTTTAAAAAATAGCGTAACATCATGTCATTCGTTGAGAGATGACACGCTGATCATCTTCAACCTCCTGCCACACGCGAGTTGCAGGTTCTACAAACGGTAAAATTAAAGGATCAATTCACCATGAAAATGGAAACAAGAAGAAGCAAGAGCTTCAGAGAAGAAGAGACTACATCTTAGCAATTTATTTGAAGTGAAATGGTGAAGAATTCCACGTGAACGAAGTCTCAGAATTTTACTCTGAAGCTTGACTTGGCTACCACGATTTAGAGAACTTCAAGGCTTGGTTCTTCTTTTGTTAGCTTCACTGAAGTTCAAGGAAGAATAATCAATCAAGAAATAAGATATGGAAGTTAAGAAAATGAGAAATCGAAAACTCAAAAATGTGAGCTATGGAGAGAGTTTGGTAGAGCTTTTTTGGCTATCCAAGCTTGAGGAAAAGAGTTTGCAATGATCCTCTATTTATATGGAAATGAATGGTGAAAAGAAATGGAAGAAATAATGAGGTTTGGATGGAAATTGAGTGAAGCCCGAAAATGAGAAAAGTGTGACTTGAACTTGCTCAAAGCTTAGCTAATTCTTGAATTTCATTAAAAGCCACATTATGAAAATCAAATTCTGACTTCAAGCAAAAACTCAGTTTCATGGAAGCAACTTCAAGAGCATGGGGCACACAACGTAAAAGGCTTCATGATATCATTATTTTTGCAATGGAAAGATCTCATAACAAACTTCACAATGTGCCGAGAAAGGTAGCATTTGGATGCTTGAGTAAAAAGTTATTCAAGTTTGAAATCAGGAAAAATACACGGGTATTTGATACTTGGAAAAATTTGAAGTATGGAGCCTCAAAATGACCTATAATGTTCTTCAAAGTTACATGCCCTTCCACTCAAAATTTGATCTTGATCATTGACGGTGAAATGAAGTAGACCATTTGAATTAAATTGTGGAATTATGATCACTCAAAAATCATAAAAATTGAAAGAGTTATAGTCTTTGGAAGATGATGAACAAATTTGGGGAAATTCACAAAAGACCTATAATATTTTCAATTCTTTAATGACTTTCCAAACATTTTCAAGTCTAGCACCTTGAAACAAATTTGTAGTAGACATCCCAAAGATTATTGTAGAACAATAATGAGCTCAAGGAGATGAAAATTTATCAAGTTATGATCCTTTGAAGTCACACAAGAGAATTTAATAGCCTTTTCAAAGGACTTGTAATCTTCTTCGACCTTTAGTGATCTTCACTTTAAAATTATCCTTAAACCCTTGAATATAACTTATTAAGGACCATTTAAAGAGAATCATGGTTTTGGAATTAATAAAAAATCTCAACAAATGAGCAAGATATGGTCCTTGAAAGTCAACAAACCCTAGCTCAGAGAGTGTCAAAATGACTTGGAACCCCTTTCAACTTTTGATGTTTTTTATTGCACAATTGGATCTTGTCATGTGAAAAAAAGAACCAACTCAAAATATTGAAAATTGAGAGAGTTATACACTTGTGATCATTGAATCAAGCACTTGCTCAATTAGGTCAAACTTGATGAATCAACCTTGAATATTTTGAACTTTCTATGCAAAATAGAGCATGATAGATCACATTAGACCTTGAAATGATTTTATCTTGAAGCACACTCAAAGGTAAAACTTAAGTAACAATGAAACTTGTTAAATAAGGCATGGAAATAAACATATGAACCTATGAATCTGCTTGATAATACCACCACCAACCTTGAGGAAAGCTTGACCTAAATAAAGTGAAAAAGATCTTTGAACCAAAACAATTTGAGATCATAAACATAGCCTTGAAGCTTGAGCTCTTGCAATCAATTGAAGAACCATTTGACTGAGGATTATCACTCAAAACCATAGGTTAGATGGTGAGATGGATGCAGTTGTGTCATCAACTACAATATGGACATCCAAGAAACATATATACATATTTTGATGTTAGTTAAAGGTTAATCCAACTAAAAAAACACATGTATAAGATACACAATTCAAGGTGCTTGGTGATCCCTCAAGAGAAAATTTAAAGATAGGATGCAGTAGAAAGGGAGAACCAAACCTAATGTGTGATCTTAATGTATTGATAATATGAGATAATGAGAGATCTTAGGGGAAAAAATAGGGGTATAATAGCTGCTCTTATTTAAATGTCTTATATCCGGAGATACGAAAGTTAAAATCTTCATCTTGACGCAATTGAAGATACTTAAATATAAAACAAACCCTATTTTTGGCAGTAAGATGCCATGCAATGCTTATGATTATGAATGCAAACAACCAACTCCATAGGTGACACAAAACATCACTGAGGAAGCAAAAATAAAACAGGAAAACTAATGAAGAGAGTTCAATTAGGCAAATAAATAACTGTTGAACAACACGATTCTTAGGATGACTGTAAATAGGCAAAACCAAAGTCACGATTAAAGAATCCAAATGCATAGTAAGATTCCAATGATGAAAATTCTTAGCAATGCAAGCAACAAACTATCAAGGAGGTAACCATTAAGAAAGGATTATTGGCTCGACTAGATGAAAGAAACTCAACTTCTTTGGATGAAAATCAACTCCGCTTGGGAAAAGCAGACTCAACTCTACTGGGGTAAAGCCCAAAGAGGAGACAAAGTATCATCAAATAAATAAATGAGAAAACAAAAATGGATAACAACAACCGATAAATAATTGTGAAATACCCACTCGTAGAGGAGGTAAAACAAAGAGTAACATCGACTTACAGGGAATCAGAAACTACCAACTCGAAAAACGCGAATAGAAACAGTAAGAAAATACTGTCTCAAAGATGATGGTAAACATCAATATTAAGGTAGGTAACGAATGATTGACATCAATACTTATGAATTGAAACAAAGGATTGACATCAATACTTATGACTGGTAGCAAAAGATTGACATTAATACTCAAGACTGGGAACAAATGTTTGACATTAGTACTTATGATTGGTAACAAAGGTTTAAAATTGGTACTTATGAATGGGAATAAAGGTTTGACATCAGTACTTATGACTGGTAACAAATTGTTGACATCAGTACTTATGATTGGGAACAAATTGTTGACATCATCTCTTATAGTTGGAAACAAAGGATTGAAATCAGTACTTATGATTGGGAACAAAGGTTTGACATCACTACTTATGATTGGGAACAAAGGATTGACATCAGTACTTATGATTGGGAACAAAGGTTTACATAAGCACTTATGGTTGGGAATAAAGGATTGACGTTAGTACTCATGACTAGGAACAAATGATTGACATGAACACATATGGCTGGTAACAAAGAGTTTGACATCAGCACTTATGTCTGGGAACAAAGGGGATGACATCAACACTTATGGCTGGGAACAACTTAACTCTATTGGGGTAAAGTCCAATGAGGAGAAAGAGATAAATACCGACTAACGAATGACAATGAACTACCAACTCAGGGGTAAGGTAGAAAAACATAGAACAATACCAACTTTTATTGAAGGTAAAGAATAAGAAGATACACAAATGTTTAATGCAGGTGAACTACCAACTTCCGCTGAAGTAGGAGATAACAAATGCACCAACTTTTACTGAAGGTAAGCTACCAACTCCCACTAAAGGTAACGATCAAAGGATACACCAAATTTTACTGAAGGTAAACTACTAATTTCCATTGAAGGTAGAGAAACAAAGAATGCACCAACTTTTACTGAAGGTGAGCTACCAACTTCCACTGAAGGTAGGATCTGCATTAACCATAATGAGTTTCCCAAAATTCTGGCGTTCCACCTAGAACGGGTCCCAACTCCTTCTTTTACCAAGGTATTCCACCTGTAAAGGGTAACCGACTTCACCAACTTCCGGATTTCGCCGAGAATGGTAGCAACTTCTTCCTTGATCAAGATATCACTTGAAAAGGGTAATAACTGTTGTAAGGATCTTTCAACAAATTGTCTTTATCATCGAAGTACAACCAATATAAACAATAAACTATCTTCCATAATATAGAGACCACTATTCATCAGAGTAAAAACATCTTCTCTATCATTAACAGATTTAGTAGGGAAGTACATGTTGCTCAAATAAAGAGACCACCTTTTGCTATAACGAAAAGGATTGTGATAACACTGTTGGGAAATGAGTCTTGATTTCATGGGGAAATACCAATATGTTCTTTCTCAGTGGATAAAGTATTCACGTGCAAAAAAATGCACATTCTCAATCCAGGGCTCACAGCCTATAGGGGTCAAAATAATATTGCTGCAAACCAGGAACAAACCGGAGTGAAACAATCAACCAAGACACTATCTAACGATGAATAAATTCAAATGGGGATCAAATTCCATCCAGATAATGAGCTGGGTAGGAAGTCTAAAGAAAAATTCTTCCATGAGGGATAACTCAGTGGGGAATTTGAAAGTATATACACTTTCTACTTAAGGTTGACACTCTATTGGAGAGAGGATAACAAAACTCTGCAAAAAGGATAATATGCCAACAAAAACATTAATGAGTACAAATGAACCATGAGTTTTAATTCAGCTTGATGTATGTATGAGTGCATGAATTATATCATGTATATGCTAACAAAATAGACATACTGCACTGGGGATAAATAGACAAAACCAACTTGGGTTAAGATAACACTCGGCTAAGTCACATCCAAGATGAAGATTCCATGAGATAGTAAGCACCAACTGAGGAAACAAAGTCCTACTTCGAGGCTTAACTTCATTGGGAAGAAAATGGTTTGAAAAATAATCAAAGTAGAATTTGATACCAATAAACCAATACAATTGCAGGGATACTATGATCGGTGGAAATAGAACTGACTGTTTTTTTAAGCTGGTTCGCGAAATGTCGCGGTAAGCAAGAGTCGCCACCGTCTTTTATGTTCTCCAACATGGAAAGGACAAAAGCACAGCAAAATTCCTTATTCGAGATGCCTCTCGGTTCGGGAGGTAGATTTATAGAAAGGAAAGGTGTTAGCACCCTTTCTATCCGTGGTTATCCACGGGCTCTTAGGTACTTGCTCTTATGTTTTCAAAATTTTTTTGCTTTTCAAGTGTGCGTGGGTTTTGAAAAAAGTTTCGTTTGAAAAATTTCTAAGTAACTCTTGTATCTGTCCTCAAGAGTGTATGAAAAATTTGTTTGAAAATTTTTGAAAGTGTAGGTGCGAAGAGTTGTTTTTGTTTGTTTTGAAAAGAGCAAGTACTTAAGAGAAATCTACCTACTCTAAGGAATTAGGCTGTGTAAGAGTCCTTTAGATAGTGCTATCCCACCATTGAGAGGTAGGTAGCACCATCGTTGGAGTTGATCGGGTCAATTCGATTAAGGGACATGTGTGGTCACCGAAGCAATAGTAGGACACCTTAGAAGTAACCCTAATGTCCTAGATCCTTTTATCCGAGGCAACCGTTTCGAGGCAACTGGATCTTAGACAGGAGGGCGACCTCTAAGACACCCTATACTTGATGACCACGTCGAGGCAACCAGTGAGGCGTACCCTAGGAGTAGCATGTGCATGTGTGTTGTTTCAGTTTATGGTTATCTTGTACATGTTATTTGTGAGCTACGCTTTGATTTTATTTTTCATACAAGTCTTTCATGCATTTTTAACAGTTAAGAGTGCGGAAAATAAATTGCGGAAAAGGTAAATCTAACTATTACAAGGCGCGGGTCTATACATCGCCAAAAACAATAACCCGTTTAAAAAATAAAAAATGCGAGAAATAGTAAATAAAGCGATAAACCCTAATTAACTATTACATTTCCGAGCAGATACAAAATAATGAATTAAAACTAAAATGCGCGCGAAAGAATGAATCGGGACGTCCTGAGGGTTTTGACCCTTTTTTGAGAAAGAATTGAATTTGTCCTTTTTGCAATTAATGAAATTAAGCCTAATTACTACTTAAATAATTTATTAAAAGAAAAAATGTTTTTTTTTGTATTTTTTATGTTTTTAATGAAATAAAATAAAAGAAATTTAAAAGTCAAAAAGAAAAAACCTAAATCTAAGCTTGATTTTATTTATTATGAAAAAAAGATTAAAATTATTCTAATTAAACTAAGTTAATGATATTTAGAATTTATTTACAAAATAAAAGAGTGAAATTAATAATAATAGTAATAAATGAAATATTTACATTTTTTTTTAGTTTTTGAATTTTTATTGTGAAAAATGTTAATTAATTTAATTTGCTGGTTAGTATTTAATTAAAAAAACAATAAAAATAAATGAAGCAATTGAATGAAAGAAAAATAAAAAAAAGAAATGCAAACCCAAGGGGGTTTGGGCCTTGAATGGAGGTGCTGAAGTAATTTTGTGGCCCAATTCCTCAAGCCTGCGTTGACTTCTGACTTCTCCAGGGCACGTGTTGACTGGGTAAATGGTGGTCATCCACTATAGGCCATTGGATCTGGGTTTGAGGCCACTTGGCGCACATCTGCATGAGGCATATGGTGGAATGCCTTGAGTAAC
This sequence comes from Vicia faba, assembly GCA_948472305.1. Lineage (NCBI taxonomy): Eukaryota > Viridiplantae > Streptophyta > Magnoliopsida > Fabales > Fabaceae > Vicia > Vicia faba. The sequence goes on from OX451740.1 coordinate 955,058,688, forward strand.
CTGCATATGATCCTGTATAGAAAAAATGGAAATAATATTTGGGGGACCTGGGAATCGAACCCAGGTCCCAAGGGATTATGCTTGCACGCCTTGGCCATCTGAGCTACGCGTTTCAATTGAAATAATAATAAACAGCTAATATTATATTGGTGAATCAAACAATGCCCTGGAAAAAAAATATAACGCGCAATTTTTTGAAATGGACAAATCAGAGGGAGACGCGTCAACGTCTTTTTCGTTTGTTACTGGTTTTTTACCTGCGGATTTCTATCCGCAGGAAGCTTCGCAGGCCTTTCCTAAAACCATCCCTAGGCTTCAGAAACTCCATCGAAGCCCATGGTTGTGATCGTCCATGTCTCCTGATCACATCTATGCTTATGGTTTGTTCCAATTTCACCTGTAGACAAAATGCCTAAAAAACACACAAACAAACCCTAGGTACGGGTATCATCATACAATGCCTAAAAATGAAATTGAATATTATGGTTACGTCAGAAATCAAACAAGGAACATAACTATGCCAATATTTTTGAGAAAAAATGCAAGAATGGAGAACTGAGGTATCGTGTTCAGGGGCCTGTTCGTGAATACTTACAGTGATGTGTAGGAGGTCTTAGGGCTTGGCAAGGGTCGCGTTGGCTTCAGGGGATAGCAAGGAGGAAGACTGCTTCTTTTGATCTCAAAGTGCCTGCAACCTTGTTCTAGACCTCTCACTTTTCCAATAATTTTTGAGTTTTGATTTTGCCGTTTCAGAAATGCTTGTACGTGAATGGCATTAGGGTTATGTTGTGTGCATATATGGGAATAGAATTAGGTCAGCAACTGGGCCAATGATCCATGGAATTAAGTTTTGGAGATTCTTATTGACCACCATTAAAGGACTTTCCAAACTTGGTTCAAATTCAAGATTTTATGCACAAAATGGGTTGGCACGAATTTGGTAGCTGGCATGTGGTATATGAAAGTTGTCCAAATCAAAAAGATGCCCTTCCATTAATTTTTAGATTTTATTTGAATTATTATGGATTTAAAATGAATTAAATCAATAAAAATTAAATAAAATGAAAAAATAAATGGTTGGTCTTGAAATTAATCATAGGACACGTGGGTGGCATGACAAGGCTGAATCAAGTGGAAGAAGGTGGGCCCTTTTGTCAAAAATTGAAGTTTCAAGGATAGTTGACTTTTTCCATTTCACAAAAATTTCCCAACTTCTCCAATGCATATCTTGCTCAATTTTGATCATATGAACATGTTCTTGGACATTTTGGAAAGGTCTTGAAGTCCTCTAACCAATGCCTTTGGTCCCATGTCATTTGGATTTACCAATCTCAAGTTATGGTTTTTGACTTAAAATGCCTTTTTGTTGACTTTTGAAAATGACCTACAATGTAGAAATTGATAACTTTTTGTGAGAGCATTTCTTGGACTTGTAATGTGAAGATGAGTTGTAGGAAATGTCCTCCCCTTCAAAATGAGCATTGGATGGGATTTTTATGATGAACCATGAAAAAGCTATGCCTTGGTCAAGTTACAGTTGACTTTTCTACTGTCCAAAAATAGTAACTTTTGACACCTTGATGATTTTTGAGCCATGCTTGTGGAATCATGATCAAGACTTGATAAAATGATGATTGTGGCTTCAAAATAATATGTTGACCAAAATTTTTGACTTTTGACTACCAAATGACCATTTTGCCCCTGCAGTTGATTGTGAAGCAATTAGGGCTTTTGACTGTGCAACTTGATGCTGTGAGTCTTGAAACTTGACCTGTAGATGCTTGACAATGTATATAGGCATATGGGACCTGATTGAGCCATTGAAAACCTCAATTTCCTTGAAGGAACCAAAACCCTAGTTTTGACTGGTTTAGAAGGCAGTTGGACTGTGCAACCCTTGAGTAGTCTTGAACCATTTGAAGGTGATTCTTGACAAACTTTGAAGAATATGGGAGGGCAAATTTTGGGGTACAACAGATACAATACACTATACTAGGCTTCACCGGGGAATATCATACAAACTTTGCTATGGAAGACAATGCCACACCATCTAGACTTCAATTGGGGATTCCATACTAACTTCATTAGGGAAGACAATGCCACATCATCGAGGGGAGCCCAAATACATTCTTCAATATCAAGAGTAGTGGTAGTGCAAAATTCTCTAGGGAAAATCTATGAAACTTCACGGGGGATAACAACTTTAGAGGGAAGCATCATCCTTGATTCATCCGGAGAATTTAAGAAGTTAACATCACAACAAGAAGTTAAATTTATAGGGATTTTAAATCAAACTAAACACTTGGCGAGATAAAAACCAAAAAGTTGACAACTGTATCAACACTTCTTAGAAAACAACACTGCTTTTGTCTAGCTACTTGAGGAGCACACAACAACATCAATGTCATAACTAGGGAGAGCAATGCTATGTAAGAGATTCTACATCAATTCTAACCACAAAGGGAGAATGACTCCAACAAATGAGCAAAGGCTTCATAACTTTACAATCTTCTCTTGATCACAACCCAACTGGGGAAAGGATCACACTCAACTAGAGAAATCCACATCAAGACCTAACTGGGGGAAATGGGATCACAAACCCAAAACCGCATCACAACTTGGAGAAAATTTGAATAAAGACTTAGCTGGGGAAAATGGGATCACATACCTAACACCATACCACATATCAATTGGTATGAAATCTAACTATCCAAGAAACAATCACAAGTGGACTATGCACATATCAGTAAGAGTAACCCGAGATACTTCTTGGGGAATCTTTTCAAAACTATGAAGTTCGTCCATCCTTGGAACCATTACTTTTGTCCCGCTTGAATCACATAATTGAAGTAAAAAGTAATTTGCAAATTCTTTTCAAAAACATGTTTTTATTATTAAGTCTTTTTGTTTTGAAAATTACTATCAATAATAAATGAAATTTTGGTAAACAAAATAAAAAAAAAGAACTACAAGGAATTGGATAAAGGCTCAAACTTTATTAATATAATGGAAGTCTGCAAATGGCGAGACTCCATAGATGATTACAAAGTTTTAGAAAATTGTAAACACATGGGAAAGATAAATTGAAATACAATGACCACTATTCTCCCTAACAACTTTGAACTTCTGAGCATAGGCTTTAGTGGAAGTGTGATGAGAATCTGAGAAGATTGTTGCTTCAATGATCAAGTCCTGTCTGACATAGTTACTTGCCAGTAAATCCCTAACTTTTTCCTAGGTTTCCCTTGCGGGTTTTCAACCTACCGGGAAAATTTATTGTATTTATGTCTCTAACTTTTTCCTAGACCTCCCTTTCGGGTTTTCAGCCTACCGAGACATTTTTTTGCCTAAGCTGCCCTTTCGGGTTTTCAACTTAGCGAGCTACTATTTTATTTATTTAGGCTAAGTATTTATTGACTGCATCAACATTCATGGGACGTGGGAACTCCTCACCATCCATAGCTTCGATAATCAATGTACCACTAGAGAAGGCTTTCTTGACAGCATATGGGCCTTCATAATTGGGAGTCCACTTATCCCTAGAATCAGCATTAAAATACATGACCTTTTTGAGAAAGATGTCACCTTCTCTGAATTCACGAGGCTTGACCTTCTTATCAAAATATTTCTTCATTCTTCTCTGATATATCTGACCATGACACAAGGCTGTCACTATTTTTTCTTCAATTAAATTCAACTAGGAAAACCTGTTCTGGACCCATTCAGCCTCTGACAACTTGGTTTCCATTATTACACGCAAATAGGGAATCTCAACCTCAACCGGGAGCACTAATTCCATACCATACACAAGAGAGAATGAGGTTGCCCCTGTTGAAGTATCGACAGATGTACGATACCCATATAAAGAAAAAGGGAGCATCTCATGCCAATCCTTATAGGTAACAACCATATTTTAGATAATCTTCTTAATGTTTTTATCATCAACTTCAACAACCCCATTCATCTTAGACCTGTAAGGAGACGAGTTATGATGTACAATCTTGAATTCTTCACAAAGTTCTGTTATCATATTATTATTCAAATTTGAGCCGTTATCAGTGATAATCCTACTTGGCGCACCATTATCGACATATAAGATTGTTCTTGATAAAGCGTACTACCACCTACTTGGTGAGATTAGCATAAGAAGCTGCTTCTACCCACTTAATGAAGTAGTCAATTGCCACTAAGATGAAACACTGTCCATTTGACGCCTTGGGTTCAATCATTTTAATCACATCAATACCCCACATATAAAAAGGCCATGGGAAAGAAATAACATTGAGAAGCATTAGAGGCACATGAATCTTGTCAGCATAAATCTGACACTTATGGAACTTCTTCACAAATTTGTAACAGTCAGATTCCATTGTCAGCCAATAGTAACATGCCCTAAGCATCCTCTTTTCCATTGAATGTCCATTGGCATGGGTACCAAAGGAACCTTCATGGATCTCATGCATCAACATGTCTGCTTCATGTCTATCCACGCATCTGAGTAAGACCGTGTCATATTTCTTTTGTATAACACATCTTCATTAAGGAAAAAGCTACATGCCAACCTTCTCAATGTCTTTTTATCTTTATTCGACCCACCGATCGGATATTCTTGAGTCTGAAAAAAAATTTTGATATCATAATACCAAGGTTTTTCATCTGACGTTCCCTCTGTAGCAAACACATGAGCTGATCTATCAAGACATCAAACTGCAAATCTAAGGTAAATCGTTCCAAGCATTCACTTGATACATGGAAGCCAAAGTGGGTAAAACATCTGCCATCTGATTCTCATCTCTGGGAATATGATAGAATTCAACTTATTAAAGAAAGGTAATAATCTTCTTTCATAATATTTGTAGGGAATCAAGCCAATGTGACGATTCCCCATTCTCCTTTGATCTGATTTATTACCAAAGCTGAATCACCATATACATCAAGAATTTTTATTATGAGATCTATAGCCTCTTCAAGACCCATAAATCAAGCTTCACACTCCGCCATGTTATTGGTACAATCAAATGTTAACCTTGCAGTAAAAGGGATATGTGACCCATGGGGAGTTATAATCCTGACACCAATTCCTTTTCCATAAGCATTTACAGCTTCATCAAACACCATACCCCATCGAGATTTAGGACTAGGACCTTCCTCACGCAAAGGTTCATCACAATATTTTACTTTCAAATACATCCCATCCTTATCAAGGAAATCATATTTAACAGACTGGTAAGCATCAACTGGTTGGTGAGCAAGGTACTCCGCCAACACACTGCCTTTAATAGCCATCTGAGTATGATATTTAATATCATTTTCAAACAACAACATCTGCCAAAGGGAAATTCTTCCAGAAAGAGCAGGCTTTTCAAAAATATACTTAACTAGATCCATTTTGGAAATCAACCAAGTAGTGTGATTCAACATATATTGTCGCAATCACTTTGTCGCCTAGGCCAAAGCACAACATCTTTTTTATAGCATAAAATAACTTGACTAATAGTCAGTGAACTTCTTGCTCAAATAATACGTGGGATATTATTATCTTCCTGTTTCATCTTATTGTCCCAAAATACAAGCCATGGAGTTATCTAACACAATCAGATACATAATCAATGGTCTCCCTTCAACATGAGGGATAAAGATAGGAGGCTCAAACAAATACTCTTTAATGCACTCAAATGCCCTTTGGCAATCATCCGTCCACACAAATCCTTGATACTTATTTAACAACTTAAAGATTGGTTCACATGTTGCAGTCATATGGGAAGTAAATTTGGAAATGTAATTTAAACGTCCAAGGAAGCCTCTAACTTGCTTTTCAGTTCTTGGGGCAGGCATTTCTTGAATTTCCTTAACTTTATCAAGATCAAATTCAATTCCTTTTTGTCTGACAACGAAACCTAGAAACTTTCCTGAACGAACACCAAAAGTACACTTATTTGGATTCAAGCGGAGACGATACTTCCTCAGTCTGAGATTTGGCGATCATATCATTAACATATACTTGATTTCCTTATGAATCACATCATAGAATATGGTTGTCATAGCCCTCTGGTACGTTGCACTAGCGTTCTTTAACCTGAAAGGCATCACTCTATAACATAATGTTCTCCAGGGTGTGATAAACGTTGTTTTTTCCATGTCCTCAGAAGCCATCCTAATTTGATTGTATCCGGAAAATCCGTCCATGAATGAGAATACTTTGAATTTTGTTGTGCTATCAACCAACATATCAATATGTGGCAATGGGAAATCATCTTTTGGACTTGCTTTATTTAAATCTATATAATAAACAAACATGTGGACTTTTCTGTCTTTCTTTCATAATGGAACAATATTGGAAATCCACTGAGGGTACATTGATGTCACAAGAAAACTAGCATCATTTTGCTTCAAAACCTCTTCTTTAATCTTCACCGCCATGTCAGGATGGGTTCTTTGCAGCTTTTGCTTGATTGGTGAATATTTTGGCTTTAACGATAAATAATGTTCCATAATATTGGTATCCAAACAAGGTATGTCTTGGTAAGACCAAGAAAAGATATCCACATACTCTTTCAGCAACTCAATTAACCTGCTCTTCACTTTGAGATGAAGCCGTGCCCCAATCTTGACTTCTTTCGGATCTTCCTCTGAACCCAAGTTAATTGTCTCCAATGACTCTTTATATGAATGAATGGTATTTTCCTCACGCTCCAGCAACCATGAAAACTCTTATGGGATTTCACATATTCTTCTTCTTCTTCAGCCACATACACAGCATATTCAAAGTTGGGAGAGGGTGCGGGGTACTTGCACTCAACATGTTTTTTTAATTAATATGCAATATGATTTATGATTGATTTTAGAAACTGACACATGTAACAAGTGATTATTCAGATTTATTTACAGTTATTATTTATTTCGAAAGGTTTTTTCAGATTACCATTTTCCAAGAAAAATAGAAAATAAAGATACAATTTAGAAATTAAAAACAACTTTTATTAACGATCTTAAAATTCAAAGCAAAAGACACGCCCATACAACATCACTTTCACCTTGGGCAAAGTGAAAGACTTTTGAAAAGACAAACAAAAAACAAATTACTTTGAAATATGAATGCAAGAAGGAACATCAACAGTGATCCAATTCTGGATTCTGATTCCATGTGTCACAAAGTTTGGCATCTCTTGCTCTGGTTCATCTTCGAGAATAGCGTTGATCTTTGGAGTAGTAGGATGGAGATATCCTGCACTGTGAAAGATGTCTTGATATTTAATCAAAGTGGACTTTAGCTTCACAACTTCATTCTTCATGGAGAAACCCAAACCAATCCCATTCTTGTTTATAGGTGGATTAATAACCTTCCCCCACACCTTGCTAGGGCCCTTCTGCACTACATGTTGTGCATCATTAAATGAGGTGATATAATCTTCATTATTCCTTATATTATCAAATAGACAAAGCTTGGAACTGAGTTACAACAATGACTTCATCAACTTCTACAATGCTAAAGGAAGACAAATGAGATATCAAAAGAGCTTGCTCACCTTTCATAATAACTACCTTTCCTTCACAGAAAAATTTCAGTTTCTGATGCAAGTTTGAAGTAAAAGCTCCTACTTCATGGATCCAAGGTCTCCATAATTAACAACTATAGGCTGGGACAATATCCATAACCTGAAAGGTGATTTGGAATAAATGCGGACCTATGTGAATAGGTAAATCCACCTCGCCAATGACAGATTTTATCGAACCATCAAAAGCTTTTACTATAATGCCACTTGGGCGCATGGGAGTTCCTTGTTATTTGAGCTTCATGAGAGTGATTCTTGTTATGTCATTAAAAGTAGATCCATTATCTATCAACATATTAGACAAAGAGTCATTATTACAATTCATATATATATGCATAGCCAGGTTATTATTTCACCCTTCATCAGGCAATTCCTCATCAAAAAAACTCAGATGTTTACAAGACGTAATATTCCTCACAACACCGTTGAGCTGATCCAGAGACACGTCCTTTTTAATAAAATCCTGATCCAACACCCTCATCAGAGATTCATATGAGCAGAAGAGTTCATCAACAAGGCTAAAATGGAAATCTTAGATAGAGTTTGTAACAACTGATCCACAATCTTGTAATCACTCATCTTGATGATTTTCAACATATCATAAACATCCTTTTCCAAGGAGGATCTACTAGATTCTCCTACCACTCTCTTAGGTTCAACATTCTCAACCACCTTCTTACCAGAATTAACATCTCCTCAAATGGTAGGGGCGAAGACACGACCACTACGAGTTACCCGACTAGCTTCAACAATATTCTCAACATGGGACAAAGTTTGGATAGGAATTTCCACACTATCTTCCAGGAAAGTTGCATTGTACTTATAAGGCACAACCTTATATGATTCATATGGGATAGGACTAGGCAGACAAATAACTACGGGAGAAATAACAAGCTTATTGCGATTCACAATCTCTATAGGAGCGGGAACACCAAAATGTGTCCCAATGATGTTTAACCCTGCTTCTTCAGAATACTCAGGAATCTCAGAATTGTCATACAAAACACCCTCTTTCATAGACTCTGACTTATCGGAAGAAAATAACTCATCAGTAGAAATGTACTCATCATCATAGTCTTCAATCACATTAATATCTTCATATTCAGCCCTTGGTCTGATTATATGGATAAGACATTCATCCATCATCTCTTAAAGATCACCTCTCACCTTATCACTTCCATGAACGTCGGTACCCGCAAAAACTACAAGGGGAATGATCATGTGTATAATAGATGAACATACATAGATCAATATGCATCTTCACTAAATCACCTCTAGCTAGATTAATATCAAAAACCCTGAAGTCCCCAGGATAACCAGCAACCGTATTCACAACACCTCCACTTCATGTTTGGGTAGTGGATTATCCTTTACATTGGGACCAATGTCTTAAAAAGACAGGAGACTCGATCTTACCATCTTCTTCATTTCAAACTTCAACAAATAACAGTTTTCAATGATGTTCCCAAGAGTGTTATACCCCAATTTTTGCCCCTAAGATTTTTCATCATCTCATTTTATCAATACATCAAGATCACACATTAGGGCTGGTTCTACCTTTCTACTTCATCCTAAATTTAAGTTTGCTCTTGAGGGATCACAAAACACCTTGATTTTTGCATTTTATACATGTGTTCTATTAACTAACATAAAAATATGTATATGTGTTTCTTTGAATGTTCATATTGTAGGTGATGACTCAATTGCATTCATCTCACCATCTAACCTAGGGTTTGAGGGTTGGTCCTCAGCCAAATGGTTCTTCAATGAATAACAAGAGCTCAAGCTTCAAGACTATGTTTTTGATGTCAAATATTTGTGGCTCAAATAGTTCCCTCACTTTATTTAGGTCAATATCTCCTCAAAGTTGGTGGTGGCATTCATTAAGAAGATTCATAGGTTCATGTGTTTATTTCCATGCTTTCTTCAAAAGATTTCATTGATACTTAAGCCCCATATTTGAGTGTGCTTAAATATAACATCATTTCAAAGCCTCTTATGGTTTATCATGCTTTATTTTTCCAAGAAAGTTCAAAAAGATTCAAGGTTGATTCAACAAGTATGACCTAATTGAGAAAATGCTTGATTCAGTGATCACAAGTGCATAACTCTCTCAATTTTCAACATTTTGAGTTAGTTATTTTTTCTATGGATTATTATCATCATCTACCACAACCTCTCTTCACATGAAGAGATCCAATTGTGCAAGAAAAATCATCAAAAGTTGAAAGGGGTTTCAAGTAATTTTGACACTCTCTAAGCTAGGGTTTGTTGACTTGTAAGGACCATATATTTCTCATTTTTTGAGATTTTTGATTGGATCTAAATACATGATTCTATTTGAATGGTCCTTAACAATATCTCTTCAATAATCTAAGTCTAAATTTGAATTGAAGATCACTAATGGTTGAGAAAGATTACAAGTCTCCTTGAAAAGCCTTTGAATTTTAGGGGTTGACTTCAAATGATCATAAATTGGTAAACTTTTATCTCCTTAAGCTCATTATTTTTCCACAATAATATTAGGAATGTATAATAAAACTTTGTTTCAGTTTACAAGACTTGAAAATTCTTGGAAAGTTGTTTAAGAATTAAAAAGATTATAGGTCTTTTGTGAATTTTCCCGAATTTGTTCATAATCTTCCAAAGACCATAACTCTTTCATTTTTTATGATATTTGAGTGATCTCAATTACACAAATCAAGTCAAGAGGTATACTTCATGTCATCTTCAGATATGAAGATCAAATTTTGAGTGGAAGGTCATGCATTTTTGAAGAACATTATAGGTCATTTTGGAGTCCTATACTTAGAAATTTTTCTAAGTATAAAAATCCATGTGTTTTTCACGATTTAAAGAGGACATAACTTTTTTGTCAAGCATCCAAATGATGTCTTTCTTGGCACAATGTAAAGATTTCAACCTTGTCTTTCAAATGCTTCAAGAATTATCCCATAAAGGTCACTGAGTAGTGAGCTATGCATGGTTGAAGTTGGCTCCATGGAATCTGTTTTTGCCTCGAATGAGAATTTTTACCATGAGTAAACTTGGATTACATGTCCAATTACCGAAGTTCTAGTTGCTAAACATGTTTAACTAATTTCCCAGATGTATTTTGATAATAATTGCACTTGGTATGAGGCCGTTTTGATGTATTTCAAGTCACGCGTTTGACATGATCACAGCTGGCTTGGTTTGCACGATTTGCTCAAAATTCCTCTCATTTCTCATCATCATTGACTTCCCTATAAATAGAAGATGAAATTTCATTCATTTCCTAAGCTTTAGAGAGCCAAATAATCTCTGTTGAACTTCCTCCACACCTCTCAATTCTTCAAATTCGAATTTGGTGTAAAGAATTTTTCAATCCAATTTCTTTGCTGATTCTTCATCTTTGACTTTACTAAAGCTAACAGAAGAAGAACCAACCCTTAAAGTGTCCTAAATCGTGCTAGCCAAGTCAAGTTTCGGAGCTCTGAAGTTGAGTTTCAGCAGGTAGATTCCTCCATCGATTCTCTCCAAACTTGTTGCTACAATGTAGCTCTCATAACTCTGATACTCACAGCGTCGTTAATTTTTAACTAGAAAAAAGTTTTGATCATGAATTTTCAAATTCGTTTTTAATTATTTCCTTCTGGTTTTTTGCAAATCGACTAAGTTGTAGTTAATAGAATTTTTTTGCAAGGGTACCATTGAAATCGTCTTGAAGTGACGAAGCGAATGCATCAGTCTGAGCTGCTAATTTTACAGTTTGTGAGACCTGCAATTCGCGCGTGGCTGGAGATTGAAGATGACCAGCGTTTCATCTCTCAACCAATGACATGGTGCCACACATTTTTTTCAAATATGTTTTTTAATTAATGATCCGGTGGTTTATTCACTAATGTCCATATCATGCACATCACGCAAGATCCATTGGATTTGATTACTAATGCATTTTGACATTGATCCAATGGTCTACATCTTTTTGACATTATTTTTATTTTCTGATTTTATATTTTAATTGTTTTAAACTTCAAAAATTCATAAGAAATTCATTTCAACTTCAAAAAATGTGAAAAAATTCTCAAAAATACTTCATATTTTTTCTCTTTCTGAGTTTTATTTTTTCAAAATTTAATTTCGTGATTTGGTATTTTTTTATGATTTTTTTCACTTTATTTGACTTGTTTTAATTGTTTAAAAGTACTTTTCTTGATTTTTAAATTCGGAAAAAATTATGGAAAGATCCAATGATCTCTTGACAAATATTGGTGACCTCATTTTTATTTTTATTTTTGATTTTACTATTTTTCACAAATTTTGATTTATTTTTTTTATTTCTTTAAATTTTAAAAATAGTTTCTGACTTTAAAAAATTCTGAAATTTTTTGTCAACACATATTGACTCATGTTTGACCTCTGATTTTTTTAAAGGATTTTTATTTGGTGTTTTAATATATTTTGTGTATTTTACCAATTATTTCCCTTTTATTAATCATTTAAATATTGTTTTATTAAATATATTTTATTATTTTTGTTTGGTCCTGATTTGAGTATTATTTTGGCACAAGTTCCTCAATCTCATTAGATCTTGGGTGTTGATAGGTTGAAAAAACCAAATCCACCGAAATGGATGAATGATGTTGATGATATTTGAAACCCTAATTTCATCTGATGCATCCCTTCCCTCTTCATCTTATCCCATTCTTATTTTTACTTATACTATATGTTGTTGGAAAATGACTTACATATCATTTCTCTAATATTTTGGTACATAGATTGCTATTTATCGGCCTAAAAATTAGGTGTGACTTCTACATAAGTCCAGTTATGATTGCTTAACATAACGCTAAATTTATCCCGATTTGAAAAATAATCATTCATGGCCCAAACCTATGTTTACAAGCCCAAGTATATTTAATTTGAAACCTTTGATCCAATAACTTTGAAGTTCATTGTTAGGAGGCTTTGATCTCATCAATCCTCTAATGAGCTTCATGAACTTTGGTCTAAGTAAATCATTTAAACATTGTTGATCATATTGTCTTGAGTAGTTGAAATGAATGATATAATTGACCCAAAATCAAATGAGACTTGTTGTTGAGAAGCTTTGATTTTATCAATCTTCTAATGATTTCTAAAATGCAAGCTTCAAGATGGTTATTCAACTAACCTCTAACTTCTAATTCACTAACAATTGACTTTACTTTATATTTTTTACTTTGTTCCTTTTATTTTACGCCTTTACTTTTATGTACCATTTACTTTAGCATTTACATCTCATGCTATTTTTTTTTATCTTTGCTCATTTGAGCATTTATCTTTATATCATTTTATCTTTGCTCACTTGAGCATTTATTTTTATGTCATTTTACCTTTGCTCATTTGAGCTTTTATTTTCTTTTTGAAGACACTTAATAACCAACTTGAACATTAAAAGTCTTAAGGTTACTTGGACTATTTGGTTACTATCCATGGCATTATGGAGTTTTGGATCTCTTGGACTTAGGATTAGAAACCTTGATTCATTGGGACCTTGTGACTCTGTTGTTATTTTGTCTGATGTTCTTGGGGGTTTACCCCAAGATATTGAGTTGATTTTTTTATGTGCAGGTTATTCTTATTATATTCTTTGTCTTTGATTGAGAATTCTTCTGTATACAACCGCTACTCTGCCCAATTTTTGTGAAGAATTAATTCATCTAAAGCTTGGTATTTCTCAGAGGTTTAGTATTTCTGCTTGCTTAGTTTCAATCCAAAGAATGAGAATTCTACATTAACTTCATATGCCAATAGTTAGCTTCTTGTTGGTAAGATCATTCTTTTCCTTGGATTTTACCTTATACTTTTGGATAGTCCCTTCATCTCCTCTCATCTTATTTAATTTCAAAATCTTCTCTCTCTTTTTCAAAACTCTTCTTGTTTTCTATCTTGAACCAATTTCATAATAAACTTGGACTTAGGTCCATGCATTTTCAAAAATCTTTTCTTAATCAAACTTTAATTAATTTAGTCATGCTTTGACATTTTTTGTGAGAAGACTAAAAGTCAATTAACCTCATTAAAACCATTTTTCTACTTTGGCTTTTTACTTTAAAACTTTTCTCAAAATATTAGACTCTTGCTGATTCTTGTAGTAATGTGAGCTACTATACTTCTACGATATGTAGTGAAGTGAGATATTTTGCACTTGGGCGTTGAGTGAGGATTTGTTGATTTTAAATCCAATCTATATCCTCCACTTTGAGATGGTGCAAATTCTCCTTTCTCATAATCGTGAGTAGTAAGTATGTTCTTCCACTCGGATATGACGATTATGTCTCGTCTCTTAAAATTAACCAACATACACGTGTTTTAAAATTTTTAAGGTGAACTACGAGTACCCTAATCCCCTATTACACGGAAGGTGGAACATAGGAACTAATGGTTCGCAATCGCGGTGGGTGAAAAAATTATAAAAAAATACTTCTTTTCTCATCTCCTCCATCTATCTTTTATATACACCTTTTATAGCCAAAATACATAGATTTTCAAAGAGGTTCCTGCGGAGTACTGTAGATGTTTTGGGTTCTAATACCTTCCCTTTTTATAACCAACCCCCGTACCTAGATTCTTTCCCCCTCTTTTTTTTGGGTTTATTCACTCTTTTCCCATTTCCTTTGGAAACCATAAAGCATTATGGAAATTTTTATTTGATCTCTGCTAGTTAAGTCAATCCAATGACTTAGCTTCAACATTTCTACCGCTATAGAAAAAATGGTGACTTTACTGGGGACAATTTATCTAAGTGGGTTGAGCCTATCTTTGTTTATTTATGTATGTTTTGGTATTTGTTGTATATTATTTGTTGTATATATGTATGTCTGGATTTTTCTGTTTTTCAGGGTGCTTGGTGATCTCTTATAAGTCCTCTACCCGGACTTGGAAAAACTTAGTATAGGACGGATGGTATAGTCATGTTAAATTTGAGGGAGGAATACCAAAAAAGGAAACATGATATCCCTCACTCAATGGAGGCCCCTTTGAATGTAGTATTTGCTTACCAAGCAATCGGGAAGACATGCTGCTTTCAACCTGGGAGCCTACTGAAGCTGAGAATTGTAAAACTCTTAACCTATCTTGGCCTTTTGGGAGTAGTGTGGAGTCTATGACGAAATAACCTGGAAGTGGTTTTCATGCGATGCTACACTCATACGAGTTTTTCCTAAGAATATTGCTGATTACCGAGCTAATCGGGATGTTGGTAATATCTGAAGGAAGAATGTAGACTCTGGGAACTATTTAGAACCTTGTTCAGTAGGTGATAAACCATTAGTCCTTACATTGTGGTTAGTACCTTTTACTTCATGCTCGTGACGTCGAACCTATGAACCCCCATGTTTGTGATCTTGTGTGTGATTATTGCATGATGCATTCATGCACCCATGAACATTTTTTAAACAGTTTTTCAAGGAACTTAATGTTCACTTTTGCAAATATCACAAGTACTTTTTGACCATGGATTTTGGAAAGAGAAAGACTCGGAAGTACAATTTCAAGGATCCTAAGATAGAGGAACTGATGAGTTTGATTCCTGAGATTGAGAGTTCTACATGTTTTCGGAAGAAGTATGGAGCCATTGTGCCTCTTATGAAGCTCAAGATGAAGGATGATATTCTTTCTATATTGGTCTAGTTCTACGATCCGCTACACCGTTGTTTTACATTTCCTAATTATAAGTTGATGCCCACATTGGAGGAGTATTCTTACTTACTTAGTTTACCTATTACTAATTATGTTCTGTTCACCAATTTAGAAGGAGAGTCCAAGTCTCATGAGACTGCTACCATGACTCACTTGAAGAAGTCTGAGATTGAGGCTAATATGACTACCAAATGGGGAATCAGAGGTTTACCTGATCAGTTTCTATTGGAGAAAGCTCGTTACTTTGCCAAGATGAAGAGTACAATTGATTTCGAGGCTATCTTTGCTTTTCTCGCCTATGGGTTGTTCTTGTTTCCTAACATCGACAAATTTGTGGATGTTACTGCCATTAGGGTCTTTCTGATTGGGAATCCAGTCCATACGCTGCTAGAAGATACTTATTATTCCATCCATCTTCAAAATTTTTATCAGGGAGGGAGGGTCATATGTTGCACACCGTTGTTATATCAGTGGTTTATTTCTCACTTACCTAGGTCTGTTTCTTTTTGGGAAATCAAGAAGGAACTGCGTTGGGATCCAAAGATTATGACTCTCACTCATTCTGGCATTGATTGGTATCATCAAGCTTATTATGATGTGGAGATTATTGATAACTATGATAGTTTCCCTAATGTTCCTCTTCTTGGTACAAAGGGAGGAATTAACTACAATCCCATTCTTGCGCTTCGTCAGCTTGGATATCCGATGAGAGATAAGCCAAACAACATCCATCTAAGTGGTTTCTTTCTCAAATAAGGAGAAAATCACAAGGCAACTAAGGAAGCGATTGAAAGGGCTTGGCGCCATATTCATAGGAAGGGTAGAAAAGATTTGGGACCAAGAGGAGTTGTTTCCTTAGAGCCTCATCTCTATTGAGTAAAAGAAAGAGCAATTCAATTAAAGATGCCTTATTATTGTGAAGAACCTATATCTGATATGTTTATAAGGACTACTCCTCCTCTCTTAGATGATATGGAAGAACTTCAGCTTGTCCTAGTTAGGATGCAACAAGAAAAGGAAGCATGTAAGAATAAGTACTAGACTTTGGAGGTGTCCTACTCAACATAATTGAAAGAGAAAGATGATTTGATCGATATTATTAAGAGTCATGTTATGGAGATGATGGAGAAGCAAGAGGATTTATTTTCCTCTAGATTTCAGCCTGGTCCCGGTCACCCATTTTCTGAATTTGGTGCAAGACTCAAGGGAAAGTATTAGTGTGTGGAGAGATCTTCACCAACTTTGGATCCTTCGGATTTTAAGATTCTATCTTTATTCTCTTGTACATAGGATTGTCGAAACTTGTACTAAAAAGTTGTAATCCATTCCAACATTATTATTAAAATGATATTTTCAGTATTTCCAAATGTGTTAGTACTTCAATATTTGCAATTGTTTATGATTATTTGAGTTCTTTGAATAAACACAATAAATAATATGCATTGCATATCATGCATCATTGTACACATATTTTAATTCCTATTCATTCAAAAGTGTCTTACATATTTTTTCATACTTCGTTCAGTCAGCAAGCTGTCTCATTGCTACAATACTCGGGCTAATTCTAGAAAGAAGATGGAAACCTTGAACAAGGGAATTGTGGGCTGCGTGAAGAAGTTATTGCTTTGAAAGCCGGTATGGCTAATATGACTATTTTGTTAGAGTCATTGGTGGCTGTTCAGACTCAGCCACCACGTCCTCCTCATCCAGCTCCTCGTGCTACTCAGCCATAATAGATGACCATCATTTCAATGGTTCTGTCAGTTCCTATCTATGTTACTCTAGTTACTGCTACTCAATATCGTATGCCTCACAGTTACCCATGGGGAATGCCTGAGAATTTCATGCCAGAAGGTTACAATCCCGCTGCTCAAGTTGCTCCATTTATTCAAACTAATGTTGTTTCTGCACCTCCTATGGTGCACATTACTCCTATTTCTAATAATGAGATTTATCATGATGCACCTCCTACAATGAATGCTATGCATGTTATTAATGATGAAGTTTACCATCATGCTCTTCCACCAAGTGAAATTTTGGGTTTCTATGACCAAATGAATGACTTCCAGGATCAATTCAATGAAATGCAGAAAGAAGTAAAGGCTCTCCGAGGGAAAGAGTTATTAAGATAAAATGTTAGTGAACTCTTCTTAGTTCCTAATTCTAAAGTACCAACAAAGTTTATGGTGCCATAATTTGAGAAGTACAAGGGAAACTCTTGTCCCCTTGATCATTTGGTGATGTATATCAGAAGGATATCCACTCATATTGATGAATGATTATTGCTTATTCCTTTCTTCCAGGATAGTTTATCTGGTGCTTCTTTGAAATGGTAAATGGGATTAGATAGTTGCAACATCCGTACATTCAATGATTTGGGTGAAGCTTTCATGAAACAGTATAAGTATAACATATTTATGGAACCAGACCGTGACCAGCTGAGAGCGATGGCTCAGAAAGACATGGAGTCACTTAAGGAGTATGCGTAACTGTTGTACCCCAAAATTTTCCCTCCTATTTTCTTCAAGACATTCTTCTAAGGCTCTCAAGTACTCAAGGCTACTCAAGGGTTGACCAATCAATTCTCCTCCTAAGCAATGGGTCCATAACTAGGGTTTTTGTTTTTTTCCAAGGAAGTTTGGTTTGCAAAGGTCTCAAGTGGTTTTCGTGTTTCTCCATAGGTCTTCAACAATGTTCATGTCAAGTTTCAAGTCTTGCATCACAAGTTTGCTCAATCAATGGCCCAGATGATTGAAAATCAATTGTATTGGGTAAAAAGTCAACTATGGTCAACATACAATCAAACTTCGATATTTTTGGTCAAAATCAACACTTTGAAGTGATATTCATTATTTAATCAAGGGTTGATCATGATTCCTCAAGGAAAGCCCTCAAATCATCAAAAGTCAAAAGTTGCCAAATTAGGGTTTCCTTAGAAGAAGTCAACTGAACTTTGACCAAGCATAACTTTCACATGCTTCATCAAATTTTCCCCAACCAAATACCATTTTGAATGAAATTCAATTCTCTACAACTTTGTATCTCTATGCTCAAATCCAAAAAATGCTTCATTTGAGAGATATGAACCCATAAATTATAGGTCATTTCAATAGTCAACAAAAAGACACTTTTTGTCAAGGAAACTTACATCAAGATAATTTTTCCAAATGCAAAAATGATCAAAAGAGAAATTGAAGAGGACATCTTGAGCTTTCCAAAAAGTCAAATATCACTTTCAAAAGATAAAAATTGAGAGAGTTATGACCAGTGTGAGTTGGGAAATTATGAGGAAATGCATGAAATGTAAAGTGAGCAAACTTGAAATTTTGAACTAGTGGACCTAATTTTTGACGTTCAAGCATGTTCATAATGTATTAGAAGACCTCTAGATCTATGTACATATTTTTCATGATTTTGTTTCCTTTATTTGAATTTTTGTTCATTTAAACTAAATTAAAATAAATAAAATATGAGGCAATGCATGTGGGCTCACTTCTTGGATAAATTCAGGCCCACGACAACCCATGACAGCCTACTAATCTTGCCAAAAACGTGTGAGCATGAAAAGGGCAAGAATTATCTCAAAAAGGAAGGTTGAAAAACATATTTGATCTTGTTTGATTCATGCCATGATTGCTTTATCTCTTACATATTTGTTCATCTTGATCCTTCCCTCTATATATACACACAAGATCAGATGCAAGAGGACACAATTTCCCTTCCTCAAGAAGCTAGCCAAAGTTCTTCATATTTTTCTAAAACCCTAAGTTCTAAAACCGGCACTATAAGACTTCTCTTTCAATAACTCCAATATCATTCACCTTCTAGAGCACCAAAGAGTAAGTTTGGATCGATTACCACGACCCTAAGTCCGTAAACTCTGTGATATGGCATAACCATTTTTTCATTTTTTGTAAAAATCTATATATGTAATTTGGTTTTATTTTGAACAAGGTTAATGCTTCTAATAGGTTTATGAGCTTTGTCTAAACAAGTTTGGATCAGTGAGATGGTCCCATGCATGTTAGTTTTCTAGAAGCCATAGTTTTCTTTGATCGGGTTCACTTGATTCGAAACCCCTAATTTAAGGACCTATAGCCAAAAATAAGTCTTGATTTGGATTCAGGAGGGTCGAATTAGGGGGGACATGGTGTTTTGGATCCTTAAAAATTATTATTTTTTGTTGCATTTTTTTAACTTTGCAGGTTGCCGAAGAAGACGACTGGAGCTAGGGCTCTGGCCATATAATTCATTTTTTATATTTTTTGTTTTGGTTGATTCAAATGAACGGAACTAATGGCCGCCCCAACGGTAAGCGTGTGTTTGTAAGGGTGTTAGTGTACCAGGGCATGAGATCGATCCCTGCCCCTGATATGTTATTTTTCTCATATTTCTTGTTTGTAGATCCAACGTGCCAAGCCTTTGAAATTCCACCACGCGCTCTCACATCAACACCATCAGATCCAGATCCAGAGAATCACAACTCACATCCACGTTAGACCCCCAAGGAAGAGCTGTACTGGATCACATACAAGCAACTGGGCTGTTGTTTTGAGCCTAACCGATTTTCTTTTCTGACACTCCCTGGATTACTTTTGTAGGCCCATTTTATTATTTTCCTTTTACAAATTCTTTTTTTTAAACATAATTAATTTTTCCCAATTAATTAATTAAAACTAACCTAGATTTAAATTAAATTAACTTGACTTTCTTTTTAATTTATTTAAATTAAATTAACTTTTTTTAAAAAATAAATTAATCAAGTTAATTAACTTAATTATTAGACTTTTCTTCAAAACTTAAGTTTTAGTAGATTTTAATTCCTTTTTCTCAAAATAAAAAAAAATCAATTAATCATCATTTATTTTCTCTCAAATAAACTCTTCGTCTATTCTTGCAACCTTCACGCGTTTCTGTTATTTTTCGCATTAGAAATTGTTTATTATTATGTAACTGCTAAAAGTTGTAAAAGTTAATTAGGGTTTACTATTCCCCCCCCCCCCCCCTCATTTTTATAATTTGTAACCTCCATCCCCGAAGCATTGTAATAGCGAAGGTTTTATTTCTCGCATTTTACCGCTTTTCATTATAGTTATATTATTTTGCTAGTAACTAGGATTGCATGGCAAGATTAAAATAAAACGCTAGAAAACCTAATCAAAGACAAATTAACTGAAAATAAATCACCTTTTCACACACGCACCTCTAGGGTGACTCCACTTTGTGCCTTCGGAAAACACTCATGTCTCTCGAACGTAGGAATACCAATAACAAAGACCCTCGGTTAAAATCATCATAAAGATCATAGCCCCTCGATGACCCTTCGATGCTGCCTTTGGTAAATGATCTTGTCCCTCGATGTTGCCTACGAATACATGATGATAGTCCCTTCAAATTGCTAAAGGTATCCCTATATGTTTCCTTTATGACTGTACGATAACCCGCGCCTGTCCCTCAAACATCCAACGATAGGGCTTCCTACTAACCAATGGTAGGATATCACTATCTAAAGGAAGAGGAAAATAATAAAAGACTTTTGAGTAGGTAGATAAATCTTAATTGCTTTCTCGCGAACATTTCAAAACATTTTTCACACAATAAACTTCTCTTCTGAAATATTTCCAAAACAAACACTTTGTATGCATTCTCAATGATACGGAAATCATTACAAAGTTTGACGCACTTAGGAATTTTCAAAATATTTTCAAAACACATAAACACAAAACACTTTCAAAAACGGAGCTAGCGATTAAGAGCCCATAGATAACTACGGATGACAAGGGTGCTAACACTTTCCCTTTTCATAACCTACCCCCTTTCTCAAAGGTCTTTCCTGTTCTTTTCACCCTTTCCTTTATTGGATAAAAGAAAAGTCGATGGTGACTCTTGCTATCCGCAACATTTGCGATAAAACATAAAACCAAAAGTCAGTTCACCCACCGTATTATAGAACTGGTGACTCTGCTGGGGATAACTTAAAGTGGGGTTACCTTTAGAGCTAGATCACCTTTATTGCTTTACTTGTTTGCCTTGTATGCTTTATATTTCGGGATATGCTTGGGTTTATTTTTGTATAGATCCAATACCCGGATCTGGGGGTGTTTTTTAGGTAAGTAGCTATAGATCGTGGAAAATGTACGACATAGACTGATATGGTTGAAGCGATGGCTATGTTAGTGTGACACATTGGTTGGTGCCGGTGTCCCTTGAGTTTGTCAAGGAGAATGATGGGTTGTCGCGTGGTGTCATAAAGCACTAACTGACCTTAGAACCTTATTTGACACAACTTAGCCATTAGAAAGTAGTGAGATGGCCGGCTTTGGTGCAGACTAAAGTTGGTTGATACTCGATGCTACGCTCATTAAGGTCGGACTCTCGGGATATTTCGGTCGCAAATAAGATGTTGTGCTGAAAAAATGCCTGAGAGAAATATAGGTGATATGAGATTCCTAGAACCCAATTAATTCTTTTAGGACAAGTTGAGCCAACTAAAACTCAAGAGAGTATTTACCTATAAACTCCATGCATGCCTGAACCTAAGGCCTTGTGTGTTGTGATTGTGTTGGATTAAATTGTTTGAACATGACATCATAACATCATGACATCATGACATCATGACATCATAATTTTCACTAACCATTTCAAGCACCAAGGGATTTATTTTCTTTCTTTGTTGTAGGTTATGGCCTCCTCTCGCAGGAAAATTATCCAGATCAACTTTGTAAGGGTACCTTCTCATCTTAAAGAGTTAGTCTCAAAGGTTCCTGAAAGCTCTCAATTTACCAAGAGGCATGGTCATCTACTCAGTTTGGTTACCTCGGGGTTTGAAGAAGACATGATGAGTGTGCTATTCCGGTTCTTTGACCCTGGACATCACTGTTTCACCTTTCTAGATTATCAATTGGTACCCACAATGGAAGAATTATCTAAACTAGTACCTGTTCTTGATCAGACACCCTTCACTGGTTTAGAGAAAGCTCCACAACCTGAAAAGATTGCAACAACCTTACATTTGAAACGGTCCGATGTTGTATCTAATTGGGAAATAAGAAGTGGAGTCAAGGGTTTTCTTGATAAATTTCTATTAGAGAAGGCCCAACTATTTTTGGACGCTATGAGTTTTCATGCTTTCGAGGAAATCTTTGCGCTATTGATCTATGTTTTGGTACTATTTCCTAATCCAGACCAACTCATATATGTGAATGCCGTTAAAATATTTCTCACTCGTAATCCCATGCCTACTTTGCTGGGGGATATTTTGCATTCCCTTCACACTCGTACTATGAGGAAGCGAGAGACTCTTATGTGTTGCATACCTTTACTATCCAGGTGGTTTATTTCACACCTTCCCTGATTAGTAATGAAGAATGACCAAGGTTTGAGGTGGCCTCAAAGGATAATGTCGCTCTCTCACTCAGATGTCTATTGGTGTTCCCGATCTCAGGAGGATATTACTATCATTTTCATCTGTAGGGAATTCCCTAATGTTCCACTCCTTGGCATTATGGGAGGTATCACTTACAACCATTCTCTAGCTTTACGTCAATTTGGTTATGCTCGAAGAGACGGTCCTCATGACATGCTTATCTAGGGTATTGTATTCTATTACAGAAATGATCCTCAAGGTTATCGTTGAAAGTTTATATATGCTTGGGGCATGGTAAACAAGATTGATAGCAGGACTTTAGGACAAAAGAATTTTATCCCTTTGGAGCCCTACATCAGATGCGTACGATCTCATGCTCAAAACCTTATAATGCCATATCCCGCTGTCTTACCAATAACCGTGGAGCCTGTTGCCGAGGGGGATATTCCTTATACTATTCTTCATCCAGATATGCCTACTGACCTTGAAGAACTGCAAAAGTCTTGGATTTAACTGAAAGAAGAAAGGGACACCTTTGAGACTCATTTATATGCTAGCGAGAAGAAGGTGTTGGAGCTGACAAAATAACTCCATGAAGAGCAGAGCCTTAATGCATATGTCAACACAAAGAGGAAGCGTTTGTGGGAGACTTGAGTCTTAAGTTTTAGGAGTTCATATTGTTGTGTCTTTGAGACCCTCTTGTTTTCATTGTAAGCCTAAGAGGAAATTATAATTTGAACTTACTAATAAAATCATTTGTTTCTGTTTCCTTTTGATTAACGAATTTAAATCTCACAAATTCCTTGAAAACACTGCATTTACATATCATGCATCATCACATAACACGTTTTCTCATCTACTTACTATTTATTTCAGTATAAGATGGCCCTCGAACAAACGGTCAAGGAACTCCAAGGTCAGCACGCCCAATTTCAAGAGACTCTTCTGAATCTGGAACAGGAGCAGAAAGATATGAAAAGAAGACTAAAAAGCCGGCTACTATCCTCAATATGAGGGAGAAGATTCAAATGTCCTGCTCAATCGGTTCAAGTGGACGATATTTCCTCTAAGGAAGACGACAACCAAGAATAGGATGGTAGAAGCATCAAGCCTGAAGGTAGAAATAATCAGGGTTCTGAAGATGAAGACTACTCTAATGAACAATATCCTCCTGCAGATCGCAAGTACAAGCAATTGGAAGACCATCTCAAAGCTATGGAAATCCAGAAGGTGCCTGAATTGGATTTTAGAGAACTAGGTCTAATCCCGGGGGTGGTAATCCATCACAAGTTCAAGGTCCCCGTCTTTGCTAAATATGATGGGGTCTCTTGTCCCAAACTTCATCTAACGTTATATGTTCAAAAAATCCATCCCCATCCTGTTGACATGAAGTTATAGGTCCATTTCTTTCAAGAAATCTTATCCGGCACTCAACTTGAATAGTTCTATCAGCTCGAAGAAACCAACATCCATACATGGGAAGACTTGGTCGCTGCTTTTTACAAGAAGTATCAGTATAATGCTGACCTTGCACCTACTCGAGTGCAATTGCAAAACATGTCCATGGGCTCGAACGAAGGGTTCAAGGAATATGCATAAAAATTGAGAGATTTAGATGGAAGGGTGTAACCTCCCTTGTCTGACCGGGAATTGGTTGATATGTTCATGGACACCCTAACAAGCCCATTCTTTAATATACTCATTGGGAGTTCTTCAGCTAGTTTTACTGAGCTGATACTGAAAGGAGAAAGAGTTGAAAGTGGTATTAAGAGTGGGAAGATTCCAATGGCTACATCTTCTAATGCTGTGAAGAAGCCATTCAGTGGTAAAAATTAGCCAATGATGTCTATGGCCAAAAGGGCCATAGTAAAAATGACCGCCATCAGTCTATGGGAGCGGTGTTAATCTCTAATTCGGCGCATGTTCAATAAAAAAATAGGGCAACCGACAAAGGCCAGACACTCCGGTAAGGCAGTTTACCAAGATCAACATGCCTTTATCTTAGACATTGCATCATTTGTTAAAAGCTGAACTCATTTCACTGTGGGATCCTCCTCAAAATCCCAACACATCCTCTCCTAAGTACAATCCGAACGCGAAGTGTGCATATCATTCTAACAGTACTGGGAACGACACCAACAACTGCTAGGCCCTGAAAAAGAAAATTCAGGACATGATTGATAATAAAGAAATTGAGTTTGAACCTTTAGAGACCCCGAACGTGATTACTGCACCTATGCTGAAGCATGACAAAGGCATAAGTGCTATTGAAGATGTTCTGTATGTTACCAATGTAGGTGATGTGGTTACTCCTCTCTCAACAATAAAAAAGAATCTATTACAAGTCAGTTTATTTCCGGGCTATGTTAAAGAATGTTATTGTTGTGCAATCCAACCCAATGGCTGCAGGTTATTGAAGGAAGGCATTCATCGCCTGATGGATGAACATATAATTTTGATTGAGAAAGTTCCGTCTACTAAGAATTTATGTCAAGATTTGTCTGTAGTATCCGGTATCCCTGTCAGGATCACTTCCAAAGGTCCTGTAAGGATTACTGCCAATCCGAAAGCTGCTCCTTTGATTATCACCACACCTGGACCCATCCCATATTCTTCAAATAAAGTTATTCCATGGAATTATGGATCCGACGTCTACTACCATGGCGTTAAACAAGAGTTGTCTAATGAAGATGATGATCCCAACATTGGCAATATTGAGGGGGCCAACAAAGTTACTAGAAGCAGAAGGATTTTCTCCCCGGAAATATCTCTGAAAAATGTTTCTACACCTGTTCGAGTTGCTGTTACTAAGTCAACTGCCGAGGCTCGGGGTAAAGGACCAAGGATAGAGCCTGCCCAGATGGAGACGCCTAAAGAAATAACAGTCAAATAAACCTCTAAGAAAGATTTGGAAGAGGCATTGAAGATCATCCGTAAGAGCGACTATAATATTATTGAACAGCTGTGGCAGACCCTGTCCAAAATCTCCATGTTATCTTTACTACTGTGTTCTGAAGCCCGTGCGCAGGCTTTAGTAATATTCTTGAAGACTTCTCACATGCTGCATGAAATTTAGGATGATCAATTTGGAAGTTACATGGCTAGATTAACAACTGATAATGTATTAGGTTTCTCTGATGCTGACTTTACTCCGTAGGGGAGAAACCATAAAAAGGCCCTGCATGTCTCCATTGAATGCAGGGGCACTACATTGGCTCATGTGTTGATTGATACTGGTTCTTCGCTAAATGTTTTACCAAAAGGCGCTCTTGACTGACTGGATTGTGAAGGGGTTGTGCTGAAACCCAGTAACATCATAGTTCGAGCCTTTGACAAATAAAAAAGAATCATACATGGAGAAGTGGACCTCCCGACCAAAGTGGGTTCACAGATCTTTGAATCCACCTTTTATGTAATGGACATCCGGCCAGCTTATTCTTGTCTATTGGAATTCCTCTGGATCCATGGGGCAGGTGCTGTTACTTCCACCTTGCTCCAGAAATTAAAGTATCCTGTAAAAGGAAAGATTGTTACTGTCTGCGGAGAAGAGGAGTACATGGTCAACCACTTGAATTCATTCCGGTATGTGGAGATGGACGAGGAATTTATCGAGACTCCCTGTCATACTTTTGAAGTGATTTACCCTACTTCTATTAAAGATGTGTCTGCCATTCCAAAGACCACCAAGATTCCGCACAAGATGGCTTCCTTGAAAGATGCCAAAGCTACTATAGAAAAAGGTGGTTGTACTATTTGAGGTCAGCTTCTTGATATCCCTTATAAATATGATAAGTTTAGTTTGGGCTTACTGCAGAAGGACAAAGAGTTGTTCGTCGCACTCGTGCTGGAAGACCTCCGCTCCATATCAGCAATAACAAAGTCAACGCTATAGAGGATGCTGACAGTGATTCTGACTTCGACAGCTGGATATTCCCTACCATTGGCAATGAACTCGACCACTGGAAATCAAAAGACATTATCCCTATCTCCTTTAGTCAAGATTAATAGCTACATTCTTGTCTTATTTCTTTTAAAACATTTGGATTATGTAATAAACAATTTCTTTAAACCTTGTGTCTTACCGGAGCACAATGGTTCATTTGTTAAGGGTTGATAATTCATAAACATTCTTCATTTAATAAAAACATTGGACGTTTTGCATTCAAATTTTGTGCTCCCTATTTTTATTTTACTTATTGCATTTTTAAAATAGTTATGTGTTCTTACACACACCACACACTACATTGCAGATCCTAGTCCACTCCGGATCTCGTTGATAACGATTCTACTATTGCCACTTATGACTTTGAAAGTTCGATCTACCAAGCCGAGGACGAAGGTGAGGAAGATTACAAAATACCTGGAGAACTTTCCCGACTATTAATACAAGAAGAAAAGGCTATCCAACCACATGAAGAGCCGGTCGAAGTGGTAAACTTGGGTTCTAAAACAGTCAGGAATGAAGTCAAGATAGGCGCCAATTTAGAGAGAAGTATCAAGAACAGATTAATCCAGATGTTGCATGAATATGTTGAGATATTTGCTTGGTCATACAAAGATATACCAGGGCTCGATACTGATATTGTGGTTCACCGTCTACCAATGAAACAGGGTTGTTCTCTAATTAAGCAGAAGGTTCGTCGTATACGTCTCAAGATGTATAAAAAGATCAAGGCTGAGGTTATGAAACAATTCAATGCAGGTTTCTTAGAAGTGATATCATATCCTCAATGGGTTTCTAATGTTCTTTCGGTACCAAACAAAAGATGTCAAGGTACGTATGTGTGTATATTACAGGGATCTGAACAGGGCGAGCCCCAAAGATGACTTCCCACAACCACATATTGATGTTTTGGTTGAAAACACCGCTCCACACAAGGTATTCTCCTTCATGGATGGTTTCTCGGGTTATAATCAGATCAAGATGGCACCTGAAGACATGGAGAAAATTACCTTCATCATGCAATGGGGCATTTTCTATTACAAGGTTATGCCTTTTAGGTTAAAGAACGCTGGGGCAACTTATCAGTGTGCCATGGTAGCCTTATTTCATGACATGATTCATCACATGATAGAAGTCTATGTCGACGACATGATTTCTAGATCACAGACTAAATAAGAGCATCTTGATCATCTACTTAAATTATTTGAAAGACTGAAGAAGTACAAGATAAGGTTAAATCTGAACAAGTGCACCTTTGGGGTAAGATCCGGTAAACTCCTGAGTTTCGTCGTCAGTGGTAAAGGTAATGAAGTTGATTCCACAAAATTAAAATCTATTCAAGAAATGGTGGCTCCCTATACCGAGAAAGAAGTCAGAGGTTTCTTAGGATGTCTGAATTACATTTCCCGATTCATTTCCCATTTGACTGTTACTTGTGAGCCAATCTTCGAGTTGTTGAAGAAAGATCAAGTAGTAAAATGGAATGAAGACTGTCAAATAACCTTTGATAATATTAAGGAGTACCTACAAGAACCTTCGGTTCTAAAGCCACCAATTGAAGTAAGGCCTCTAATCATGTACCTAAAAATGCTAGAGAACTCAATAGGGTGTGTATTGGGGCAGCATGACGAGTCTGGTCAAAAAGAGCATGCAATTAATACCTTAGAAAAAAGTTTACCAACTGTGAAACAAGATATTTGATGCTCGAGAAAACTTTCTGCGCTTTGGCATGGGCTGCTCGCCTACTAAGACAATATATGTTGACCCATACCACTTTGCTAATCTCTAAAATGAATCCAATCAAATACATATTCGAGAAGCCAACTCTCTCCGGAAGAATAACCCGATGGAAAATGGTCTTAACAGAATACGACATTCAGTACACCACTTA
This sequence comes from Vicia faba, assembly GCA_948472305.1. Taxonomy (NCBI): domain Eukaryota; kingdom Viridiplantae; phylum Streptophyta; class Magnoliopsida; order Fabales; family Fabaceae; genus Vicia; species Vicia faba. The sequence continues at coordinate 955,087,106 of OX451740.1, forward strand.
AAAAGAAATCAAAGGAAGTATGCTGGAATATCATTTGGCACATCAAGCTGTAGACGACTATCAGTCTATAAATTTAAAATTCCCGGACGAGAACATTATGCTTGTTACAGATTATGAAGAACCTGGACCGTATGAAGGACCTGAGCCAGAATCCCGATGGGCTGTGGTTTTCGACAGAGCTTCTAACGCACTTGGCAACAAAATTGGTGCTGTAATTATCTCTCCTCAGGGTTGCCATACACCCTTCACTACCATACTTTGCTTTGACTGCACCAACAATATAGATGAATATGAAGTGTGCATCATGGGTATTAAAGCTGCTATTGACCTAAGAATCAAGTTCTTGAGTGTATATGGGGACTCATCCCTGGTAATCAGTAATGTTAAGGGAGAATGGGATACGAAGTATCCGAATCTTATCCCTTACCGAGAACAAGTGCTAACCTTGATTCCATATTTCGAAGAGATTACTTTTGAGCATATCCTAATAGAAGAGAATAAGTTGGCGGATGCATTGGCTACCATGTCATCCATGTTCAAGGTCAGATGGGACAATGAAGCTCCTAGAATTACTATTGAATGAATGGACAAACCAACACACTGCTACGAAGTCAACACTGACATAGTAGAAGAAAAACCTTGGTTTTGTGAAGTTAAAAGGTACATTGAGGCTCAAGAATACCCTGAAGGGGAATCAGTCAATGACAAAAAATTTCCCACGGAGGTTCTCAGCTAAGTTCTTCTTGAGCAACCAAATTTTATACAAGCGCAATCATGATTTGACTCTGCTTCGTTATATGGACAATAAGGAAGCATAATAAATTATGGAAGATATGCATGAAGGAATCTTCAGTACTCACTCCAGTAGGCATACTATGGCTAAGAAGATTTTGAGAGTGGGCTATTATTGGTTGACTATGGAAACCGACTGTCACCATAAATCGAGAACTTGTCATAAGTGCCAAATCTATGCTGATAAAGTACATTTACCTCCAGTACCTCTGAATATCTTGACTGCTCCATGGCCATTTGCATTGTGAGGCAATGATATGATTGGAGTGATTAAATCTACTGCCACTAATGGACATCGCTTCATCCTCGTCTCCATTGATTACTTTACAAAGTGGGTGGAAGCAGCTTCATTCGTCTCTGTTACCAAGAATGTTGTGGCCTGGTTCATTAAGAGTAATCTTATTTGTCGGTATGGAATCCTCTAAAGGATTATCATAGAAAATGGTACTAACCTCAATAACACTATGATCACGGAACTCTGTATGCAGTTCAAGATCAAGCACCACAACTCTTCTCCGTATCGACCAAAGATGAATGGCGCGGTGGAAGCTGCCAACAAGAACATTAAGAAGATTATTCATAAGATGGTTGTGACCTACAAAGACTGGAATAAGATGTTACCGTTTGATATTCATGTCTATCACACTTCAGCATGAACATTAACTGCGGAAACCCCATTCTCTCTAGTTTACGATATGGAAGTTGTCCTACCTGTCAAAGTTTAGATTCCTTCTCTGAGAATTATGAAAGATGCAGACTTAGACAAAGATAAGCGGATTCAGACCAGGCTAGACCAGTTGAATCTGATTGACGAGAAAAGGCTTGCAGATGTCTCTCACAGTCAGATGTATCAGAAGCGTATGATTAAAGCATTCAATAAGAAAATCAAGCATCGGGTATATCTGGCCGGTGAGTTGGTAATAAAGTGCATCATTCTACCGTAAGTTAATCTCAGAGGAAAATGGACTCCCACCTATGAAGGGCCATTTGTAGTCAAGAAGATATTTTCTGGCGGTGCTATGATACTGACCAACATGGACGATGAAGATTTCCGCACCTTGTGAATGCATACATAGTCAAAAGATGCTATGCATGAAAATGGCCCGCTAGGTTGACTGGCTTATGAAAAAATAAGGGCATCCCGACAAACCAAAAGAGTCAGGGAACAAATTAGGGATATATATATATATATATATATATATATATATATATATATATATATATATATATATATATATATATATATATATATATATATATATATATATATATATATATATATATAAGATTGTACACTGGCAAGTCGAAAACCTGAAAAGGCGGCTTGGGCAAAAAAGGGTATCCCGGTGGATTAAAAACCCAAAAGGGCGGTCCAGGAAAAAGTTAGGGATTAAAGCGTATGACTATGTCCCGTTGGATCACTTACAACAAGCTTTATTACCAATGTCAAGTTCAAATGGTACATATCAATTCAATCACTTTCTTCCAACAACGAGGGATGAGATGCTTGAAGACATAGGGGCAATAACAGACTTGGAAACCAACGAGATTATTTCCACATAGCTATATGTTTTGTTTTCACTTTGTACTCTTTTCATTTGATGATAAATTCCTCTTACTAGGATTTATGTCTGTATTTCTGTACTAAAAACACAATTAAACAATACCAAAAGCTTACAAATTCATTGACAAACAAGGATATATGAACCAAACATGCTAATGATGCGTAAAATAATGAAAATGAAATAAAAGTTTTGAGACAAAACCGTGACTTCTATACCTATGATACCAGGCGTTAGAGAGCTTGCAAATGATTGGAATTCCTTCTGGAGATGTCCAAGAACCTGTTGGAATCGTGAGAATGGTGTGAATTGGTCTCTAATATGGAAATTGGATTACCACTTTTCTTGCAATTTTTTTGAGTTTTGTTTCACCTCTGCACGGCTTCTTAACCCCTATTCTTGCCTTGGATATGTTCAATATATATTAGAGAATGCATTAGGGTTGTAAAACTGATCACATCTTTGGAAGTTTTTCAAGATTTGATTTTGTTTTCATGGCATATGTAAACCTTCCAAATTTGGCCTAATCATGCTCTTTTTGTCCCAATTATCATTAATTCGATTTGACCTTGCAAGCTCATCAAATCTTGGTTGCTAACCTGTCAAAAAACCAATCAAATCAAATCTTTTATAATTTTCATCATTTATTTGATTTAATTCAATTTTTAATCAATGAAAAATCAAAATAAATTTAAAAATGAAGCAAACAATTGGTGAATCAGCATTTGAGTCGTGGAACACATTATCATTGAGGTACAAGCATAAAAAGTTGGGCCCATTTAGCAAAAAAATGCAAATTTGAACACATTTGACTTTTGGCAATTTTGCAAAAAAGGTCAACTTGGCCAATGCATAACTCTCTCAATTTTGGCCCTAGAGAGGTGTTCTTGGACTTTTTAGAAAGCTTAGGATATCCTCTAAGCAACCCATTTTGTCTCATCTCATTTGAGTCTTCCATTTTCATGTACGAAGCTTTGACCCAAAAGGTGTTTTTGTTGACTTTTCAAAATGACCTATAATGTCAAAATTCATATCTTTTTGTGAGTGCATATTCTGAACTTGGGAGATGAAGATGAATTGTAAGGAATTGCATCCTATTCAAAATGAGCTTTTTATGGGTCATTTCCTATAAAGTATGAGAAAGTTATGCTTGGTCAAAGTTGAGTTGACTTTTTCTAAAAAACCCTAATTTAGCAACTTTTGGGTTTTGATAAATTGTGAGCAATCCTTGATGAATCATGATCAACCCTTGATAAAATTATGTATGATACTTCAAAATGAGGATTTTGACCAAAAATCTTGAAGTTTGACTGTATGTGGGCCACAATTGACTTTTGACCCAGCACAGTTGATTTTCAAGCATTTTGAGCAATTGACTTAGCAAACTTCCTCTGCAAGGCTTGAAACTTGACATGGATGATCTTGAGAACATATTAGGACAATGGTGAGCATTTGGGATCCTTTGGACTCAAGCATCTTGATGCAAAATGAAACCCTAATTTGAGGTAGACTGCCTATGAGAGAGTTTGTCTGGTCAACTCTTGGACTTCCTTGAGCAATTTGAGGACCTCACTTGACATGTATTGATAAATATGGGAGGGAAAATTTTGGGGTACAACAGGTTATTATATTAGTTATTTAGAATTAATATGAACAAGAAGTAGCAGTAAGAAGAGAAAGAAAATAAGGGTTGGAAGAGAACGTGAAAGTTGCAGAAAACAAGGAAAAGAGGCAGAACGAAATTCAATCGGAAAAATTATAGAGCAACCTTCAATCCAAGGTAAGAGTGGGGTTCTGAATCTATAATAGGGTTTATGATGAGTAGTATGTGGGATTATATGTGAAAGGTTGTTTTGTTTATGATTTATATATATATATATATATATATATATATATATATATATATATATATATATATATATATATATATATATATATATATATATATATATATATATATATATATATATATATATATATTGTTGTTTGATGATGATAAATGATTTAGAGATGAATAATGATGCCCTAATGTTGTATAATTGATGTAGAAACATAGGATTATTAAAATTGGTGATTACATATGATTAGAGGATGTTTTTAGGGCCTAAGGTAGGGAAATCGCAGTGAAAATGCAGAAAATATTCATGACAGAACAATATGAGTCGACCTCAAAGGCCATGCGTCGACACACACGGGTTTTTGGACTCAGGATGAGTCGATACATAGGATTATGCATCGATACATGCAGTGTTGCAGACTCAGTATGAGTCGACACAAGAGGATTACACGTCGACTCATGCAGGATTTTAACCCAGTACGCGTCAACTCAAAACATTATGTGTCGACTCATGCAATCTGATTTTTGACAGATTCTTCCTAAGGCTGTAACTTGAGTTTCCGGACTCTGTTTGAGGTGTCGTTTAAGCGTTGGATAGCTAACGAGATGAACTTCATTCTTAAGGATTTAATAGAAGGATAAGAATAATAATTCTAGTACCCAAATTAGGATTATAGTTAGTTTCCCGTGTTAATCCCTATGATGATTTTGTGAAGTATGATGAGGATAAGATGATTATAGATTATTGCTTGGTTTATAACAGTAAGATTAATGATGATAATGATGTAGTATTACAGAATAATAACATGTAGAGGTTTGGTAATTATAGATAAGCCTTAGATGATTAATTAATTATAGGAATTATCATGTTGTAGGCCTATGGCCAATGTTGAGGGATTGTCGATCTGTTATTGTGTTGTTGTTATGGCTGAGTTGTTGTGAAATTATGTTGATGAATTATGTTGATGAATTATGCTGATGAATGATGTTGAGATGCCTCTAATAACTGGCAGCTATTAAGATGTAGGCTTCTGGCCAAGATGATGTTGTGTTGAGATGTTGTTAATTGTGGTTGTTGTTACTACATTCATGATTGTGTCGCATACATTGCATATCAAGATGGTGTTGATGCTCGTTAAGATGACCTGTATTGGCGAATATTAAGATGAAGGCTTATGCCTTGTTGATGCCTCTATTTATTGGAAATTATTTGAGATGGGAGTTCTGCTCCAATGGTACCACATGCATTTGCATAGTATTGAGTCACATTATATGATTGCATAAAGAAGTTGTGTATTGATGTGGTAAATGTGTATATTATCGGTATTTTATTGCGATTATTGTTGTTTATAAGATGAGAAGTGGTGATATTATGTGATCTGATTTAATATATTATTTATCATACGTTTTATTATATTGTTAGATATCTCACCCCTTCTGTTTGAATGTTACCCTTACGTTGGTAACATGCAGGTAATCCAGAGTGAAGGCAGTATACCTTCAGTAGTTCGAGTCGGTGTCATTGCTCTGATACGTAACACTCGGGGGGATGAACGCTTGTTGCTTTTAGTTATTGATTACTTCAGTTGTTGAAATTTAATTTGATTGTTTCTAAATATATGTTATTTTGAAGTTGTTGTTGTAACGCCCCGATATTTAATCATTTATTTAATTAAATATTTTTAAATATTTTATATTAATTCGAATTTTTATCGTTGAAGTTAGAATTATCTTATTTAGTGGCATGATAAATAATCAGATTTAATTTGGTGGAATTAATTTGAGAATTATCAGTATTATTCTAAGAAGCATAATTGGATAAATATGTTGAGTTGAGCGGTAAGTTGATAGTCGGATAAATTAGACGGTTTAGTCGAAGACTTATTATTAGAATATTATTTGCGAGTTAGTATTATTTAAAGTGTGGATCGATCATAGTTGAAGAATATTATTGGAAATAATATTAGATTATATTATGTGACTATTTATTTAATTGAGCTTATGTTTTGATAGTAGTAAAAGTGAGGTGTAGAGTTTAGGCCCAATTGGATTTATTTGGATTAATAGAATGATATATATTATTATTAGAAAATAAGAAAGAGGAAGAGAGTTAGTGTTATCAGGAAAGAGAAGAGAAAGAGAAAAATAAGGTTTTTGAAGAAGAAGAGAGCTACGTGAAGTTGAACCAAGAGGCCAAGAGAAGATTCAAATCGGAGACACATAGAGTTGTCATCAAACTAAACCAGGTAAGGGTGAGGTTTATTATCCTATAAAGGGGTATATGATATTTTGTATGCGGGAATTAGTTTGTGGGATTATTACTGTCTGTTGATTTATGTTGGTTTATGTTGTTGTGATAAACATTATTAATAATTGATGTGATTAAAGAATTTTCAAGGAATTAGTGTATTACTATGTTATATACTTGTCTGGACTTGATTTGGAATAGTATACAGTAGCAGAAAATCAATTAAAACAGTACCGAGTGGACGAAATGAGAAGAAAATAGAGAAGGGAAACTGTGTCTGGAATGCTGCCGAATGGCAGCTTGTTGCTGGTTGGATGCTGCCGAACGGAAGATGGATTATGGTGGGAGGTGTCGATCGGTACTTTGAGGAAGTGGGAGGGTGTGCCGTGCGGAACACCTTTGGGCAGGGGCACTTATGCTGTTTCTGTGGCACTATGTTGTACAATTTGTTTTATATGGTATCAGCATAGAGTTTTATTAATAGAAAAAGCAGTTTGGGAACAAATTAAATACTCTTATCAGTAGTATGTTATAACAGATGGAACATTAATAGAAGTAACATATTTTTGTATAGTTGTTTTATGTGATAGAAGATAATATTATAAATAATAATAAGTGGTAAATTTAGAGGAACAATAGAACAAAGCAGCAGAGTTAATAATTAGTAGAAATATGTTAGTAGTAGGTGTAGAAATTTAAAATAGCAGTGATGCTTTTAGTTGCAGAGTTGGTAATAAATAATTTAACAGATTAGTATATTAGTGGCAGATGTAAAAATTTAGCAGAGGTAGCATAATTTAGTAGAATAAATTGATTAGTAGCAGTATAAATAACAAGTAGTAATAACAGTATATTAAGCAATATCGATTAGCCGAATTTGTAGATTTGGGCGGTAAAATTGGTTAACCAGAATTAGTTGAAATTATCGGAATAAGTCATATATACATGTGGGTGTTTTTAGTTGATTTGTTTTGTTAGAATTATATAGAATCAAGTTGATTTGCATGTGAAGTCGAATTAAGTTGAATGGTTCCAGTATATGGGATTGTGTTGTTGGTTATTGCTGTGAATAAGTTATTATCGAATAAATTGTGTGGGTATCACATTACTAATTGTTGATATGATATTGTTGTTGCGACATACTAAATTATAGGGTAATGCCAACGTTGTTGAATACATTGTTGTTGTTGAACATGTAGTGATTGGTAAGTTGATTAAGTTGTAGGCTTATGCCAACGTTGTTGAATACATTGCTGATGTTGAATATGTTGTGAGTGATAAGTTGATTGAGTTGTGGGCTTATGCCAACATTGTTGAATACATTATTGTGTTGTATGTGATTATTGCATTCATTAAGTCACATACATTTGCATTATTAAGTTGGCCTGAATTTCCACCACGTTGGCCTGGATTGGCAAAATATTAATTTGAAGGCTTATGCCTTGTTGATGCCTCTATTTATTGGTAGATTTTCTAATTTGGGAGTTATGCTCCAATGGTACCACATGCATTTGCATAACATTGAGTCGCATCCTAAGTTGTACAATTGAGCTGTTGTGTTGATGAATTAATTGTTGCATTTTGATGATATCCTATTGCGATTGTTGTTGTGAAGTGATGATTTTTGCATGACCTGGTTCTGATGTATGATTTATCATACGCTCACTTATACAATTTGAGAATCTCACCCCTTACTGTTTGAATGTTGCCATTTGTTGGTAACGTGCAAGTATTAAAGAATGAAGAATTGCTTAGCCTTATTAGTTCAAAGTCGGTTGGTCGCTCTGATACGTAGCACTCGGGGGGAAATGAACAAATAGTTGTTTATTTGTTGAAATTGTTTTAGTTATTGAATCTTAAGTTTAATTATATGAAATAATATGTTGCCTCTCAAGTTGTTTTAGTTGAATGAAACATATGATGCTACTTGAAGTTGTAATTATGATTCTGCTGCGTTATTAATAAAAGAAGTGGTTTTGTTTTAAAAGCTGATGTAAGTTGTTATATGATCCTTCGAAACTAAAGTGTTATGTATCTGTTTATGTGTTGCAACATGTTGAATTATGATATCCCAAATGTATTGGAAATTTTTAAATACTCTGATTTTTCGTTATAACTACCGAGTAGAATTTTGGGTGTTACAATAATGGTATCAGAGCAGGTTGGTCCGTCCGACCAAGTTGTCTAATGTCGTTTATTCCATTAGTGCGCGACAAGTGTGTGAAACACTGTTAATGCTTGTTGTTTTTCTAATCGAGTTGTATGCAGGAAGTTGGTTGACGATAAGTGGGGAAAAGCTTTGCTGCTCAGATATGTTCAATTGAAAGGTGTTGGTTCAGTGTGTTGCCGACGACGACAATGCAAGAATTATTGAAGTCTTGTTCCTGAATTTAAAGGTGACTTGGATTCAAGGTCTTGTTGTTAGTCGAGTTAGAGTGCCTTGAGAGAAATTGATTAGACACTGTTGGTGCTTACTTCTCGAAGAATGAAGAGCGATGTAATATTTGTTGATTTACGAAGCAAGTGTAAGATGTCGATGTTCGAACAATGATGGAGTAATAAAGTTGCTATAAATTTTATGTTAGTATCACATACGTGATTGTCGAAAGTAGTTGATGTTGATAAGTAGTTGTGAATCGTGAGTCTGAGTCAAAATTTGAAGAAGTGAGTAACGTTGCAGATAGAATTGTTGCCATGGTGTTTTGGAATCCGAACTTTGGCGAAGGAATGCATCTATCGAGTTATAAGAAGTTTGGTAGCATGAGATATGTTAAGAGTTGTTTGGAATATGTCTAAGTTGAAGACAAATAAGTTTCAGAGTGGAATTTCAGTAAGCGAATCACAGGGAACTGCAGAATTATTGTGGGACTTCAAAAATTCATAACTAGAGTTCTGGACATCCAATTTAAGTTCCATTTGAAGCGTTGGAAAGATAAAAAGATGAGCTTCATTTTAAAAATGGTTCCAGTATCTATAATAGATTCATTTATCACGTGATTATATCGGAAGTAAGTGCAGTTTGTTTTTAAACTTGTCATTGGGACTAGACTTGTTCTTTAGTGTTGTACGGGACGTCAGCGTCCGAGTTGGGTGAATCAAAGGAGAAATTGGAAGATTTATTTAAAGTAAATTGTGAAATCAAAGGTATCATTTGGGAAGCTTTGATGTTATTAATTATAACAAAAGACGATAGTGCAAAGTTGTGAGGAATTTACTGTGTAAAAAAGGAGGAAAATTTATGCTAAGTTGTCAGGATGTATGTTATAATTTTGGGAGAAGAGTTCTCTTGAGTAATTTTATTTCTGAGTGAAAGTGTATGTAGATCCATTCAAGGTGGATGCAGTTCTAAGTTGGAGGACGACGAAGTCTGTTATAGAGGTTAGTAGCTTGTTGAGCTTAGATAATTACTATCGTAGTTGTTTGAGGTATAAATATATATGAAATGTTGTTAGATGAGATGATAATGTTGAGAGTGTGATTAGAATGAAAGGGAAATTGTGGGAGTATTTGTAAACCTCATTGGAAATTATTGGATTATACTGCTTTAGGTGACTCGAGTACAAGTTCTAAAGGAACACTATTATAGTTAGTAACGATAGTTTATACTCCATTATGATTGTCGTCTATCTATTGACAAATTGAGGAACTGATCACCCTTAATCTCTTATTGATAGTAGACGAGACCATGTCAGATGGTATATATTTGATTTGCTATCTTAATGGTGTGTAAAGTGAGGGATGTTATATCGTGAGGATAGTTGCTCACCAGGTTGTGTGGAGTAACAGAGGAATTGCTAAGAAAGGATTAAGACGTGTTGAACAAGTCAGAGTGGCAAGTTATATGCGAGCTAACATCGCGAAGTGAAGGATTGAGATTATCAAGTGAACAATGGCTTTATGGTGGATGTTAAGAATGTCTGAAACTAGATTGAAACATGTAAATCATATAGTTGATGGAAATTTTAATGAGGACGATGACTTAAGGTGGATTATCAGAGTTGCGTATCTGAGGCGTGATGTGGCGCAATTGCTATGCGTGTGCGACTCGTTAGAGGTGAAGGATTAAAACATCAGGAGCTAATGGGAACGATATGTCTTGGTCTACATGTTTGATTTGGTGGGTTGTTGATATACGGATGATGTGTCAGGGTACTATGTTTTCTAGTAAGTATTTGCGAATTTTATAAGAAGATTGTTGTGGATTGTTGGTTGATAGTGATCCATGGGTATGCTCGTTGAGTTATACAGTTAAGTTGATGTTGTAATTATTTTGTTATCATTATTGAGATGTTATTGTTGGTTACTTTAAGTGATGAATAATATCCTATAATATGACAAAGTTAGTTTTGTTGACTATGTTGATGTCACTATAATGGTGAATAGAGTTGTTTATATTTTGTTGATAGTTGACATACATATATGTATGAGAATAAAGTTGTATACGCGCTTTGGTGTTGGGAAATTTGTTAATAGATGACGTGGTATATCCAAGTATAAGTGAGTTATGGTCGTTACATTTCTACTGTGGGAGTTATTATGTCAGAGTGTTGCCGAAAAGGTTGGAAATGAAGTTGAGGATGGTTGTATCGAGTAGATTTTCGAGGAAGAAAATATTCTAAGTGGGGGAGAGTTGTAACGCCCCGATATTTAATTATTTATTTAATTAAATATTTTTGAATATTTTATATTAATTCGAATTTTTATCGTCGAAGTCGGAATTATTTTATTTAGTGGCATGATAAATAATCGGATTTTATTTGGTGGAATTAATTTGAGAATTATCAGTATTATTCTAAGAAGCATAATTGGATAAATATGTTGAGTTGAGTGGTAAGTTGATAGTCGGATAAATTATACGGTTTAGTTGGAGAACTATTATTAGAATATTATTTGCGAGTTAGTATTATTTAAAGTGTGGATCGATCATAGTTGAAGAATATTATTGGAAATAATATTAGATTATATTATGTGACTATTTATTTAATTGGGCTTATGTTGTGATAGTAGTAAAAGTGAGGTGTAGCGTTTAGGCCCAATTGCATTTATTTGGATTAATAGAATGATATGTATTATTATTAGAAAATAAGAAAGAGGAAGAGAGTTAGTGTTATCAAGAAAGAGAAGTGAAAGAGGAAAATAGGGTTTTTGGAGAAGAAGAGAGCTACGTGAAGTTGAACCAAGAAGCCAAGAGGAGATTCAAATCGGAGACACATAGAGTTTTCATCAAACTAAACCAGGTAAGGGTGGGGTTTCTTATCCTATAAAGGGGTATATGATATTTTGTATGTGGGAATTAGTTTGTGGGATTATTACTGTTTGTTGATTTGTGTTGGTTTATGTTGTTGTGATAAAGATTATTAATAATTGATGTGATTAAAGAATTTTCAAGGAATTATTGTATTACTGTGTTATATACTTGTCTGGACTGGATTTGGAATAGTAGACAGTAGCAGAAAATCCATTAAAATAGTATCGAGTGGACGAAAGAAGAAGAAAATAGAGAAGTGAAATTGTGTCGGGAATGCTGCCGAATGACAACTTGTTGCTGGTTGGATGCTACCGAACGGCAGCTGGATTATGGTGGGAAGTGCCGATCAGAACTTTGAGGAAGTGGGAGGGTGTGCCATGCGGCACACCTTTGGGCAGGGGCACTTGTGCTGTTTCTGTGGCATTATGCTGTACAATTTTTTTTATATGGTATCAGCATAGAGTTTTATTAATAGAAAAAGCAGTTTAGGAACAAATTAACTATTCTTATCAGTAACATGTTATAACAGAAGGAACATTAATAGAAGTAACATATTTTTGTAGAGTTGTTTTATGTGATAGAGGATAATAGTAGAAATAATAATAAGTGGTAAATTTAGAGGAACAGTAGAACAAAGAAGCATAGTTAATAATTAGTAGAATTATGTTAGTAGTAGGTGTGGAAATTTAAAATAACAGTGATGGTTTTAGTTGCAGAGTTGGTAATAAATAATTTAACAGAGTAGTATATTAGTGGAAGATGTAATAATTTAGCAGAGGTAGCATAATTTAGTAGAATAAATTGATTAGTTGCAATATAATTAAAAAGTAGTAATAACAGTATATTAAACAATATCGATTAGCCGAATTTGTAGATTTGGGCGGTAAAATTGGTTAACTGAAATTAGTTGAAATTATCGGAATAAGTCATATATACATGTGGGTATTTTTAGTTGATTTGTTTTGTCAGAATCATGTAGAATCAAGTTGATTTGTAGGTGAAGTTGAATTAAGTTGAATGGTTCCGGTATATGGGATTGTGTTGTTGGTTATTGCTGTGAATAAGTTATTATCGAATAAATTGTGTGGTTGTCAGATTACTAATTGTTTATATGATATTGTTGTTGTGACGTACTAAATTATAGGCTTATGCCAACGTTGTTAAATACATTGTTGTTGTTGAACATGTTTTGATTGGTAAGTTGATTAAGTTGTAGGCTTATGCCAACGTTGTTGAATACATTGCTGATGTTGAATATGTTATGATTGATAAGTTGATTGAGTTGTGGGCTTATTCCAACGTTGTCGAATACATTGTTGTGTTGTATGTGATTATTGCATTCATTAAGTCACATACATTTGCATTATTAAGTTGGCCTGGATTGGCACCACGTTGGCCTGGATTGGCAAAATATTAAGTTGAAGGCTTATGCCTTGTTGATGCCTCTATTCATTGGCATATTTTCTAAGTTGGGAGTTCTACTCCAATGATACCACATGCATTTGCATAACATTGAGTCGCATTCTAAGTTGTACAATTGAGCTGTTGTGTTGATGAATTAATTGTTGCGTTTTGATGATATCCTGTTGCGATTGTTGTTGTGAAGTGGTGATTTTTGCATGACCTAGTTCTAATATATGATTTATCATACGCTCACTTATACGATTTGAGAATCTCACCCCTTACTGTTTGAATGTTGCCCTCTGTTGGTAACATGCAGGTATTAAAGAACGAAGAATTGCTTAGCCTTATTAGTTCAAAATCGGTTGGTCGCTCTGATATGTAGCACTCGGGGGGAAATGAACAAATAGTTGTTTATTTGTTGAAATTGTTTTAATTGTTGAATCCTATGTTTAATTATATGAAATAATATGTTTCCTCTCAAGTTGTTTTAGTTGAATGAAACATATGATGCTACTTGAAGGTTTAATTATGATTCTGCTGCGTTATTAATAAAAGAAGTGGTTTTGTTTTAAAAACTGATGCAAGTTGTTATATGATCCTCTGAAACTAAAGTGTTATGTATCTGTTTATGTGTTGCAACATGTTGAATTGTGATATCCCAAATGTATTAGAAAATTTTAAATACTCTGATTTTTCGTTATAACTACCGAGTAGAATTTGGGGGTGTTACAGCTGTAACGATGGACAAAGATGTTATTATGATTCCACTGCATAGTTGTTCAAGTTGTTGAATTAAGAGATTTATTTATTTTTCTGTTGGTTCATCTGAAGTTTTAAAGTGTTATGTATCCATGTGGAATGCAATGTGTGTTTTTAAGTCGAATTTGTGGCATCCTGATTCAGTTGTATGAATTTTATAACTCTGATTTACAATTATTATTGCCGGGTAGAATTAGGGTGTTACAAAGTTTGTATCAGCGTAATAGTTGGTCCGTCCGACCAAGTTGTCGAGTCGTAGTTGTCTAACAATCGAGTATTGTTAATTAAGTTCTAACCGTTGTAAATAAATTAATCAAGTTAATTAACTTAATTATTAGACTTTTCTTCAAAACTTAGGTTTTTAGTAGATTTTAATTCCTTTTTCTCAAAATAAAAAAATCAATTAATCATCAATTTATTTTCCCCCAAATAAACTCTTCGTCTCTTCTTGCAACCTTCGGGCGTTTTTGTAATTTTTTTCGCATTAGAAATTGTTTATTATTATGTAACTACTAAAAGTTGTAATAGTTAATTAGGGTTTACTATTTCCCCCCATTTTTATGGTTTGTAACCCCCATCCACAAAGCATTGTAATAGTGTAGGTTTTATTTCTCTCATTTTACCGCTTTTCAATATAGTTATATTATTTTGCTAGTAACTAGGATTGTATGGCAAGATTAAAACAAAATGCTAGAAAACCTAATCAAAAACAAATTAACTGAAAACAAATCACCTTTTCACACACGCACCTCTAGGATGACTCCATTTGTTTCCTTCGGAAAACAGTCATGTCCCTCGAACGTAGGGATACCATTAGCAAAGACCCTCGGTTAAAATCATCATAAAGATCATAGTCCCTCGATGACCCTTCGATGATGCCTTCGGTAATTGATCTTGTCCCTCGATGTTGCCTACGAATACATGATGATAGTCCCTTCAAATTGGTAAAGGTATCTCTATATGTTTCCTTTATGACTGTACGATGACCTGCGCCTGTTCCTTAAACATCCAACGATAGGGCTTCCTACTAACCAATGGTAGGATAACACTATCTAAAGGAAGAGGAAAAGAACAAAAGACTTTTGAGTAGGTAGATAGTTCTTAATCACTTGCCCGTGAACAAATCAAAACATTTTTCACACAATACACTTCTCTTCTAAAATATTTCCAAAACAAACACTTTGTATGCATTCTCAATGATACGAGAATAATTACAAAGTTTGCCGCACTTAGGCATTTTTCAAAATATTTTCAAAACGCACAAACACAAAGCATTTTAAAAAAGTGAGATAGCGATTAAGAGCCCGTAGATAACTACGGATGAAAAGGGTGCTAACACCTTCCCTTTTCATAACCTACCCCCCTTACTCAGAAAAATTCTCAAAGGTCTTTCTTGTTCTTTTCACCCTTTCCTTTATTGGATAAAAGAAAAGTCGATGGTGACTCTTGCTATCCGCAACATTTGCAATTAAATGCCAAACTAAAAGTGAGTTCTCCCACCGTATTACAACAGCATTGGCGCGAGGTTTTTGTCCAAGTGGTACCTCCAATGGGAGAGCAAGAGACGACTAAGGTCTTCCTAAAAACCCTTGGTTCATTTTACTATGAAAGAATGGTTGCAAGTGCACCGAGTGATTTCACTGAGATGGAAAGTATGGGTGTTCATCTAGAGTTAGCTATCAGGGAAAGACGGTTGACAAAAGATGAAGTTTCCAGTGGAACAAGGAAATCATCATATGGGTTTTTTTAAAAATAAAGAATGTGAAACTAATTTTGTTGCTGAAGAAGAAGGGTTAGACCTCCAAGAAGACGTCACCAACATCAACTACAAGTTGCTTCTGTGACTCTAATCGTCAATGTATCTCCGACTGCTGTTTCCTATCAGAGGGCACCTCAATAAGGTAATCAAGGGAAAGGACAAAAGAGAGAAGCTTTTGATCCCATTCTGATGAGTTATGCAGAATTATTTTTATCTTTGATTCAAAAGAAATTGGTGCATACTAGGCTTCCCCCTGCTATACCTCCAACTTTTCCATGGTATTATAAGGCGGATCATACTTCTGGTTTTCATCAAGGAGCCCCTGGGAACATCATGAAATTTTTCATCCCTTGAAGTCTAAGGTGCAGAAGATGGTAAGATATGGTCTCCTGTCTTTTAAAGATGATGGTCCCAATGTGAAAGATAATCCACTACCAAAGCATGGAGGTGGAAGTCCTGTAAATATGGTTGCTGATTGTCATATGGACTTCTGGACTTTTGATATCAATCTGGTTAGAGGTGATTTAGTGAAGATGCATGCTGATCTCTATGAGTTTAGCTATTACACACATGACCATGCCGCTTGTAGTGTTTGTAGTACGAATGTCCATGGATGTGATAAAGTGAGAGTTGATCTTCAAGAAATGATGGATGAAAGACTTATCCACATAATCAGTTCAAGGGCTGAATATGAAGAAGATGTGAATATGGTTTATGGATGTCCCGGTGAATTCCATATTTTTGACGTGAATTACATAAATGGTGATCCGGTACAACTGCGCGCCATATTTTGTCACATGAATGGCCAGGAGGTACATCATTATGGGTCATGTCAAATCTACTATAGGGATTCCCGTGGTTGTTCTGTTGTGAGAAAAGGTGTTCATTGCTGCTAGATAATTCTACTATCAAAGTCATAGGCAACATAAATGATGGAGTTAATGAGATTGAAGACTAGTCTATTGAGGCCATGTCCGATGATGAGTACATTTCTACTGATGAATTCTTTTCTTCAAATGAAGGTATGTTTTCTAATAATTATTCTACGATTCTCGAGTATTCTGAAGAAGAAGGAGTGAATGTCATTGTGCCATATTTTGGTGTTCCCTTCTTGTAGAAATTGTGTACCACAGCAAGCCTGTTGTTGCTTTCGTAGTAATCTGTTTTCCTGGTCGTATCCAATATGAATCATATAAATATATGCCTTATAAGTACAATGCAACTATCCTAGAAAACAGTGTAGAAATTCCTATCCAATCTTTGTCCCATGTTGAGAATATTGCTGAAGTTAGTCGGGTAACTCGCAGTGGTCATAACTTCGCCCCTACCTTTCGAGGATATTTTAATTATGGTAAGAAGGTTGTTGAGAAAGCTGAACCTAAGAAAGTGGTAGGAGAATCTAGTTAATTCTCCTTGGAAAAGGATGTCGATTATCTGTTGAAAATCATCAAGATGAGTGATTACAAGATTATGGATCAGTTGTTGCAAACTCCATCTAAGATTTCAATTTTAGCCTTGTTCATGAACTCTTCTGCTCATAGGGAATCTCTGATGAGAGTTTTGGATCAGGCTTTTGTTGAAAGGGATATGTCTCTAGATCAGTTCAACGATGTTGTGGGGAATATTATGTCATGTAAAAATCTGAGCTTTTGTGATGACGAATTGCCCGATGAAGGGAGGAAACATAACTTAGCTCTACATATATCTATGAATTATGATAAAGACTCTTTGTACAATGTGCTAATTGATAATGGATCTCCTTTGAATGTCATACCGAGAAGCACTCTCATGAAGCTTAAGTACCAGGGAACTCCTATACGCCCTAGTGGCATTATAGTAAAAGTTTTTGATGCTTCGAGAAAATCTGTCATTGGAGAGGTGTATTTACCTATTCAAATAGGTCCACACTTATTCCAAGTCACCTTTTGGGACGACCATGGATCCATGAAGCAGGAGCTGTTACTTCCATCTTGCATCAGAAGTTGAAATTTTTTCGTGAGGGAAAGGTAATTATTGTGAACGGTGAGCAAGCTCTGTCGATATCTCATTTGTCTTTCTTCAGCATTGTAGAAGTCGATGAAGCCTCTATTGGAACTCAGTTCCAAGATTTGTCTATTGATAATACAAGGAATAATGAAGATTCTATCACCTCGTTTAAGAATTCACAAAGGTAGTGTAGAAAGGCCCTAACAAGGTATGAGGGAAAGTTATTAGTCCACCCATGAACAT
Organism: Vicia faba; assembly: GCA_948472305.1. NCBI lineage: Eukaryota > Viridiplantae > Streptophyta > Magnoliopsida > Fabales > Fabaceae > Vicia > Vicia faba. Next base: position 955,104,944 of record OX451740.1, read on the forward strand.
GAATGAGACTGGTTTGGTGTAGCGGTAGAAATGTGCAAGACTAAGCCATTGGATTGACTAGACTTTATACAAATCAAAATAAAAATCGCCACCGCGCTTTCTTGTTTCCAAAGGAATGGGAAAAGAGCGAATAACCCAAAAAGAGGGGGAAAGATTCAAGGTAAGGGGGTTGGTTATGCAAAGGGAAGGTATTAGCACCCTAAACATCCACGGTACTCCGCAGGAACCTCTTTGAAAAATCTGTATATTTTGGATATAAAAATGTGTTGTATATAAAATGGATGGTGGAGGTGAGAAAAGAAATATTTTTATGATTTTTGCGCCCGCCGCGGTTGCGAACCTTTAGTGCCTACGTACCAACTTTCGTGCAATAGGGGATCATGGTACACGTAGTTCCTCTTTTAAAAATTTGAAACACAAGTGTGTTGGTTGATTTTATGAGATAAGACATCATCGCAATTGTCCGTGTGAAAAACATACTTACTACCCACAATCATGAGAAAGGAGCATTTGCATCATCTCAAAGTGGAGGATATGGCTTGGATTTTAAAATCAACAATGCCTCACTCAACACCCAAGTGGAAAATATCTTACTTCACTACATATTGTAGAAGTATAGTTGTTTGCATCACTACAAGGATTGACAAGAGTCTAATCTTTTGAGAAAAGTTTAAAGATAAAAGCCAAAGTGGAAAAATGGTTTGAAATGAGATTGATTGACTTTTAGTCTTCTCACAAAAAAAAGTCAAGGTATTATTAAATTGATTTAAATTTATTTATGAAAATGTTTCGAAGATGCATGGACCTAAGTCCAAGTTTATTATGAAAATGTTTCAAGTTTCAAAACAAGAAGAGTTTTTTTTAAAGGAGGGAGAAGATTTTTGAAATTAAAGAAGATGGGAGGAGAAGAAGAGGCTATCCTAAAGCATAAGGTAAAATCTAGGGATAAGAACCATCTAACCAACAAGAAGCCAATACTTGACATTATGAGTCAATATAGAATTCCCATTCTTCGGATTGAAACCAAGCAAGCGAAGATACTAGACCTCTTGAGAGAACCAAACTTCAAGTGTTTTAAGTCTTCGCAAAAATTGGGCTGAGTAACGGCTGTATACGGGTGAATTCCAGATTACAAACAAAGATCGTAATCTCAATAACTTGCACACAAAACAAACAAACAACCCAATGTCTTGAGGTAAACCTCAAGAACTCCAGACAAAATATCAAATAAAGTCACAAAGTCTCCAAGATAGGCCAAGGTCTCTAATCCTAAGTCCAAGAAGTCCATCACTCTATAATGCAAAGGATAGTAACCATGTAGTCCAAGTATCATTAATGATTTTTATGGTTCATGTTGATTATTAGGTGTCTTTAAAAAGAAAGAAAAGCTCAAGTGAGCAAAATAAAAATGACATAAAAGTAAATGCTCAAGTGAGCAAAGATGAAAATAGCATGAAATGTAAAATGCTAAAAGTAAATGGTACATAAAGCATGAAAATAAAAGCGTAAAGTAAAGTTAGTTGTTAGTAATTAATGGTTAGTTGGATGACCATCTTGAAACTTGCATTTGGAACTCATTAGAGGATTGGTAGAACCAAAGCCTCCACACAACAAGTTGCATTTGCTTTTTGTCAAGTATATCATCCATTTTGGAATTCTCACAAGGCAACATGTAATGATCAACGATGTTTAGGTGATCTGCATTGACCAAAGGTGTTGTAGATCCATTAGAGGATTGGTAGAACCAAATCCTCCACACAATGAATCTCAAGGTTATTGGATCAAAGAGATCAAATTAACATACTTGGGCTTGCAATCTTAAGTTTGGGCCACGAATGATCATTTATTCGAATCGGGACAAAATTTAGCGCTATGTTAAGCAATCGTAAGTGGACTTATGTAGAAGTCACACCTATTTTGAGGCCGGTCAATAGCAATCTATGTACTTCATGTTTGGATAAATGATATAGAGATCACCATCCCTTAACATGTAGCACAATTAAAAAAAGAAAGGGATAAGATGAAGAGGGAGGGAAATTATAAGTTATTTGGATCACCATTTCAAAATTCTTTCATCTTTAAATTCAACCACTCCTCTAGATGGATTAAAGCACTAAACACATCATTAATCCAAAGTACCAAAAATGAATTAAATAATTCACTCTTAGGTAGATTTGAATTGATGAACAATTATCCAACTTCATCTACATCACAAAGTCCATTGAGTTTAAAGACAAATTGGACATTTAAAATTGCAATCCAAACCAACAATCAAAAGGAGTGAATAGAAAAAGCATTTTGGATCAAAGCTGCCCCAAAACAAGGCAAAAAAGTGCATTATGTCCTGGTGTAAATCGATTGCACTATTGTGTAAATCGATTTACACAGTACAGTTTTCAAAAATTTGTGCAAAATTGCTTATGTGCAATCGATTGCACTAAAGTGCAAATCGATTGCACACCGTAACAGTAGCAAAAACAACATTTTAAAAGGGCAATTTCTTGTTCAAACTTTCCATCAAATACCTTATGATCATGGATCCAATTGAGCATGAAAATTCCATCAAATTATGATAAAATAACACCATTGGAATCACAAAATAATGGTCAAAGAATCAAACCCAAAGATCAACAAGAGATTACATTGTGAAAGATGAATTATCCAACTTACCAAAGGTAGATCTAGAGAATTATCAAAACAACTTCAAGAATTTGCTTCAATTCAACCATGAGAATCAATTGACCAAGCTTGGATGTAGAGAATTGATGGAGAAAAAGTGTTTGGGTGAAGGTTTAGCTCAAAGATTAGTAAGGTTCAATGCAAAGCTTAGTAACTTTTTGAAAATGGAGCTTTAAGTGAATTTGGTAGATGGAGAGAATTGAGAGATTTTTTAGCAAGGTTGATTTGGCTATCAAAAGCTTGAAATTTGAATGAAATGAGAGCTCTATTTATAGAGTTTAGGATTGGGATTAGTGGTAATTTGGTAATTGATTCTTGGAGCCAAAATTTGAATTAATGATAACTCTTTCAAAAATTAGAGCCAAAATTTGAATTAATGATAATTCTTTCAAATATTAGAGCCAAAATTTGAATTAATGATAATTCTTTTTAAAAATGAAAGATTGGCACTAAAATTTGAATTAATGATACATCTTTCAAAAGTGAAGGAAAATTGGAGCCAAAATTTGACAAGTTTAAAATGCTAATTTTTTTTTAATTTTCACGTTGTGCAATCGGTTGCACTACAGTGCAAATCGATTGCATAATGTATTTTTTTCAAAAATGGCGCAAAATACACTATGTGCAATCGATTGCACTTTAAGAGCAATCGATTGCATCAGTGAAAAAAATGAAAATTTTTAATTCTTTTTCTTTGCAAAATAGAGATTTTAGGAAAATAATACCAGAAATCCTTATTTGTCAGATGCTTCGACTTGGTATCTACAAAACAAAAAAATATACAAAGACAAAGACAAATATTTTTTTTGTATTTTGATTAGAAGTTAGCCAACTACACATATACAAAATACACAAACAAGGTTCTTGGAGATTCCTCAAGAGCAAACTTAAAGATAGGAACAAAGAGGAAGAACCAACCCTAATGTGATCTTGTTATGATCGAGTTGATATGATATGATAGAGGAATCTTAAGGGCAAAAATTGGGGTACAACAGCTGCCCTTATTTAAGTGTCTTCTATCCGGAGATACGAAGGTTACAAATCTTCATGTCGACGCGATTGAAGATACTTAAATATAAAACAAGCCCTATTTTTGTCTCTAAGATGCCATGCAATACTTATGATTATGGATGCATATGAACAAAACAAAAGAGACGCAAAGTAACACTGAGGATGCCACAAAAATGAAGAAACAAAGGAGCAACCCCACCAGGAAAATAAATCACTGGTGAACAAAAGACATGACTCTATTGGTGTAAAACCTAAAGAAGAGATAAGGTAACATCAGCTCAAATATTGAGGAAAAAGTAAAGAATGATAATGATCGACAGATAACTGTGAACTACCAACTCAATAGATGAAGGTAAAAAAGTAATAAGATACCAGCTCACAGATGACGGTAAACTACCAGCTCAATAGTTAAAGGTAAAAGAAAAAGATATACCGACTCACAGATGACGGTAAACTACCGACTCAATAGTTGAAGGTAGAAGATCAAAAGGATACCGACTCATAGATGACGGTAAAATACCAACTCAATAATTGAAGGTAGATGATCAAAAAGATACCGACACACAGATGATGGTGAAATACCAACTCAATAGTTGAAGGTAGAAGATAAAGATAATACCGACTCACAGATGACGGTAAACTACCAACTCAATAGTTGAAGGTAGAAAATAAAGATATACCGACTCACAGATGACGGTGAAATACCAACTCAATGGATGAAGGTAAAAAGAAATAAGATACCGACTTACAGATGATGGTAAAATACCAACTCAATAGTTGAAGGTAGAAGATAAAGATATACCGTCTCACAGATGACAGTGAAATACCAACTCAATGGATGAAGGTAGAAGATAAATATATACCGACTCACAGATGACGGTGAAATACCAACTCAATAGTTGAAGGTAGAAGATAAAGATATACCGACTCACAGATGGCGGTGAAATACCAACTCAATAGTTGAAGGTAGAAGAGTAAATATACACCGACTCACAGATGACGGTGAACTACCAACTCAATAGTTGAAGGTAGAGGATCAAAAAGATACCGACTCACAGATGACGGTGAAATACCAACTCAATAGTTAAAGGTAGAGAGAAAAAGATACCACCACCGTTCACTGACGATGAACTATCAATGTTCACGAATGATATCAAAAAGATAAGAAACACCGACGTTCACTGCCAATGTACTACCAACGTTCACTGAAGATAGATTTGGAAATATCAAGTTTTCCCCATAATTCTGGTATTTCACCTGGAACGGGTCTCAACTTCTTCTTTAACCAAGGCACTCTGCGTGGAAAGGGTAATATGCAAACTTATCTCAAATAAAGAGACATCCACTCATTGTCAAGGGGAATTGCAAAGAGAAATGACTTTCTGGGGGATAGAAATATGGCTTCATGGGGATAGAAATATGGCTTCCTGGGGAGAGATATATGGCTTCATGAGGATAGAAATATGGCTTCCTGGGGAGAGATATGACTTCCTGGGGAAATGCCACGTTATTCCTTATGAGGAGATAAAGTATTCTCGTGCCAAAATAATTGCACATTCTCAAACCATGGCTCAAAGCTTGCAAAAATCCAAAGTAATAATATTGCTAGGGATCACAGATTCAAACCCGAAATGAACTGGAATGAAACAGACAACCGTAATACATCCTTTGAGAAACAAACTCAAGATGGAACATCAAATCCATCCAGACAAAGAGCTGTACAGGAAGGTTGAAGCAAAAATATTCCACGAGGGATAACTCAGTGGGTAAGTTGAAAGAATGTATATTTTCTGCTTAAGACCGACACTCTATTGGAGAGAGGACAATACAACTCTATAAAACAGGGTAATATGTCAACAAAATAAAATTAATGAATGCAAATGAGCAATGATTTTCTAAATTCAACTATGTATGATGTATGTATGAATGTATGAGTGATATCGTGCATATGCTGGTAAAAGGATACATAATCAGTACAAACAAACAAAACCGCCTCGGGTACCAACAACATTGGGCTAAACTTCAACCAGAAAGATCAATCCAAGAAAGGTAAAAGCAATTGCGGAAACCAAACCTATTGTCTGTCCTAACTTCACTGAGGAGAAACATAATTCGGATGTAGCTAAATCAAACAGATACCGGGATAGAACATCTTTCTTCCATTTTCATCGGAGAAACCAGTTTTCCAAAAACAACGTGCCTACCGAAGATTGCAAAACTAGTCTCAAATAAAGAAGACTGACGCCGAGACAACCAAACCTCACTGAGGAATTCAAACCCACTTCCCTGGAGAGAAAAAACTAAGGATTGAAAACTTTTCATCATGAATACTCATTCCAACAAGAGATGCCCTGGGATAACCTTCCCAGGGAATAACACACAGACTTCCATGGGGGAAACAAATGTTTCACAGTCCGTACTCCTACTGGGGATTTCGATACTGATTGTGAATAAGGCAAATGGAAACCAAATTGTCAAAACATTCACTGGGGAAATCAGGCCCACTTTAAAGGAAGAAAAACATACAGACTTCACTAAGGGAGACAATACTTCATCATAGAAACCTCTACTGGGGACTTCATGCTGACTTCATTGGGGAGGTCGACACCACATCATCGAGGGGAAACCAAGATACATTCTTCACTTGGGAAACCGGAGATACGTTCTTCACATGGGAAACCGGAGATACGTGCTCCACTGGGGAAACCGGAGATACGTTCTTCATTGGAGAAACCGGAGACACGTTCTTCACTGGAGATACATTCTTCACTGGGGAAACCAGAGATACATGTTCCACTAGGGAAACCGGAGATACGTGCTCCACTGGGGAAACCAGAGATACGTTCTTCAAGAGTAATTATTGCACCAACTTCTTTAGGGAGAAAGGACTTCTATCAAATAAACGAGGCCTTCACTGGAGAATATTGGATTGAGTCTGCATATCATACAAACCTGTTCCAACAAAATATTCCCTGGTATAGTCTTCCTAGGAAATCAATAAGTAAACACTAATGCCAATATTGCAAAAACAGCGATATCTTAGCACACCGATGGAATAAAATCTTTCATCATATGAGGGAAAACTTTGCTGCAGAATCTGGGACAGAGGCTTCTGACCATGCAAACCCAAAATTAAAAGCGAACTGAGACTTGGTCGGGGATAATAGGATCACAAACCAAATAGTGTACCTTGCACCCACTGGTATCATCTTCAACTATCCGAGAAACACACAAAGATTGCGCACATACCAACAAGATGACTTGAGAGAACCTTCCTGGGGAAACAAGAAGTTAACACTATAGTAAGAAGTAAAAATTATGGGGATTTTAAATCAAACTCAACACTTGGTGAGAGAAAACCCAAAAACTTCACATTTGTCTCAACACCTCTTAGAAAACATACTGCCCTTGTCTAGCTACTTGGGAAGCACATAACAACAATAATGTCGTAACAAGAGAAAGCACTGCTCTACAAGAGATTCCATATTAATAAAAAGGGAGAAAGAACTCCATCAAATGAGCAAAGGCTTCATAGCTCTTTTTAATCTCCGTTTGATCACCACCTGGATGGGTAAAGAATCACACTCAGCTGGAGAAGTCTGCAGCAAGACTGGAAAAAATGGGATTATGAACCCAACATCATAACACAACTTGAGGAAGGTTCTCAGCTTGGGGTAGACATAGTAACTATCTTGACGAAATCTGGATATGCCCTTGGAAACCAATCTGGTGTCTCAAGCTTACCATGCTGATCAAAGTAACTTTCGTAACTTGCCCTTGGCTGCATGCTTTTAGAATAACCTTTCTGATCAATTGACTTTCATAGATTTGTTGAATCTTGATGTAACTGCCCTAGATTGGTTGAATGTTACATCCTCTTTGCTCCACAACTCTTCTCAGCAACATGCCTTTTGCTGATACTCAAATGTAAACTTTCATGATATCAAGCTGTTGTTTTACAAGCAGAAAATGTTTATTCTAAGAATGAAAATTCTAATACAACAATTATGTAAGTCTTGAATATTTTATTTGAAAAGATGTTGCAAAACCCTGTGAACGAATCACTAGCCAGGATGCGACATGGATTTTTTTGTGTGAAAGATAACAAAAACATATGATACCAATCATAATAATTTATCAAAATTAATGGGAGTCAGGAAACACTATCTCATTGGAGTATGCTTTCGAAATAAACCTTATTTCAATTAGGACTTTTGAGGGTTGTAACATGGCCTGGTTCACGGTTTTAGAAAAAAAGATTTAAGGCTAAAAAATATTTGGTGCCCACCCCCTTCATGATGTTCTTCAGTCCTAAGTTCAGTTAACTTGACACGAACATTCATCTCTCAAAAGAAGTTTCGAGATGGTTGAGGAATCAAACAAGGTTTTCTTTGGACATGCAAGTCACTCATTTCTGCTTCTTTTGGGTTTCTTGTCACGCGACTCTGTTCTTTGCTGAGGATTTCACATTGTAATCCTTTATCACATTTCGGGCTTTCCATTTCTTTCTTGCCTTCTGGACAAATTCCTTTTGATTTTGACTTTGAAGTGCAACAGGATGCCCTGGCTTTTGCCTAAGCGACTTGTTTTTTCAAGTTCCGACTTAGAGGGGCTTTTTGTCTCTTTATTTTTCATCATAATTTTTTTATTCATATTATCTTTTTTCTTTTTTTTAACATGTCGCGTGACTTTGAGTCATTTGTGACTTGTCGGAAGAATTGTGACTGCCCTATTTCTGGGTAGATGAAAGATAACCATTGTTGTATTGTCATTTGCTGATCCCCTGATATGTGAGAGATACCCATTGGGATAACATCTTCTTTTGATGCACACTACTGATATGCGAAGGTTAAACATTGCGGTTTTGAATTCCCTCAACCTCTTGAAGGATAACCATTATTGTATCCTTAGATGCGCATTCTTGATGAGATTTGAATACTCAATCAGATTAACTGAACACTACCCTGCCCTGGGTTTTTAAAAAAATGAGGTTTTTTTCTGAATAGAAAAAGAAACTCATACTTCAAGGCTCAAAGGGGTTAACAAGGGTTTCACTCCCTTATATCTCCGGTGTTTGAGAATTTGAAACAATGCCTGTACATCGTCAACAAGATTTTATCCAAAAGCATACAACCATAAAATTTGTGTTTTAATATCATCCTCCTCCTCCCAATCTCTGCCCAGGCAAGAGAATGGGTAACAAGTTGGTATCATAAAGCAATTTAAAATTGAAAACAAATACGAGTGAAACGAATGACTTTCTTCAAGACAAACATACTCATTGTATTAAGATTAAACATTCAAATGCAAACAAGTTCTTACATGCAAACAGTGAAATGATAAACAAGAAAAATTACAAATGAGAAAGAAGTAAAAATGATAATAAACTAAGATAAATCTCTTATCTGGACTTGCGTTGAAGGTAACATTTCCAAAGCTTTGGAACTATCAACAACAGAGATTCATTCATGCTCTGCTAACGAATTGTTTTGAACATTAGGGCCAATGTTCTTAAACGACAAGATACCGCTACGGACCAACCTCTGAACTTCGACCTTCAAAGAAAAGAAATCTTCTAAATCATGCCCAGGAGCATCCTGATGAAAGGCACAAGAAGCGTCAGCCTTATATCCTCTTGGCAGTTTTTCCGGAACAATTGGTCGAGCTCGAGTTTGAACCAGATTCTTCTTCAACAAAGAAGGATACAACTCTGTGTATGTCATTGGAATTGGATCAAAGCTCATTTTCCTCTGATGACATTGCCCTTGATTTCCTTGTTGAGGTGCCCCATGATATGCAACAACAGTCGGAGTCTTGTTGAAAAATGGAGTCACAGAAGCAACTTGTTGATTCCTATTATGAGATCTCCCTTGCCTACCACGAAGTATAGCGTATGAGTCTTGCTCTTTATTTTTGGAAGAACTATCACCATTCTTCTTAGCACCATTTGACGAGTACCCGTCTTTAGATAAACGACCTTCACAAACAGCTTCCTCTAAACGGACACCCATGCCCACCATCTCTGTGAAATCACTTGGGGCACTTGCTACCATTATTTTGTAGTAGAAAGCGCCTAGTGTCTTCAGAAAAATTTTAGTCATTTCCTTCTCTTCCATGGGAGTAATCACTTGTGCAGCCACTTCGCACCATCTCTATGCATACTCTTTAAACGATTCTCTGTATTTCTGAACCATGGCCCTAAGCTGGTCACGGTCAGGCGCCATGTCCACATTGTACTTGTATTGTTTAATGAATGCTTCTCCCAAATCATTAAAAGTATGGATGTTGACGCTGTCTAAACTCATGTACCATTTCAACGCTGCACCGCTCAGACTATCCTGGAAAAAGTGAATCAGCAGATGCTGATCATCAGTGTGGGTAGACATTCTCCTCACATACATTAACGAATGAGCACGAGGGCAAGTGTTTCCCTTGTACTTCTCAAATTCCGGGACCTTGAACTTAGCAGGCACTTTAACATTCGGGACCAAACACAGCTCATTCACATTCTGCCCGAACAACTCTTTTCCCCTAAGAGCCTTCATCTCTCTTTGCATTCTATCAAATTGCTCTTGGAAATCATCCATTCTGTCATAAATACCCAAGTCTTCACTCGGCGGAGGGAAAGGACGACACACATCTTCATTAACAAACGGAACCAAATTCACCAAAGGAGGTGCAACAGGAACAATATGCACCACAGGAGGTGCAGGAGTAACAACATTTGGAACCACTGGAGCATCTTGAGGACCTAGATTGAAACCTTCAGGTGCAAAATTCTCTGGCATTCCCCACAGATAACCCTGAGGCATACGGTTTTGAACAACAGCCGGAGTAGCGGATACAGGAACAGTCAGAACTTCAGTACTTGCCCTTGTTGGTTGAGGTTGAACACTCGGTGGCTGATTCTGAACAACCACCAGAGCTTCCATCAGAGTAGTCAAGTTTGCCAAGCCAGCCTTCAAAGAGGAAACTTCTTCGCGCAACTCACGATTCTCCTGTTCTAAGTTGACCATCTTCTTTTTTAAGTTAGCCCGAGTGTTGTAGTGATTAGTCAGCTTGCTGAGTGAAGTAAAGAAGCTGGGTAAGACACCTGGATATGAATAAAAAATGCAAGAAATATGTGCAATATGATGCATGATATGCAATGCACATGATTATTTATTTTATCATTTAATATTTCAAGGGATTTATGGTTTATAGACACGTTGCCAACATCCAAGTAATAAGGCTTTTGTTTCTCTTTCTAGAATCCATGGTTTAAAAGTACCTGAGATATTCACAAATAGTCAACCTTTGAATCCCTTAAAATACTGTTTTCTTCAAAAGATGCTTATGAGTGCATGGATGCATGATGCAACAATCACACACAAGATCACACATATATGGTTCATAGGTTTAACGTCACGAGCATGAGGTCGAAGGTACTACCCATAAGGTATTGGTCTAAAAAGGTGTCACCTACCGAACAAGGTTCTAGAGGTTCCCAAAGTCTACATCCTTCCTTCGGATATTACCAACTTCCCGATTAACTCGGTAATTAGTAATATTCTCAAGAAAGACTCGTCCGAGCATAGTATCACGTGACAACTACTTCCGGATTACTCCGTTATAGCTTCCGCACTACACCTAAAAGGCCAAGAGGGGTTAGGTAATCTACGGTCCTCGGCTTCGGCAGGCTCCCAGGTCGAAAGCAGTACGTCTTCCCGATTACTCGGTAAACGATACTACAGTCAAAGGGGTCTCCACTGAGTGGGGGATCTCATGCCTCCTTTTTTGGGATTACTCCCTCAAAGTTAACATGACTATACCGCCCGTCCTATCTTAACGTTTTCCCAAGTCCGGGTATAGGACTTATGAGTAATCACCAAGCACCCTGTAAACCAGGGAAATCCAGACAAACATATATACAAAATATAACACATAAACAACAATAGCACATATACAGATATAAACAAAGATAGGTTTAATCCACTTAGGGATGGACTAGAAAGAGGTCAATCTTTCCCCAGTGAAGTCGCCATTTTTTCTGTAGCGATAGAAATGTGCAAGACTAAGCCATTGGATTGACTAGACTTTATACAAATCAAAATAAAAATCGCCACCGTGCTTTATTATTTCCAAAGGAATGGGAAAAGAGCGAATAACCCAAAAAGAGGGGGAAAGATTCAAGGTAAGGGGGTTGGTTATGCAAAGGGAAGGTATTAGCACCTTAAACATCCACGGTACTCTGCAGGAACCTCTTTGAAAAATATGTATATTTTGGCTATAAAAATGTGTTGTATATAAAATGGATGGTGGAGGTGAGAAAAGAAATATTTTTATGATTTTTGCGCCCGCCGCGGTTGCGAACCTTTAGTGCCTACGTACCACCTTTCGTGCAATAGGGGATCAGGGTACATGTAGTTCCTCTTTTAAAAATTTGAAACACAAGTGTGTTGGTTGATTTTATGAGATAAGACATCATCGCAATTGTCCGTGTGAAAAACATACTTACTACCCACAATCATGAGAAAGGAGAATTTGCATCATCTCAAAGTGGAGGATATGGCTTGGATTTTAAAATCAACAATGCCTCACTCAACACCCAAGTGGAAAATATCTCACTTCACTACATATTTTAGAAGTATAGTTGTTTGCATCACTACAACGATTGACAAGAGTCTAATATTTTGAGAAACGTTTAAATATAAAAGCCAAAGTGGAAAAATGGTTTGAAATGAGATTGATTGACTTTTAGTCTTCTCACAAAAAAAGTCAAGGTATTATTAAATTGATTGAAATTTATTGATGAAAATGTTTCGAAGATGCATGGACCTAAGTCCAAGTTTATTATGAAAATGTTTCAATTTTCAAAACAAGAAGAGTTTTTTTTTAAAGGAGGGAGAAGATTTTTGAAATTAAAGAAGATGGGAGGAGAAGAAGAGGCTATCCTAAAGCATAAGGTAAAAGCTAGGGATAAGAACCATCTAACTAACAAGAAGCCAATACTTGACATTATGAGTCAATATAGAATTCCCATTCTTCGGATTGAAACCAAGCAAATGAAGATACTAGACCTCTTGAGAGAACCAAACTTCAAGTGTTTTAAGTCTTCGCAAAAATTGGGCAGAGTAACGGCTGTATATGGTTAAATTCCAGATTACAAACAAAGATCGTAATCTCAATAACCTGCACACAAAACAAACAAACAACCCAATGTCTTGAGGTAAACCTCAAGAACTCCAGACAAAATATCAAATAAAGTCACAAAGTCTCCAAGATAGGCCAAGGTCTCTAATCCTAAGTCCAAGAAGTCCATCACTCCATAATGCAAAGGATAGTAACCATGTAGTCCAAGTATCATTAATGATTTTTATGGTTCATGTTGATTATTAGGTGTCTTTAAAAAGAAAGAAAAGCTTAAGTGAGCAAAATAAAAATGACATAAAAGTAAATGCTCAAGTGAGCAAAGATGAAAATAGCATGAAATGTAAAATGCTAAAAGTAAATGCTACATAAAGCATGAAAATAAAAGCGTAAAGTAAAGTTAGTTGTTAGTAATTAGTGGTTAGTTGGATGACCATCTTGAAACTTGAATTTGGAACTCATTAGAGGATTTGTAGAACCAAAGCCTCCACACAACAAGTTGCATTTGCTTTCTGTCAAGTATATCATCCATTTTGGAAATCTCACAAGGCAACATGTAATGATTAACGATGTTTAAGTGATCCGCGTTGACCAAAGGTGTTGTAGATCCATTCGAGGATTGGTAGAACCAAAGCCTCCACATAATGAATCTCAAGGTTATTGGATAAAAGAGATGAAATTAACATACTTGGGCTTGCAATCATAAGTTTGGGCCACGAATGATCATTTATTCGAATCGGGACAAAATTTAGCGCTATGTTAAGCAATCGTAAGTGGACTTATGTAGAAGTCACACCTATTTTGAGGCCGGTCAATAGCAATCTATGTACTTCATGTTTGGATAAATGATATAGAGATCACCATCCCTTAACATGTAGCACAATTAAAAAAAGAAAGGGATAAGATGAAGAGGGAGGGAAATTATAAGCTAATTTGGATCACCATTTCAAAATTCTTTCATCTTTAAATTCAACCACTCCTCTAGATGGATTAAAGCACTAAACACATCATTAATCCAAAGTACCAAAAATGAATTAAATAATTCACTCTTAGGTAGATTTGAATTGATGAACATTTATCCAACTTCATCTACATCACAAAGTCCATTGAGTTTAAATACAAATTGGACATTTAAAATTGCAATCCAAACCAACAATCAAAAGGAGTGAGTAGAAAAAGCATTTTGGATCAAAGCTGCCCCAAAACAAGGCAAAAAAGTGCATTTTGTCCTGGTGTAAATCGATTGCACTATTGTGTAAATCAAATTACACAGTACAATTTTCAAAAATTTGTGCAAAATTGGTTCTGTGAAATCGATTGCACTACAGTGCAAATCGATTGCACACAATAACAGTAGCAAAAACAACATTTTAAAAGGGCAAATTCTTGTTCAAACTTTCCATCAAACACCTTATGATCATGGATCCAATTGAGCATGAAAATTCCATCAAATTATGAGAAAATAACACCATTAGAATCACAAAATAATGCTCAAATAATCAAACCCAAAGATCAACAAGAGATCACATTGTGAAAGATGAATTATCCAACTTACCAAAGGTAGATCTAGAGAATTATCAAAACAACTTCAATAATTTGCTTCAATTAAACCACAAGAATCAATTGACCAAGCTTGGATGTAGAGAATTGATGGAGAAAAAGTGTTTGGATGAAGGTTTAGCTCAAAGATTAGTAAGCTTCAATGCAAAGCTTACTAACTTTTTGAAAATGGAGCTTTGAGTGAATTTGGTAGATGGAGAGAATTGAGAGATTTTTTAGCAAGGTGGATTTGGCTATCAAAAGCTTGAAATTTGAATGAAATGAGAGCTCTATTTATAGAGTTTAGGATTGGGATTAGTGGTAATTTGGTAATTGATTCTTGGAGCCAAAATTTGAATTAATGATAACTCTTTCAAAAATTAGAGCCAAAATTTGAATTAATGATAATTCTTTCAAATATTAGAGCCAAAATTTGAATTAATGATAATTCTTTTTAAAAATGAAAGATTGGCGCTAAAATTTGAATTAATGATACATCTTTCAAAAGTGAAGGAAAATTGGAGTCAAAATTTGACAAGCTTAAAATGCTGATTTTTTTTTTAATTTTCACGCTGTGCAATCGATTGCACTACAGTGCAAATCGATTGCACAGTGTATTTTTTTCAAAAATGAAGCAAAATACACTATGTGCAATCGATTGCACTTTAAGAGAAATCGATTGCATCAGTGAAAAAAAATGAAAATTTTTAATTCTTTTTCTTTGCAAAATAGAGATTTTAGGAAAATAATACCAGAAATCCTTATTTGTCAGATGCTTCGACTTGGTACCTACAAAACAAAAAATATACAAAGACAAAGACAAATATTTTTTGTATTTTGATTAGAAGTTAGCCAACAACACATATAGAAAATACACAACCAAGGTTCTTGGAGATTCCTCAAGAGCAAACTTAAAGATAGGAACAAAGAGGAAGAATCAACCCTAATGTGATCTTGTTATGATCGAGTTGATATGATATGATAGAGGAATCTTAGGGGCAAAAATTGGGGTACAACATTTGGGTTTCTCCATGAAGAAGGAAGTTGTGAGCTGAAGTGTGCTTTAAGTAAATATTAAGACATCTTTCACAGTGCATGATATCTCCATCCGACTACTCCAAGGATCAATGCTATTCTAGAAGATGAGTCAGAGCAAGAGATGTCAAACTTTGTGACACATGGAGTCAGAGTCCAGAATTGGGTCACTGTTGATGTTCCTTCTTGCATTCACATTTCAAAGTAATTTTTTTTTGTTTGTCTTTTCAAAAATCTTTGACTCTGCCCAAAGTGAAAGTAATGATGTTGTATCGGCGTGTTTATTGTTTTGAATTTTAAAATAATTAATAAAAGGTTTTTTTGATTTCTAAAATTGTGTCTTTATTTCTGCTTTTTCTTGGAAAATGGTAATAAATAAAATCTTTCAAAATAAATAATAACTGTAAATAAATCTGCATAATCACTTATTACATGTGTCAATTTATAAAATCAATCATAAATCATATGTGCAGATTAATTAAAAAACTCGTTGAGTGCAATGACCCTGCACCCTCTACCAACTTCGAATATCTTGTGTATGTGGATGAAGAAGAAGAATATGATGAAATCCCATAAGAGGTTTCATGGTTTCTTGAGCGTGAGGAAAATACCATTCATCTGTATAAAGATGCGTTAGAGACGATTAACTTGGGTTTAAAGGAAGATTCGAAAGAAGTCAAGATTGTGGCACTGCTTCATCCTGATGTGAAGAGAAGGTTGATTGAGTTGCTGAGAGAGTATGTGAATATCTTTGCTTGGTATTATTAAGATATGCATGGTTTGGATACCGATATTATGAAACATTATTTGTCGTTAAATCCAGAATGTCCACCAATCAAGTAGAAGCTGTGAAGAACTCATCCTGACATGGAAATGAAGATTAAAGAAATGGTTTTGAAGCAGATTAATGCTAGTTTTATTGTAACATCAATGTACCCTCAATGAATTGCCAACATTGTTCCAATACCAAAGAAAGATAGAAAAGTACGCATGTGTATTGATTATAGAGATTTAAACAAAGTAAGTTCGAAAGATGATTTTCCATTACCACATTGATAGGTTGGTTGATAGTACAACAAATTCAAAGTGTTCTTGTTCACGGATGGACTTTCCAGATACAATCAAATTAGGATGGCTCCTGAGGACATGGAAAAAACAATATTTATCACATCCCGGGGAACATTCTGTTAGAGTAATACCCTTCAGGTTGAAGAACGCTGGTGCAACGTACTAGAGGTCTATGACAACCCTATTCCATGATCTATTGCATAAGGAAATTGAAGTATATGTTGTTGATATGATCGCCAAATATTAGTTTAAGGACAGGCATATAGAAGATTTGTTGAAATTGTTTCAGCGTTTGAGGAAGTATTGTTTCCGCTTGAATCCAAATAAGTGTACTTTTGGTGTTCCTTCAGGAAAGTTTTTAGGTTTCATTGTCATCCAAAAGGGAATTGAAGTTGATCATGATAAAGTTAAGGCAATTCAAGAAATTCCTGCACCAAGAACAAAAAAGTAAGTTAGAGGCTTCCTTGGACGTTTGAATTACATTTCCAGATTTATTTCCCATATGTCCGCAACATGTGACCCAATCTTCAAGATGTTTAAGAAAGATCAAAGTTATGTATGGACAGATGATTACCAAAGGGAATTTAAGAGCATTAAAGAGTATTTGCTTGAGCCTCCTATCTTGAGCCTCCAAGATGAAACAAGAAGAAAAGAATATTCCATTTATCATTTCAGCAAGAAGTTCACTGACTTTGAATCACTGTATTTTATGCTAGAAAAACATGTTGTGCTTTGGCCTGGGTGGAAAAGCAATTGCGGCAATATATGTTGAATCGCACTACTTGGTGGATTTCCAAAATAGATCCAATTAAGTATATTTTTAAAAATTCTGCTCTTACTGGAAGAATTTCTCGTTGGCATATGCTGTTGTCTGAATATGATATGAAAATACGGTACACAGAAGGTTATTAAAGGCAATGTGTTGGCAGAGTACCTTGCTTACTACCAGTTGATGATTATCAGTCTGTTAAGCATGATTTCCTTGATAAGGATGTGATGTTTTTGAAAGTAAAGGATTATGATGAACCTTTGCTTGAGGAAGGTCTTGACCCTGATTCCAGTGGGGTATGGTGTTTGATGGAGCTGTAAATGCTTATGGAAAAGGAATTGGTGTTGTGATTATCACTCCTCATGGGTCACATATCCCTTTTACTGCAAGGTTGACATTAGATTGTACCAATAACATGGAGGAGTATGAGGCTTGTATCATGGGTCTTGAAGAGGCTATAGATCTCAGAATTAAAATTCTTGATGTATATGGTGATTCAGCTTTTGTAATAAATCAAATTAAAGGAGAATGAGAGACTCATCACATTGGCTTGATTCCCTATAAATATTACGCAAGAAGGTTATTGCCTTTCTTCAATAAAGTTTAATTCCATCATATTCCTAGAGAAGAGAATAAGATGGTAGATACTTTAGCCACTTTGGCTTCCATGTACTAGATGAATGCTTGGAATGATGTACCTCAAATTACAGTTCGACATCTGGATAAACCAACTTATGTGTTTGCTACAAAGGGGGCGTCAGATGAAAAACCTGGGTATTATGATATCAAGCACTTTCTTGAGACCCTGGAATATCCGGTTGGTGTGTCAAACAAAGATAGAAAGACATTGAGAAGGTTGGAAGGTAGCTTTTTCCTTAATGAAGATGTGTTATACAAGAGAAATTATGACATGGTATTGCTCAGATGCGTGGATAGACATGAAGCAGACATGTTGAGGCATGAGATCCATCAAAGTTCTTTTGGTACCCATGCCAATGGAAATTAGATAGTGAAGAAGATGCTTTGGGCAGGTTACTATTGGATGACAATGGAATCTGTCTGTTGCAAATTTGCAAAGAAATGCAATAAATGTCAGTATTATACTGACAAGATTCATGTGCCTCCAACGTTTCTCAATATTATTTATTCCCCATGGATTTTTCTATATGGGGTGTTGATATAATTGGAATGATTGAACCCAAGGCCTAGAATGGACATCGTTTCATCTTAGTGGACATTGACTACTTCACCAAGGAGCTTCTTATGCTAATATCACCAACAAGGTGGTAGTAAGCTTTATCAAGAACAATATAATATGTCGGTATGGTGTGCCAAGTAGGATTATTACTGATAAAAGATCGAATTTGAATAACAAGATGATGACAAAACTTTATGAAGATTTCAAGATTGTCCATCACAATTCGTCTCCTTACAGGCCTAAGATGAATGAGGTTGTTGAAGCTGCTAATAAAAACATTAAGAAGATCATCTAGAAGATGGTTATTACCTATAAGGATTGGCATGAGATGCTCCCTTTTTCTTTATATGGGTATCGTACGTTCGTCTGCACTTCAACAGGGGCAACCCCACTCTCTCTTGTGTATGGTATGGAAGCAGTGCTCCCCGTTGAGATTGAGATTCCCTCTTCGTGTGTAATAATAGAAACCGAGCTGTCAGATGCTGAATGAGTCCAGAACATGTTTGACCAGTTTAATTTAATTGAAGAGAAGAGAATGTCAGCCTTGTGTCATGGTAAGTTGTATCAGAAAATAATGAAGAATTCTTTTAATAAAAAGGTTAAGCCTCATGAATTCAAAAAAGGTGACCTTATGCTCAGAAAGATCATGTCTTTTAACGTTGATTCTAAGGGCAAATGGATTCCCAATTTTGAAGGCCCATATGTTGTCAAGAAAGCCTTCTCTGGCGGTGCATTGATTTTTGAAACTATGGATGGTGAGGAGTTCCAACATCCAATGAATGATAACACAATCAAGAAATACTTTGTCTAAATAAATGAAAGAACAACTCGCTAAATTGATAACTTGAAAGGGTGGCTTAGGCAGAAAAGAGCATCTCAGTAGGCTGAAAACCCAAAAGGGAGGTCTAGGAAAAAGTTAGAGACACAAACAAAATAAATTTTCCGATAGGTTGAAAACCCGCAAGGGCAACCTAGGAAAAAGATAGGGATTTCCTGGCCAGTAACTGCATTAGACGAGACTTGATCATTGAAGCAAAAATCTTCTCAGATTCTCATCACACTTTAACTAAAGCCTCTGCTCAGGAGTTCAAAGTTGTTAAGGAGAATATTGGTCATTGTATTTCAATGCATATTTTCCATGTATTTACCATTTTCCAAAACTTTGTAATCATCTATGGAGTCACTTAATTCGCGGATTACCATTCTATTAATAAAGTTTGAGCCTTTAACCAATTCTTTGTAGCTCTTATTTTATTCTATTTGCAAAAAATTCATTTATTATTGATAGTAATTTTCAAAACAAAAAGACTTATTAATAAAAACATGTTTTTGAAAAGAGTTTGCAAATTACTTTTTAACTCAATTTTGTGATTCAATTTGGACAAAAGTAGTTGTTCCAAGGATGGACGAACTCCGAAGTTTTGAAAAGATTCCCCAAGAAGTATTCCCGGATTAATCTTGTTGATATGCGCGTAGTCCACTTGTGTTTTTTCCTTGGATTGATGGATTTCATACCAGTTGATATATGGTGTGGTTTTGGGTTTGTAATCCTATATTCCCCAGCTAAGTCTTGATTTAGGTTTCTCTAGCTGAGTGTGATTCTTTCCCCAGCCAGTTGGTGATCAGGCAGAGATTGAAAAATTATGTAGTATTTGTTTAGTTGATTGATTTCTTTCTTCCTTTGTGTTGAGAATTGTTGTAGAATCTCTTGTAGAGAATTTCTCCCTCCAGTTATGACATTGTTGTTCTTTTGTGCTTCCCAAGTAGCTAGACAAGGGCATTATCTTTTCTGAGAGGTATTGAAATAACTCTCAACTTTTTGGGTTTTCTCCCGCCAAGTGTTGAGTTTAATTTAATATCCCCATAATTATGACTTCGTGCTGTGTTGTTAACTTCTTAGATTCCCAAATGAAGCGAAGGTGATGTTTCTCTCTAAAGTTGTTATGCCCATGAGGTTTCATAATTTATCCCTAGAGAAGTTTGCACAACCTTTACTTTTGATATTAAAGAAAGTTTTTGGTCTTCTCTCGGCGTGCGTGGTTTCATCTTCCCTAGTTGAAGTCAGTAATGAATCCCCAGTTAAAGTCTAGACAATGTGACATTTTCTTCCCTAGCAAAGTCTGTATAATATTCCCTGGTGAAACCTTGAGAAGAGTGTTATATCCCCGCAACTGTATTGGTTTACTGCTATCAGATTGTGTTTTGATTATTTTTAAACCATGTTTCTACCCAGTGAAGTTAAGCCGTGAAGTAGGACTTTGTTTCCCCAGTTGGTGCTTACTCTCCTATGGAATCTTCATCCTGGATGTGATTTAGCCGAGTGTTGTCGTTACCCAATTTGGTTTTGTTTGGTTATTCCCAGTGCAATTTGTCTGTTTTGTCAACATATACGTGATAACATTCATACACTCATACATACATCATGCATAGTTGAATTAAAATTCATTGCTCATGTGCACTCATTGATGTTACTGTTAATGTTTTATCCTTTCTCTAGAGTTGTATTATCCTCTCTCCAATAGGCTGTCAACCTTAAGCAAAAAATCTATTTCCTTTCAGTTTCCCCACTGAGTTATCCCTCGTGGAAGAATTTTGCTTTAGCCTACCTGCCCATCTATTTATCTTAATGGAATTTGATCACCATTTTACTTTACTCCTCATTGGGCGGTGTCTTAGTTGACTGTTTCACTTTGGTTTGTTCCTGGTTTGAATCTGTGGTCCCTGACAACAATATTTATTTTGACCTCTCTAGGGTGTGAGCCTTGGATTGAGAATGTGTATTTATTTTGCATGTGAATACTTTTTACATCAGCATGAATGTGTTGGTATTTCCCTCACTAAGTCAGAGATGTATTTCTGAATAGTGTTATCGCAACAGCAAATGGCGGTCTCTTTATTTGAGCAACATGTACTTCCCCAGTAAGTCTGTTATTTCCTAGAGAAGATTGTTTTTAATTTACTCCAATGGATGATAGTATCTATGTTATGGGAGATAGTTTGTTGTTGAGGTTGGCTGTACTTCAATGATAAAGATAATTTTTTGAAAGATTCTTACAAAAATTTCTTACCATTTTCAAGTGATATCTTGGTCAAAGAAGAAAATCTTACCGTTCTCAGTAAAATCCATAAGTTGGTAAAATTTATTACCCTTTTCAGGTGGAATACCTTGGTAAAACAAGGAGTTGAGACCCGTTCTAGGTGGAACGCCATAATTTTGGGAAACTCGTTATTGTTAATGCAGATCCTACCTTCGGTGGAAGTTGTTAGTTCCCCTTCAGTAAACTTTGGTGTATCCTTTGATTGTTACCTTCAGTAAAAGTTGGTATTATCTTTTATTTCTCTATATTAAATGTAAGTTGGTAGTTCACCTTCAGTAAACGTTGGTGTATCTTCTATTTCTTCACCTTCAATAAAAGTCGATATTATTCTATTTTTTCTACCTTCATCCGTAAGTTGGTAGTTCACCATCATTCGTTAGTCAATATTTATCTCTCTCTCCTCATCAGTACCCCCAATAGAGTTGAGTTGTTCCCAGCCATAAGTGCTGATGTCAATCTTTGTTCCCATCCATAAATGCTGATGTCAACCCCTTGTTCCCATCCATAAGTGATAATGTTAACCTTTGTTCCCAGTCTTGAGTACTGATGTCAATCCCTTGTTCCCAACCATAAGTACAGTTGTCAAACCTTTGTTCCCAACCATAAGTGTTGATGTCAACTCTTTGTTCCCAACCATAAGTACTGATGTCAACCCTTTGCTCCCAACCATAAAGGTTGATGTCAACTATTTGTTCCTAGCTGTAATACGGTGGGAGAACTGACTTGGGTGTTTTGCGTTTGATCGCAAATGTTGCGGTTAGCAAGAGTCACCACCGACTTTTTTTATCCAAAAGGAAAGGTGAAAAAGCACAAGAAATACCTTTGAGATTGTTTCTTGAGTTCGGGGGGTAGATTATGAAAAAGGAAGGTATTAGCACCCTTTTAATCCATGGTTTTCCATGGGCTCTTAGTTACTTGCTAGATCACTTTCTTTTGTTTGAAATTGTACTTTGTGTGGTTTTTGAAAAGAGGACATTGTTTAGGCAAACTTTGTAATGATTCTCGTCCATAAGAATGTATATAATGCTGTTGATCTTTTGAAAATGTTTTCAAGTTTTGAAAGATATTTTGGAAGTGTTGGTGTTTGTTTTGAAAATAGCAAGGATGTTTTGTTTTGAAATGGAGAAAGTAACTAGGAACATTCTACCTACTCAAAAGTCTTTTGTGTTAATTTCCTTTTTCCTTTGACATTGTTATCTTACCATTGATTTCGTAAGTAACCCTATCTTTGGATGTAAAAGGCACGGGCGTGGGTCATCGTATATCCATGATTAGCAATGTTGCAAGATATCTTAGCATTTTTCTTTAGGGACTAAGATCATTTTGAAAGGCAACATAGATAGCGTCATCGAGGGACTATGATCTTGTATTTTGCTTGTCTTTGCTAAGATACCAGACATGCGTAATATGGCCATTTTTGTAAGGCAACCAAGTGGATTTATCCTAAGGGTGTTTGTGTGCAAGTGTATTAATTTTAATGCTTGATTTGTCTTTGATTAGGGTTTTCTATTTGTTGGTGTTAGTCTTTCCATACAAAACCCTAATTACTAGCATTCGCATATAAAGCGATAAATTGCATAATTTAAAATTACTACGCTATTACATCATTTAGGGGAAGGGGTATACAAATTACGAATGGGGAATATTGCAAGAAATTAAATCTAAATAATATTACAACCATATTGGATTTTGAATAAATATACAAAATAAATAAATAAAATGAAAGAATGCAAATGTAAAAAAGAAAATGTAATTTTTGTTTGGTTTTTCATGAGAAGAGGTTTTTGACTTAATTAGTTAAAGTAAAATAATTAACTTAAAAAAAGGAAAATAAGGTTAAGTTACTACACTAAATTAATTTAAAGAAAATAAGTTTTTTAGGGTTTTTGTGGATTTAATTAAGTTAGTAAATAAAAATAATTAAATAAAAGCCCAAAATTCCAAATTGATTTTAATTTGTAATAAAAATAAATAATATAATATAATAATAATAAAAATAAATTATCTAAGTATTTAAAAAAAAGTAAATTTAATTGTAAAAGAAATGTTTTTATTCTTTTGTTTTCATGAAGAAAAATAAAATATAAAAATGTGAAAATAATAAATAAAAATATTTTTTGGGTTTTTATCACTAATAATTAAAAATTAATATTAATAATAATACTACTAATAATAATAATAAAAATAAAAAATAAAAATAAAATAAAATGGGCCAGGATGTATGAAGAGCAAGATAGGTGTGATCGGTGGATCTGGAACTGACTGTTTAATGCTGGTTCGCGAAATGTCGCGGAAGCAAGAGTCGCCACCGTCTTTTATTTTCTCCAAATGGAAAGGACAAAAGCACAGAAAAATTCCTTATAGAGATTGCTCTCGGTTCGGGAGGTAGATTATAGAAAGGGAAGGTGTTAGCACCCTTTCTATCCATGGTTATCCATGGGCTCTTAGATACTTGCTCATTTGTGTTTTCAAAATGTTTGTTTGCTTTTCAGAGTGAGTGGGTTTGTAAAAGTTTCGTTTTAAAATTTCAGTTCGACTCTTGTATCAGTCCTCAAGAGTGTTTGAAAAGTTGCTTTCGAAAGCTTTTTGAAAGTGTCGGTGCGAAAAGTATTTTTTGATTTGTTTTGAAATTAGAGCAAGTATCTACGAGTTCTCTACCTACCCTAAGGAATTCGTCTGTGTAAATGTCCTTGAAGTAGTGCCAGCCCCCCATTGAGAGGTAGGTAGCACCATCGTTGGAGGTGTTCGGGTCAATTCGAGGGTTCGGGACATGGTGATCACCGGAGCAATAGGAAGACACCTTAGAAGCTACCCTCATGCCATGTTCATGGACATGAGGACTTACTAAAACATCCTCTACTCGACGACCACCTTTCGAGGGGCAAGGCAACAATGAGGCGTACCCTAGGGGTGGTGTGTGATTTGTGTGTCATGTTCATTTATGTTTATCTTGTTCATGGATTGGTGATCTACGCGTTGTTTTTATTTTGGCATTCATTCTTTCATGCAAGTTATTAACAGTTTAAAAGATGCGGAATTTAAGTCCTACGCTATTACAAAGGCGCAGGTCTACATCGCCAAATTTATCCAAGACCCGATTTGAAATAAAATAAAAATGCGGAAAGATAAATGTCTAATTAAGCTATTACATGGCTTTGGGATAATTACATGAAATTTATAAAAAAAGGAAATAAAATAAGCGCGCGAAATAGAATTATGATCGAATGCGAGGGCGTTGGACCCTTTTAAGGAAATTAAATTACAATTAATAAATTAATTAAGTTAAAATAAAAAAAAGAAAGAATTTTTGGAGTTTTTGTATTTATGGAGTTTAATGAGAATTAATGGAATTAAAACCTAATTCTAAACTATTTTTAATTTATTAAAAAAATGTTTAATTTTGTACCCTAATTTTAACCTACTTATTTACATGGCAATTTATTTACAAAATAAATATTAATAATTAAATAGGGTAAAAAAGAAAAAGAGGAATAAAAGTATAAAACCCTAATTCTACATTTTTTAGTTTATTACAAAAAATATTAAAGTTAAATCTAGAATTAAAACTAAATTAATTAATAAAATTTATTTACAAAAAAACATTGAATAAAATATATTTTTATTTTTTGTCTTTCTGATTTTTTTATTATTTTTATGTTAAAGAATTAATTTGGAGGAATTAAATGAAAACAAATAAATAAAATAAAAAAAAAGGATGAAAGAGAGAAATGCAAACAGGAGGGGGTTTGTTGACCCAATGGAGGTGTTTTTGTAGCAATCAGGCCCAATCAATTCCTGGCCTTGTTTGACTTTTAATGGCCACGTAGAGAATAGCTGACTAAGGTGCATGGTGGAATGAAGATGCTAGCCACTGGATGGACGTTCATGGACACTTGGCAATCCATTGATGAGAGTGCATGGTGAACCTCTAGGCGTATTGATCACCTGAACATGGAAAAGTGAAAAACGTAGAGAAATATGGGGGACCTGGGAACCGAACCCAGGTCCCAATGCTTACCAAGTGCACGTTCCACCAACTGAACCATTAGCGCGCGTTGTACATAGAATAAAGAATAAATAATATAAAAGAAAATTGGTGTTAGTGACATAGAAACAAAAAAACGCGCGCTGGAATTCAAACTGTCCAATCAGGTCTTGCCACATGATCTTCTTCTTCGTTTGTCCCTGAAATAAAAAGAAGTAGCGGGGGTTTTAAACCCCCCCAAAACACAGTCTTTTCCAAAATAGCGAATAGCTCGTGTGGCCATATAAATAGGGCGCGGCTAGTGTATTGAATTCGTCCAAACGTCCTGATTCTAACCATGGTACTGGGATGTCCTGATTTTACAGTATATGCAAACGCCCAATTTGAAACTTGAGAAACCCTAAAACATTTCAATGGCATATTTCGCTACAAGCATTGTTAGTCAAATTAAAGGTTACCATTAGTCTCAGAACCTTCATATTAGTCTAAATCAATATTCAAAATGTATCAAAAATGTATGCATATTAGAATACGATTATGGAAAAATTTTGAGAAAGTTTGACATCCATATACCAATTCTTGAGGCATGGGGACTGTAAAAAGATGCATTTAGGTTCCTTGAAGCCTTGGCAAGCTATTGAAATTGGTTAGAAGCTTTAAATCGTCCTCTAATGCAGTTTTCAGTTTTGAGATTTTGGACAAAAAATGCAAAGTTGGGTTTTGATATGAGGCGCAGCTTCAAGGTTCTTGTGACTAGGGTTAAGTTCTGTTTATGTATGGAAATGGATTAGGGTAAGAATCAAGTCCAAAAACCCTTTGCATTGATGAAAAAAATATTTGATTTCCATGGAATCTTTTTCAATATTTTCTTCATGAAGAACATGCCAATTTGCACCAAATCTTTCCCTTTTTGATGTACACGAGATCTTGAGTGAATCATGAGTGATTATACTGCATAAAAAGATTCAAACACATTTGTTTAGTATTTTTGTCATATCTTATTTCATTAAATGAATTAATAGTGATTAAAAATTCAAATAAATAATAAAAAATGATGAAATAATTCCCCTTTGGGCCAAATGGTCGTGCATAGCCTTTGGATAAGGATTCTTGGAAGAAAATGTGGCCCATTAGCAATTTTGAGGCATTTGAAGCAAAGTTGACTTTTCAAAATTCCCAGAAATTTTCCAACTTCCACAAGGCATATCTTGCTCAATTTTTAAGCTTTGATCATGTTCTTGGACATTTTGGAAAGGTCTTGAAGTCCTCTAACCAATTCCTTTGGTCCCATGTCATTTTGATTTACCAATAAAAAGTTATGGCCTTTGACTTAAAGTCCCTTTTTGTTGACTTTTGAAAATGACCTATAATGTTGAAATTGATAACTTTTTGTGAGAGCATTTCTTGAACTTGAAGTGTGAAGAGGAGTTGTAGGAAATGTCTTTCTCTTCAAAATGAGCCTTGGATGGAATTTTTCTGATGAACCATGTGGAAGTTATGCCCTGGTCAAGTTACAGTTGACTTTTTCAACTGTCCAAATATGGAAACTTTTGCATCTTGAGACTTTTTGAGCCATGCCTTAAAAATCATGATCAAGAATTGATCAAATGATGTTTGTGGCTTCAAAATAAGATGTTGACCAAAAATTTGGACTTTTGACTGTCAAATGACCATTTTGCCCCTACAGTTGACTGTTGAGCAATTAGGGTTTTTGATTGTGCAATTTTGTGCTGTAAGTCTTGAAACCTAGCATGAGGATGCTTGACCATGTTTGTAGGCATACGAGACCTGTTTGGACCCTTGAAAACTTCAATTTCTTTGTCAGAATCAAAACCCTAGTTTTTTGACTGTTAGGAGGCCTTTGAACTGTGCAACCCTTGGGGAGATTTTGGAGCATGCTCTTTGCAAATCTTGAAGAATATGGGAGGGCAAATTTTGGGGTACAACAGTTGCCCCTGTTCAATCTTCTTAGACCTGAGGATGCAGATTGGCTGATGTGCCTTTCGTAATCCGAAGGTGGAAGATGATTGAACACTAGAGTGCCCAGAAATTTGCGCTCACATGTTAGCAGTGTGATGGTGGGAATGGGCTTATAGATGCCATTTGGAGATTGATGGATAGGATGATGGGCTTATAGATGCCATGCTAAGAGATAATGGAAGGTGGATGGGCTTATAGATGCCATCTGGTTGTCAATCGCGTAAGAGGTTCCTTAGCGAGAAGTTGCGTACCTGAAAAAGAAAATGATTACCTGACCTGTTACAGGAGTTGGTCTTCAAACTCTTTATAGATGCACCCTGGTTGGTTACATGTATTGGGTCTGGAGCTTCAAACGGTGATGAATGAACCAGGGATGGTTACTACCTCAACGGGACGGTGAGAGAACCTTGGACGATTACTACCTCAACAGGAACACTGAGAGAACCTTGGACGATTACTACCTCAACAAGAACGCTGAGAGAATCTTGGGGCGATTACTACCTCAACCGGAACGCTGAGAGAATCTGGGGGCGATTACTACCTCAACAGGAACGCTGAGAGAACCTTGGGCGATTACTACCTCAACAGGAACGCTGAGAGAACCTTGGGCGATTACTACCTCAACAGGAACGCTGAGAGAATCTTGGATGTCTACTACTGGGATAAGAATCAGGGAGATCTTAGGGTCGATCCGACTGAACCGGAGAAGGCCTTTGACTGGATAAGAATCAGGAAAATCTTAGGGTCGATTTAACTGAACCGGACAAGGTCTTGAAATCTTCAACTGGATAAGAAACAGGGAGATCTTAGGGTCGATCTGACTGAACCAGAGAAGGCCTTTGACTAGACAAGAATCAGGAAAATCTTAGGGTCGATTTAACTGAACCGGTCAAGGTCTTGAAATCTTCAACTGGATAAGAAACAGGGAGATCTTAGGATCAATCTGACTGAACCAGAGAAGGACTTTGACTGGATAAGAATCAGGAAAATCTTAGGGTCGATTTAACTGAACCGGTCAAGGTCTTGAAATCTTCAACTGGATAAGAAACAGGGAGATCTTAGGGTCGATCTGACTGAACCAGAGAAGGCCTTTGACTGGATAAGAATCAGGAAAATCTTAGGGTCGATTTAACTGAACCAGACTAAAGTCTTGAAATATAGCTGAGAACTTAACTGGATCTTTCCTGAAAGGTAAAGGTCAGTCATATGCAAGGCATGATATGAATCAAGCGATGATGTTCTTAACATAAATGAGATTTGTAAGATATGATGCATATATGCATGCTATAATGCATTGGAAATGTGATGTTTATGAACGTATGTTTTCGTTCTAGGAAAAATAAATCTTTGACGGGTGCCGGGAAGTCATATCTTGGGCTGATGTTTGAGAATAGTGCTTTGCTTCCGCTGGGGATGATAGTTGCAAGAATACCGGTAGGAGAAGATAACTCCGTTGGGGAATAAACTTGACAAATGGATTACTCTGCGGGGAGAAAAGTACTCTAGCGATCTTGCTGGGGAGCAATACTCTGTGGGGAGAGAGATACTTTGCTGAAATGTTTGATGGTAACTTCGCTGGGGATACCATTGTTATGTTGGAAGTGTTAATGGACTCCGCTGGGGATAAGAAGACTTCGCCGAGAATGATCTTTCCGTGGCTTTTGGATGAGGATAACCCAGTTATATCCTGGTAGGGAATTAACCTTTGAATAAAGCCGGGAGACGCGTTCCTGCTCTGCGAGGGATAAGCTTCCAGAATCTACTGGGGATAAGCTTACTGCTTGGGGAGATGGATTCCAACTTTCCTGGGGAAGCTGGATTGGACTCTCTTGGGGAAGTTTTGAACTGTGTTGGGGAAGTGGCTCCATTGAATGTTTGATATACCGCCGGGGAACAATCTTTAGGTCAAGACTGCGGGGGATGCTTGTTAAGAATGTCTGTATATTGCCGGGGAATGTTGAGATCTGCTGAAGGATACTCAACTTCCTTAAGGTTGACAATAGCTTTGCTTGGGAAGAGTGTATTGACTTGCTGACTCACTCTCTGGGGAATTAAGATGTACTGGTTATGTTCTTCAGCTGAACCTACCTTGGTACCTTGGTGGACGGAACAATTAGATCGCTTAGACAACTCTTTATTGCCCCTGTTTCTAATATTACCTGTAATTAATCCTTTGTTTCGTATGCAAATATTCATGAGTTAGCAAATTATTGTCAATGCATATATCACAAATTGAACCTTGGACGTTCTTCGCAAAACAAAACAGAAAACGAAAACAATTGGCAATTTTAACTGAAAAGTGATTTTTTTATTGATTTTTGAATTTGCCTGTAAAATAGGCGTTTATGTACAAGAGGCTGACGTCCTAGTAAGAGAACGCCGCCAAACAAAAGAGTTTAAGAAAATAAAACAGCTGTGTGAAATGAATGATCCCACTGGGTTCCAACTCTGCTATCGCCCTTATATCTCCGAGCGTCTCATCACTTGATGACCTAACCGAAGATGAAGCTGATTGATCAATGCCGTCTGAACTTGATGTAGATACCGGGTTCTGGATGCAAAGTGATCCAATGAGACATAGTATTACGCTTTATCCCTAACTTTTGCCTGGACCGCCCTTTCGGGTTTTCAGTCCACCGGGATACCCATTTTTGCCCAAGCCGCCTTTTCAGGTTTTCGACTTGCCGGGTGTACAGATTTTTTTTTCTTCATTTCATCCCTTCATTTTGCCCGAACCCTTTTGGTTCGCCGGGAAGCCCTAATTTTTGCCTAGGTATGTCAACCTAGCGGGTCGTTTATCATGCATAGTATCTTTTTACTATGTCTGCATTGGTGGGGTGAGGAAGGTCGTCACCATCCATGTTGGTTAGAATCATGGCTCCTCCTGAGAACACATGTTTAACCACAAATGGACCTTCATACGTGGGAGTCCATTTGCCCCTTGGATCACTCTGAGGAAGGATGATACACTTGATTACCAGATCCCCAACTTGATACTCTTGTGGTCTGACCTTTTTGTTAAATGCTCTGATCATCCGTTTCTGGTACGTCTGACCATGACAAATAGCAACAAGTCTCTTTTTGTCAAAAAGGTTTAGCTGATCAAGTCGTGTCTGGATCCAATCATCTTCACTCAGATCTGCATCCTTCATTATCCGGAGAGAGGGTATTTGCACTTCGATCGGTAAGACTGCCTCCAAACCGTAGACCAAGGAGAAAGGAGTTGCCCCGGTTGACGTCCTTGCGGATGTACGGTACCCATGTAGAGCGAACGGTAACATCTCGTGCCAATCTTTATAAGTCATTGTCATCTTCTGCACGATTTTATTAATGTTCTTATTTGCTGCTTCTACAGCCCCATTCATCTTCGGTCTGTAAGGAGAAGAGTTGTGGTGCTATATCTTGAACTGATCGCAGAGCTCAGTGATCATCTTGTTATTGAGATTGGTACCGTTGTCCGTAATGATCCTTTCTGGGACCCCGTATCGACAGATCAGATTATGCCGAATGAACCGTGCCACAACAGTCTTGGTTACCGTAGCGTAGGATGCTGCTTCCACCCACTTCGTGAAGTAATTAATTGCCACCAGGATGAAGAGATGCCCATTGGGTGCCGTTGGTTTAATCTCACCGATCATGTCTATGCCCCACATTGCAAACGGCCAGGGCGCAGTCAGAACATTTAGAGGAACTGGAGGAACATGCACCTTGTCTGCATATATCTGGCATTTATGGCATGTCCGAGAGTGTTGATAGCAGTCAGCTTCCATTGTGGACCAGAAATACCCTGCCCGAAGGATTTTCTTTGCCATAGTGTGTCCACTGGAATGTGTTCCGAAGGTCCCTTCATGTAGCTCTTCCATGATCCTTTCTGCTTCTGTCTTATCCACACAGCGCAGTAAGGTCGAATCATGGTTTCGCTTGTACAGAATGTCGTTGCTAAGGAAGAACTTCGCTGCGAACCTTCTCAGAAAC
Organism: Vicia faba; assembly: GCA_948472305.1. Classification (NCBI taxonomy): domain Eukaryota; kingdom Viridiplantae; phylum Streptophyta; class Magnoliopsida; order Fabales; family Fabaceae; genus Vicia; species Vicia faba. Next base: position 955,136,410 of record OX451740.1, read on the forward strand.
TTCTTATCGTTGACAGAGGCACCTTCAGGGTATTCCTGAGCTTCCAAGTATCTCTTCACCTCATGGTACCAAGGCTTCTCAGTTACCAATTCAGTCTCGAGATCACAACAGTATGGCGGTTCGTCCAGTTTCCAGATAGTGACCTGGGGAGCCTCATTGTCCCATTTGACCTTGAACATAGAAGACATCGTAGCTAACGCGTCCGCCAACTGATTCTCCTCTCTCAGAAAGTGTTCAAAGGTTATCTCTGTGAAGTGGGGGATCAACGTCAACACACATTCTCTGTAAGGAATAAGATTCGGATGTTTCGTATCCCACTCCCCTTTGATCTGATTGATCACGAGAGCGAAATCTCCGAAAACACTCAGAAACTTGATCCTTAAGTCGATCGCAGCTTGGAGTCCCATGATGCATGCCTCATACTCCGCCATGTTGTTGGTGCAGTTGAAACATAGCCGGGCAGTAAGTGGAGTATGAGTGCCTTGAGGGGATATGATCACAGCGCCGATACCGTTACCCAAAGCGTTGGAGGCTCCATCAAAGTGCATAGACCATCGGGATCCTTCCTCAGGTCCTTCATCCGGTCCAGGTACTTCACAATCAGTCACTATCATGATACTCTCGTCTGGAAACTCGAAGTTCATTGACTGGTAGTCGTCTACTGCCTGATGTGCCAAGTGGTCTGCCAATACACTTCCCTTGATGGCTTTCTGAGTTGTGTACTGGATGTCATATTCTGTCAAGATCATCTGCCATCTTGCTATTCTCCCAGACAGAGCAGGCTTTTCAAATATGTACTTTATAAGATCCATCTTTGAGATCAACAAGGTAGTGTGAGTCAGCATATACTGTCTCATCCGGCGAGCAGCCCATACCAAAGCGCAGCAAGTTTTCTCGAGCAGTGAGTATCGGGTCTCACAGTCGGTAAACTTTTTGCTAAGGTAATAAATGGCATGCTCTTTTCGGCCAGACTCGTCATGCTGCCCCAACACACACCCCATTGAGTTGTCAAGCACTATCAGGTATAGTATCAGAGGTCTCCCTTCAACCGGTGGCATAAGGATGGGTGGTTCTTGGAGATACTCCTTGATTCTGTCAAAAGCAGCCTGACATTCATCATTCCAACGTACTACCTGATCCTTCTTCAGCAGCTTGAAGATTGGCTCACAGGTAGCGGTTAGGTGCGAGATGAATCGAGCAATGTAATTCAGGCGTCCTAAAAAGCCTCTGACCTCTTTCTCTGTCTTAGGAACTGGCATCTCTTGAATAGCTTTGACCTTTGCAGGGTCCACTTGAATACCCTTGTCACTTACGACGAAGCCTAGCAACTTTCCAGATCTAACCCCGAAGGTGCACTTGTTCGGGTTCAACCTCAGCTTGTACAATTTTAGTCGGTCAAACAATTTCTGCAGATGATCAAGGTGCTCTTCCTCAGTTTGGGACCTTGCAATCATGTCGTCAACATACACTTCTATCTCATGATGGATCATGTCATGAAATAAAGCAACCATGGCACGTTGGTAGGTTGCCCCAGCATTTTTCAACCCGAAAGGCATGACCTTGTAACAGAAGGTGCCCCACTGAGTGACAAAGGTAGTCTTCTCCATGTCTTCAAGTGCCATCTTGATCTGATTGTAACCTGAAAAACCATCCATGAAAGAGAACACCTTATGCTGAGCAGTATTGTCAACCAGGACATCAATGTGAGGCAGAGGGAAGTCATCTTTGGGGCTGGCCCTGTTCAGATCCCTGTAGTCAACACACATTCTGACTTTCCCATATTTCTTAGGTACCGGCACCACATTAGCAACCCACTGAGGGTAAGAAGTCACTGCAAGAAACCCGATGTTAAACTGCTTCATAACCTCGGCTTTGATCTTCTCAGACATCTCTGGACGCATACGGAGGACCTTTTGCTTAACCGGAGGGCAGTCTTCCTTGGTAGGCAAATGATGGACCACAATGTCGGTATCCAACCCGGGCATGTCTTCGTAGGACCAGGCAAAGATTTCCATGTAATCATGTAGCATCTGAGTCAACCGTTGCTTCACGCTGAGCTCTAGGTTGGCACCAATCTTTACCTCCTTCATGTCCGTCTCAGTACCCAGATTTATTGTTTCCACCGGCTCTTCATGTGGTTGAATTGCCCTCTCTTCCTGAAGTAACAGTCTTGCAAGCTCACCAAGAACTTCGCAATCATCTTCACCTTCGTCTTCGGCTAAGTTGATCGGATTTTCGAAGTCATAACTGGCAGTAGCAGAGTCGTTACCAGTGAGATCCAGAGTGGATTGAAACCTGTATGAGTGAGTGTGTGTAAATACAGCTGTTTTGCAATATATAAAGAAAGGAAAGAAAGAAAAGGAGCATAAGATTTGAAATGCGAGAAAACGTCCAAGATCTTTATTCATGATATATGAAATGACAATTGATATACCCTCACAAATGAAGCCACGGTGCCCCGGGTAAGACACCGGGCCATAGAGTTTTAATTGTTGTTTATTACAAATAACAAAATCAAAGGAAATCATTACTCCGTAACAAGAGAAACAAGTAGGTTGTCCTTTGCAATCCAATTGCTAAGTTCACTGTCGGTTGCCAGGTAAATCCAGCTGTCGAACTCAGCTTCATCCACTTCATCATCCTCCCTGATAGCATTTACTCCATGGTTAGGCATGGGAGCAGTTACCACATTGGGCTTCTCAGGTGCCTCAAACTGTACTTCCTTGGCATCAATAAGGTCCTGCACTTTGTTCCTCAAGGCCCAACTGTCATCAGTGGAATGCCCCGGGCTATCGGAGTGATAAGCACAGCGGGCATTTGGATTGTATTTGGGAGAAGTCGTATTCACAACCTTTGGGGCCTCTCTGATAGTCACCAAATTAGTGGATAGCAGCTGCGGCAAGATTTATGACAGGGTCATACTCAGACGGGTAAACTCTCTTCTGGGTCTTTCAGCCCTTTGAGGATTGGTTTGCCGAGGAGCGGCAGCAGGCTTAGCAATCATCACCGTGTTGACATATTGGCGGAGTTCAGGTTTCTCTTGCCTCCTAGGCCCATATACAGCATTGGCCTCCTTTTTAAAGGGTTTCTTCTCAGAACTTGACGATGCACCCTTCTGAATTTTACCAGACTTCATTCCTGCCTCTATTCTCTCCCCAGTCAGAATAAGATCAGTGAACCCTGCAGACGAATTACCGATAAGATGATTGAAAAATGGCCCAGAGAGGGTCCCCAAGAACATATCCACCAGCTCACGGTCAGTTAACGGAGGCTGCACCCTGCCAGCCAGATCCCTCAACTTCTGTGCATACTCTTTAAAACCTTCGCTTGATCCTAGCGACATACCCTGGATTGGGTACGTGTAGGAGCAAGGTCGGCATTATATTGATACTGCTTGTAAAAAGCAGTAGCCAACTCCTCCCAGTTACGAACCTTGGTCCCATCCAGCTGATAGAACCATTCGAGATGAGTCCCTGAAAGACTCTCCTGGAAGAAGTGGATCTACAAATTCTTGTCCACTGAGTAGGGTTGAATCTTCCGCACATAAGATCTGAGGTGTAGCTTGGGATAAGACGCCCCGTCATACTTGGTGAAAGATGGTGCCTTAAACTTGTGAGGAATGATTACACCAGTAGATAAACCCAAGTCTTCGAAATCCAGCCCAGGCACTTGTTGGATCTCCATTGCATTCAATCTGTCTTCCAACTGCTTGTACCGGTCTTCAGTAGGAGGATAATGTTCCTCATCAAAGTCAGTCTCGTTGTCAGAGACTACTGGGCTTGAAGTCTTTCCCCCCTGGGGACTGCCCTTGCCTACAGAAGAACCAGCCTCTTCATTCTGCAGAGTGTTGCCAAACCTTCGGCCCGAGTTGAAAAGAACAGTTCTCTTCTTCTTCTTATTTTCCTTCTTCAGGAGTAAAGCCTTCAGCTCTTCTTGGCCTTGAACCAAACCCATGATCAGTTCCTGAAATTTCGCGTTCTGCGCCTGAAGAGCCTTGATAGACATCTCGGTTGATGATGAGTCAGGGTTCATGATGCTGAAATAAACAGCGAAGAACAGTAAGCAACCTGAAAAGAAGAAAGCCTGATATGCACATGATGAATGATATGTGTTTATGCAATGCATTCAAGGGTTCGAAAGTTCAAATTTGTTGTAGACAAAAAGGAACACACGTTATCATTAAGGAAATAATTGTTCAGTACATCAAAGCCTCATGGGCACATATTACAAAGCAAATCAATCCCAAAAGACACTATGCATCCTCTTTGGAGCTATGTAGGTGTTGAGATTCCTCTCCTCGTGCAATAGGCGGGTGAGCTCCAAGACCTTCTTTTCACTAGCATGTAGACTGGTCTCAAGAGAATTCCGTTCTTCCTTAAGCTGGATCCAACTCTTCTGCATCTCTTCCCAGGACGTGGGCATGTCAGGATGTTGAATGGTGTAGGACACCTCTCCTTCCAAGACTGGCTCTTTGATCACAGGGAGCACATGAGGATAAGGCATTACTAACTTCTGGGAGCGGGCGCGTACCCACTTGAGATAAGGTTCCAACGGGATGGAGTTCCTGTGCCCCAGTGTCTTGCTGTCTATCCTACTTGGCATCCTCCAAGCTCTGATAAATCTCTGGCGAAGTCCTTGTGCATCGTTGTCGAAGTCAAAAACTATGTCAGGAATTAACATGTCATGAGGGCCGTCCCTCCGAGCATAACCAAATTGTCTCCAAGCCAGGCATGGGCTGTAAGTAATACCTCCTCTGATTCCAAGTAAAGGAACATTAGGGTACTCCCCGCAACGATCAATGATAGTGACATCCTCTCTGGACCGAGGGCACCAATGTATATCTGCGTGTGTAAGAGTCATCAACCGTTGTGACCATCTCAAACCCCGCTCGTTCTTCAAAGCTGATTGTGGAAGGTGTGAAATAAACCACCTTCCCAGGAGAGGAGTGCAACACATAAGGACACCTCTTTTTCTCATGGTTCGAGTGTAACATGAGTGAAGGATGTCCCCCAGCAACGTAGGTATAGGATTCCTGGACATGAAGATCTAGACAACACTGATATCTATAAGCTGATCTGGGTTAGGGAACAACACCAAACCATAGACAAGGAGGGCCACAACTTCTTCAAAAGCTTGTAAGTCAAGGGAGTTCCAACATTCATGGGCCTTTTCAAACAGAAACCTGGCTAAGAACCCTTTGATACCACTTCTAACTTCCCAATGTCCCTTGAGGTCAGATGATTGTAGGTGTAAGGCTTTAGCAATCTCTTCAAGCTTGGGTTCCTTTTCCGTACAGTTGTAGGGTTGTTGATCAAGGATAGGGATCTTCAGAAGCCGGGAGAACTCCTCCAATGTAGGTACCAGCTGATAATCCAGGAAAGTGAAACAGTGATGCAGAGGGTCAAAGAACTGGAACAGGACCTTTATCATATCTTCCTCAATGTTGGTATTGACCAAGCTGATGAGTCTTCCATGTCTTTCACTGAATGAAGAGCTCTCGGGAATCCTGGATATAAGCTCCTTAAGCTGAGGAGGGATCCTTACAAGGCTGATTTGAATTGTCTTTCTGCAAACAGTTTCCATATCCTACAAAACAAGAACAAAGATGAAGATTCGAACCCCTGAAATGGTTAGTCAATGCATATGATGATGTATGATGTCATGATGCTATGATTAAACACACCACAGATATTTACAAAGGCAAACATGTAAGGCACACAAGTCACACAAGACAAGCCCTTAAAGTTTAGGCCAGCATGGGGTCTGGGTATTACCCTCTTGAAGTTGGTGGGCTCAACCTGTCCTATTAGAAGTAACTGGGTTCTAAGGGTCCCAATATCACGGGATTGCTTTCATTGTTCATCGTTTCGATTTAGCCACTGAACTGGCGACCGAAATATTCCAGGAAAGAAACCCTCAATTGAGTGTAGTATCGAGTATCAACCAACCTCGGACTGCACCAAAGTCAGTTATCTCACTACCCTAAAGAGGCCAAGATGGTTCAATTAAGGTTCCTAAGGTCAGTTGATGCTTCATGACACCACGCGGAGGCCCCGTACTCTCCTTGACTGAACTCAAGGGTTACCGGTACACACCAAAGTGCCACATCAACGTAGCAGACTGTTTCAACCATGTCGGTATACCCCGCACAGTTCCCTCACAGCCTTGTTGCTACTTTCTAAGAAGGTATCCCCAGATCCGGGTTAGGATCTATAGAACTCCCAAGACAGTCCCACAATTTAAAGCAAACAAGTCAAAGCAATTGAAAACACAGTGATCTTAGTCCTAAGGTACACCTCACTTTAAGTTAAATCCCCAGCAGAGTCGCCAGTTCTGTGATCGGTGGATCTGGAACTGACTGTTTAATGCTGGTTCGCGAAATGTCGCGGAAGCAAGAGTCGCCACCGTCTTTTATTTTCTCCAAATGGAAAGGACAAAAGCACAGAAAAATTCCTTATAGAGATTGCTCTCGGTTCGGGAGGTAGATTATAGAAAGGGAAGGTGTTAGCACCCTTTCTATCCATGGTTATCCATGGGCTCTTAGATACTTGCTCATTTGTGTTTTCAAAATGTTTGTTTGCTTTTCAGAGTGAGTGGGTTTGTAAAAGTTTCGTTTTAAAATTTCAGTTCGACTCTTGTATCAGTCCTCAAGAGTGTTTGAAAAGTTGCTTTCGAAAGCTTTTTGAAAGTGTCGGTGCGAAAAGTATTTTTTGATTTGTTTTGAAATTAGAGCAAGTATCTACGAGTTCTCTACCTACCCTAAGGAATTCGTCTGTGTAAATGTCCTTGAAGTAGTGCCAGCCCCCCATTGAGAGGTAGGTAGCACCATCGTTGGAGGTGTTCGGGTCAATTCGAGGGTTCGGGACATGGTGATCACCGGAGCAATAGGAAGACACCTTAGAAGCTACCCTCATGCCATGTTCATGGACATGAGGACTTACTAAAACATCCTCTACTCGACGACCACCTTTCGAGGGGCAAGGCAACAATGAGGCGTACCCTAGGGGTGGTGTGTGATTTGTGTGTCATGTTCATTTATGTTTATCTTGTTCATGGATTGGTGATCTACGCGTTGTTTTTATTTTGGCATTCATTCTTTCATGCAAGTTATTAACAGTTTAAAAGATGCGGAATTTAAGTCCTACGCTATTACAAAGGCGCAGGTCTACATCGCCAAATTTATCCAAGACCCGATTTGAAATAAAATAAAAATGCGGAAAGATAAATGTCTAATTAAGCTATTACATGGCTTTGGGATAATTACATGAAATTTATAAAAAAAGGAAATAAAATAAGCGCGCGAAATAGAATTATGATCGAATGCGAGGGCGTTGGACCCTTTTAAGGAAATTAAATTACAATTAATAAATTAATTAAGTTAAAATAAAAAAAAGAAAGAATTTTTGGAGTTTTTGTATTTATGGAGTTTAATGAGAATTAATGGAATTAAAACCTAATTCTAAACTATTTTTAATTTATTAAAAAAATGTTTAATTTTGTACCCTAATTTTAACCTACTTATTTACATGGCAATTTATTTACAAAATAAATATTAATAATTAAATAGGGTAAAAAAGAAAAAGAGGAATAAAAGTATAAAACCCTAATTCTACATTTTTTAGTTTATTACAAAAAATATTAAAGTTAAATCTAGAATTAAAACTAAATTAATTAATAAAATTTATTTACAAAAAAACATTGAATAAAATATATTTTTATTTTTTGTCTTTCTGATTTTTTTTATTATTTTTATGTTAAAGAATTAATTTGGAGGAATTAAATGAAAACAAATAAATAAAATAAAAAAAAAGGATGAAAGAGAGAAATGCAAACAGGAGGGGGTTTGTTGACCCAATGGAGGTGTTTTTGTAGCAATCAGGCCCAATCAATTCCTGGCCTTGTTTGACTTTTAATGGCCACGTAGAGAATAGCTGACTAAGGTGCATGGTGGAATGAAGATGCTAGCCACTGGATGGACGTTCATGGACACTTGGCAATCCATTGATGAGAGTGCATGGTGAACCTCTAGGCGTATTGATCACCTGAACATGGAAAAGTGAAAAACGTAGAGAAATATGGGGGACCTGGGAACCGAACCCAGGTCCCAATGCTTACCAAGTGCACGTTCCACCAAATGAACCATTAGCGCGCGTTGTACATAGAATAAAGAATAAATAATATAAAAGAAAATTGGTGTTAGTGACATAGAAACAAAAAAACGCGCGCTGGAATTCAAACTGTCCAATCAGGTCTTGCCACATGATCTTCTTCTTCGTTTGTCCCTGAAATAAAAAGAAGTAGCGGGGGTTTTAAACCCCCCCAAAACACAGTCTTTTCCAAAATAGCGAATAGCTCGTGTGGCCATATAAATAGGGCGCGGCTAGTGTATTGAATTCGTCCAAACATCCTGATTCTAACCATGGTACTGGGATGTCCTGATTTTACAGTATATGCAAACGCCCAATTTGAAACTTGAGAAACCCTAAAACATTTCAATGGCATATTTCGCTACAAGCATTGTTAGTCAAATTAAAGGTTACCATTAGTCTCAGAACCTTCATATTAGTCTAAATCAATATTCAAAATGTATCAAAAATGTATGCATATTAGAATACGATTATGGAAAAATTTTGAGAAAGTTTGACATCCATATACCAATTCTTGAGGCATGGGGACTGTAAAAAGATGCATTTAGGTTCCTTGAAGCCTTGGCAAGCTATTGAAATTGGTTAGAAGCTTTGAATCGTCCTCTAATGCAGTTTTCAGTTTTGAGATTTTGGACAAAAAATGCAAAGTTGGGTTTTGATATGAGGCGCAGCTTCAAGGTTCTTGTGACTAGGGTTAAGTTCTGTTTATGTATGGAAATGGATTAGGGTAAGAATCAAGTCCAAAAACCCTTTGCATTGATGAAAAAAATATTTGATTTCCATGGAATCTTTTTCAATATTTTCTTCATGAAGAACATGCCAATTTGCACCAAATCTTTCCCTTTTTGATGTACACGAGATCTTGAGTGAATCATGAGTGATTATACTGCATAAAAAGATTCAAACACATTTGTTTAGTATTTTTGTCATATCTTATTTCATTAAATGAATTAATAGTGATTAAAAATTCAAATAAATAATAAAAAATGATGAAATAATTCCCCTTTGGGCCAAATGGTCGTGCATAGCCTTTGGATAAGGATTCTTGGAAGAAAATGTGGCCCATTAGCAATTTTGAGGCATTTGAAGCAAAGTTGACTTTTCAAAATTCCCAGAAATTTTCCAACTTCCACAAGGCATATCTTGCTCAATTTTTAAGCTTTGATCATGTTCTTGGACATTTTGGAAAGGTCTTGAAGTCCTCTAACCAATTCCTTTGGTCCCATGTCATTTTGATTTACCAATAAAAAGTTATGGCCTTTGACTTAAAGTCCCTTTTTGTTGACTTTTGAAAATGACCTATAATGTTGAAATTGATAACTTTTTGTGAGAGCATTTCTTGGACTTGAAGTGTGAAGAGGAGTTGTAGGAAATGTCTTTCTCTTAAAAATGAGCCTTGGATGGAATTTTTCTGATGAACCATGTGGAAGTTATGCCCTGGTCAAGTTACAGTTGACTTTTTCAACTGTCCAAATATGGAAACTTTTGCATCTTGAGACTTTTTGAGCCATGCCTTAAAAATCATGATCAAGAATTGATCAAATGATGTTTTTGGCTTCAAAATAAGATGTTGACCAAAAATTTAGACTTTTGACTGTCAAATGACCATTTTGCCCCTACAGTTGACTGTTGAGCAATTAGGGTTTTTGATTGTGCAATTTTGTGCTGTAAGTCTTGAAACCTAGCATGAGGATGCTTGACCATGTTTGTAGGCATACGAGACCTGTTTGGACCCTTGAAAACTTCAATTTCTTTGTCAGAATCAAAACCCTAGTTTTTTGACTGTTAGGAGGCCTTTGAACTGTGCAACCCTTGGGGAGATTTTGGAGCATGCTCTTTGCAAATCTTGAAGAATATGGGAGGGCAAATTTTGGGGTACAACAATAGGGGTTAGAGTGTAGCAAAAAAAATAAGGCCCAAAGCTAAGGAGGCCCAGGCGCTGCAAAAACACAAATGTCAAAAAAGTGTGAAAAAATAGAAAAAGGTCACGCTGAGGCTTTAACCCAGGACGTCATGGTGACAGGCGCGTGCTTTAACCACTCGGGTGGTGATACATCCATTAAGTTATGTAAAACAACAAATATATAATCTAAGTCTTCCCCTGAATATACTTCATCTTCAACCTCCAGCCAGAAGCCCTGCAACTCGTTCATTTCTCAACTATTTGCAAAAATATAAACATGAAAGTTGTGTAAAATTTCACCATGATTCCAGAAATGTAAACAACTTAAACTAATTCTCAAAAATGAGCATGAATTTTGAATGCTACCAAATTTTGACCTAACTTTTCCAGGATGTTCAAATTCAAAATTCTAACTCCTTAAGCAATATAAATGAAATCTAAAGACATGGTTAGCTTAAGGACAATGATACCTACATTTCTTATTCGCAAATGAACTATTAATGATGCCTGTATGAAGAGTTCGAAAATCAGAAAACTCACCTTACAAGAGGGTATCGTGTTTTGAGTTTGAGAAGCTTTTAGTGAGTTCCAATGATTGGATTAGCTTCCTCAAGTTCCAAGGAAGCTAATGTGATGCTTAGCTTGAGCTGAAAGTTCCTGAGGAGTTCTGGAGGAGTCCAAGTGCAAAGATATGTTTTTGAAAATGGAGGATGGTGTTAATGGTGCAGTCTTGTAACAGGGTGTGGGATGAGTTCTAAATGATGTTTAGAAACTTTAGGAACCAAAAGGTTTGAAAATGCACGAGGGAGATGTGAGTTTCAAACTTTTGGTCAAGTTAGGTAACAATGGAGATATGTGATGCATTTTTGAGTTCTTGGTGTTTTTAGGGGTCAAGCATGCGTGTGATTTGTTACAAATGACTTGTGTATGTATAAGCAAAAGGTTGGAGAGATATTGCACAAAGGATTTCTGAGTTATAGAGTTATGGCTAGGTTGCTTGATTTTGAAGAAAAGTGAATGTATGGTTTCAAGAGGAAGTACAAGCATGGGTTGAGTGATTGTAAGGCTTGAGACAAACTTCTCTTGAGTTATGGGATGTGTATGATCATAAAAAACCATTGCAAGGCTCAAGAACAAGTTTTGTGCATAAAGCTACTTTTTCAAAATGGTATTGTGCACTTCCTTCCTAAAATGGATATAAAGCATGACATTGCATTGAATGCTTAAGTTGAGACCTCTAACAGCTGTGAAAGAAATTAATTATGGAGTGCCTAACAAGTTTGAGGACTGTAAAGTAGAGATTATGCAGCATAGGTTTGAAATTTGAATCTTGTTCATCACAAAATGACCTATAATTTTAGTTTGAAACCCTAACTTCCTCTCTTTGATTCTCCCTACTCAAGAATGATCTCAAGGAGTTCTTGGACATTTTAGAAAGATAGTAATGTGATCTACAATCCATCTTTAAACACTTTTGAAAATTTCCATTGGAACTATATGAAAAAGTGCCATGAAGTTAGGTCAAAATCCTGCCTAAACTAGGGCAAAATTTCACTAAGTGTTTAATTTCAAGACCATGACTTTATGAATTAATAACTTGAGATCCAAGCATTTTTAGGAGAAGTTATGTAAAGAAATGTTGTATATATCATGGAGATATACAACTTTCATGTTGAAAGTTTCTTCTGAATCATCTTTTATCATGGTGAAAAATTTGCTCAAAATTGTGAAAAAACATGAAGTTTTCAACACTTAGAAAAATTTCCAAGTTTGAAAACTTTGACTTTTCAAAATGAAATCTTGAATTTTTGATTTCTTGATGAATAAGTTTCATATTTTGACATGTTTTGATGAATTGTGATCTTTGACACTTGATTTTGACCAAAAAGTCAAAGTTTGACTTTTTAGTATATAGTTGACTTTTGATCAGTTCACTAAAAATTAACTATCAATCCAATTGATCTTGAGCAATGTTTTGAGTCATGCCATTAGGTCAAAATGATGCAATTGAACTCTTGAGATCATGCTTAAAACCAATTAACCATTTTCTAGGTCAAAAATCAGAAATTGTCCTTTCTCAGTCAAAACCCTAATTTTGACCATTTTGCCCTTTTGATGATTTGATCAAATTTCTTGAAGAATTGTGGTCCAAACTTGATCAAATGATACATATGAGTTAATAATGTTGATGTGGATAAAAAATTATAAAGTTTAACTGTTAATTGGCCACAATTGACTTTTTCCCCAATACAACTGATTTTTAGGTCAACTGCTCAATTGATTGAGCAAAAATGTGATCCAAGACTTGAAACATGACATGAGTAATCTTGGGGGTCCATAATGATTCACGAAAGTCATATGAGGCATTGAAAGTTCAATTATCCTTGTGAAATCTCAAACCCTAATTTGAGTCATCAGTGCTTAAGAAGGTATCTTGAGTTGATCAACCCTAGTGTAGTCTTGAACCAAGAGAGATCTTTGTGAGAAAATAATTGATAAGTGAGATAGAAAATTTTGGGGTACAACAGCTGCCCCTGTTCAATCTTCTTAAACCTGAAGAGTTAGATTGGCGGATTTTCCATTCGTGATTTGAAGGTGAAAGATGATTGGACACTAGAGTGCCCAGAAATTTGCACTCGAGGATGTGATGGTTTATGGTATAGGGAATGGGCTTAAAGATGCCATTTGGAGAGGAGATGAGAAGTTTTTGGATATGGGCTTGTAGATGCCATCCAAAATGATTGCTGGTAGGAATAGAAGAAGTGTCAGAATAAATCTCTGGTTGATTTACACTGGAATAATGGACGTGTTGGTTTGAGTACTTAGAATAATATCCATAAATGGATTGTATTTGACTCATTTCTGAAAGTTGAATCTTGAATGAGTATCATAATGGTGTCCGTGTCTAGAGCGTATCTAAACTGTATCTGAAAGTTGAATCTGAATGAGTATCATAATGGTGTCCGTGTCTGGAGCGTATCTAAACTGTATCTGAAAGCTGAATCTGAGTGAGTATCAAAATGGCATACGTATCTGGAGCGTATCTGAACTGTATCTGAAAGTTGAATCTGAATGAGTATCAGAGTGACGTATGTGTCTGGAGCGTATTTGAACGGTATCTGAAAGCTGAATCTGAATGAGTATCACAATGGAATCCGTATCTGGAGCGTATCTGAACTGTATCTGAAAGCTGAATCTGAATGAGTATCAGAATGGCATCCGTGTCTCTCGTCGTATCTGAACTGTATTTGAATGTTCAACTGGTCGTGTAGATAATTGTCCCGACTTGTTTCAGGTATCAATCTCTGGCCTTTTTTGTAAATTGTTGATGATAGCCATTTGCTGACTGATCTTTCCTGAAGAGATTAAGGATTAGTTGTATGAAATGTCATGATGTATGAAATGCATTGTATAATGATGTTCTCAATAAAATGAATGAGATTATGTTGTATGCGTTCGGGTTATCAATGTCATGACGTATGGATGCGATGTATGGGCATGTAAGCTATGCTGGTGTAATACTGTTGGGTTAGGGAAAATAGATCCCTGACTGCTGTTGGGGACGTAGAGTGTAAGTCTTCATGTTTTCAAGTGCTGATGAGTTGATGAGCTTCTATTTGTTAGAGAAATAAACTCTATTGTAAGGGAAACTCCGTGTATTGCTTGTGAAATCCTGTTGGGGAATCTTAAGAAATTGGGTGACTTTTACTGAGGAGTGATAACTGGAAGTTTTGTTCCACCGGGGATGTAAGAGAGCTTGACATCATTAAGCTGCACACTGTGGGGGATTTTATAGTCTAAAGATATTATCCTATTTCTTAAAGCCATTAGTGATTCTCTTTCTATTTTTGTTCATTTGTAAACTGTAGTTACGTTCAAATGCATATGTTCAAAAATAAATCATTGGATCTTTTTGTAAACAAAACACAGAAATAAAGAAAAAAAAGACAATTTTGCACTTTCAAAGGGGTATCTTTGTATTAACTTGAATAAGTATTTTTTGTACAATGAGACGAACATTCTAGTAAGGGAATGTCGTCGTAAAAAATGAAAGTTTAATACAAATAAAAGATAGCTATGTGCAATAATCCCATGGGGTTCCCACTCTGCAATAGCCTTTGTGTCTCTGAGCGTCTTGTCCACGTGCTGCCTTGTCTGAAGTTGATTGGATTGATCAGAACTGCTGAGTTTGTCAGTCAAAGCCAAAGGTTGTCTGTAAGGTGATCCAAATGGGACATAGTCATACGCTTTAATTCCCTAACTTTTGCTTGGACTGCCCTTTTGGGTTTTCAGTCCACCGGGATACCCTTTTTTGCCCAAGTCTCCCTTTAGGGTTTTCGACTTGCCGGGTGTACATATATTTTTGTTTTATCCCTAAGTTTTGCCCGAACCTTTTTGGTTGGCCAGGATGCCCTTGTTTTTCCTAGGTGTGTCAACCTAACGGGTCTCTTATGCATAGTATCTTTTGACTATGTCCGTGTACACAGGGTGCGGCAGGTCGTCGCCATCCATAGTGGTTAAGATCATCGCTCCACCAGAGAATATGCTTTTGATCATAAACGGTCCTTCGTATGTAGGAGTACATTTGCCCCTGGGATCACCCTACGACAATATGATGCATTTGATCACCAGATCCCCGACTTGATACACTTGTCGTCTGACCTTTTTATTGAAAGCTTTGATCATCCGTTTTTGATACATTTGACCATGGCAGACAACAAAAAGCCTTTTCTCATCAATCAAGTTCAGTTGATCAAGTCGAGTTTGGATCCAATCATCTTCATTCAACCCTGCATCCTGCATGATTCTCAGAGAATGGATCTGGACCTCAATAGGCAAGACAACCTCCATGCCATATACCAGAGAGTAAAGTGTTTCCCCGGTTGATGTGTGTGTCGTGGTACGGTAACCGTGGAGAGAGAATGGTAGCATCTCATGCCAGTCTTTGTATGTGACTGTCATTTTCTGTATGATCTTTTTGATGTTCTTATTTGCGGATTCAACAACGCCATTCGTATTTGGCTGGTAAGGAGAAGAATTATGGTGCTGGATCTTGAATTGCGCACATAATGCGGTGATCATAGTATTGTTAAGATTCATACCATTGTCTGTGATGATTCTCTCTGGGATATCGTACTGACATATGAGATTTTGTTTGATGAACCGGGCGACAACATACTTGGTGACAGAAGCGAAATAAGCCGCCTCAACCCACTTTGTGAAATAGTCAATGGCCACCAAGATGAAGCGGTGTCCATTAGAGGCTGTAGGCTTGATTTCCCCAATCATGTTGATGCCCCACATAGCAAAGGGCCTAGGAGCCGTCAAGACATTCAAAGGAACCAGAGGCACGTGCACCTTGTTAGCATAGATTTGAAACTTATGACAGGTTCGTGAATGTTGATCGCAATCTGCTTCCATGGTAGACCAGTAATAACCTGCCCGTAGGATCTTCTTTGCCATCGTATTCCCATTGGAATGGGTGCCAAAAGTTCCTTCATGTAGATCAACCATGATCTTTTCTGCCTCAACTTTGTCTATGCAACAGAGTAATACAGAGTCGTGGTTGTGTTTGTAGAAAATACCATTACTGATGAAGAACTTAGCATAGAATCTCCTTAAGAACTTCTTATCATTGACTGAAGCTCATTCCAGATACTCTTGAGCCTCTAAATACCTCTTGACTTCGTGGAACCAAGGCTGGTCCACTACTTCTTCAGCATTGATCTCGTGACAATGAGCTGGTTCATCCATCCTTTCAATGGTGATCTGGGGAGCCTCGTTATCCCATTTGAGTTTAAACATGGATGACATTGTGGCTAGCGCGTCTGCTATCTGATTTTCTTCTCGCGGGAAATGCTCGAAGGTAATCTTCTCAAAATTTGGGATTAATGTCAACACATGTTCTTTGTAGGGGATGAGGTTTGGGTGCTTCATGTCCCATTCTCCTTTGATCTGGCTGATTACTAAGGCTGAATCTACGAATACATTTAAGGACTTGATCCCCAAATCTATGGCAGCTTTGAGACAAAAAATACACGCTTCATATTCTGCCATGTTATTTGTACAGTTGAAGAAGAGTCTTGCCATGAAGGGAGTGTGACATCTTTCAGGAGATATGAGTACAACACCTATACTATTGCCGAGTACGTTGGACGCCTCATCAAAAACCAGGGTCCATCGGGATCCTTGTTCAGGTTCATCATATGGTCTGATTTCTTCACAGTTGTTTACCATCATGATGTCTTCATTTGGGAATTCGAACTTCATGGACTGGTAGTCATCCACAACTTGATGAGCAAGCTGATCGGCTAGTACACTGGCCTTTATTACTTTTTGGGTAGTATACTGAATGTCATATTCCGTCAAGATCATCTTCCATCTCGCTATTCTCCCAGTGAGGGCAGGCTTCTCTAATATGTATTTTATTGGATCCATCTTGGATATCAATAAGGTAGTATGGGTCAGCATATACTGTCTTAGCCGGCGAGCAGCCCATGCCAGAGCGCAACAAGTTTTCTCGAGCAATGAATATCTTGTTTCACAGCCGGTAAAATTTTTTCTCAGGTGTTGTACCCCAAAATTTTCCCTCCCATATTTCTAAATACATGTCAAGTAAGGTCCTCAAATCGCTCAAGGAAGTCCAAGAATTGACCATACAAACTCTCTCCTAAGACAGTCTACCTCAAATTAGGGTTTCATTTTGAATCAAGATGTGTTAGTCCAAAGGATTAAAAATTCTCACCATTGTCCTAATATGTTCTCAAGATCATCCATGTCAAGTTTCAAGCCTTGCAGAAGAAGTTTGCTCAGTCAATTGCTCAAATGCCTGAAAATCGACTGCGCTAGGTCAAAAGTCAACTGTTGGCCCACATACAGTCAAATTCCAAGATTTTTGGTCAACATCCTCATTTGGAAGTATTATTCATCATTTGATCAAGGGTTGATCATGATTCCTCAAGGATTGCTCACAATTCATCAAAACCCAAAAATTGCTAAATTAGGGTTTTGTAGGAAAAGTCAACTCAACTTTGACAAAGCATAACTTTCTTATACTTTATCAGAAATGACCTATCCAAAGCTAATTTTGAAGAGGATGCAATTCCCTACAATTCATCTTCACCTCCCAAGTTCAAAATATGCACAAACAAAAAGATATGAATTTTGACATTATAGGTCATTTTGAAAAGTTAACAAAAACACCTTTTGGATCAAAGCTTCATACATGAACATGGGAGACTAAATTGAGATGAGACCAAAAGGGTTGCTTAGATGACTTCCTAAGATTTCTAAAAAGTCCAAGAACACCTCTCTAGGGTCAAAATTGAGAGAGTTATGCATTGGCCAAGTTGACCTTTTTTGCAAAATTGCCAAAAGTCAAATATGCTCAAATTTGCATTTTTTTGCTAAATGGGCCCAACTTTTTATGTTTTCACTTTACTTATAACCTGGTCCACGACCCAAATGTGCACTCACATGTTATTTGCTTCATTATTTATTTTATTTTTATTTTTATTTATTAAAAATTGAATTAAATCAAATGATTGGTAAATGATAACAAAGATTTGTTTTGATTGGATTTTTAGACAGAATCACAAGCTCATATTGCTGGTATATCAGAATCAAAAGACATCAATGGAAATTGGTACAAGAAAGGCACGATTGACATGAAAATAGAAAGATATCCTATGCATTGAAAATTAAATCAAATCTTAGATAAATGCAAATATTTAATCCAAGTTTGTTAACCTAGTTCATGCTAGGTTATATAAGAAAGGTTTGCAGATCAAAGAAAGGGGTTGGAGGCGTGAAACTGCCAGAAAAGAAAACTCAGAATTTTTGGTAAAAAAAAGTGAGATCCAAGTTCTGGGATAGAGGACCTTGGATAGCAATTCAAGGCTAGAAATCAATTCCTGGGCATTTCAGGAAGCATTCCCAATCGTTTGTCGGCGTCAGAACATCCAGAACCTCCTCCAATCATTCACACAGTTTGCACAATTATTCAAATTTGATTACTGTAATCCTTGCATGTTCAACACGTTTAACTTGCGTATTTGTATTCATCATCATGTTTGAAATGTTTCTGGATAGTTTAATTTGAGTTACAGTGTAGGAATAAGCTTTTGCCATTGTTAGGGTTCCGTGCTCCAATTTGGGGCTTTGGTTTGCAAGCGAAATTAGACAGGATAATGGGTACCATGATTATCAGAATTTTAAACCCAACTGATCCATGGTCCCGAACTGAATTTATATTGCATATGCTTGATTCTTGAATGACACATGTTGCAGCAACATGCATGCGTCTGTAGGTAAAGGTTCAGAACCTAAAACGACGGTTCCAGGGAAGAAGACAACAGCGTGTCACAACCTGATTGGCTGATTCAAATTCTGGCGCGTTGTTCTGGCCAAAAACCTATTATTCTGATATATTATTTGTTTTTATTATATTAAAAAGTTGACATCCAGCGCAGTTGGTCAGAAGAAGGAATTTAGAAGCTCATTGTTCTGGGTTCGATCCCAGGCGTGAGCTTTTGGTATTTTCCCCTGTGTTTTCATCAGATCCAACGCTTGCATCTTATGAAGCGCATCATCCTTCTGGATCCATCAGCCAAAATCAAATCCAGTGTACCTTACCTTCTGTGTTTCAGCATCTTCTGGACCCACTAGCTAGGACCAGATCTAGCGCATCCCCTTCTGATCCATTAGCCAGGACCAGAACCGATGCATCATCTTCTGGATCCATTAGCCAAAATTAGATCCAGCGCCTCATCTTCTGAAGAGCAGCATCTTCTGATCCACCAGCCAGGATCAGATCCGGTGCCCCCTATCTTCTAAGGGTCACCATCTTCTAGACCCATCAGCTAGAACCAGATCTGCTGACAGCATGCCCACTCGGTTATTTCCATTATTGTTCTTTAATTTCTTTTCTTTAATTATTCTTTTTTTATTTTTCAAAACCAAAATTATTTTCTAAAATTAACCAGCCAAAAATCACAAAAAAAGACTTATTTTCTTAATAAATGTTTTTTCTAATTAATTAGTTTAATTAATTTAGGGCAACTTTAATTTCATTCATAATAAAATTCAAATAGAAATTAGGTTAAACTTTTGATTTAATTTTATTTTGCTCTTTTTCTCAAATAAATAAAATTACAAAAATAGGCTCTTAGGGGAATTAATTCATTTTTCTTAATTTAAAATTAATTAGACATAGGATTTTCCTTTAATTTAACAATTCCATTATTTTCTTAAAGCATAACAAAAAACATTTTCTTAATTAATCTCAATTAGGTTTAGGCAAGGGTCAAAACCCTAATTATCTTGTATTCGATTCACCGCGCGCATATTATTTATTATTTTTACCAATATTTCTATAATTGCTCATGGTTTGTAATAGTTTAATCTAGGTTTTTTATTTTTTCCCGGGTTTTTGGCTATGTAATTAACTCCCTTCCCCGAAGCCTTGTAATATCGTAGATTTACTTTGTGCATCTTAATGTCTGCAAATATTTAACTATCTAGATGTATGTTAATAGGATTGTATGACAAGATTGCATGATAACTTAATACAGTTAGAAAACCCTAATGTACATTCACTTCGCACATGTCACTCTTAGGGTATGCTCTCACTTCGGTTGCCTTCGGTAAACGATCATTAAGCATAGGGTGTCTTAGTGGTCGCCCCCCCGTCTAAAAAAGATCAAACGTCCCATTCGAATGTTGCCTCGGAAATGTTGCCTCAGAAATGTTGCCTCGAATATGATCTTAAGACTCTAGGGTTATTACTAAGGTGTCCTAACATTGCTTTAGTGATCGTACATCCCTTTCGAATCGACCCTTATAATTCCAATGACGGTGCTACCTACTTCTCAATAGTAGGATAGCACTATTTAAAGGAAACAAGAATAGAAACGATCTTTTTTCGAGTAGGTAGATGCTAGTAGGTATTTGCTCAAAATCAAAGTTCTTTTCACACTTACACTTTTCAAACAAATTTTCAAAACAACTTCGTCACACCTTTGAGGACTGATACAAGGGTTATCATGAAGTCAAACTGTTTCAAAACAAAACACATACACAAGTAATTTTTAAAAGATGAGCAAGTACCTAAGAGCCCATGGAAAACCATGGATAGAAAGGGTGCTAACACCTTCCCTTTCTATAATCTACCCCCCGTACTCAGAAACATCTCGAAAAAGGATTTTTTATGTACTTTTTTCCTTTCCGATTGGATGAAATAAAAGTTGGTGGTGACTCTTTCTTACCGCGACATTTGGGAACAAAAAACGCAAAATGCAAAACCAGTATTAAATAGTCGATTCTGCCACCGTATCACATCAGGTAGTAAATAGCATGCTCTTTTCAGCCAGACTCTTCATACTGCCCCAACACACACCCCATTGAATTTTCCAAGACAATTAGATACATGATCAAGGGTCTTCCCTCGACTGGTGGCATTAAAACAGGAGGCCCTTACAGGTACTCTTTGATCTTGACTACTTGATATTTCTTCAATAACTTGAATATTGGTTCACAAGTAGCTGTCAGGTGAGAAATGAATCTGGAAATGTAGTTTAACCGTCCCAAGAATCCTCTGACTTCCTTCTCGGTGCGAGGAGCAGGCATTTCTTGTATCACTTTCACCTTGGAAGGGTCCACTTCGATACCCTTACCGCTGATGACAAAGCCTAGGAGTTTACCGGACCTCACCCCAAAGGTACATTTATTCGGGTTCAGCCTTAGCTTGTATTTCTTTAACCTCTCAAACAGTTTCTGTAAATGGCCAAGATGTTCTTCTTCGGTTTGAGATCTGGCTATCATGTCATCCACATATACCTCTATTTCGTGATGTATCATGTCGTGAAATAGAGCTACCATGGCACGCTGATAGGTTGCCCTAGCCTTCTTCATTCCGAATGGCATAACCTTGTAATAGAATGTGCCCCACTGTGTGACAAAGGTTGTTTTCTCCATGTCCTCAGGCACCATTTTGATTTGGTTGTAGCCTGAGAAACCATTCATAAATGAGAACACTTTATGTTGTGCGGTGTTATCAACCAAAATATCGATATGGGGAAGTGGGAAATCATCCTTAGGGCTTGCCCTATTCAAATCTCTGTAGTCCACGCACATTCGCACTTTGACGCCCTTTTTAGGCACGGGAACAAAATTGGCAACCCATTACAGATAGGAGATGACGGCCAAGAATATGATGTTGAATTGTTTCATGACTTCAGCCTTAATCTTCTCTGACATGTCTGGTCGCATGCGACGGACTTTCTGCTTTACCGGAGGGCAGTCTTCTTTTGTTGGTAGACGATGGACCACGATATCAGCATCCAATCCTGGCATGTCTTTGTACGAACATAAAAAGACCTCGACATAATCATGTAGCAACTGAGTCAGATGCTTCTTGACATTGGGTTCTAGATTGGCATCCACCTTGACTTCTTTCTTGTCCTCTTCGGTGCCTAGGTTAATTGTGTCCACTAGTTCTTCGCGGGGATGTATGGTCCTCTCTTCTTGTTGTAGTAACCTGGCAAGTTCCCCTGGAACTTCAAAATCTTCCTCACCTTCGTCTTCGGCTTGGTAGATTATATTTTCAGAGTCACAGAAAGCCATAGCAGAATCGTTACCCATGGGATCCCGAATGGAGGTAGATCTGCATTTTGAATGTGAGTGTGTGTAAGAGTATAAATATCTTTGAAAGAAATAAAAATGTAAAAAAGAAAAACAAAGAGCATAAAGTTTGTATGCAAAAACGTCCATGATTCATTGATGACATATGAAAATGAGGTAACAACCCTTACAAATGGACCGTTGTGCCTCGGGTAAGACACAAGGTTTTAAAAGTTTGAATTGTTTAATTATTACACGTTCAACAAAATTTAAAGACAATTACTGTTGGATAAATGTAATTGGGACAAAATCTTTAGCTTCCCAGTTGCTGAGTCCTCCAGTGACAGTTGGGAAAATCCAATCCTCCAGGTCGTAGCTGTCCTCAGCATCCTCCACTGCATTGACTCTATGGTTGCTGGTCTTTAAGGGTGGTCCCCCAACACGAGCACGACGTACAACTTTCTGGGCTCTTGAAGTGAAACCCAAACCAAATTTTTCAGATATGTATGGGATATCCAGGAGTTGGCCCTAAATAGTACACCCAACTTCTTTGATCACTTCCTTGGCATCTTTCAGAGAAGACATCTTTAGCGAAGGTCTTGTAATCTTCGGGACTTTGGAAACAACCTTGATTACTGCCACAGTTTGTGGGACTTCCTCGAAGTGGTGAAATGGAGTTTCAATGAATTCACCATCCAATTCCATATATCTGAAGGAGTTTAAGTGACTGACCATATATTCCTCTTCTCCATGGATAGTAATGATTTCCCCTCGGTTGGATATTTCAACATCTGATGTAATGTAGAGGTAACAACACCAGCATTGTGAATCCATAGTCGGCCCAATAAGCAGGAATAGGAAGGGTGAATGTCCATCACATAAAAAATTGAATCAAAGGTTTGAGTTCTAACTTTTATAGGGATGTCCACCTCCCCATGCACCATTCTCTTTAAACCGTCGAAGGCCCTTACCACTATGTTGCTGGGTTTTAAGGTCAAACCTTCACAGTCAAGTCTATCAAGAGCCTTCTTAGGCAACACATTCAAAGATGAACCAATATCAACCAAGACATGGGCCAAAGTTGTGCCCCGACATTCGACAAAGACATGCAATGCCTCGTTGTGCTTCCTCCCTCTAGGTGTCAAGTCAGCATCAGAAAAGCCTAAACCATTATCAGCGGTTAGACTGGACACACAGTCTTGGAACTGATCAGCAGAGGTTTCTTGTGGTATGTGGGCAATTTTAAGAAATTTCACCAAAGCCTTCGCATGAGCCTTGGAGCATAACAATAAAGCCAACAAGGAAATATTTAACGGAGTCTTCCCTAGCTGTTCGACTATGTTGTAATTGCTTCTCTTTATGATTTTCATAATTTCTTCCATCTCGTTTTGGTAGGCCCCAGGGATAGATACTGATTGCGCCTTCATCTGGACAGACTCAACCAAAATGCCTTTGCCCCGAGTCTCGGTCGACTCGGTGGTAGGAGTGTCAGTAGGGGTAACCATAGGGATTATAGTAGTATTAGTGTCAACATGAACAGAAACAGGGATGATCCAGGACCGAAACGGTCTTCGGAGGAGAAATCTCGGGAGAGAATACTCTTCCACTTCGGGTTATCTTGTTGTTTCCCGTAATGTTGCTGATGTCGGGGTCAGCCTTCTCAAAAATTGAGTCTTCAACAGCCGGCCAATCCTGCTTGACGCCATGATAGTAGACATCTCCCCCATAATTCCATGGGACAGTTTTATCTGATGAGTACGGGATTGGTCCAGGCATAGTAGTTATCAGTGGAGCTACTTTAGGAACTGATGTAATCCTAACGGGTCTTTTGGTGGAGACCCTGGAAGAATTGGCAGAAATGGTTACTATTGAAACATCATTGTAGGAAATGGTTGGAACGAGAATCTTTTCAAACAAAATCTCTATGTCATCCATTAGGCGTTGGACACCTACTTTCAATAATGGACAACTAGTTGGTAGGGATAAATAGAGGTGGAAGCTTTCAATATAACTCGGAAATAAACCGACATTTAACAGGTTCCTCTTGACAGTCAAGAGAGGAGTAATAAGTTCATCAACCAAAGTAATAAACATATCATCTTCAACAACGTTAACATCACGACCATGCTTGGGCATAGGAGTGGTGATAACATTTGGGATCTCAGGAGCATCGAATTCAATTTCTTTGGCTTCAAGAAGGTCTTGCACCTTGTTTTTCAAAGCCCAACAGTTGTTAGTATCATGGCCTGGACTCTCTGAATGGTAAGCACATCGAGCATTAGGATGATAGTGATGAGAGGTTGTGTTAGGATTCTTCGGAGCTTCTTTCAAGGTTACCAGATTAGATCTCAACAAGTGTGTCAGGACTTGATATAGTGTCATATTAATCCGGGTGAATTGTCTTACTGGTCTTTCTGTTCTTGGCTGGTTGCTCCGTTGTTGAGTAGGTGCAGGCTTAGGGATCATGACAGCCCCCACCATTTGACGACGTCCAGTTCTTTCTTAATTTCTTTGAGGATACACAACACCAACTTATTTCTTCTCGATAAATGGTTTTCTTACAGCAGCGAAGGATGCGTATTTTTGAATCTTCCCACTTTTAATCCCAGCTTCCACTCTTTCTCCAGTCAAGATTAATTCAGTAAAGCCTGCTGAAGTGCTTCCAATTAGATGATTAAAGAAAGGACCAGACAGAGTACCCAGAAACATGTCTACTAACTCTCTTTCAGACAGGGGAGGCTGGACTCGTCCTGCCAAGTCCCTTCATTTCTGAGCGTAGTCTTTGAAACCTTCACTTGAAACCATATCCATACTCTAGAGTTGAGTACGGGTGGGAGCAAGATCTGCGTTGTATTGATATTGTTTATAGAAAGCAACGACAAGGTCTTCCGAATTATGAATGTTGGCCCTTTCCAGTTGATAGAACCAATCTAGCTGAGTCCCGGATATACTGTCTTGGAAGAAGTGGACCCACAAATCTCTGTCAGCAGTGTGAGGCTGTATCTTCCTCACATAAGATCGGAGATGTATCTTGGGACACAAAACCCCATCGTACTTAGAAAATACCAGTGCCTTGAAATTTGGTGGAATAACAATCCCAGATACCAATCCCAGCTCCTCAAAGTCCAGCCCGGACACTTTCTGAATTTCCATTGCACTTAGTCGTTCTTCCAGATGTTTGTATTTGTCGTTGGCCGGAGGATATTTCTCTTCAGAGTAATCTTCTTCTTCTTCCTATTCAGATTCTGGCTGGACAACTGCTTTCTTTCTGTTTACTTCTTGATTATCCTTTTCACCAGATGACGTTGCAAAGTCTAGGGTTCTTCTGGCTTGTCCTTGGAACCTTCTTCCCATATCCAGAACTCCAGTTATTTTCTTTGCTTTCTTCTTCTTTTCTTCAACCAACAAAGTTTTCAAATCCTCTTGTCCTTTGGCTAAAGTCAAGAACATCTGTTGAAACTGAGCATTCTGCGCCTGAAGGTCTTTCACTGTCTGCTCGAGATCCATCTTACTGAAATAAATAGTAGAAAGATGGGGAGACTTTTTGTAAGAAACCTGCTTATGTTATGATGAATGGTAAATGCATATGCAATGATTTCAAGGAAATTAGAGATTTAAATTTGCTTTATACAAAAAAGGAACACACGTTATATTAATAAATCAAAGCTTGATTACACTATGCCTCTTTTGGGCTTACAAGGAAATATAAAACTCTAAGATAAAAAAGTTGTACGCATACTCTTTGGTGCGATGTTGGCGTTCAGGCTTCGCTCCTCATGAAATTTCCTAGTGAGTTCCAAAACCTTCTTCTCGCTAGCGTAGAATTGGGCCTCGAAAGTGTCCCGCTCCCCCTTAAGCTGTATCCAATCCATTTGTAAGTCTTCTAGAGAGGTGGGCATGTCAGGATGTAGGATAGTGTATAGAACATCTCCTTCCACAACATGATCCATAATTACTGGGAGAATGGAGGGGTAAGGCATTATAAGACTTTGAGCATGAGATCGTACCCATTTGAGGTAAGGCTCAAAAGGGATGGAATTCTTATGCCCCAATGTATTGTTATCTACGTTGTTCAACATCCTCTAAGCTCGGATAAATCTTTGCCGGTGACCTTTATCGTCGTTCTCGTAGTCAAATACCAAACCCTGAATGAGCATCTCATGTGGGCCATCCCTTCGGGCGTAACCAAACTGTCTCAAGGCTAAGCAGGGGTTGTAGGTTATACCTCCACTAATGCCAAGTAAAGGGACTTTAGGGAATTTCCCATAACGGTCGATGATAGTAACATTCAATATAGATCGGGAACACCAATGAATGTCTGAATGTTTGAGTGTCATCAACCTATGTGACCACCTTGAACCTTGCTTGTTCCTTAATAAAGATTGGGGAAAAGAGGAGTACAAAACATAAGGATACCTCTTTTCCTCATAGTGCGAGTGTGAAAAGAATGTAGGATGTCTCCTAGCAAAGTAGGCACCGGGTTACGAGACATGAAGATTTTGACGGCGTTCACATCTATGAGTTGGTCAGGATTTGGAAACAAAACAATCCCATAGATGAGGAGAGCCACAATTTCCTCAAAAGCTTGTAAATCCAAAGAGTTCCAACAATTTTGGGCTTTCTCAAACAAGAACTTTGTTAGGAAATCCTTTACACCACTCCTTGTTTCCCAATTAGTTTTGATATTAGATGGTTGCAAGTGTAGAGCTTGAGCAATATCTTCTGGATTTGGATCTCTTTCTGTACCGTTAAAAGGTAGTTGATTGATAGTGGTAATCCTCAAGAGTTGAGAGAATTATTCCAAAGTTAGAGGTGACCAAGTTTAGTAGGCGACCATGTCTCTCGGTAAATGGATAGTTTTTAGGAATCCTTGATGCTAGCTCTTTAAGTTGAGGAGGAATCCTTACAAGATTGACTTGAATGGTTTTCCTGGAATAGAATCGATGTCCTACAAAACAGTACAAAGATAAATCCCAAGATCCTTGAAATGGTTAATGAATATGAGTATGATGTTATGATGTTACGTACAAGCATATATATATACAAACAAAGCAAACAAGTCCTTAGGTTTAGGCTTGCATGGAGTCTCATAGGTAATTACCCTCTTGATGTTTAGTTGGCTCAAACTTGTCCTAATAATAGTAATCGGGTTCTAAGGATCTCAATATCACCGGTTTCTTTCTTTGGGCATTGTTTCAGTGCAAGCCTCTTTAATGGCGACCAAAATATCCCAAAAAACCAAACATCAATGAGTGTAGTATCGAGTATCTACCAACTTCGGATTACACCAAATCCGGTCATCTCACTACGTCCTAATGGCCAAGTTGGTCAAGTAAAGGTTCTAGAAGTTCATTAGTGCTTCATGACATCACTCAGCGGCCCCGTATTCTCCTTGACTACTCAAGGGCTACCGGTACCCACAAATATGTCGCACTAACGTAGCTATTGCTTAGACCATGTCGGTATACCCCGCACAGTTTCCATAATGTATTTCTACATACCTATAAAGTATCCTAAATCTGGGTAGAGGATTTAAACCCAAACAAAGAACTAAAATGTAAAGCAAACAAATCAAACAATGAAAGCAAGTAAATTTGATCTAGCCCTAAGGTAACCCCACTTTTAAAAATTTCCCCAGCAGAGTTGCCAGTTCTGTGATACGGTGGGAGAACTGACTTGGGTGTTTTGCATTTGATCGCAAATATTGCGGTTAGTAAGAGTCGCAACCGACTTTTCTTTTATCCAAAAGGAAAGGTGAAAAAGCACAGGAAAGACCTTTGATATTGTTTCTTGAGTTCGGGGGGTAGATTATGAAAGGGAAGGTATTAGTTACTTGCTAGATCACTTGCTTTTGTTTGAAAATGTGCTTTGTGTGGTTTTTGATAGTATTTTTGAAAAGTGGCCATTGTTTAGGAAAACTTTGTAATGATTCTCGTTCGTAATAATGTATACAAAGGTGTTGATCTTTTGAAAATGTTTTCATGTTTTGAAAGATATTTTGGAAATGTTGGTGTTTATTTTGAAAATAGCAAGGATGTTTTGTTTTGAAATGGAGCAAGTAACTAGGAACATTCTACCTACTCAAAAGTCTTTCGTGTTCATTTCCTTTTTCCTTTGACATTTTTATATTACCATTGATTTGGTAAGTAAACCTATCTTTGGATGTAAAAGGGACGAGCGTGGGTCATCGTATAACCATGATTAGAAATGTTGCAAGATATCTTAACATTTTTCTTTACGGACTAAGATCATTTTGAAAGGAAACATAGATAACGTCATCGAGGGACTATGATCTTGTATTTTCCTTGTCTTTGCTAAGATACCTCACATGTGTAATATGGCCATTTTTTTAAGGCAACCAAGTGGATTTACCCTAGGGATGTTTGTGTGCAAGTGTATTGATTTTCATGCTTGATTTGTCTTTGATCAGGGTTTGCTATTTATTGGTTTTAGTCTTTCCATACAAAATCCTAATTACTAGCATTCGTATATAAAGTGATAAAATTGTGAAATTTAAAATTACTACGCTATTACATTATTTAGGGGAAGGGGTATACAAATTACGAATGGAGAATATTGCAAGAAATTAAATCTAAGTAATATTACAACCATATTGAATTTTGAATAAATGTACAAAATAAATAAATAAAATGCAAGAATGCAAATGTAAAAAAGAAAATTTAATTTTTGTTTGGTTTTTCATGAGAAGAGGTTTTTGACTTAATTAATTAACTTAAAAAATGAAAATAATATTAAGTTAGTAAACTAAATTAATTTAAAGAAAACAAGTTTTTTAGGGTTTTTGTGGATTTAATTAAGTTAGTAAATAAAAATAATTAAATAAAAGCTCTAAATTCTAAATTGATTTTAATTTGTAAGAAAAATAAATAATATAATAATAATTAAAATAAATTATCTAAGTATTTAAAAAAAGTAAATTTAATTGTAAAATAAATGTTTTTATTCTTTTGTTTTCATGAAGAAAAATAAAATATAAAAATGTGAAAATAATAAATAAAAATATTTTTTGGGTTTTTATCACTAATAATTAAAAATTAATAATAATAATAATAATAATAATAATAATAATAATAATAATAATAATAATAATAATAATAAATGAAAATAAAATAAAATGGGCCAGGATGTATGAACAGTAAGATAGGGGTTAGAGTGTAACAAAAAAAAAATAAGGCCCAAAGCTAAGGAGGCCCAGGCGCTGCAAAAACACAAAAAATGTTTAAAAAGTGGAAAAAAATGGAAAAAGGTCACGCTGGGGCTTGAACCCAGGACCTCATGGTGACAGGCGCGCGTTTTAACCACTGGGGTGGTGATACATCCATTAACTTATATAAAACAACAAATATATAATCCAAGTCTTGCCTTGAATTTACTTCATCTTCAACCTCCAGCAAGAAGCCCTGCAACTCGTTCATTTCTCAACCATTTGCAAAAATATAAACATTAAAGTTGTGTAAAATTTCACCACGATTCCAGAAATGTAAACAACTTAAACTAATTCTCAAAAACGAGCATGAATTTTGAATGGTACCAAATTCTGACCTAACTTTTCCAAGATGTTCAGATTCAAAATTCTAACTCCTTAAGCAATATAAATGAAATCTAAAGACATGGTTAGCTTTAGGACAATGATACCTACATTTCTTATTCACAAATGAACTATTAATGATGCATGTATGAAGAGTTCAAAAATCAGAAAACTCACCTTGCACGAGGGTATCGTGTTTTGAGTTTGAGCAGCTTTTAGTGAGTTCCAATGATTGGATTAGCTTCCTCAAGTTCCAAGGAAGCTAATGTGATGCTTAGCTTGAGCTGAAAGTGCCTGAGAAGTTCTATAGAAGTCCAAGTGCAAAGCTCTATTTTTGAAAATGGAGGATGATGTTAATGGTGTTACAGTCTTATAACAGGGTGTGGGATGAGTTCTAAATGACGTTTAGAAACTTTAGGAACCAAAAGGCTTGAAAACGCACGAGGGAGATATGAGTTTCAAACTTTTGGTCAGGTTAGGCAACAATGGAGGTATGTGATGCAGTTATGAGTTCTTAGTGTTTTTAGGGGTCAAGCATGCGTGTGATTTGTTGCAAATGACTTGTGTATGTATAAGCAAAAGGTTGAAGAGCTATTGCACAAAGGATTTCTGAGTTATAGAGTTATAGCTAGGTTGCCTTATTTTGAAGAAAAGTGAACGTATGGTTTCAAGAGGAAGTACAAGCATGGGCTGAGTGATTGTAAGGCTTGAGACAAACTTCTCTTGAGTTATGGGATGCGTATGATCAAAAGAAAACCATTTCAAGGGTCAAGAACAAGTTTTGTGCATAAAGCTACTTTTTCAAAATGGCATTGTGCACTTTCTTCCTAAAATGGATATAAAGCATGACATCGCATTGAATGCTTGAGTTGAGACCTCTAACAGCTGTGCAAGCAATTAATTATGGAGTGCTTAACATGTTTGAGGCCTGTAAAGTAGAGATTATGCAGCATAGGTTTGAAATTTGAATCTTGTTCATCACAAAATGACCTATAGTTTTAGTTTGAAACCCTAACTTCCTCTCTTCGATTCTCCATACTCAAGAATGATCTCAAGGAGTTATTGGATATTTTATAAATCTTGTAATGTGCTCTACAACCCCTCTTTGAATAACTTTTGAAAATTCCCCTTGGAACAATATGAAAAAGTGCCATGAAGTTAGGTCAAAATCCTGCCTAAACTAGGGCAAAATTTCACTGTGTTTAATTTCAAGACCATGACTTTATGAATTAAAAACTTGAGATCCAATAATTTTTAGGAGAAGTTGTGTAAAGAAATGTTGTATATATCATGGAGATCTACAACTTTAATGTTGAAAGTTTCTTTTGAATCATCTTGCATCATGGTGAAATTTTTTCTCAAAGTTGTGAAAAAAGATAAAGTTTTCAACACTTAGAAAAATTCCTAAGTTTGAAAACTTTGACTTTTCAAAATGAAATCTTGACTTTTTTATTTCTTGATGAATAAGTTTCATATTTGAACATGTTTTGATGAATTGTGATCTTTGACACTTGATTTTGACCAAAAATTCAAAGTTTGACTTTTCAGTATACAATTTACTTTTGATCAATTGACTGAAAATCAACTATCAATCCAATTGATCTTGAGAAATGTTTTGACTTATTCCATTAGGTAAAAATGATGCAATTGAAATCTTAAGATCATGCCTCAAACCAGTTAACCATTTTCTAGGTCAAAACTCAGAAATTGCCCTTTCTTGTTCAAAACCCTAATTTTGACCATTTTGCCCTTTTGATGATTTGATCAAATTTATTGAAGAATTATGGTCCAAACTTGATTAAATGATACATATGAGTTTATAATGTTGATGTGGAAAAAATTATAAAGTTTGACTATAAATTGGCCACAATTGACTTTTTCCCCAATACAATTGATTTTTTGGTCAACTGCTTAATTGACTGAGCAAAAATGTGATCCAAGACTTGAAACTTGACATGACTAATCTTGGGGGTCCATAATGATCCATGAAACTCATATTAGGCATTGAAAGTTCAATTATCCTTGTGAAATCTGGAACCCTAATTTGAGTCATCAGTGCTTAAGAAGGTATCTTGAGTTGATCAACCCTAGTGTAGTCTTGAACCAAGAGAGATCTTTATGAGAAAATAATTGATAAGTAAGAGGGAAAATTTTGGGGTAAAACACTAGACATAAGTGTTGATGTCAACACTTTGTTCCTAGCCATAAGTGCTGATGTCATCCTTTGTTCCCAGCCATAAGTGCTGATGTTAACCTTTTGTCCCAACCATAAGTACTGATGTCAACCCTTTGTTCCCAGCCATAATTGTTAATGTCAACCTTTGTTCCCAACCATAAGTTCTGATGTCAACCTTTTATTCCCAGCCATAAGTGCTGATGTCAACCCTTGTTCCCATCCATAAAGGCTGATGTCAACCCTTGTTCCCAACCATAAGTGCTGATGTCAACTCTTTGTTCCAACCATAAGCGTTGATGTCAATCTTGTGTTTCCAGTCATAAGTACTAATGTCAATAATTCATTTACTAGCCTCGATGTTGATGTTTACCGTCATCTCTGAGCCGGTATTATATTACCGTCTCTATTCGCGTCCTTCGGGTTGGTAGTTTCCAATCCCCTATGAGTTGATGTGACTCTCTTTTTGCTATCTCCTCTATGAGTGGATAGTTGACAGGTATCTGTCGATTGTTGTTATCTATTTATTTTTCCTCATTTATTAAGTTAATGATACTTTGTCTCCTCTTTGGGCTTTACACCAGTATAGTTGAGTCTTTTTTTCCCTATAGAAGTTGA
The DNA here is from genome assembly GCA_948472305.1 of Vicia faba. Classification (NCBI taxonomy): domain Eukaryota; kingdom Viridiplantae; phylum Streptophyta; class Magnoliopsida; order Fabales; family Fabaceae; genus Vicia; species Vicia faba. The sequence goes on from OX451740.1 coordinate 955,168,419, forward strand.
TTTTCCTCCAATGGAGTTGGGTTTCTTTCCTCCTTAATAGTTTGTTTCTTGAATTGTTAAGAGTTTCTGTTGTTTAAATCTTACTATTTTATTTGGATTCGTTAATCATGGTTTTAGATTTACCTGTTTATTGCCATCCCCATATTTGTGTTGTTTCCCAGTGATTTATTTTCCTGGTTAAACTCTCTTTTTGGTCTGTTGGTTTTATTTTCTGCTTCCTCAGTTGTGTTCAGTGTCACCTTAGGAGTTGGTCATTTGCCTTCATAATCAAAATCATCGTATGGCATCTTAGGGCCAAAAATAGGTCTTTTTATATATTTAAGTATCTTTAATCATGTCGAGACGAAGATTTTAACATTCGTATCTCCGGATAGAAGACACTTAAATAAGGGAAACTGTTATACCCCAATTTTTTACCCTAAGATTTCTCATCATATCATTTTTATCAATACATCAAGATCACACATTAGGGCTAGTTCTACCTTTCTACTTCATCCCATCTTTAAGTTTGCTCTTCAGGGATCACCAAGAACCTCGATTTGTGCATCTTATACATGTGTTCTTTTAACTAACATCAAAATATGTATATGTGTTTCTTTTAATGTTCATATTGTAGGTAATGACACAATTGCATTCATCTCACCATCTAACCTAGCGTTTAAGGGTTGGTCCTCAGTCAAATTGTTCTTTAATGGATGGAAAGAGCTCAAGCTTCAAGGCTATGTTTATGATGTCAAAGATTTGTGGCTCAAAGAGTTCCCTCACTTTATTTAGGTTAAGATCTCCTCAAAGTTGGTGGTGGAATTCATTAAGATTCATAGCTTCATGTGTATATTTCCATGCATTCTTCAACAAGTTTCATTGAGACTTAAGCTCCATATTTGAGAGTTCTTCAAGAAAACATCATTTAAAGTTCTCTTATGGTTCATCATGCTTTATTTTGCAAATAAAGTTCAAAAATATTCAAGGTTGATTCAACAAGTATGACCTAATTGAGCAAATGCTTGATTCAGTTATCACAAGTGCATAACTCTCGCAATTTTCAAAATTTTGAGTTGGTTCTTTTTGATATGGATTCTTATCATCATCTACCACAACATCTCTTCACATGACAAGATCCAATTGTGTAAGCAAAATCATCAAAAGCTGAAAGGGGTTACAAGTCATTTTGACACTCTCTAAGACATGGTTTGTTGATTTCTAAGGACCATATCTTGCTCGTTTTTTGAGATTTTTATTGGATCCAAAGCCATGATTCTATTTAAAGTGTCCTTAACAAGCTCTCTTCAGGAATCTAAGTCTAATTTTGAATGGAACATCAGTAATGGTTGAGAAAGATTACAAGTCTCCTTGAAAATCCTTTGAATTTTAGGGTTTGACTTTAAATGATCATAAGTTTGTCAAGTTTTATCTCATTGAGCTCATTATTTTTCCATATTAATATTTGGTATTTCTACTACAACTTTGTTTCAATTTGCAAGACTTGAAAATGGTTGGAAAGTTGTTTAAGAATTGAAAAGATTATAGGTCTTTTGTGGATTTTCCCAAATTTGATCATCATCTTCCAAAGACCATAACTCTTTCATTTTTTATGATTTTTGATTGATCTCAATTCCAAAACTTAATTCAATATGTCTACTTCATTTCATATTCAGATTTCAAGATCAAATTTTAAGTGGAAGGTCATGCATTTTTGAAGAACATTATAGGTCATTTTGGAGTCCTATACTTAGAAATTTTTCTGAGTATAAAAATTCGTGTGTTTTTCACGATTTCAAGTGGACATAAATTTTTGCTCAAGAATCCACATGATGTATTTCTTGGCACACTGTAAAGATTTTAACCTTGTCTTTCAAATGATTTAAGAATTATCCCATAAAGGTTCCTGAGTAGTGAGCTATGCATGGTTGAAGTTGGCTCCATGGAATTAATTTTTGCCTCGAATTAGAATTTTTACCATGAGTAAACTTGGATTACAGGTCGAGTTACTTAAAGTTTAGTTTCTAAACATGTTTAAATAATTCTCCAGATGCGTTTTGATAAGAATTGCACTTGTTATGAGGTTGTTTTGATGCATTTCAAGTCACACGTTTGACATGATTACAGTTGACTTGGTTTGTATAATTTTCTCACAATTCCTATCATTTATCATCATCATTGATTTCCCTATAAATATAGGATGATATTTCATTCATTTCCCAAGATTTAGAGAGCCAAAGAACCTCTGTTGAATTTCCTCCACACCTCTCAATTCTGCAACTTCGAATTTGGTTTTAAAGCATTTTTTAATCCAATTTCTTTGCCGATTATTCATCCTTGAACTTCACTGAAGCTAATAGAAGAAGAACCAAGCCTTGAAGTGTCCTAAATCATGCTAGCCAAGTCAATTTTCAGAGCTCTGAAGTTGAGTTATAACAGGTAAATTCATCCATCGATTCTCTCCAAACTTGTTGCAACAATGTATCTCTCATCACTCTGATGCTCATAGCATCAATGATTTTTAATTGGAAGAAAGTGTTGATCATGAATTTTCAAATCCCTTTTCAATTATTTCCTTCTATTTTTTTGCAAATCGACTAAGCTATGGTTAATTGAAATTTTTCGCGAGGGTAACATTGAAATCGTCTTGAAGAGACGAAGCGAATGGAACCGGTCCGAGCTCCTGATTTTACAATTTGTGAGACCTACAATTTACGCGTGGATGGAGGTTGAAGATGACCTGTGTGTCATCTCTCAACCAATGACACGGTGCCAAACATTTTTTTCAAATCTATTTTTTTTAAATTCATGATCCGATGGTTTATTCACTAATGTCCATATCATGTACAACGTGGCAAATCCCTTGGATTAGATTACTAACGCATTTTGACATTGACTCAATGGTCTACATATTTTTGACTTTATTTTTATTTTCTAATTTTATATTTTAATTGTTTTAAACTTCAAAAATTTATAAAAAATCCATTTCAACTTCTAAAAATGTGAAAAAAAATCTCAAAAATACTTTTGATTTTTTCTCTTTCTGATTTTTATTTTTTCACAATTTTATTTTGTGATTTGGTATTTTTGATGACTTTTTCACTTTATTTGACATGGTTTAATTGTTTAAAAATACTTTTCTTGATTTTTAAATTCTGAAAATATTATGGAAGGATCCAATGACCTCTATGCATATATTGGTGACCTCATTTTATTTTTATTTTTTCTTTTACTATTTTTCTCAATTTTTGGTTTATTTTGCTTATTTCTTTAAATTTTAAAAATACTTTTTGACTTTAAAAATTTCTGAAAGTTTTGTCAACACTTATTGACTCATGTTTGACCTCTGATTTTTTTAGGATTTTTATTTGGTGTTTTAATACATTGTGTATTTTACCAATTATTTCCTTTTTATTAATCATTTAAATATTTTTTTATTAAATATATTTTATTATTTTTGTTTGGTCCTGATTTGGTTATTATTTTGGGACAAGTTCCTCAACCTCATTTGATCTTGGGTGTTGATATGTTGAAAAAACCAAATCCATCAAAATGGATGAATGATGTTGATGATATTTGAAACTCTAATTTCATCTGATATATCCCCCCTTCATGTTATCTCATTCTTGTATTTACTTGTTCTACATGTTGTTGGAGAATGATCTATGTATCATTTCTCTAACATGTTGGTACAAAGATTACTATTGACCGACCTCAAAATAGATGTTACTTCTACATAAGTCCACTTACGATTTCTTAACATAGCGCTAAATTTGTCCCGATTCAAAAAATGATCATTTGTGACCCAAACCTATGTTTGCAAGCCCAAGTATGTTTAATTTGAAACCTTTGATCCAATAACTTTGAAGTTCATTGTTAGGAGGCTTTGATCTCATCAATCCTCTAATGAGCTTCATGAACTTTGGTCTAAGTGAATCATTTGAACATCATTGATCATATGTGGTTGCCTTCAGTACTTGACATGAATGATATACTTGACCAAAAAGAAAATGAGACTTGTTGTTGAGAAGCTTTGATTTTATCAATCTTCTAATGAGTTCTCAAACGCAAGCTTGAAGATGGTCATTCAACTAACCTCTAACTTCTAATTCACTAAAAATTCACTTTACTTTATGTTTTTAACTTTATGCCTTTTATTTTACGCCTTTACTTTTACGTACCATTTACGTTAGCATTTACATCTCATGCTATTTTTTTTATCTCTGCTCATTTGAGCATTTATCTTTATGTCATTTTATCTTTGCCCACTTGAGCATTTATTTTTATATCATTTTATTTTTTCTCATTTGAGCTTTTATTTTATTTTTGAAGACACTTAATAACCAACTTGAACATTAAAAGTCTTAAGGTTACTTGGACTATTTGGTTACTATCCTTGGCATTATGGAGTTGTGGATCTATTCGACTTAGGATTAGTAACCTTGATGCTTTGGTACCATGTGACTCTGTTGTTATTTTGTCTAAAGTTCTTGGGGTTTACGCAAAGATATTGAGTTGATTTTCTTTGTGTGTAAGTCATTTTAATTATATGCTTTGTCTATGATTGAGAGTTCCTCTGTATACAGTCGTTACTCTGCCCAATTTTTGTGAAGACTTAATTCATATGAAGCTTGGTATTTCGCAGAGGTTTAATATTTCTGCTTATTTTGTTTCAATCCAAAGAGTGGGAATTCTACATTGACTTTATATGTCAAATGTTGGCTTCTTGTTGGTTAGATAATTATTTTCCTTGGCTTTTACCTTATTCTTTAGGATAATCGCTTCATCTCCTTCCGTCTTCTTTAATTTTAAAATCTTCTTCCTCTTTTTCAAAACTCTTCTTGTTTTCTAACTTAAACCGCTTTCATAATAAACTTGGACTTAGGTCCATACATTTTCAAAAGTATTTTCTTAATCAAACTGTAATCAATTTAATCATACTTTGACATTTTTTGTGAGAAGACTAGAATTCAATTAACCTCATTCAAACCATTTTTCCACTTTGCCTTTTTACTTTAAAACTTTTGTCAAAATATTAGACTCTTGTTGATTCTTGTAGTGATGCGAGCTACTATACTTCTACGATGTGTAGTGAAGTGAGATATTTTCCACTTGGGTGTTGAGTGAGGCTTTGTTGATTTTAAAATACAAGTTGTATCCTCCACTTTAAGATGATGCAAATTCTCTTTTCTCATAATCGTGGGTAGTAATTATGTTCTTCCACTCGGATATGACGATGATGTCTTGTCTCTTAAAATTAACCAACACACATGTGTTTTAAATTTTAAGGTGAACTACGAGTACCCTGATTTCCTATTGCATAAAAGGTGGTACGTAGGAACTAAAGGTTCGCAACCGCATTAGAAGAAGTAGGATCAATCAGATGTGGAAGCATAGACAAAAGAAGTTCATGAACTACAAGAGGTCAGAAGATAAACCAGAATCTTCTTGACATAAGAAGTCAAGCAGAAGAGATATAGTCTGCTATGAATGCAAAGAACCTGGACACTACAGAAGTGACTGTCCTAAGCTGCAAAGAGAAAGACCAAAGAAATTTTTTGGAAGAAAGGAATGATGGCCACCTGGGATGATTCAAAATCTTCTGAAGATGAACCTGACTCAGAAGATGAACACGCTAATCTAGCGTTTATGGCTACCACAGCAGATGACTCAGACTCAGACTCTGACTCAAAACCAAAAGAGGTATTCTCTGAATTTTCTAGAATTGAACTTGCTGAAATCTTATCTGAACTGCTTGAAAACTACAGTAAACTCAAAATCAAATACAAGAAACTCAAAAAGAACCTTGCATCTGATTTTGAGAAACTTGAAACAGAAAACTATGAACTTAAAGAAAACATTTTTAAACTCAATGAGGATGTTCAAAAATTTGAAAAGAATTCCATTTCAGATTTTACTTCAAGTTCAAAAGATATTCTAAAAGAATATGACTCTAGTTTTCAAACGTTTCTTGCTAAAAGCATAGATAGACGCAAAATGGCTTCAATGATCTATGGTGTTAGTGGAAATGATAGAAGAGGTATTGGATATAAAGCTCCCAGAGGCAAAGAAATATATAAACCTAAGCTCGTCGAGGAAATGGTTATTTCATATAAACCACTACACAAACAATTTAGTTTTGGGCACACACATGATATCAAATACACTTCTCACTCTGAAAATTCTTATGCAAAATCAAAGTTCAATCTGAACTATATAAACTCTAACCAAAACGGACCCAAAAAGAAATGGCTACCTAAGTAGAAAATAATCTATGTTGCTGATGTCCTTAACAGCTCAGTTGAGACACCAGTCATGGTACCTGGACTCTGGATGCTCGCGCCATATGACGGGAAGAAAGTCTATGTTCCAAAGTCTGGAACTTAAATCTGGAGGTGATGTCAAATTTGGAGGAAATCAAAAAGGAAACATTATTAGTTCTGGAACCATTGGAAACGGTAACCTTCCCTCTATAACTATTGTTCTGTTAGTAGAAGGATTAGCGCATAACTTGCTGTCCATAAGTCAATTAAGTGACAACGATTATGACATTATCTTCAATCAAAAATCCTGTAGAGCTGTTAATTAAAAAGATGGAATAATCCTTTTTACTAGTAAGAGAAAGAACAACATCTATAAAATTAATCTTTCTAATCTTAAATCTCAAAATGTAAAATGCCTTATGTCTGTTAGCGATGAGCAATGAGTCTGGCACAGAAGATTGGAACATGTTAGCATGAGAAGAATATCTCAAATTAACAAACTCAATCTGGTCAGAGGACTTCCAAATCTGAAGTTCAACTCAGAAGCTCTGTGTGAAGCTTGTTAGAAAGGAAAATTTTCAAAACCTTCTTTTAAGTCAATAAATGTTGTTTCTTCCTCTAGGCCATTGGAACTTCTTCATACTGATCTGTTTGGACCAGTTAAAACTGCATCCATCGGAGGCAAGAAGTATGGGTTGGTCATTGTTGATGACTACAACAGATGGACGTGGGTTAAGTTTTTAAAACACAAGGATGAGTCACATTCTGTGTTCTTCGACTTCTGCATCCAAGTGAAAAATGAAAATGATTTTAGAATCATAAAATTTAGAAGTGATCATGGAGGAGAATTTGAAAATCATTATTTTGAAAAGTTTTTTTTAAAGAAAATGGAGTTTCTCATGATTTCTCTTGTCCTAGAAAACTCCCCAACAAAATGGAGTTGTAGAACGAAAGAATAGAACTTTGCAAGAAATGGCTAGAACAATGATTAATGAAACTAATATGGCTAAACATTTTTGGGCAAAAGCTGTGAACACAGCGTGTTACATTCAAAATAGCGTCTCCATAAGACCTATTCTTGAAAAGACTCCTTATGAATTATGGAAAAACCGAAAACCTAACATTTCATATTTCCATCCTTTTGGATGCACTTGCTATATTCTGAATACTAAAGATAATCTGAACAAGTTTGATTCTAAGGAATAAAAGTGTTTTCTTCTTGGATATCCTGAATGCTCAAAAGGATATAGGGTATACAACACATAAACTCTGATTGTTGAAGAATCAATCAAAGTCAGATTTGATGATGAGCTTGGCCAGCAAAAGCCAAAGCAAAATGAAAATTCTGCAGGTACAAAAGATCATCTTACAAACTCTGAAGATTCAGAAGCAAAAGACAACTCAGAAGATCCTCCTATTGAAAATGCTCTGGAAAATCTAAGAATTTCTGAACAATCCTCACAAAATAAATTCCCCAGAATCACATCAGCACATCCAGAAAATGTGATTATAGGAAAGAAATAAGATCCCATCAGAACAAGATCCTCCATCAGAAACAATGAAGAATCACTGTTTGGATTGGTCTCTCTGATTGAGCCAACTTTACTGTTTAACACAACATCTCATTATATCAAATGGATGTTAAAAGTGCTTTTTTAAACGGTTACATAGAAGAATAAGTTTATGTCCACCAACCTCCGGGTTTTGATGACTCAAAATTTCAAGAACATGTTTTTAAACTAAAAAAGTCTCTGTACGGTCTGAAACAAGCTCCCAGAGCTTGGTATGAACGTCTCAGTAACTTTCTTTTAGAAAAGAATTTTACCAGAGGCAAAGTGGACACAACTTTATTCAGAAAAACATTTAAAAATGACATTTTAATCTGTCAAATATATGTTGATGATATTATTTTTGGAACTTCTAATGTCTCTCTTGGAAGAGAATTTGCTGAGTCTATGCAGGATGAGTTTGAGATGAGCATGATGGGAGAACTAAAATTCTTTATGGGAATTCAAATAAATCAGACTCCAGAAGGTTCTTACATACATCAGATAAAGTATGTTAAAGAACTTCTGAAGAAATTCCAGCTATCAGAAAGTAAAGAAGCTAAGACCCAAATGCATCCTACATGCATTCTGGGAAAAGATGAGGTAAGTAAGAAGGTAGATCAAAAACTCTACAGAGGTATGATTGGATCTCTTCTCTATCCGACTGCATCTAGACCATATATTCTATTCAGTGTATGTTTATATGCTAGATTCCAATCAGATCCTAGAGAATCTCACTTAACTGTTGTTAAGAGAATTCTGAGGTATCTGAAAGGTACTACTAACCTTCGACTGTGTTACAAAAGATCCAAAGATTTTAAACTAGTAGGTTATTATGATGCTGACTTTGCTGGAGATAGAATAGAACACAAAAGCACCTCTGGAAGCTGTCAGTTTCTGGGTGATAACGTCATCTCATGGTACAGCAAGAAGCAAGCCATTATTACACTATCAACCACTAAAGCTGAATATATATCTGCTGCTGGATGTAGCACTCAGATGATCTGGATGAAGAGCCAGTTGGAAGATTATCATCTATATGAAAGTAAGATTCCTATTTTCTGTGATAATACTGCTGCTATTTTTCTTTCAAAAAATCCCATCCTACATTCTAAGGAAAAACATATAGAAATTAATAATCATTTCATAAGGGATACATTCAGAAGGGAATTTTAAACTTAAATTTTGTAGACACAAACTATCAATGGGCTGACATTTTTACTAAACCCCTTGCTGAAGATAGATTCAAATTCATTCTGAAAAACATCAACATGGAATTTTGTCCTGAATGAAAACATTTTTTCTCTATATATCTTTCCAGAATGTTCTGAAATGAATGTTCTAATTGTCTGCTCTTCAGAAGTTAGAAAAGGAGTTACATAAGAAGCCATTCATCATGTTCTGAAATGTGTCTAACGTACATTACTAGAATGGTCAGAAGTTCATTATATTAAACCATCTGTGTCACACTACTCTCAGAAGTTGAATGTGTGTTTCAATTCTGAAAGGTCACGCATGCATGCACGACTATTGAGACGCCGTTCGTAGGTAACTGTTCAGATTTGATCAAAATCACGCATCCCTTTAATGTCAAATCTCATTAATTGTTTGTAATTATTATGTTTTTAAATCGTTTCAATTCCTAAACTGCTCATTAATTTAAAGATTCTTTTTAGTTATAAATACCCTTACAAAATCCCTATTCTATTTTTTACTCTCTTTCTCAAACTTCAATCACCTCTACGTTTTTGTGCAAACTCTCTCAACTTCCTTCTCAATATTCTAAACCTAAATGATCAAATGGCTTCATCTTCATCTTCTTCCTCAAGCATTCATGTGTCCTCAAGCAGCGCTCAACAAGCAGAGAAGTACGTCACTCCTGAGAGAACAGTGCTGATACCAGTGGATAGCTTGGAGGTGGTGGCTGAACTTATGGTAGATTTTGATAATCTGAAGGAAAATGGGTTTGACTTGCTCCCAGCTGTTGAGTTCCAAGGTTGGAAAAACTTCTTTGATCATCTTGTTGGATCAGTATTCCCTCATATAGTTAAGGAATTCTAGATTCTTGCTATTGCTTCCCCAAAGGCCATCCTTTCGTTTGTCATGGGCAAAGATATTTCTATAACTGAGAATATCATCAAGAAGCTTATAGGTTTTGAAGGACATGGCGTTACTGGAATCTCTAGTGGATGCATGGATATGTCCAAGGTCTATGCTGAAATCTTTATTTCCGGGCAAGCTTCAAACAAGGTCATAGACTTGAAGAACTATTATAAAATCTGGGCAAGAATCATCCATGGCTGCATTCATCATCGGAAGGAAACTCGTTCTCCTGACTACATTAATGTTGATCAACAATACCTTCTGTTTTGCCTTGGAACAAATGTGAAGATTGATCTGCCATACCTTCTGTTCAACCATCTATGGACGCATGTGAAGGAAACTAGGGAAACTGAAAGGGTCAGAAACTCTAAATCAAAGAGAAAATGGATCCCTCTGGGAAGACTAATTTCAGACATTCTGATGGAGAATGGTCTGATAGCTCACTTAGAAGATGCAAACTTGCTTGAGAGTTGGATCTTACTTGTGGGAAAGCTCTGACTGGGAAGAACATGCTGAAAAGGAAGCCAATTGAGAAACTTCTGGTGGAACCTACACCATACGTCTCAGCAACAGTCACCAGAAGGAGAATCCCCATTGAAGATTTTCCTCTGTTCAACTCTGGTGATCATCCGGAGATCATTCTGCACTTCATTGAAGCATGCAAAGAAAGTGGTATCCCCATTGACCCTGCTTGGCTTCAAGGAAGAAATATCCCTGCACCAGATGTTTTCCTCCAGAAGAAGAAAAGGCAAGCTAGAGAAGGGCCATCTGCTCGACCTCAGAAGAAGAAGAAGAAGAAATCTGCAGGTACATCCTCTAAAACCATTTCTGTAAATGATTCTGTATGCAAGGAAACATCTGCTGAACCTCAAACCTTAGAAGATATAGAAGTTGACATAAACTTAACACAATCCTCTGAGCCCCTAGATAACAACCCTGAAATTGATCAAGTATTATCTGACATAGATAATTTTGCTGCTGAAGTACCTCAACAAACTCAACCTCAACCTAACATACCTCTTTCTGCTCCCCACCATCAGAATCTAAATAACCCTGCTGAAAACCCTCTTCCAACATCCCCCATCAGACGTTTATCACCAACACCCTGAGTGGTATGATGGTTCTTGGAGACTACCTGGAATAAATGTTCCTCTGGCTACACAACCTCCATCCTTCAACCTACCCTCTGAAAACATTTTTGCCTTAAATGTATCACCAGCATCTTCTCCCCTTCCTCACCTCAAACCACAATCATCATCTCTCCTGATGTCACACCACCTTCTTCACCAGCAATTCCCTTACCTTCATCACCAGAACCCTCTTCACCTCTATCTCTCTAGAACCAACCCTTAGTCCATCCTCATCAGAACCTCCTGAACCCTCTGTCCCTTCTAACTTTCTCAGAACTGTAGTTGATATTAAATCACTACGTTACCTACAAATAAAATCCACCAAAAAGGCCATTCCCAAACCAACCCCAAAAACTGATCAATCAGATGTTCCTGCATGGTGTCAGAATTTTGTAATAGAAATGCAGATGTGGATTGACCTGCTGAAGGCAGACAGTGCCAGCAACCTGAATCCAACAACATGTGATTTTATGTGGGAGGAATTTAGAAGGAAACTCAATGATGAAACCCTCAATTTGTAATAACTACGCTATGCTCAGGTTCTGGAGAATTTCACAAAGTATCTGAATACCTTCTTGACAGAAGTGGTAAACATTTGGGATCAAAAGTCCCCACTACATATTACTGGTGCTCCATTACCACCTGCTTACCCCATGGAGATATCAGAGGATGAATCTGAAGCTGACACTGAGTCTGAACCAAATCCTTTGGCCATGACTCTGTATCACCAACCTTCTGCTAAAGCTGCCTCTGAGAAAGTGTCTACTCTGCTGATTGATCCTGGCACCCTTCTCTCAAATGTTATCAACTCAGGCTCTGCTACTTTTGCTCCAAAGGTTGTCTCCTCTAAAGCTGCTTCAACTTCTGCTTCACCTTCACTGTTGTTGGACACTCTGAATGAACTGAATAAGGACAATGAGGCCATCCATGAATGTTTGGATAAACAAGATGAAACCAATAAGGAAATCAGATCTTGGATGCTGAAACAAGAGGATTCCTCAAATGAAATCAAGAATCTTCTGCTTTCCCTTGTTTCTCGTCGCTCTTAGATTTTATTTCTTTTTTTTGTTGTTTTTGTTTTGTAACTCTGTTTTCTTTTGAATCCTCAATATATGACAATTTTGAATTTCTTTATTTTTTACTTTTTGATTATGACAAAAAGGGGGAGAAAATAAGATTTTGATATGATCAATGAAAATAGTTATGGGACTAAGTCTCAAACATTTCTAACGAAATACAAAGTTTATTTTCTGTTTAAGAGATATGCAAGAACTCAAGGAACTCTGAAAGACTAAGCTCTTAACATCATCAGGAAAAGAATTGCTAAAGAAACTCTGAAAGAAAAAGTCTAAAAGCTCTGAAGAACAAATCTCAGGAAGTTTCCCTTATGCTTTTAAACTCTCTAATTAGTCTTTATTTCAGAAGAAGAAATATCAATCTCAGGGGGAGATTATCTATCTCAGGGGGAGATCCTCATACTTGCATAAAAAATTTTTTAATCAAAATCTGAATTGTTTTGCCATCATCAAAAAGGGGGAGATTGTTAGAACAAAGTTTGGTTCTAATCATATCTTAGAGTTTTGATGATAACAATGAAATAAATTTTGTGATATATATTTTATACTCTAACTTGTATGTTCTCTAAGTTCAGATGAAGTTCTGACTTACGCATCTTAGAAAGAAACAACATTCTACACAAGTATAAAGCAAACTCTGATGAAGAGGGCTAGGACTAGTTCGAGTCTTAGAAGTGTTAGTCACTTACAATTGGATTTTGCATTGTTAGTCACACCAGTTTGGTTGTGCATTTGTAATCAGTTTGATTATAGTGGATTAAGTCCTCGTTGAGAGAGGCGAAGTCACCTTGGCGGGTGGACTGGAGTAGTTTGAGTTTCAAACGAACCAGGATAAAAATACCAGTGTCCTTCCATTAGTATTGCGCAAGAAAAAGAAAAACTTATTCAACTCCCCCCTCCTTCTAAGTGTTTTCTCTCCCTTCAGTTTAGGGTGTTAATACCTTCCCTTGCATAACCAACCCCCGTACCTAGATTATCTCCTTTTTTTTGGGTTTATTCGTTCTTTTACCATCTCAGTGAAATCACTTAGTGCACTTGCAACCATTATTTCATAGTAAAATGAACAAAGGTGTTTTAGGAAAACCTTAGTCATTTATTGCTCTTCCATTGAGGGGTACCACTTGGGAAGCAACCTTGCACCAATGTTGTGCATACTCTTTAAATGACTCCTTATCTTTCTGAGCCATTGTTCTTAATTGGTCATGGTCAGGTTCCATAAACATGTTGTACTTATACTGTTTCACAAATGCTTCTCCTAAGTCATTAAATGCATAAATGTTGCTACTGTCCAATCCCATGTACCATTTCAAGGCAGCACCAATTAAACTATCTTGGAAGAAATGTATAAGAAAGAGTTGGTTATCAATATGAGTGGACATCCTTCTGATATACATCACCAGGTCGTCACAGGGACAAGGAGTTGACCTTTTACTTCTCAAATTCTGGCACCTTAAACTATGCTGGCACTTTCACCTTAGGAACCAAACATAGGTAACTGACATTCTATCTAAATTACTATTTCCCTTGGAGAGCCTTCACTTCTTTCTTCATTTTATTGAGTTGATCCTGAAAGTCATCCATTTGGTTGTCAAAGCCCAAACTTGCACTTGGTGGAGGAGCAGGATGATAAACTTCATCATTAATAACATGCATTGCATTCACTGTAGGAGGTGCATCATGATGAATATCATTTTTAATAACAAGGATATTATGCACCATAGGAGGTGCAAAATCAGCAACTGTTTGAACAAATGGAGAAACTTAAACAACATGATTGTAACCTTCTGCCATGAAATACTTAGGCATTCCTCACGGGTAACCGCGGGGCAAGAATATTGAGGAGAAGTAACTGGAGTAACACAGATGGGAACTGACAGAAAATTTGAAATAACAGTTGTCTGTTGTGGTTGAGTAGCACGAGGAGACAGAGAAGGAGGAGGTGGTGGCTAATTCTGAGAAGCCACCAACGACTCTACCATAGCAGTCAGATTATCCATATCGGCTCTCAAAGTAATAACTTCTTCATGTAACTCACAATCCTCTTATTCAAGGTTTTCCATCTTCTTTCTAGAATTAGCCCGATTATTGTAGCAACGAGATAGCTTGTCGACTGAACGAAGCAGAGAAACAAGTAAGACAAATGGGAAAGATAGAAATGAAAAAATATGTGCCAAATGATGCATGATATGTTTATTGTGTTTATTCAAGGAACTCAAAGAATTATAAATAATTGCAAATATTAAAGTACTGACACATTTGGAAATACTAAAAATCTTAATTTAATAATAACTTTGGAATTGATTACAACTTTTAGTAAAAGTTTCAATAATCCTAAGTATAAGATAATAAAGATAGAATTTAAAAATCCTAAGGAGTCAAAGCCGATGAAAATCTCTCCACACACTGACGCTTTCCCTTGAGTCTTACAATCTGAGCCTTCAACTGCTTGTTCTCTTCTACATACTTGTCGGTGACTTTTTTCCATCCACCAGAATCAGAAAATTGGTGACCGGGACCTGGCTGAGCTTTAGAGGAAAATAAATCCTCTTGATTCTCCATCATCTCTATAACATGACTCTCAAGAATCTCAATAAAGTCATCATTCTCTTTAAATTATATTGAGTAGGACATCTCCAAAGTATGGTACTTGTTCTTCCATGCTTCCTTCTCTTGTTGCATCCTAACTAAGGCAAGCTAAAGTTCTTCTACATCATCTAGGAGAGGAGTAGTAGTCCTTATAAACATATCAGATATATATTCTTCACGAGAATAAGACATCTTCAACTGAATTTCCCTTGAATGTACCCAACGAAGATGAGGCTCTAAGGAAGCAGCTCTTCTTGGTCCCAAATCTTTTCTACCCTTTCTATGAATATGGCGCAAGCCTTTTTAATATCTTCCTTATTTGTATCGTGATCTTCTCCTTTTTTGAGAAAGAAACCACTCAGATGAATTTTGCTTGGCTTGTCTCTCATTGGATATCGAAGTTGGCGACGCGCAAGGATATGGTGTTAGTTAATACCTCCCTTTGTACCAAGAAGAGGCACATTGGGAAAAACACCAAAACTGTCAATAATCCTCACATCATAATAAGCTTGATGATACCAATCAATATCAGAATGCGTGAGATCCATAATCTTCAGTTCCCAATGGTATTCCTTCTTGATATCCCAAAAAGCAGCAGATCGGGGTAAGTGAGATATAAACCACTGATATAACAATGGTGTACAACAAATTATCATCCAATTTTTGATGGAAATTATAAAGATAGATGAAATAATAAGTATCTCCTAGCAACATAAGGATTGGGTTCCCAATCAGAAAGATCCTAATGGCATTAACATCGACAAATTTGTCAACGTTAGGAAACAAGAACAACCCATAGGCAAGCAAAGCAAAGATAGCCTCAAAAGTAGTTGTAGTCTTCATTTTGACGAAGTAACAAGCTTTCTCCAATAGAAACTGAGCAGGTAAACCCTTGATTCCTCCTTTGGTAGTCATGTTAGCCTCAACCTCAGACTTCCTCAAAAGAGTTATGGCGGCAATCTCATGTGATTTGGGCTCTCCTTCTAATCTGGTGGAACGAACATAATCAGTAATAGGTAAACCAAGTAAGTAAGAGTACTCCTCCAATGTGGGTCTCAACTGATAATCAGGAAAAGTAAAACACTAGTGTAACGGATCATAGAACTGGACCGATATAGAAAGAATACCCTCCTTCATCTTGAGCTTCATAAGAGGTACAAAGACTCCATACTTCTTCTGGAAATCTGTTGGACTATCAATCTCATGAATCAAACTCATCAGTTCCTCTATCTTAGGATCCTTGAAATTGTACTTCCGAGTCTTTATCCTTCCAAAATCTATTGTCAAAAGAGTACCTGAGATATTTGCAAAAGTAAACCTTAAGTTCCTTGAGAAACTGCTTAAAGAACGCCCATAGGTGCATGAATGCATGATGATGAAACAATCACATACAAGATCACAAACATGGAGATTCATAGGTTCGACGTCACGAGCTTGAAGTCAAAGGTACTACCCACAAGGTAAGGACTACTGGTTTATCACCTGCCGAACAAGGTTCTAATGAAATTCCAGAGTTTACCTTCTTCCTTCCGATATTACCAAAGTCTTGATTATCTTGGCAATTAGCAACATTCTAAGGAAAAACTCGTTTGAGTGCAGCATCGCATGAAAACTACTTCCAGATTGCTCCATTATAATCTCTGAACTACACCTAAAAGGCCAAGATGGGTTAAGGGTTCTACAACTTCTCAGCTTCGCGGGCTCCCAGATTGAAAGCATCATGTCTTCCTGATTGCTCGTCTCCCAGGGGCTTCCACTGAGTGGGGAATCTCATGTCTCCTTATTCAGAATTACTCCCTCAAAGTTAACATGTCTATATCATCCATCCTATCTTAAGTTTTTCCAAGTCTGAGTATAGGACTTAAAAGAGATCACCAAGCATCCTGAAAACTAGAAAATCCAGACATACATATATACAACAAATAATATACAACAAATAATAGCACATACACAAATAAACAAAGATAGGCTCAACCCTCTTAGAGATGTATCCCCACCAGAGTCACATGTTTTTTGTAGCGGTAGAAATGTTGACATTAGGCCATTGGATTGACTTAACTCGTACAAATCAAATAAAAATCGCCATCATGCTTTATGCTTTCCAAAGGAAATGGGGAAAGAGCGAATAAACCTAAAGAAGATGGGGAGAATCTAGGTATGGGGGTTGGTTATGCAAAGGGAAAGTATTAGCACCCTAAACATCTACGATACTCCGTAGGAACCTTTTTGAAAATCTGAGTTTTTTGGCTATAAAAGATGTATACAAAATAAGACGGTGGAGATGAGAAAATAAATATTTTTTTACAATTTTTGCACCCGCTGCGGTTGCGAACCTTTAGTGCCTACATACCACCTTCCGTGCAATAGGGGATCAGGGTACTCGTAGTTCACCTCAAAATTTTAATACACATGTGTGTTGGTTAATTTTAAACGAAGTTACTGTTATACCCTAATTTTTCCCCCTAAGATCTATCATTATCTCATTTTATCAATACATCTAGATCACACATTAGGGTTTGTTCTCTCTTTGTACTTCGTTCTATCTTTAGGTTTTCTCTTGATGGATCACCAAGCACCTTGAATTGTGTCTTATTGTTGGCTGGGATTTTCATAAAGAGAGAAATCCAAACCAAAAGTCAAAAAAGCTTTTTTAAGACCATTAAAGAGAATTAAATTATGAGGAGTAGACTACATAAGCATGTCGACCATGGATGATTTCACAGACAGTCGACCAAGGTTTAATATGTACAATCGATCACATAAAGGTTTTTGGTGAACAGATTGGGCCCAGGAAGGTGAGAAGCCCAAAAGGGTTAGAAGACCGATAAGCCCTAAATTTTAAAGGCGAAAATTTATGGAGGGATAAAGTGGGTTCGACAGTTACAATAGAGAACGTGGGTTCGACCACAAGAATGGAGAACGTGGGTTTATAAAGAGAAGTTACAATAGAGAACGTGGTTTCGTAAGGGGAAGTTACAAAGAACATGTGCCATGTAAGGAAATGAAGCCCACTTAGAAAGTAGTTATTTCTGTGTATTATAAATAAAGAACTTAGTGTACTTTGCAAAAGGTCAAACTTTTCACATTCTTGCACGCTAGTCACTCAAAGTAACCAAGCTAACGAGCGAAATGAGTCAGGCAAAGGCAATTTATGTTTGAACTAACCTATTTTTCAATATTTCTTTAATGCTATGTCCTTATCTTTACAACTTAAAATTATTTTTGTCTCCTTTACTTTGTCTTTTTGTCATTATCTTTTACAATTTAAAACTTTTGGCTCCCAGTCGAATGCAACCTTCTTGAAACCACTTTGACTATGCCCAGACTAAGGCACAACTCCGAGAATCCCTGGTCGATTTTGCCCGTAAACTTGTTTTCAAGAGACTAACATTGTTTACCAAATCCAGAGGTAAACAAATTGGCACACTCGTGGGGCAGTGCTAATGTTTTCCGATTTTTGCATGTAGTTTCACAAAGTTTCTTATAGTTAGTGTGAGTATGAATTTGAGAAGTGGTAAAGTTTTATCTAAGTTTAAAATGTCATGCTCAGACACAAACACTGCACATACGAAAATTTCTATACAAAATATGGATATTATACCATTAAGTACCAAAACTTAAAGCGCACAATCTCCCGTAAGATCGACCGCTGTTCATGGTTCAGTAACAACAGTTACAATGACAGAACCTAGGAATATGGTATCACTATTTGACCCAAATCGACCACTCTTTCTAGAGGTTCTAGGGTCATCATTTTCCCCTCACTTATATGGTATGCATTATTCCATGATGGTTGGGTTACAATCAATTCCTTCCACATATATAGAAAATGCAGTTGCCACTACAAACCAAGGCAGCTATGCCCCAAGTGGTCGACTAGGTGGTGTTAGTTATGTCCCACAGTCGACGCCATCTTTGAATACTACATCCGTTATGGATTTAAGGAAACAATGGATGAAAGTAATTTAGAGTTAGTAAACATTTTAACCCAACAAATGAGAGTCACCCTAAACCCTATAGTTGACCAAATAAGTAGATTGTTCGACTCATTAGGGGTCAAACCAACTCAAACTCAAACACGCCACATGCTGTTTAGGGTTTTTTAAGTACTAGAGGGGGGAAACAATGAGTTTCCTTTTAGACCTCGAAGAGTGAAAACAGCCACTTATGAAGAGGAAGAATTCATTGAAAAATATGACCCTAGGCTGGTCGTAGTTAGGAGAAACCAAGATGCTGATCGAGTGTTAAGAAATGTCACTGTTAGACGTAACAACATAGTAAATGTGGTAGAAGAAGTATTAACATGATTCGGAGTAAATGTTGGTCTCTGGAGGCCCAATTACTCTTCACCCTTGCCTGATTACATTTGACAGGCATAATTACCTAGGGCGTGTAAGGTGCCTAAGTTTACCAAGTTTGCTGGTGAGGCCAATGAGTCAACCATTGAACACGTTGCTAGGTACGAAATAGAAGTTGGAGATATTGCTAACGATGAGGGCTTAAAATTAAGATATTTTCCTAATTCTTTGACAAAGAATGATTTTACTTGGTTTACAATGTTAACTCCAAACTCCATACGTACTTGGGAACAACTTGAGGGGATATTTCATGAACGGTTTTATGTTGATCAACCTAAGATAAGTTTGAAAGAATTATCTTCCATCAAGAGAAGGTCGTATGAGTCGATGGAAGAGTATTTGAATAGGTTTAGGGGTCCTAAAGTCTAGATTCTTTACTAGGGTACCTAAACACCAGCTAGTTGAAATGGCCGCAGGGGCTTTAGATTATTCTATTAGGAAAAGGTTTGGTCCTCAATCTATTAAAGATATGTCCCAAATAGCTGATAAGGTTCGAAATGTCAAACATTTAAAAACAGAGAAAGCTAAAGTGTCAAAGGACCATAGAAAAGGCAAGTTTGCCTATGTAGACACAGAGAATTATTCCATAGAGTCTGAGGACAAATACATGGGAGAAGCAGAGGTTAACATGGACAAATTGAAAGATGGGCCTCCATATGTGTTGTACCCCAAAATTTGCCCTCACATATTCTTCAAGATTTGGCAAGATCAAGCTTCAAATGGATTAAGGGTTGCACAGTCCAATTGCCTCCTAACACAGTCAAAATTAGGGTTTTGGTTCTTGCAAGGAAGTTGAGGTTTTCAAGGGTCCAATCAAGTCCCATATGCCTATATATATTGTCAAGCATCTACATGTCAAATTTCAAGGCTCACAGCACCAAGTTGCACAGTCAAAACCCCTAATTGCTTCACAGTCAACTGCAAGGGTAAAATGGTCATTTGACAGCCAAAAGTCAAAATTTTTGGTCAACATCTTATTTTGAAGTCCACAATAATCAGTTGATCAAGTCTTGATCATGATTCCACAAGCATGGCTCAAAAATCATCAAGATGCAAAAAGTTTCTATTTTTGGACAGTTGAAAAGTCAACTGCAAATTGACCAAGGCATAACTTTTTCATGGTTCATCAGAAAAATCCCATCCAATGCTCATTTTGAAGGGGATGACATTTCCTACAACTCATCTTCACACTCCAAGTCCAATAAATGCTCTCACAAAAAGTTATCAATTTCTACATTATAGGTCAATTTCAAAAGTCAACAAAAAGGCACTTTAAGTCAAAGACCATAACTTGAGATTGGTGAATCAAAATGACATGGGACCAAAGGAATTGGTTAGAGAACTTCAAGACCTTTCCAAAATGTCCAAGAACATGTTCATAGCTTCAAAATTGAGCAAGATATGCATTGGAGAAGTTGGGAAATTTTTGGGAACTTTCAAAAGTCAACTTTGCCTAAAACACTTCATTTTTGCTAATGGGCCTCAAATTCCTTCTTGAATCTTTACCCAAGGCTTATGCACGACCCATTGAACTTAAAATGATTTATTTTCTTATTTTTAATTAATTAATTGAGTTTTTATTAATATTAATTCATTTAATTGATTTTAATTGTAGGAAAATTCAAAAGATATGATTTTTAAATCATTTGTGAAGCAAATAAAGCTAGGGCAAGCTGGCAATTCGTGTACATATCAAAGACCTAAAAATCTCCATAATTGGCAAGGTTTTATCAAAGAAAAAGATTGAAAAAGATTTGATTGGCAATCACACATTCAAACCATAATGCCATGGATTGTTGGGCCAAGATTTACCCTAATTCTATTATGCTATATGTACTGAAGCTTAACCTAAAACCCTACACGTGAAAAAACTGCTGAAACCATAGAACCAAAATTCAAAAAAGTCAAGAAAAGTGTGAAACTGAAATCTCACTTGCAGCATAATTCAAAGCCTAAAAAAGATTCAAACGTATTGCTGACATTTCCAGGAACCTGTTGCCATCAAGAACAAGCCCTAACACCATCAGAATCGTTCACAACAAGTCACTCGGTTTGCATTATTTTCCATAATTGCATATCAGGATTCATGCGTTTTTAACCATTTTTTTGGATTGATTTATGTTAATAGGGACATTCTGAAGCTATTGGTATAATCCAATTTGATTATAGCACTCTGAATCGAAAATCACCATGGAAGAGCATTAGGGTTTCGAAGCTTGAATTTTAGGGCTTTGCACATAAGGAAAAATTGGACCATGAAACGTACATGGTTGAATTCGTCAAGGCCAGACGAATTCAACCCAACCCTCGCGCCTTTTTTATATCGCTTGTGTGCTTAATCGCTATTTTTGATGTTTCCAGTTTGTGGGGGTTTAAAACCCCCGCTAATTGCTTTCTTTTTACAGGGTTCAGGATGAAGACGAAGGGCGTGGCAGCATGTGACTGGAGGGTTCAAACTTGGCGCGCGTTATTTTGTTTTATATCATAATGTTTGTTGTTTTTTATATAATATTTGTTGTCCAGTTGTTTAACAAATGCGCATCATGGTTCAATTGGCAAAGGCACTAAGGCAAGGAGTACTGGGACCTGGGTTCGATTCCAAGGTCCCCCATATAATTCTTCATATTTTTTCTAATGCAATCTAATGCAGCATATGTCCAATGTTCTACCATGCACGTCAACCAGTGATGCGCCATGTGTCTCTCAGCATCCATCCAGTGGCCAGGAGATGAAGTCCATGATACTCCCCAGTCAGCCAGCAAGCGTTTGATCATGAAAGTCAACGTGGCTTGGAATTTTAATGGGCCAGAATTCAACAAAAAAACCTCTCTTTGGGCCAACATACCCCCTTTGGTTTGCTATCTTTTTTTATTATTTCATTTTCTTTTCTTTTAATTCTTTTAGTTGTTATAATTATTATTATTAATTCACAACAAATTAATTTTTCCTAATAAAATCAGAAATCATAAAATTGTAAATATATTTTATTATTTATTTAACTATTATTTTTTTTGTAATTAAATACTAATAATTAACTTAGTTTAATTTAGGTTTTAATTTTAACCTTTTTCTCAATAAATAAAAATTATATAGAATTAGGTTTTGACATTTTTAATCATTTTCTTATTATCATCATTATTAATTATTATTATTTTTTGTGCATACAAATGTAAATTAACTAATTAGTTTAAATTAGGTTAAATTTAACATTTTATTAATAATTAAAATAAACTTAGAACTAGGGTTATTGACCTTTAATTTCCTTTTTTCTTTATTTTCATTAAATACAAAAAAACACAAAAAACATCTTTCTTTAATTAATTAAGTAATTAGGTTTAATTTTAATTTAATTTTCTCAAAAGGGTCAAAGCCCTAAGGACGTCCAATTTAATTCTTTCGCGCGTTATTTTTATATTTTTGATTATTATGTAACTGTTCCAAGAATGTAACAGTAATTAGGTTTACCGCTTTCTTTACTTTCCGCACTTTATCAAAACGGGTCTTTGTTTTTTGGCGATGTATAGACCCGCGACTTGTAATAGCGTAGCTTTTTCCTTTTCGTCTTTAATTTTCCGCACTCCTAACTGCTAAATTGCATGAAAGAATGTATGATAATTAAAAAACAACTCATAGCTCACAATCGCATGATCAAAGATAAACATAAACTGAATTGAACACACAAGCACATGCCACTTCTAGGGTACGTCTCACTCGTTGCCTCGACGTGGTCATCAAGTATAGGGTGTCTTAGAGGTCGCCCTTCTGTCTAAAAGATCCAGTTGCCTCGAAACGGTTGCCTCGAATAAAAGGATCTAGGACATTAGGGTTACTTCTAAGATGTCCTACCATTGCTTTGGTGACCACACTGTCCCTATAATCGAATTGACCCGAACACCTCCAACGGTGGTGCAACCTACCTCTCAATGGTGGGATGGCACTATCTAAAGGATTCTTACACAGCCAAATTCCTTAGGGTAGGTAGATGACTCATGGGTACTTGCTCTCTTCAAAAAAAACAAACAAAAATCTTTTCACACTGACACTTTCAAAAGTTTTCAAAACAAATTTTTCAAACACTCTTGAGGACAGATACAAGAGTCACTTAGAAATCTTTCAAAACGAAACTTTTTTCAAAACCCACACACATTTGAAAAGCAAACATCTTTTGAAAACATAAGAGCAAGTACCTAAGAGCCCATGGATAACCATGGATAGAAAGGGTGCTAACACCTTCCCTTTCTATAAATCTACCTCCCGAACCGAGAGACATTCTCAATAAGGAATTTTGCTGTGCTTTTGTCCTTTCCATGTTGGAGAACATAAAATACGGTGGCGACTCTTGCTTACCGCGACATTTCGCGAACCAGCTTAAAAACAGTCAGTTCTATTTCCACCGATCACAGAACTGGCGACTCTGCTGGGGATTAAATAAGTGAGGTGTACCTTAGGATTAGACCACTCTTGTGTTTTCAATTGCTTGACTTGTATGCTTTATCTTTGTGGGTTGAATCGGAGTTACTATAGATCCTAACCCGGATCTGGGGTGGTACCTCTTAGAAAGTAGCAACAAAACTGTGAGGGAACTGTGTAGGGTATACCGACATGGTTGAAGCCGTTTGCTACGTTGATGTGGCACTTTGGTGAGTACCGGTAACCCTTGAGTCAAGTCAAGGAGAGTACGGGGCCGCCGTGTGGTGTTGTGAAGCATCAAATGACCTTAGGAACCTTACTTGACCATCCTGGCCTCTTTAGGGGTAGTGAGATGACCGACTTTGGTACAGTCCGAAGTTGGTAGATACTCGATACTACACTCATTGAGGGTTGTTTTCTTGGAATATTTTGATCGCCAGTTCAGTGGCTAAATCAAAACAATGAACACAGAAAACAACCCAATGATATTGAGCTCCTTAGAACCCGGTTACTTTTGATAGGACAGGTTTTTGAGCCCACCAACTTCAAGAGGGTAGTACCCCAAACTTCATGCTGGCCTAAACTCTAAGGGCTGTCTTGTGTGACTTGTGTGCCTTATCATGTTTGCTTTTGTGAATATTTGTGGTGTGTTTTTATCATAGCATCATAACATCATACAGCATCATATGCATCCACTAACCACTTCAGGGGTTCGAATCTTCATCCTTGTTCTTGTTTTGTAGGACATGCAAACTATCCGCAGAAAGACAATTCAGATCAACGTTGTAAAGATCCCTCCTCAGCTTAAGGAGCTTACATCCAGGATTCTCGAGAGCTCTTCTTTCAGTGAGAAACATGGCAGACTCATCAGCTTGGTCAACACCAACATTGAGGAAGATATGATAAAGGTCCTCTTCCAGTTCTTCGACCCTTTGCACCACTGCTTTACTTTCTCGGATTATCAACTGGTGCCTACCTTGGAAGAGCTTTCCTAGCTTCTAAAGATCCCTATCCTTAGTCAACTACCCTACAACGGTACAGAAATGGAACCAAAACGTGAAGAGGTTGCTAAAGCATTACGCCTACAACCATCTGACATCAAGGGACATTGGGAAGTTATAAGTGGTATCAAAGGATTCTTGGCAAAGTTCCTGTTTGAGAAGTCTCAAGAATGTTGGAATTCCCTTGACCTACAAGCCTTTGAAGAATTTTTGGCTCTCCTTGTATATGGGTTGGTGTTGTTCCCGAATCCCGATCAGCTTATAGATATCAATGCTATCAAGATCTTCATGTCCAGGAATACTATACCTACGTTGCTTGGGGACATCCTTCACTCATGTTACACTCGAACCATGAGAAAAAGAGGTGTTCTCATGTGCTGCACTCCTCTCCTGGCAAGGTGGTTTATTTCGCATCTTCCACAATCAGTGTTGAAGAACGAGCGGGGTTTGAGATGGTCACAACGATTAATGACTCTTACGCATGCTGATATACACTGGTGTCCTCGGTCCAGAGAGAGTGTCACTATCGTTGATCGTTGCGGGGAGTTTCCTAATGTTCCTTTACTTGAAATCAGAGGAGGTATTACTTACAACCCGTGTATGGCTTTGAGACAGTTTGGTTATGCTTGGAGGGATGGCCCTCAAGACATATTGCTTCCTGACATAGTTTTTGACTTCGACAACGATGCACAAGGACTTCGCCAGAGATTTTTCAGAGCTTGGAGGATGCCCAACAGGGTAGATAGCAAGACACTGGGGCACAAGAACTCCATCCCTTTAGAGCCTTATCTCAAGTGGGTACGAGCCCGCTCCCAGAAGCTTGTGATGCCATACCCTCATGTTCTCCCTGTGATCAAAGAGCCAGTGTTGGAAGGAGAGGTCCCGTACACCATTCAACATTCGGACATGCCAACATCTTGGGAAGAAATGCAAAAGAGCTGGATCCAACTCAAGGAAGAACGGAATTCTCTTGAAGCCAACCTACATGCCAGTGAGAAGAAGGTCTTGGAGCTCACCCGTCTACTGCACGAGGAAAAGACTCTCAATACTTACATAGCTCCAAGGAGGATGCGCAGTGTCTTTTGGGATTAAATTATTTTGTAATGTTTTCCCATGAGGCCTTGATGTAACGAACATATTATTTCTTAATAATAACATGTGTTCCTTTTTGTCTACAACAAATTTGAACTTTCGAACCCTTGAATGCATTGCATAAATAGCATATCATGCATCATGTGCATAACATGTACTTTTTTCTTATAGGTTGCTTAATCTTCCTCGCTGTTTATTTCAGCAGTCTCATCATGAATCCTGAATCATCTACTGAGCAATCCATCAAGGCCCTCCAGGCCCAAAACGCCCAGTTCCAAGAGTTGATCATGAGTTTAGCCCAAGGTCAAGAGGAATTGAAGGCTCTGCTGGTGAAGAAGAAGAAGAAGAGAACTGTAATGTTCAACGCTGGATGGAGGTTTGGTAATACACTGCAAAATGAGGCTGATCAAGCTGCTTCCTCTTTAGGCAAAGGCAGTCCCCAAGGGGGAAGGGTTCCTAGTCCTGTGGTCTCTGACAACGAGACAGATTTCAATGATGAGCAGTACCCTCCCGCTGAAGACAGGTACAAGCAGTTAGAGGATCGTCTGAGTGCCATGGAAATTTAACAGGTGCCTGGGTTAGATTTTGGAGATCTGGGTTTATCTTATGGGGTGGTGATCCTACACAAGTTCAAGGCACCTTCTTTTGCGAAGTATGACGGGGCTTCCTGCCCTAAACTGCATCTCAGATCTTATGTCCGGAAGATCCAGCCGTATACTACAGACAAGAACGTATGGATCCATTTCTTCCAGGAGAGTCTTTCAGGGACTCAACTCGAATGGTTCTATCAGCTGGATGGAACCAATATTCGTAACTGGGAGGACTTGGCTACTGCTTTTATAAGCAGTATCAGTACAATGCCGACCTCGCTCCTACACGTACCCAACTCCAGGGTATGTCGCTAGGATCGGGAGAAGGTTTTAAGGAGTACGCGCAAAAGTGGAGAGACCTGGCTGGCAGGGTGCAGCCACCATTGACTGACCGTGAACTCGTGGACATGTTCTTGGTGACCCTGTCTGGGCCGTTCTTCAACCACCTGATCGGTAATTCTTCTGCAGGGTTTACAGACCTCATTCTGACTGGTGAGAGGATAGAAGCTGGTATGAAATCGGGGAAGATACAGAAAGGTGCATGCTCAAGTTCTGAAAAGAAGCCTTTCAAGAAGGAAGCTAGTGTTGTGTATGGTCCCAGAAGACAAAATAAACCAGAATGCCGCCAAGCTGTCAACGCGGTGGTGATTTCAAGGCCTGCTACCGCTCCTCGGCAACCTAACCAACCAAGGGGTGAGAGACCCAGAAGAGAATACACTCGGCTTAGTATGACCTTGTCTCAGATCTTGCCGCAACTGCTATCAACCAACTTGGTAACTGTCAGAGAAGCTCCGAAGGTGGTAAACACAACCTCTCCGAAGTAGAACCCCAACACCCGCTGTGCTTATCACTCTAATAGCCCGGGGCATTCTACTGATGATTGTTGGGCCCTGAGGAATAAGGTTCAGGACCTTACCGATGCTAAGGAAATACAGTTTGAGGCGCCCGAAAGGCCCAACGTCATGACTGCTCCTATGCCCCAGCATGGAGTGAATGCTGTTGAGGAAGACCTGTACGTAGTCTCTGTGGATGAGATTGTTACTCCATTGTTGACCGTCAAAAGGAACCTGTTTCTACCCGGTTTATTTCCGAGTTGTAACAAAGGTTGCCTTCTATGTGCTGTTTCACCTGCTGGTTGTCCGTTGCTGAAGTCAGGCGTCCAAAACCTGATGGATAGCAAAGAGATCTTGTTCAAGAAAACTGCTGTTCCTATTGTCCCTACTGAAGAAGTGGCCGTTGTCACCATTTTCAACAATCCTACCAAGGCTCCCCCGAGGAAGCCCGTCAAAATCATGTCTGTTGCACCCATCATCATTACTGTTTCGGGGCCCCTCCCCTATAAATCTGACAAAGCTGTCCCGTGGCACTATGGGGCAGATGTTTATGTGCTCGGAGTGAAGCATGAGTTCAACACTAGTACCGACATCAGTAACATCACCGGTGCTGCTAAAGTTACTCGCAGTGGCAGTCTCTTCTCGCCTGACATTGCGCCACCAGCCATCCGAAGACCTCTTATCATCACGCCTACAAGTGCGCCTGTTTCCCCTCCTGATCAAGTTTCTACCCCTACTGCCGAGTCATCTGACACTCGGGGCAAGGGGATGGCTACCGATATGCCTGCCCAGATGGAGGCACCGAAGACTGTTAATGGTGAAGCCTCCCAACAAGAGATGGAAGAAATTCTCAAGATTATCAAGAAGAGTGATTTCAACGTCGTTGAACAGCTGGGGAACACCCCTCTAAGATCTCTATGCTATCACTGTTGTTGTGTTCAGAGGCCCATGCCAAGGCCCTGATTTCCTTCCTAAAGACGGCCCATGTGCCACAAGAAACGTCTGCTGATCAATTTACTGATTGTGTGGCCAACTTGACCGCTGACAATGGGTTGGGTTTCTCTGATGCTGATCTGACCGCTAAGGGAAAGAACCACAACGATGCCCTGCATGTCTCCATTGAATGCAGGGGCACTACCCTCTCCCATGTGTTGGTAGACACCGGTTCTTCATTGAACGTATTGCCCAAGAAGGCCTTAGACAGGTTGGATTGTGAGGGTTTGGAGTTGAAGCCTAGTAACATTATTGTCCGAGCCTTTGACGGGTCGAAGAGGATGGTACATGGTGAGGTATATATTCTGATCCGGGTTGGTTCTCAAGTCTTTGATTCAACATTCTATGTGATGGACATCCAACCATCCTATTCTTGTTTGCTGGGTCGTCCTTGGATCCACAAAGCTGGAGCTGTGACCTCCACTCTACATCAAAAGCTTAAGTACCCGGTCAGAGGGAAGATTGTTACGGTGCAGGGGGAGGAAGAATACATGGTTAGCCATCTTAACTCGTTCCGGTATATAGAGATGGACGGGGAGTTCATTGAGACCCCCTTTCAACACTTTAAAGAAGTGCCTCCAACATTGGCGTCAACAGAGACAGCGACTGAAAAAGACTCTCCTTTGAAGATGGCTTCCTTGAAGGACGCCCGGGTTGTGGTTGAGAAGGGTGAGTGTGCAAACTGGGGAAGGCTTCCTGATTTTACTCCAAAGACTGACAAGTTTGGGCTGGGTTTCACTGCAGAGGCTCAGAGGGTTGTGCGTAAAGCAAGGATTGGAAGACCTCCCGTATTCATCACCAACCTGGGAGTGAATGCTATTGAAGACAACGCGGAGGAATCTGAATTTGACAACTGGATCTACCCAACGACCGAAGATGGACTAAACAATTGGAATGCCAAAGACTACATACCTGTTACTTTTGTTACTCAGTAATGAATTCCTTTGTTTTTAAATTTGTAACGAACAATAATTTGAAACTTTATGGCCCGGTGTCCTACCCGGGGCACCGTGGTTTCATTTGTGAGGGCTTATTACTTGTCATTTCCATATATCATGAATAAAAACATTGGACGTTTTTCGCATTTCGAATCTTGTGCTCCCTTTCTTTCTTTATATATTGCAAAACAGCTATATTTACACACACTCACTTATACAGGTTCCAATCCACTCTGGATCTCACTGATAACGACTCTGCTACCGCCAGTTATGACTTCGAAAATCCGATCAACTTAGCCGAAGACGAAGGTGAAGATGATTGTGAAGTTCCTAGTGAGCTTGCAAGACTGTTACTCCAGGAAGAGAGGGCCATTCAGCCACATGAAGAGCCAATGGAAACGGTAAATCTGGGTACTGAGACAGACAGAAAGGAAGTCAAGATTGGTGCCAATCTGGAGCTCAGTGTGAAACAACGGTTGATTCAGATGTTGCATGATTATGTGCAAATCTTCGCCTGGTCTTACGAAGACATGCCTGGGTTGGATACTGACATCGTGGTTCATCACCTGCCTACCAAGGAAGAGTGCCCTCCGGTTAAACAAAAGGTCCGCCGTATGCGTCCAGAGATGTCCGAGAAAATCAAAGCTGAGGTTATGAAACAATTTGATGTTGGGTTTCTAGCAGTGACTTCTTACCCTCAGTGGGTTGCCAACGTGGTTCCAGTGCCGAAGAAGGATGGTAAGGTCTGAATGTGTGTTGACTACATGGATTTAAACAGGGCGAGCCCCAAGGATGACTTCCCTCTGCCTCACATTGACGTTCTGGTTGACAATACTGCTCAGCACAAGGTGTTCTCCTTCATTGACGACTTTTTAGGTTATAATCAGATCAAGATGGCTCCTGAAGATATGGAAAAGACTACCTTTGTTACTCAGTGGGGCACCTTCTGCTACAAGGTCATGCCTTTTGCGTTGAAAAATGCTGGGGCAACCTACCAACGTGCCATGGTTGCTTTATTTCATGACATGATCCACCATGAGATAGAAGTATATGTCGACAATATGATTGCAAGGTCCCAAACTGAGGAGGAACACCTTGACCATCTACAGAAGTTGTTTGATCGTCTGAAGTTGTACAAGCTGAGGTTGAACCCAAACAATTGCACCTTTGGGGTAAGATCTGGAAAATTGCTAGGTTTCGTCGTGAGCGACAAAGGTATTCAAGTGGACCCTGCCAAGGTTAAAGCCATACAAGAGATGCCAGTTCCCAAGACAGAGAAAGAAGTCAGAGGCTTTCTAGGACGGCTGAACTACATTGCCCGATTCATCTCGCATCTAACTGTTACCTGTGGAACCAATCTTCAATCTACTGAAGAAAGACCAAGTGGTACGTTGGAACGATGAATGTCAGGCCGCTTTCGACAGAATCAAAGAGTATCTCCAAGAACCACCCATTCTTATGCCACCGGTTGAAGGGAGACCTCTAATCTTATACTTGATAGTACTCGACAATTCGATGGGGTGTGTGTTGGGGCAGCATGAGGAGTCTGGCCGAAAAGAGCACGCCATTTATTACCTTAGCAAAAAGTTTACCGACTGTGAGACCCGATACTCACTGCTCGAGAAAACTTGCTGCGCTTTGGTATGGGCTGCTCGCCGGCTGAGACAGTATATGTTGACTCACACTACTCTATTAATTTCAAAAATGGATCCAATCAAGTATATATTCGAAAAGCCTGCTTTGTCCGGAAGAATAGCAAGATGGCAGATGATCTTGACGGAATATGACATCCAGTACACGACCCAGAAAGCAATCAAGGGAAGTGTATTGGCCGACCATTTGGCACACCAGGCAGTGGATGACTACCAGTCGATGAACTTTGAATTTCCAGACGAGAGCATCATGGTAGTGACTGATTGTGAAGTACCTGGACCGGATGAAGGACCTGAGGAAGGATCCTGATGGTCTATGCACTTTGACGGAGCCTCAAACGCTTTGGGTAACGGTATCGGCGCTGTGATCATATCCCCAAAAGGCACTTATACTCCACTTACTGCCCGACTATGCTTCAACTGCACCAACAACATGGCAGAGTACGAGGCATGCATCATGGGTCTTCAAGCTGCAATTGACCTAAGGATCAAGTTTCTGAGTGTCTTCGGAGATTCCGCTCTCGTGATCAATCAGATCAAAGGCGAGTGGGATACGGAACACCCAAACCTTATTCCTTACAAAGAATGTGTGTTGACATTGATCCCCCATTTCACGGAGATAACTTTTGAACACTTCCCAAGAGAGGAGAATCAGTCGGCGGACGCGCTGGCTACGATGTCTTCTATGTTCAAAGTCAAATGGGACAACGAAGCTCTCCAGATCATTATTTGGAAATTGGAAGAACCTGCATATTGCTGTGATCTTGAGGCTAAGGTGGTAACTGAAAAACCTTGGTATCATGAGGTGAAGAGGTACCTAGAAGCTCAAGAATACCCCGAGGGTGCATCTGTCAATGGCAAGAAGTTTCTGAGAAGGTTCGCTGCAAAGTTCTTCCTTAGCAATGGCATTCTATACAACGCAACCACGATTCAACTTTACTGCGTTGTGTGGATAAGACTGAAGCAGAAAGAATCATGGCAGAGCTGCATGAAGGTACCTTCGGAATGCATTCCAGTGGACACACCATGGCAAAGAAAATCCTTCGGGCAAGATATTTCTGGTCCACAATGGAAGCCGACTGTTACCAACATTCTCGGACATGTCATAAGTGCCTGATCTACACTGATAAGGTGCACGTCCCTCCAGTTCCCCTGAACGTCTTGACAGCACCTTGGCCTTTTGCAATGTGGGGCATTGATATGATCGGCGAGATCAAACCTACGGCATCCAACGGGCATCGCTTCATCCTGGTGGCGATCGATTACTTTACAAAGTGGGTTGAAGCAGCTTCCTACGCTACGGTAACCAAGAACGTCGTGGCACGGTTCATTCGACACAACCTGATCTGTCGATACGGTGTCCTGGAAAGGATCATTACAGACAATGGTACCAATCTTAACAACAAGATGATCACTGAGCTCTGCGAGCAATTTAAGATACATCACCACAACTCTTCTCCTTATCGGCCGAAGATGAATGGGGCTATAGAGGCAGCTAATAAGAATATCAAAAAGATTGTGCAGAAGATGACAGTGACCTATAAATATTGGCATGAGATGTTACCGTTTTCTCTTCATGGGTACCGTACCTCATCAAGAACGTCAACCGGGGCAACTCCCTTTTCCTTGGTCTATGGCATAGAGGCATTCCTGCTGATCGAAGTTCAGATACCCTCTCTCCGGATAATGAAGGATGCAGGTTTGAGCGAGTATGACTGGATCCAGACTCGGCTTGATCAATTAAACCTAATTGATGAAAAGAGACTCACTGCTATTTGTCATGGTCAAACGTACCAAAAACGGATGATCAGGGCATTTAACAAGAAAGTCAGACCACAAGAGTATCAAGTCGGAGACCTGGTAATCAAGCGCATCATTCTTCCTCAAAGTGATCCCCGGGGCAAATGGACCCCTACGTACGAAGGGCCATTTGTGGTTAAGCATATCTTCTCAGGAGGAGCTATGATCCTAACCACCATGGATGGTGACGACCTTCCTCACCCCGCCAATGCAGACATAGTAAAAAGTAACTACGCATGAATTAAAGACCCGCTAGGTTGACACACCTAGGCAAAAGTAAGGGCTTCCCGGCGAACCAAAAGGGTTCGGGCAAAAATAAGGGATGAAAAATGAAAAAATCTGTACACCCGGCAAGTCGAAAACCTGAAAAGGCGGCTTGGGCAAAAATGGGTATCCCGATGGACTGAAAACCCGAAAGAGCGGTCCAGGCAAAAGTTAGGGATTAAAGCGTAATACTATGTCTCATTGAATCACCTTGCATCCAGAATCCGGTATCAAATATCAGGTTCAGATGGCATCGATCAATCAACTTCATCTTCAACTAAGCAGCCAAGCGATGAGACGCTCGAAGATATAAAGGCGATAGCAGAGTTGGAACCCAGTGGGATTATCTTTTTCACATAGCTGTTTTGTTTTCCTTTTCACAAAATTGTAAAATCTATGTTGTTCGGCGGCGTTCTCTTACTAGGACGTCAGCCTCTTGTACATAAACGCCTATTTACAGGCAAATTTCAAAATAAATACAAGTTCATCTTTTTCAGATAAATTGCCAATTATTTTCCTTTTTCTGTTTTGTTTTGCAAAGAACATCCAATGTTCATTTTTGATATATGCATTTGACACTAATTGCTAACTCATAAATATTTGCATGCGAAACAAAGGACTAATTACAGGTGACATCAGAAACAGGGGAAATGATAAGTTGTCTAAGCGATCTAGTTGCTCTGTCCACCAAGGTACCAAGGTAAGTTCAGCTGAAGAACATGACCAAGTTACCTCCACTCCCCGCAGAGTAGGACAGGATTCAACGGTACTCTCCCCCGAGCAGAGTAGGTCTCTCATCAACCCTAACAAGGCACAGTATCCCTAGCAAGTCAGAAACACTCTCCCCAAGCAGAGTTAGCCTACTGTCAGCCTTAAGGAAGTGGGGTATCCCCAGAAGATCTCAATATTCCCCAGCGGAGCATACAGACATTCCTAACAAGCATCCCCGGCAATCTTGATCTAAGATTGTTCCCCGGCGGAATACCGGACATCCAGTGGAGCCATTCCCCAGTACAGTCCAAAAGTTTCTCCAGGAGAGTTGAATCAACCTCCCCAGTAGGAAGCTTAACCCCAGTAGATTCTGGAAGCTTATTCCCTGCAGAGTACGAACGCGTCTCCCCGGCTTTATTCAAAGGTTATTCTCCATCAGAGCTTATAACTGGGTTATCCTCAGCTAATTACCACGGAAAGATCGTCCTCGACGAAGTTCTTCCTATTCCCCAGCGGAGTTCATCAAATTCCTCAACAAAGCTCATCAACGGAATCCCCAGCGGAGCTATCATCAAATTCTTAGCGAAGTATCTCTCCCCACAAATTACATTCCCCACCGAGTAATCTCTCCAATAAGTTTATTCCCCAACAGAGTCATCTTCTCCTACCGGTTTATCCTTGCAACCATCACCCCCAGCGGAAATGAAGAACTCTCCCCTTCAAACATCAGCCCAGGATTTAACAAGCTCCCGGCACTCGTCAAGGATTTACTTTCCTAGACGAAAACACATTCATAAACATCACATTATCATACACCATTACGCATGCATATACGCATCATAACACACTACCTCATTTTGAACATCATGACATCATGCATTTCATACATCATGACATTGCATACAACTGATGTTTTGCCTTTTCAGGAAAAAGGTCAATCCAAAGATGATTACTATCAACTGTCGCAATTCCAGATTCGATTCCTGTATCTAGCCAGGGCACGTCTGAAGAGTTTGTAGATTCGATACCTATATCTAGCCAGGGCATATTTACATGAAGAGTTTAGAGATTCGATACTTATATCCAACCTGGGCATATCTACATAAAGAGTTTGAAGATCAACCCCTGTAACAGGCCAGGCAATTATCTTTCTTTCTCAGGTACGCAAGTTCTCGTTAAGGAATCTCTTACGCGATCGACACCTAGATGGCATCTATAAGCCCGTCCACATACCAACAGTCTCCAAATGGCATCTATAAGCCCATTCCCGACACGGCTCTATCACAACTCCAAATGGCATCTATAAGCCTATCCTCCTATCCGTCATCTCTCCAAATGGCATCTGTAAGCCCATTCCCGCCATCACGCTGCTGATACTCTACTATGTGAGTGCAAATTTCTGGGCACTTTAGTGTTCAATCATCTTCCACATTCAGATCACGAAAGGCACGCAGGTCAATCTACATCATCAGGTCTAAGAAGATTGAACAGGGGCAACTGTTGTACCCCGAAATTTGCCCTCCCATATTCATCAAGATTTGGCAAGATCAAGCTTTAAATGGATTAAGGGTTGCACAGTCCAATTGCCTCCTAACACAGTCAAAATTAGGGTTTTGGTTCTTGCAAGGAAGTTGAGGTTTTCAAGGGTCCAATCAAGTCCCATATGCCAATATATATTGTCAAGCATCTACATGTCAAATTTTAAGGCTCACAGCACCAAGTTGCACAGTCAAAAACCCTAATTGCTTCACAGTCAACTACAGGGGTAAAATGGTCATTTGACAGCCAAAAGTAAAAATTTTTGGTCAACATCTTATTTTGAAGTCCACAATCATCATTTGATCAAGTCTTGATCATGATTCCACAAGCATGGCTCAAAAATCATCAAGATGCAAAAAGTTTCTATTTTTGGACAGCTGAAAAGTCAACTGCAAATTGACCAAGGCATAACTTTTTCATGGTTCATCAGAAAAATCCCATCCAATGCTCATTTTGAAGGGGATGACATTTACTACAACTCATCTTCACACTTCAAGTCCAATAAATACTCTCACAAAAAGTTATCAATTTCTACATTATAGGTCAATTTCAAAAGTCAACAAAAAGGCACTTTAAGTCAAAGACCATAACTTGAGATTGGTGAATCAAAATGACATGGGACCAAAGGCATTGATTATAGGACTTCAATACCTTTCCAAAATGTCAAAGAACATGTTCATAGCTTCAAAATTAAGCAACATATGCATTGGAGAAGTTGGGAAATTTTTGGGAACTTTCAAAAGTCAACTTTGCCTAAAACACTTCATATTTGCTAATGGGATTCAAATTCCTTCTTTAATCTTTAACCAAGGCTTATGCACGACCCATTGAACTTAAAATGATTTATTTTCTTATTTTTAATTAATTAATTGAGTTTTTATTAATATTAATTCATTTAATTGATTTTAATTGTAGGAAAATTCAAAAGATATGATTTTTAAATCATTTGTGAAGCAAATAAAGCTAGGGCAAGCTGGCAATTCGTGTACATATCAAAGACCTAAAAATCTCCATAATTGGCAAGGTTTTTTCAAAGAAAAAGATTGAAAAAGATTTGATTGGCAATCACACATTCAAACCATAATGCCATGGATTGTTGGGCCAAGATTTACCCTAATTCTATTGTGCTATATGTACTGAAGCTTAACCTAAAACCCTACACGTGAAAAAACTGCTGAAACCATAGAACCAAAATTCAAAAAAGTCAAGAAAAGTGTGAAACTGAAATCTCACTTGCAGCATAATTCAAAGCCTAAAAAAGATTCAAACGTATTGCTGACATTGCCAGGAACCTGTTGCCATCAAGAACAAGCCCTAACACCATCAGAATCGTTCACAACAAGTCACTCGGTTTGCATTATTTTCCATAATTGCATATCATGATTCATGCGTTTTTAACCATTTTTTTGGATTGATTTATGTTAATAGGGACATTCTGAAGCTATTGGTATAATCCAATTTGATTATAGAACTCTGAATCGAAAATCACCATGGAAGAGCATTAGGGTTTCGAAGCTTGAATTTTAGGGCTTTGCACATAAGGAAAAATTGGACCATGAAACGTACATGGTTGAATTCGTCAAGGCCAGACGAATTCAACCCAACCCTCACGCCTTTTTTATATCGCTTGTGTGCCTAATCGCTATTTTTGATGTTTCCAGTTTGTGGGGGTTTAAAACCCCTGCTAATTGCTTTCTTTTTACAAGGTTCAGGATGAAGACGAAGGGCGTGGCAGCATGTGACTGGAGGGTTCAAACTTGGCGCGCGTTATTTTGTTTTATATCATAATGTTTGTTGTTTTTTATATAATATTTGTTGTCCAGTTGTTTAACAAACGCGCATCATGGTTCAATTGGCAAAGGCACTAAGGCAAGGAGTACTGGGACCTGGGTTCGATTCCCAGGTCCCCCATATAATTCTTCATATTTTTTCTAATGCAATCCAATGCAGCATATGTCCAATGTTCTACCATGCACGTCAACCAGTGATGTGCCATGTGTCTCTCAGCATCCATCCAGTGGCCAGGAGATGAAGTCCATGATACTCCCCAGTCAGCCAGCAAGCGTTTGATCATGAAAGTCATCATGGCTTGGAATTTTAATGGGCCTGAATTCAACAAAAAAACCTCTCTTTGGGCCAACATACCCCCTTTGGTTTGCTATCTTTTTTTATTATTTCATTTTCTTTTCATTTAATTCTTTTAGTTGTTATAATTATTATTATTAATTCACAACAAATTAATTTTTCCTAATAAAATCAGAAATCATAAAATTGTAAATATATTTTATTATTTATTTAACTATTATTTTTTTTGTAAATAAATACTAATAATTAACTTAGTTTAATTTAGGTTTTAATTTTAACCTTTTTCTCAATAAATAAAAATTATATAGAATTAGGTTTTGACATTTTTAATCATTTTCTTATTATCATCATTATTAATTATTATTATTTTTTGTGCATACAAATGTAAATTAACTAATTAGTTTAAATTAGGTTAACTTTAATATTTTATTAATAATTAAAGTAAACTTAGAACTAGGGTTATTGACCTTTAATTTCCTTTTTTCTTTATTTTCATTAAATACAAAAAAAACTCTAAAAACATCTTTCTTTAATTAATTAAGTAATTAGGTTTAATTTTAATTTAATTTTCTCAAAAGGGTCAAAGCCCTAAGGACGTCCAATTTAATTCTTTCGCGCGTTATTTTTATATTTTTGATTATTATGTAACTGTTCCAAGAATGTAACAGTAATTAGGTTTACCGCTTTCTTTACTTTCCGCACTTTATCAAAACGGGTCTTTGTTTTTTGGCGATGTATAGACCCGCGCCTTGTAATAGCGTAGCTTTTACCTTTTCGTCTTTAATTTTCCGCACTCCTAACTGCTAAATTGCATGAAAGAATGTATGATAATTAAAAAACAACTCGTAGCTCACAATCGCATGATCAAAGATAAACATAAACTGAATTGAACACACAAGCACATGCCACTTCTTGGGTACGCCTCACTCGTTGCCTCGACGTGGTCATCAAGTATAGGGTGTCTTAGAGGTCGCCCTTCTGTCTAAAAGATCTAGTTGCCTCGAAACGGTTGCCTCGAATAAAAGGATCTAGGACATTAGGGTTACTTCTAAGATGTCCTACCATTGCTTTGGTGACCATACTGTCCCTATAATCGAGTTGACCCGAACACCTCCAACGGTGGTGCTACCTACCTCTCAATGGTGGGATGGCACTATCTAAAGGATTCTTACACAACCAAATTCCTTAGGGTAGGTAGATGACTCATGGGTACTTGCTCTCTTAAAAAAAAACAAACAAAAATCTTTTCACACTGACACTTTCAAAAGTTTTCAAAACAAATTTTTCAAACACTCTTGAGGTCAGATACAAGAGTCACTTAGAAATCTTTCAAAATGAAACTTTTTTCAAAACCCACACACATTTGAAAAGCAAACATCTTTTGAAAACATAAGAGCAAGTACCTAAGAGCCCATGGATAACCATGGATAGAAAGGGTGCGAACACCTTCCCTTTCTATAAATCTACCTCCCGAACCGAGAGACATTCTCAATAAGGAATTTTGCTGTGCTTTTGTCCTTTCCATGTTGGAGAACATAAAAGACGGTGGCGACTCTTGCTTACCACGACATTTCGCGAACCATCTTAAAAACAGTCAGTTCTATTTCCACCGATCACAATATGCATGTAAACCTATAAGGCCGTCTAAGGGAAAGACGGTTGAAGGTCCAAAAAATGATATCACTAATACTAAAACATATACTTTTTATGTGTCAAAATGTGATAAAATATTTGATGTTTTAGTTTCATATGGTCAGATCATAGTGCCCCCGGGCACTAAGGACCCACCATTAGAGCAAAAACAAAATAGAGGTTTTTGCAAATATCATAATTTTTTGGGTCATAATACTTATCAATGTTTTCTTTTCATGGATTTGATTCAAAAGGCACTGAAAGACGGTCGACTGAAATTTGGTGAGAAACCAAAGAATGCTATGAAGATCGACTTGGATCCTTTACATGTGGATGATGCACACTATGTGGAGCCATTTGAAGTGCTGATGATGGAGGCTATTGATGGCCTCATAGACGAACATGTAGACACTATCAGATCGCTAGCAACATTGAAGCTCAAGGCTATTGATGGTGTTGAAGATGAACCAGTTTTGGCTATAGAAGTCGAGGCTACTGAGGGTCTCAAAGGTGGAAATGACATTCCGTCTAAGCCACATGAAGTGATGATGGTTGATTTTGCTGAAAAGCCAGAGGGTTATCAGGACGACAAAACAAAAATGGACTGTAAAGATGTAAAGTTGTATGAGGAAACGATGGCTGAATTAATGAAGGTCGTGTTTCCTAAACCTGAAGAGGAGTTGATAGATTTCTTGAATAGATGTAAGCTGAGTAGCTCTAGATCCATGTTATGACCAAACTGTAACGTGATCTATGACGAAGAAGCTGCAACGAAGATTGAGGCATTGAAGAAAAAGCATCATCAATGAAAAAAAATCCAAAAGTGGTGTTTGACCATGCTAAGGGGTCAAATAATGTTCAGGTGCCTCAAGAGAAGTTCAAGTTTCCATATCCGAGGACGTTTGTGCCACCGCCTAATGTGCCTAACAATATCTGGGTTTGACCCTTTTATCCTAGGGGGAAAACCAGAACTGAAAGGTGGTGAAAAAAGGCCCAGGTTCGACTCACAAATGGGAGATGATGGAAAAAGGATCTAGTTCAACCCAACATGCTGAAATAGGGACTATCCCAAAGAAATACCATGTTCCTACCACATACAAAGGGAAGAATCCTATGAAGAGAACTCAATGGAGGAGGTTTCAGAGGAACAAGAAAGGGGCAAGAGAGGATGCAACAAAATTTGTTCCACAATAGAGGAATAAGAAAGTTGCAAGAGATGCTACAACAAAGATTGTTCCACAAAAGGGTGAAAGCGCCCAAAAGGAAGTACAACATAGACCAACCAAAGAGAGGTTGTCGATGCTAGTCGTGAATGAGTCGCTATCAAAGGTTGAAGATCTTGGTGACGACAACATGGATGATGAAGTATCAGACAGTTTCAAAGATAGTTCAGAGGACGGTTTGATAATTCACTGTAATATTGTGTTGGTTTTGCCCAATGAATATGGGTTAACCTCAGAGGCATCTGGGGATGAGGAAGAAGACATGTGTGCGGAATCAGGAGGTCAAAAACCTCTGTGTTATTCTGTCATAAATAATGGGGTGGTGGAAGAGTAACATGCAACATTTGAGAAACCTATAGCTGATATGATGTATCATCTCAAATATCTGTTCATAAGGGCTAAGGTTGATGGTTCCCGGTGAACAAGGTGCCGTTAATTTGATGTTGTAGTCATTGCTGATGAAAATTGGTAAGTTCGACACAAACCTTAACCACACAATATGATCTTGTTAAATTATGAAGCAAAGACAAGTAACATCTTGGGTGTGATTCAAGTGAATCTTCCAGTTGTCTCGACTTCGAGGCCAACATTATTTATGGTGATAACTCCCAAGACAAATTTCAACATGTTGTTGGGGCGCAAATGGATACATGGAATAGGGGTGGTGCCATAGACCCTGCATCAACGTGTATCCATATGTTATAGGATGGGATCGATGAAAACATAGAGTCAAATCATAGTTATTTTATTGCTGATACGAAGGTGGTGAATTGAAAGAACTTTGACAAAGCATTTGCAACTATACCATCGTACGGACCAGAAGATACAGTTTTCAAGCCGCATCCTGATGCGGTCAACTTTTTGACTTTACACCCCACTTATGGTTTTATTTGGGACCAAGAAAAGTTGGACACTTATCCAACTACATAGGGGGAGTTTGAGCCCACTGGATGGGAAGAAGAACAAAATCATGATGATGCCTGAGGCGAATGCTCTGGCAAGGATTTTGGCCTATATGGTCGAAAGAAGAATAAATGCGGCCTTGGAGGCTGAAGATGTTGCAAATATGGAACCTAAGGCCATCATGGCGTAAGAGCTTGGAGAACCAAGCCAAACAACATCTTCAGAAAGCCAGAGGCTTGATTGTATATACGAAGAAGAGCCTTTGGGGTTTGAGAAAGATCTAAGAGACGATGTTTTAAGAACGCAAGCACAAGATCCCTTGGAGGAAGTCGACTTGGGCGATGGTTCAACCAAAATAATTAC
The DNA here is from genome assembly GCA_948472305.1 of Vicia faba. Lineage (NCBI taxonomy): Eukaryota > Viridiplantae > Streptophyta > Magnoliopsida > Fabales > Fabaceae > Vicia > Vicia faba. The sequence goes on from OX451740.1 coordinate 955,209,490, forward strand.
TTATACCAACACCAATATCGACAACCAGATGAAGGATCAAGTGATCGAATTTCTTAAAGAATTCAAGGACTGCTTTGCATGGGATTACATTGAGATGCCTGGTTTGAGTAGGGAAATGGTGGAGATAAAGCTACCTATAAATCCAGGCAAACGACCAATCAACCAGATGCCAAGAAGGTCTACACCATAAGTGCTATCCAAAATCAAAGTAGAGATTGAATGGTTGTTGAAGAGCAAGTTCATCAGGACAGCCTGGTATGTTGAATGGTTAGCTAATATAGTCCCTCTAATAAATAAAAATGGAACTTTGAGAATTTTCATAGAATTTAGGGATTTAAATAAAGCTACCCCAAAGGACGAATATCCAATGCATGTTTCAGAAATGCTGGTTGATTCGGCCGCATGATATGAATATTTAAGTCTTTTGGATGAATATTCAGGCTATAATAATATTTTCATCGCTGAAGATGATACCCACAAAACTGCGTTTCGATGCCCTGGGGCGTTAGGCACATATGAGTGGTTCGTCATGCCTTTTGGTTTGAAAAGCGCAGGGGTGACTTAACAAAGAGCAATGAACTCACTGTTTCATGATTTTATAAACACCTTCACGCAGGTGTACATTACTGACACTGTAGTCAAATTACCCTCGAGAGATGGTCATTTAGACCACCTTAGACAATATTTTATTAGAGTGAGGGAATATGGATTAAAAATGAATCTATTAAAGTGTAATTTTTGTGTTTGTGCAGGAGATTTTCTAGGTTTTATAGTGCACAAGAAAGGCATATAGATCAATCAAAACAAAACCAAGGCTATTATGAATACCCAAGCGCCAACAATGAAGAAAGCACTCCAATCTTTGTTAGGAAAAATAAATTTCCTAAGGCAGTTCATGTCAAACATGAGTGGCAAAACTTTGGCATTCTCTCCTTTGTTTAAATTAGGCAAAGAGTCTGAATTCAAATGGGAAAGCAAACACCACTATTCGTTTGATCACCTGGAAGATTATTTGATGAAGCCTCCTATACTAGCACCTCTAAACAGTAACAAAGGCACGAAACTATATATTGCAGCGTCAGAGTCGATATTGGGAAGCATGTTGGCCCAGGAAGACGAAAACGGGGTCGAAAGAGCCATTTATTACCTTAGTCGAGTATTAAATGACACTGAAAATAGATATAATGTAATTGAAAAACTATGTTTATGTTTGTATTTCTCATGTACTAAACTCAAGCATTATATAAAACTAGTCGAAGTTTATGTTTATTCTCATTTTGATGTCATCAAGCATATGTTGTCTAAACCCATTTTGCATAGTCGAATAGGTAAATGAACACTTGCATTAACTGAACACTCATTAATATATGTTCCTTTAAAAGCAGTTAAAGGGAAAATTATTACAGATTTTATAGTCGACCATTCAGCGGTCGACACTACTGAAGCTTATGTAAGCACTAAGTCTTGGCAATGTTATTTTGATGGCTCTAAAAACAAACAAGGAATTGGGGTAGGGATTTTTATCTTACCACCGGATGGAATTCTAACTAGATTTTTTTATAAAATCAAAGGCGAATGCTCTAACAATGAGGCTAAGTATGAATCCTTAATAATTGGTCTTCAAATTATGTTAGACGTTGGAATAAGAGATGTTGACATTAAAAGAGATTCAGAGGTAATGGTGAAACAGTTGACCAAGGAATACAAGTGCATTAAATATCATCTGGAAATGTATATTGCCAAAGAGTTATCATTATTTCACAAGTTTGACAATGTGTCGATTAGTCACGTAAAGCACATTGACAACAAAGAAGCAAATGACATGGCCCAATTTGCATGTGGATACAAAATACCCAAAGGAAACATAGATGAGTTCATTGAGGTAAAAGATAAATTGGGGTTTTAAACCATACCAATGAAAAACACTTAGGGGGCAACACCTGAAGTAATCCCTGATCTTTTTAACTATGAGTATTTTGGAAATTTTGAAATAGTAGAAGAATTTTTCGCCATTGATGCGTTAGCTAAAGACGACTGGAGGAAACCCATAGTTGATTACTTAAAAAATCCAGTTGGGTCGACAGAGTGCAAGGTTAAGTACATGGCATTAAATTATAGATTAATGGGAGATGAACTGTTCAGAGAAATGCCTGAAGGAGTGTTGTTAAAATGCTTAGGAGATAATGAAGCATGTGTGGCAACATCTCAAGTACACAATGGTGCTTGCAGAATGCATCAAGCATGCCAGAAGATGAAATGGTTGTTGTGTTGAATAGGATTATATTGGCTGACCATGTTAAAAAATTGCATCGATTTTTCCAAAAGCTGCCAAGAATGTCAAAATTATGCTGGAATTCAACATGTACCAGCTAGTGAGTTGCATTATGTTATCAAACCTTGGCCTTTCAGGGGATGGGCTTTGGATATTATTGAAGAAATAAGCTTACATCATCAAAAGGCCACAGGTACATCTTGGTAGGTATTGATTATTTTTCAAAATGGGTGGAAGCGATCACTCTAGTTAAAGTAGACCAAGAGGAAGTCATGGAATTCATTCAAAATCAAATCATATATAGATTTGGGACACCAGAGACCATAACAACTGACCAAGTAACTGTGTTTGTAGGGCGAAAGGTAAATGAGGTTCAAAATGTTAACATTGACACCATATTATGCCCAGGAAAATGGGTAAGTCGAAGCATCGAATAAGACTATTATACACTTAATCAAGAAATATGTTGGCCAAAATCCTAGAACTTGGCATACAACTTTGGGCCAAGCATTGCGGGCATGTAAAAACTCACCAAAGGAGTCGACTAACACAATACCTTTCAACTTGGTTTATGGACACGAAGCACTATTTCCCTTAGAAATCCATTTGCAATCAGTGAGAATACAGAGACAATCAGATATTCCTACTGAGTATTATTGGGGAATGATGCACGACGCGCTGATGTTCAGGAAGAAAGAACAAGTAGAAAAGGCATACACTAGAAGTTTGAATGCAAAAGCATTTGTCATTAGAGATTTGGTTTGGAAAGTGATATTACCCATGGATCGAAGAGATAGCTCAATATCCAACGTCTCAACATGCTCTCAGTGAAGAACCCCGATAGAAGCTTCGTCATTCAGTGTCTTTTTAGCCATCTTAAATCCAGTGGCTTGCGAGGTTTCAACTTCATTAATCTTCTTCTCCAGCTCTTCAAATTGTTGTTTCAAAACAACAATCTGTCGCTGCCACAAAGAGTTATTATCAGCCCTCTTTTTGAAGTATTCTTTGGCTTTGTCAAGAGCTTTCTTTAGCGCTTCACTAGCAGTTATGGAGGAATCCATGAAGGCCAATTCGAGGTTACGTTCCTTCTCTTTAGGAAGACGTTTCCCCATGATCTTCTTGCATTTGGCTAAGTTGACCAAAAATTGGTCAAGAAAAGCAGATACCTCAACCATGAACATAATGACCTGAGGAGAGGCTGTATAAACGTTAAACTTTTGCAACACCTCTTTTACCTTAGCGCCATCAACAGGAAAAGACTCCGAATAATTGATCAGATCCACATGAAAGAGCTTCATTTTCAGGCGACTGAGAATTTTTCCTTGTGTTCCAAAAGAAGAAACACCCTCAGAGACGGTTGAAGCACTAGAGCCCCCATCAGTCAAACGATTTCTAGCAGCCACCAAAAACATCAAGTATTCTAAAGGGTTACTTTGCTTTAAAGTAGAAATTTCTAGTGGTAACATGGTGGCGGTAGAAACCCCATTAGAAGGAGTTGAAACGACGCTAAAGGGAGCATTTTTTTGAGGAGGCTCCTCAGCTATTTGAGAAGGTTGCAAGTTGATAGTATCATCAATGTTAGCAACATATTCAGGACCTTCCAGTTCATCATTTCCAACATCCTCCTTTAAGTTACCGTTATGGACGCTATCTTCCACTCCCTCACTGATGGGAGAATACTGAGGGGATATCTAATCGACTGGAGAATTGAGATCTCTATTAGTAGATTCACTATCTGATAGAATCACAAGCATTTACTTTTTCCCATTTGAAGTCCTTAAAATGAGCATGGTGGGGCGCTATTTGGATTTAGCGGTTGGTCACTAAAACAACGAGAAAAGTAAGGAAAAAGATAAAAAAGAACAAGTAAGCTGGAAGAGGAATTGAGTTTTGGGAAAAGAAGGGATACCTGAGAGTCCTCTTCAAGGCTGGAATTGATGCTCTTTGGGCGAGTCAAAGCTGGTTGCGTGACTCGTACTTTCTCTACTAAAGGAGCAGACACATTGGTAGAAGTAGCTTGTTTTGAAACGTCTTGAGATCGAGTCGACTGAGACTTTTTAGATTTTGAGGGGATAACAAGAAAAGGCGTGTTTTCCCCTTACTTATCTTTATGGAAGAGTGTTTTCTCCTCTTTGGAGAGGGTCCAAAAGGGACAACAACACGGGCTTCAGCAGTCTGCAAATGGGTCGACATAATCAATGTGTTAGACAGGGGATGTAATAAATTAATAGATCTCCAAAATTAACAAATTACCTGAGAGGAAGTTACAGGAGCTTCATCAGCAGAAGATGAAACAACTGCACTACTAACAGGCCCCATAGCACACTTCTTGTGCTGAACTGCTGAGAAAACAAAACCAAAGACAAGGTTTAAAGATTAAAGCATGAAGAAGCGAGAGAGCAAATAACGTGATCGATAGTCACCATAGTAAGTCATACCTTTCTTAAATTGTTGATTCATAGCTTCGAAAGTGCTGGCCAATCTATGCTTGAAATACTTGAGGTTCACATTTTTCTTTACGAACCTCACAGTCCACCAATCAAAAAACTCCTCCGTTGTATAAAAGAGGGGTTCGAAGGCGACGAAGTTCAGGTTGGGGGTGTCTGTAGAAAAGTGTTGGAGGCGTTGAGCGCACTCCGCTTTACTGTAGCTTTAGAACGAAGGCCACATCGCATCTGATGGCTTATAAAGGCTACGGGGCAAAGATTGGCACAAACCAAATTTCCTAGCCACCAAATTGGGCTGGTAACACAAAAGTGTTACCCCATCATTAGAGCCTACCCTAGATGCTATAAGCCTGGGGGTCAGAAAAGCTTGCCAAATGGCTTTGGATTTAGGGACCTGTGTTGGCTCACATTGTATTGAAGCAAATGGTGCCATACTGGGGTGAAAAGTGGTAAACCTGAAGAAAAACTTCAAGTACATTTCAAGCGCCTCCTCTCGAGTCAGGTCATTGTTGGACGGCGTCATTGTAGTAAGATGAGGACCTTCAATGGCACGACTGGAAAAGAACGCCTTATGTGCTTCTGAAAGCTTCAATTTAAGTTGGTCCCTAAAAGTGACATTTAGCCACAAATGCAGCAGCCAAAATGGCCCAACAAGCAGATAGCTGGCAGTTGGTGCAAGAGAGGTCATCTGGTCGACCCCCATATTGAGTGATTCATAAATCGACCCCAGGATGAGTTCTCTCAAGCAAGTGTTTCGACCCATGTGGAGGTGATGCACCAACGCAAGGAAACATTTGGCCACCTTTATAGACTTGTTGTAGAAAATATATTTAGAGAGCCACAAGGCTAGAAAGGCGATGTGATTTTCATCGGACACCGTGTCAACATCCTTAACATGAAAATGCTCCATCGAAGGCTAGTGATAGTCGCAACATGTAGGACGAAGGCTAGTGATAGTCGCAACATCGAACAACATGGGAGTTAGCATACCAGTCGCAAAGTGGAAGGTGTTTGTGGAACTCTCCCAGAAGTAGAGGGAAAAAATCATCATATAATTATAGTAACTAGGGCGAACCATAGAAAGTTAAATCAATTCAAAAATGCCTTGGGATTTCCAAACACCGCCTTTAACTTTCTCCACATTATTAAACCATGCAATTTAATCCTGGTTTATAGAAGAAGTGGAGCGAAAATTTTTTGAGGTCCTATAGATGTGGGAGAAATCTAAAGGACACTTCCGGGAGATGAGGGGTATTATGCTTCTATGAACAGGGAAGCATTTCTTTCAGATTTTTTGGTGCCCTAATCTCATAAGGGATGGGTCCCATGAGAGCATATGCAGTGTTGTTGCAGTCAAATGGGAGCAAGAGATTAGAACGAAAAGTAGCAATGTTGCATGCTGGGTTTGGTTCCAACACAAAGGTTTTTCCATCAAAAATGAGGAAATTAGGCATGGTGGAAACTAGCTCAACTGCATGAGGAGCGTTAATGTGTTCAACAACTTGACTTGGAGACGCCATGGAAGGTGATTGGAAGTTTTGAGTAAAAACGAAGGTGGGTTTGTTTGCTGAGTTTGGAAGCTAAGAGATTAAGGATGCAAAGAAAGCGTAAAAAGAAAATGAAGGATTAAAAGGGGGTATTTATACCACCAAAGAAACCAAATGTTTGGGAAGAAAGTGAAAAACAATTGTGGCTACACGACCGAAACATGTCAAACAGATGGCAATTGAGGTGAGGAAGTTGGTAAGTTGGAGGCCATGGTTGTCCTAGGAAGCTGAAACTAGAAAGTAGGGAAGTGGATGTGTGATCATTTATGTAACGTTTGAAGAATAAATTTATGATTACAATGACGTCAATTCACACTAAGAGAAAAGGATTAAAATGTCTGTTTCTACTCTTTTAGTCGAAAAAGACATTTTGGGGGGAAATTTGTTGGTTGGGATTTTCATAAAGAGAGAAATCCAAACCAAAAGTCAAAATGGTCTTTTAAGAGCATTAAATAGCATTAAATTATAAGGATTCAACTACATAAGCATGTCGACCATTTCACAGGCAGTCGACCAAGGTTTCGTAAGTACAAGCAATCAGAGAAAGGTTTTGGTGAATGTATTGGGCCCAGGAAAGGTGAGAAGCCCAAAAGGGTTAAAATTCCCATTAGTGCCTAAACTGTAAAGGCGAAATATTATGGAGGGAGAACGTGAGTTCGACAATTACAATAGAGAACATGGGTTCGACCACAAGAATGGAGAACGTGGGTTCATAAAGAGAAGTTACAATAGAGAACATGGTTTCATGAGGGTAAGTTATGAAGAACACGTGGCATGCAAGGAAATAAACCCCACTTAGAAAGTAATTATTTATGTGTATTATAAATGAATCACTTAGTTCACTTTGCAAGAGGTCAAACTTTTTACATTCCCACGCGCTTGTTTTCAAGAGACCAATGTTTTTTACCAAATCCATAGGTAAACACTTATACATGTCTGTTTTTCGGTGGATTAACTTTTAACTAACATCAAAATATGTATATATGTTTTTTTAAATGCTCATATTGTAGGTGATGACATAATTGCATCCATATCACCATTTAACCTAGGCTTTTAAGGGTTAATCCTCAGTCAAATGGTTCTTCAATGGATTTCAAGAGCTTAAGAATCAATTCTATGTCTATGATATCAAAGTTTTTTGGTTCAAAGAGCTCTCTCACTTTATTTAGGCCAAGTTTTCCTCAAGGTTGGTGGTGGTATCCATCAAGAAGATTCATAGGTTTATGTGTTTATTTCCATGCCTTCTTCAATAAGTTTCATTAAAATTTAAGCTTCACCATTGAGTGTGTTTCAAGACAACACCATTTCAAGGTCTAATGTGATCTATCATGCTCTATTTTGTATAGAAAGTTCAAAAGAATCAAGATTGGTTCAACAAGTTTGACCTAATTGAGAAAGTGCTTGATTCAGTGATCACAAGTGTATAACTCTCTCAATTTTCAATATTTTTAATTTGTTATTTTTGCTAGGATTCTTATCATCATCTACAACAACTTCTCTTCACATGACAAGATCCATTTGTGCAAGGATAATCATCAAAAGTTGAAAGAGGTTTCAAGCCATTTTGACACTCTCTGAGCCAGAGTTTGTTGACTTCCAAGGACCATATCTTGCTCATTTTTTGATATTTTTGATTGATTCCAAAGCCATGATTCTCTTGAAAGGGTCCTTAATAAGTTATCTTCAAGGATAAAAGGCTAATTTAGCATGGAAGACCATTTAAGTTTGAAGAAGATTACAAGTCTCTTGAAAAGCCTTTGAATCTTAGGGTTTAAATTGAAATGATCAGAACTCGATCATATTTTAATTCCTTGAGCTTATTATTTTTATATATTAATCTTAGGGATGTCTACTACAACTTTGTTTCAATATGCAAGACTTAAAAATGCTTGGAAAGTTGTTTAAGAATTGAAAAAGGTTACATGTCTTTTGTGAATCTCCCCAAATTTGTTCATCATCTTCCAAATACTATAACTCTTTCGATTTTTATGATTTTTGAGTTATCTCAATTACACAATTAAATTCAAGAGGTTTACTTCATATCATCTTCAAGGATCAAGAGCTAACTTTGAGTGGAAGGTCATGTAATTTTGAAGAACATTATAGGTCATTTTGAAGTTCAATACTTAGAAATATTTCTAAGTACAAAAATCAGTTTATTTTTCACAATTTCAATTAATCATAAATTTTTTCTCAAGCATCCAAAATCTACCTTTCTTGTAAAATTGTGAACTTTGTTGTGAGATCTTTAAAATGCTTCAAGAATCATCCCATAAATGTCCCTGAGTAGTGAGCTATGCATTGTTAAAGTTTGCTCCATGGAATCTATTTTTGCCTCGAGTTTGAATTTATACCATGAGAAAACTTGGATTATAGGTTGAATTACTCAAAGTTTAGTTGCTAAACATGTTTAACTAATTACCCATATATGTTTTGATAAGAATTGCACTTGGTATGAGGTTGTTTTGATGCATTTCAAGTCACACATTTGGCATGATCATAGCTGCCTTGGTTTGTATGATTTGCTCATAATTACTTTCATTTCTCATCATCATTTACTTTTCTATAAATTGAGGATGATGTTTCATTCGTTTCCCAAGCTTTTGAGAGCCAGAAAACCTATATCAAACTTCCTCAATGCCTCTCAATTCTGCAACTTCGAATTTAGTTTTAAAGCATTTTTCAATCCAATTTCTTCGTTCATTCTTCATGCTTGAACTTCACTGAAGCTAGAAGAAGAATATCCAAGCCTTGAAGTGCTCTAAATCGTGCTAGCCAAGTCAAGTTTCAGAGCTCCGAAGTTGAGCTTTAACAGGTAGATTCCTCCATCAATTCTCTCCAAACTTATTACCATAATGTAGCTCTCATCACTGTGATACTCATAGCGTCGTTAGTTTTTAACTGGAAGTGAGTTTTTCTCATGAAATTTCAAATACATTTTCAATTGTTTCCTTCTGGTTTTTTCCCAATCGACTAAGCCGTGGTTAATAGAAATTTTTCGTGAGGGTACCATTGGAATAGTCTTGTTGACACGAAGCGAATGACACCAGTCTGAGCTTCTAATTTTATAGATTGAAGGGTCTGTAATTCGCGTGTGCTGGAGGTTGAAGATGATGACATGTCTTCTCTTCAACAAATGATATCGCGCCACCTATTTTTTTTCAAATTAGTTTTTAAATAATTGATCCAGTTTGTTTTTCAAAAGAGACCATGACATGCACAGTGCATAAAATCCCTTGGATCTAATGACTAACGCGTTTTGACAATAATCAGATGGTCCACAGTATTTTTAATTTATTTTTATTTTCTTATTTTTTGTTTTAATTGTTTTAAAATTCAAAAATTCATAAAAAAATTTATTTCAACTTCTAAAATTGTTAAAAAATTATCAAAAATACTTTTGATTTTTCTCTTTCTCCTTTATATTTTTTCACAATTTTATTTTTTGATTTGGTATTTTTTTAATTATTTTTCACTTTATTTGACTTGTTTTAATTGTTTAAAAATAATTTTATTAATTTTTAAATTATGAAAAAATTATGGAAGGATCCAATGAACTCGTGACAAATATTGGTGACCTCAGTTTATTTTTATTTTTGATTTTACTATTTTTTTAAATTTTTGGTTTATTTAGCTTATTTTTTTAAATTTTAAAAATAAATTATGACTTTAAAAAATTCTAAAATTTTTTGTCAACACTTAATGACTCATGTTTGACTTCTGATTTTTTTTTAGGATTTTTATTTGGTGTTTTAATACTTGTTGAGTATTTTTATTTTCCTTTTAAATCATGTAAATTTTAATTTATATTAAATATATTATATTATTTTTTTGGTTGGTCCTGATTTGGAGACACTTGAGTGTTATTTTGGGACGTTCCCGAACCTTATTAGATGTTAGGTGTTGATAGGTTGAAAAACCAAATCCACCAAAATGAATGAATGATGTTAATGATATTTGAAACCCTAATTTCATCTGCTGCATTGTTTGTACTGTCATTCCCCTCCCTCTTTATCTTATCCTTTTCTTGTTTTTACTTGTGCTACATGTTTTTGGAGAATAATCTACATATCATTTCTCTAACATGTTGGTACATAGATTGTTATTGACCCGCCTCAAAATAGGTGTGGCTTCTACATAAGTCCACTTACGATTGCTTAACATAGTGCTAAACTTTGAAGTTCATTGTTAGGAGGCTTTGATTCTATCAATCCTCTAATAAACTTGATGAATTTTGGTCTAAGGGAATCATCTGAATATCGTTGATCACATGTGGTTTCTTTGAGCACTTGAAGTTAATGATATACTTGACAAAAATAAAATGAGACTTATTTTTGAGAAGCTTTGATTTTATTGATCTTATAATGAGTTTTAAAATGCAAGCTTAAAGATGGTCATTCAAATAACAATTTAACTTCTAATTGACTAACAATTAACTTTACTTTATCCCTTTATTTTGTGCCTTTATTTTTATGTACCATTTACTTTAGCATTTACATTCCATGCCATTTTTTCTTTTGCTCACTTGAGTAATTATCTTTATGTCGTTTTATCTTTGCTCATTTGAGCTTTTTATTTTCTTTTAAAGAAACTTAATAATCAACTTAAACATTAAAAAAAATTAAGTTTACTTGGAATATCTGGTTACTATCCTTGGCATTATGGAGTTGCGGATCTCTCAGACTTAGGATTAGAAGCCTTGATACTTTGGTACATTGTTGTTTTGTTGTTATTTTGTCTGAAGTTCTTGGGGTTTACTCCAAGGAAATTGGTTGATTTTCTTTCTGTGCAGGTTATTATGATTATATGCTTTGTTGTGATTGAGAATTCCTCTGTATACAGTCGTTACTCTTCCAAATTTCTGTGAAGACTTAATTCATCCAAAGGATGAGAATTCTACATTGACTTCTTCATGTAAAGTGTTGGTTTCTTGTTGGTTAGACCATTCTTTTCCTTACTTTTTTATTTTGTGCTTTAGGATAGTCCCTTCATCTCCTCTCATCTTCTTTAATTTCAAAAATCTTCTCCCTCCTTTTCAAAACATTCTTGTTTTCTAACTTGAACCGCTTTCATAATAAGCTTGGACTTAGGTCTATGCGTTTTCAAAAATATTTTCTTAATTAAACTTTAATAAACTTAACCATACTTTGATATATTTTTAAAATACTAAAAGTCAATTAACCTTATTCAAACCATTTTTCCACTTTGGTTTTTTACTTTCAAACCTATTTTCTCAAAAGATTAGACTCTTGTTGATTCTTGTAGTGATGCGAGCTACTATACTTCTATGATAAGTAGTGAAGTGAGATATTTTCCACTTTGGTGTTAAGTGAGGCTTTGTATATTTAAATATCCAAGCTATATCCTCCACTTTAAGATGACGCAAATTTTCCTTTCTCATAATTATGGGTAGTAAGTATGTCTTTCACTCGTATATGACAGTGATGTATCTTCTCTTATAATTAACCAATAAACATGTCTTTTAAATTTTTTAAGGTGAACTAAGAGTACCTTGATCCCCTATGCACGAAAGGTGGTATGGAGGCACTAAAAATTCACAACCGCAGCCGGGTGAAAAAATTGTAAAAAAATACTTATTTTCTCATATCCACTATCTTTTTTGTATACACTTTTTTATAGCCAAAATACATAGATTTTCAAAGAGGTTCTTGCTGAGTACCGTAGATGTTTAAGGTGCTAATACCTTCCCTTTTCAAAACCAACTCCCGTACCTAGATTCTCTCCCCCTTTTTGGATTTATTCGCTTTTTTTCCATTTCCTTTGAAAACAATAAAGCGCGGTGGCAATTTTTATTTTTCTGTACGAGTTAAGTCAAGCCAATGGCTTAGTCTCAACATTTCTATGGCTACAGAAAACTGGCGACTTCACTGGGGACACATCTCTAAGTGGATCGAGCCTATCTTTGTTTATTTGTGCATGTGCTATTATTTGTTGGATATATGTATGTCTAGATTTTTCTAGTTTTCAGGGTGATTGGTCATCTCTTATAATTCCTATACCCGGACTTGGGCAAACTTAAGATAGGAAGGGTGGTATAGTCATGTTAACTTTAAGGGAGTAATCCCAAAAAATTAGACATGAGATCCCCCACTCAGTGGAGGCCCCTTTGATTGTAGTATTTGTTTACCGAGTAATCGAAAAGACATTGTTGCTTTCGACTTGGGAGCCCAAGAAGTTGTGAAGCTGTAGAATCCTTAACCCATCTTTTCCATTTAGGTGTAGTGCGAAGACTATGACGGAGCAATCCAAAAGTAGTTGTCACACGATGCTACACTCATATGAGTTTTTCCTTAGAATATTGCTAATTACCGAGCTAATAGGGACGTTGGTAATATCTGAAGGAAGAATGAGACTCTGAGAAATTTTTAGAACCTTGTTCGGCAGGTGATAAACCATTAGTCCTTACCCGGTGGGTAGTACCTTTGACTTCATGCTCGTGATGATGAACCTATGAACCCTCATGTTTGTGATCTTGTGTGTGATTGTTGCATCATCATGCATTCATTCACCCATGAGCATTCTTTAAACAGTTTTTCAAGGAACTTAAGGTTGATTTTTGCAAATATCTCAGGTACTTTTTTGACCATGGATTTTGGAAGGAGAGAGACTCGGAAGTACAGTTTCAAGGATCCTTAGATAGAGGAATTGATGAGTTTGATTCCTGAGATTCAGAGTCTTACAGATTTCCAGAAGAAGTATACAGAGCCATTATGCCTCTTATGAGGCTCAAGATTAAGGAGGGTATTCTTTCTATGTTGGTCCAGTTCTATGGTCCCTTATACTGGTGTTTTTCTTTTCCTAATTATCAGCTGATGCCTACATTGGAGGAGTATTCTTACTTACTAAGTTTACCTATTACTAATTGTGTTTTATTCACCGGCTTAAAAGGAGAGCCCAAGTCTCGTGAGATTGCCACCATAACTCAATTGAAGAAGTCCGAGATTGAGGCTAACATGACTACCAAAGGAGGAACCAAAGGTTTACCTGCTCAATTTATATTGGAGAAAGCTCGTTACTTCGTCAAGATGAAGAGTAAAGCTGCTTTAGAGGCTATCTTTCCTTTGCTTTCCTATGGGTTGTTCTTGTTTCGTAACATCGACAAATTTCTGGATGTTAATACCATTAAGATCTTTCTGATTGGGAGCCTAGTTCCTACACTGCTTGGAGATACTTATTATTCCATCCATCTTCAGAATTTATATCAGGGACATATGGTCATCTGTTGTACACCATTGTTATATCAGTAGTTTATTTGTCACTTACCACAGTCTGTTGCTTTTTGGGATATCAAGAAGGAACCACGCTGGGCCCCAAATATTATAACTCTCACTCATTCTGATATTGATTGGTATCATTATGATTATTATGATGTGAAGATTATTGATAATTGTGGTAGTTTCCCCAATGTGCCTCTTCTTGGTACAAAGGGAGGAATTAACTACAATCCTGTTCTTGCACATTGCCAAATTGGATATTCAATGAGAGACAAACCAAATAACATTCATCTGAGTGGTTTATTTTTTAAAGAAGGAGAAGATCACAAGGAAGCTAAGGAAGAGATTAAAAAGTCTTGGTGTTATATTCATAGGAAGGGTAAAAAAGATTTGGGACCAAGAGGAGCTGTTTCCTTAGAGCCTCATCTCTCTTGGGTACAAGCAAGGGAAATTAAGTTGAAGATGCCTTATTCTCACGAGGAACCTATATTTGATATTTTTTTGAGGACTACTCTTCCTGTCTTAGATGATGTTGAAGAAAATCAGATTTCTTTAGTTAGGATGCAACAAGAGAAGGAAGCATGAAAGGAAAAGTATCAGACTTTGGAGGTGTCCTACTCAACAGAATTGGAAGAGAAGAATGACTTGATTGAGATTCTTGAGATTCATGTTGTAGATATAATGGAGAAGCGAGAGAATTTATTTTCCTCTAGAGCTCAACCAGGTCCTAGTCACCCATTTTTTGATGGATGGAAACTAGCCATCGACAAGTATGCAGAGGAGAACAAGCAGTTGAAGACTCAGATTGAAAGACTCAAGGGAAAGCGTCAGTGTGTGGAGAGATCTTCATCATCTCTGGCTCCTTATTATTTTTAAATTATATATTTATTCTCTTGTACTTAGGATTTTTGAAACTTGTACTAAAAGTTATAATACATTCCAAACTCATTATTAAAATGAGATTTTTCAGTATTTCCAAATGTGTTAGTACTTAACTATTTGCAATTGTTTATGATTCTTTTAGTTCCTTGAATAAAAAAACCATGTGCATTGCATATGATTCATCATTTCACACATATTTTTTGCATTCCTATCTTTCACAAGTGTCTTACTTGTGTCTCTACTTTATTCAGTCGACAAGTTGTCTCATCACTACAATACTCGGGCTAATTCTAGAAAGAAAATGGAAAATCTTGAACAAGAGAATTGTGAGTTATGCAAAGAAGCTTTGGTGGATGCTCAGAATCAGCCACCACCACTTCCTCCTCGGTCTCCTCATGATACTCAACCACATCAGACGACCGTTATTTCAGAGGTTCTGTCAGTTCCCCTCTCCGTTAATCCAATTACTGCTACTAAGAATCGTATGCCTCGTCGTTACTTGTGAGAAATGCCTGAGAATTTCATGCCAGAAGGTTACAATCCTTCTTCTCAAGTTGCTCCATTTGTTCAAACTAATGCTGCTTCTGCACCTCATGTGGTGCACGCTACTCCTGTTGCTAATAATGAAATTCATCATGTTGTACCTCTTCTAGTTAATGATATGCCTGTTATTAATGATGCAGTTTATCATCCTGCTCCTCCACCAAGTGAAAGTTTGGGATTTTATGACCGAATGGATGACTTTCAGGATCAATTCAATGAAATAAAGAAGTAAGTGAAGGCTATCTGAGGGAAAGAGTTATTCATATAGAATATTAGTGACCTCTGCTTAGTTCCTAATGTGAAAGTTCCAACAAAGTTTAAGGTGCCAGAATTTGAGAAGTATAAGGGAAACTCTTGTCCCTGTAACCACCTAGTGATGTATATCAGAAGGATGTCCACTCATACTGATGAATAATGCTTGCTTATTCATTTCTTCTAGGATAGTTTAACTGGTTTTTCCTTGAAATGGTATATGGGATTGGACAATAGCAACATTCACATATTCAATGACTTGGGTGAAGCTTTAATGAAGCAGTATAAGTACAACATGTTCATGGAACCTAATCGTGACCAGCTGGGAGCAATGACTCAGAAAGATAAGGAATCATTTAAAGAGTATGCACATCATTGGCGCGAGGTTGCTGCCCAAGTGGTACCCCCAATGGGAGAGCAAGAAATGACTAAGGTATTCCTCAAAACCATTGGTTCATTTTACTATGAAAGAATGGTTGCAAGTGCATCGAGTGATTTCACTGAGATGGTAAGTATGGTTGTCCATCTAGAGGAAGCTTTCAGGGAATGACGATTGACAAAAGATGAAGGTTCTAGTTGAACAAATAAATCATCATATGAGTTTTCTAAAAAGAAATAAAGTGAAACAAATTTTGTTGTTCAAGAAAGAAGGGTTAGGCCTCCGAGAAGACATCATCAACATTAATAATAGGTAGCCTATGTAACTCCGATTGTAAATGTGGCACCGACATCTGTTGTTTATCAGAGAGCACCTCAACAAGGTAATCAAGGGCAAGGTCATAAGAGAGAAGATTTTGATCCCATTCCGATGAGTTTTGCAGAATTGTTTCCGGCTTTGATTCAAAAGAAATTGGTGCAAACTAAGCCTCCTCCTGCTATACCTTTAACTTTACAATGTTATACCCTAATTTTTCCCCTAAGATCCCAATATATCTAGACATCTCATTTGTCCCATTGGATCATTATAAGATTGAAGATTACAAAGTTTTTGAAGTCAATCATATTTCTAATGTGCATCTCTGAAGTTAGGGTTAGACCAATTGAAGGGGTTGAGGTTTTTATGAGTCAAATTTGTTAAGTATCATCTTCTCATAATCATATGAAGAATCTTTGTTCAAATAATTTCTTAACTTGTCCATAGGAATGAGGGTTTTGAAGATTGATCACCATCTCCTAGCACAAAGGGTAAAAACTAGGGTTTTGAATTTAATCAGGAAATCTCTGACTTTTTGGGAAATACTTGATTCCTTGCTTCTCTACATGTTCATGAGCATCTATGATTGGAGGATTTCTCATCAATTTTGATTGGAAAAAAGTTCAATTGATCAAAAGGGGAAAACTGGTCATTTTGTCAAAAGTCAACCAAAGTCAAAGTTGACCATGTGGACTTTTGTTCAACCATCAATTCAAAGAGCCTATTTTCACATAACACGATCAATTTTGTAATAAAATCAAGAGAATTGGTTAATTTGAAGATAACTTGTTGAAGAAGTTATTTGATCATTTGAAAATTTCCTAAGTCTCCATAATACTACATTTTGACTTCTCATAACTTGCTCATTTTTTTATTTAAATGGAGCAAATGATGCATATTGAGAAATCTTGAAAAAATCCTACAACTTTGTCAATGTGGTCTTAAGTATAAAAGTGAAGTATTTGTAAGTTATTGAACATAGAAGTTTAGGGAATAAAGATGTCAAATTGCTAGTCACCTTGCACACCCAGTCCAATACTTTTATCAAACACATGGTGCGCCCATGTTCATGATGGTTTATCTCTTGATTCAATATTCAATTTGAAAAATGATCAAAATGGATTTGTAGTTGGTTGTATAAGCTTCATGTTGATCTTTGAATCACCCCATTTAAGTAAATATTAAAGAATATATCATCATTGGAAATTGAGTCCTCAAGTTATCAACACGCAAGGCATGCGTGCTCATTGGTCATCGTGTGCCATGCCTACCAGAATTGAGTTTTCATCAACTTTACGCTAACTTTTCACCAACATGCAAACTTCAATTCCACTTCTCATCAACTACAATGTTATTGCTCGTCATACCAACTTTCTAAAGGCCTAGAGAACATAAAAAATGCACGAGTCAAAATGGAGATAATGGAGTTGTGGTTCAGGCTATCCATTGAAGTTATGCTGGCATACAAGGCTGGGCCAGATTATGTAGATAGATTATTTGCAATACAACTATTCGCACACACTTCATGCACATGCGTGTTATTTCATTCTTTTCCAGAATAATATAAACAAGTGCACACCTCATTCAAATTCACCTTCATCGTGACTTGCCATGATTGGAAATATTCTTTCCAAAAACGTTCCCACCCCATGTGATCTTGCCTGCAAGCTCACCACTCACACGAATGACACTTCTACCCTTACTCTCTATGCTCTATATAAGCCCACCTCACTCTTATTTGAAACTCATGCATTCTCCTTCAAACAGAAGTAAAAATCAGAATTCACCTTATTTCTCCATCTTTTCTCTTTGAAGCTGATCTTTCTCTCTGCTCTAATCATAAGCACTTTCTCTTTTCATCTTCATTGACGCTCAAGAGTAAAGGTCATAGGGATTTCTTAATGTTCAGAGGAAATAGTTGAATTTATTTTTCAACTTGCAAGGTACGATTTCAGATATGAAATTATTCATCTCCAGCATGTTTTATTTTATTCAAAGCTTAATTACATGTTCATATATGGCCAGGCATTAGGCTTAATTTATAATCTTGCTTGAATTTGAAGTTTGGATCGTGTTATGAGCTTCTAAATTTTTTGTGAAAATGTGATTTCTGTAACTTTCATGCTATGATTTCTTGACGATTTTGAATTTCACGAGTTGCATGATGTAGATTGTTAAGAGATCTTTGATTTGTGCTTTGAATCATGAATTTTGGTTGAGATTTGAAAGAGAAATCTGAATTTGAAAGTCAGGTGTTGGATCTGCATGTTTGACAAGTTTTGATTGCTTTTAATTAGTAATCTTCGTGTGTTTTCCTCTGTGAATCGTGAATCATTTTTTAAAATTCTTGATGCTATGTTGTAGATCTCTATGAGATCTTTAATTTGATCTAAATTTTGTTTAATTTCATCAAGAAATGAGAAAGATCACGCTTCATGAACTTTGCTTGTTAGTCTAAGTTTGTTACGTTAAGGTTTTAATGTTTGGTAGGGACAATGAGGTGGAACTTTTTTATTCGTGCATGCATAAGGCTTTTTAGAACGTGTTTTGATTAAAGCAAGTGTAATTTATCTATTCATTATTTGAATTTCATTTAATTTTCATTATTTACTTTTAATTTTGTTTTAATATTTTTAATTGATTAAAAAAATTTCACAAAAATACTTTAGGATCTAGTTTCAATATATTATCATATTCTGATTTTTATTTCATAGTTTTATTATTTTTACATGATTAAATAATTCAATTAGTTCAATTATGTTTTTTTTAATCATCTTTTAGGTTATAGAATTTCATTTTCTAATTTTCATCAATATAAAAAATGTATAAAAAAAATTCAAGTTGTGTTTTGAGTCCACTTCATGAAAATATTTTTGGTTTATTTTTATAGAAATTTTTGGCATGTTAATTAAATCAATTTGTTAACTATGCTATTATTTTGCTAACTTTTGTTTCATTGTGAAAATATTTTCTGTTTTAATTTTTTTATTTCAATATAAAATTCCATAAAAATATGTTTAATATTTCTTAGATATTATTCTAATTTTTTATGATATTTAATTGAATTTACAATATAGTTTGCTTGTTTGTATTAATTTTAGAAGATAATTATTGTTTTTGAGATCTTCTCTTGCTTAAGCCTAAAGAAACACACAAATCTCTAACTTCCTTCACTTCTAAAAATCAAGAAAATGTGTTTAATGTTATTGGATGATTCAAGGTTACAAAAATTATTTTGTTGGATTTTTATTTCTGACTTTACATTATCTCTGAAATAATTTTGTCAAACCTCTCTAGTTTAGGCATTTTGCTAGCTAGTCTTGATGATTTCAATTCCTTTTCAATATTTCATGTCAATCCAAGATCTTCAAGTGATATTTATGACTTTTATAAGTCTTTAGGGAGTTAGGATTTAATTATCATGATTTTACAAGTCCTTTTCCTATTTTTTAACCTAATTTTTACTTATGAATATGCATAGGACTTTGCCTTGACTAAAAAGTTTGTATTTGAGAACTTGTGTGTATAGGTTTAGGAAAAAAAATTTGCATATCATATTCTACTGACTTGGTGATATTGTGTTTTATTTCTCCCATTTTTCTCCTACTTCTGACATCTCTTTATCCTATCATACTTTGAATGCCTCTTATGACCCTTTTATTTGTGATTTGTGTATGATTTCACTTGTATTGTGTGTGATGCTTGAGCATGTTTGATTTAAAGGCTTTAAGGTATACTATCATGATGTGTATTCTTCTGACTTCACTCTTGTTTGACACCTCATATAATGATTAACCCTCATACACTTCTTCCTATTTCACATACACAATTTGTGTTGATCTAAGTGCATGTATGATATGTGTTGATGATTGATGGGGAGCTTGAGTCCAATATTTCAATATGGTTTGTTAGATATTATATTCTACTTACTTGTATTATTTAGACTCTCTCTAAACATGCCCCCTCTTCATCCTATCCATTTCTTGTTCTTACTTGTGCTACATATTTTTAGAGAATGATCTACATATAATTTCTCTAACATGTTGGTACATAGATTTCTATTGACCAGCCTCAAAATAGGTGTGACTTCTACATAAGTCCACTTATGATTGCTTAACATAGCACTAAAATTTTCCCGATTCGAAAAATGATTATTCGTGGCCCAAACCTATGTTTGCAAGCCGAAGTATGTTTAATTAGAAACCTTGAATCCAATAACTTTGAAGGTCATTGTTAGGAGGCTTTGATTCTATCAATCCTCTAATGAGTTTCATAAATTTTGGTCTAAGTGAATCATTTGAACATCATTGATCATATGTTGTTGCTTTGACCACTTGAAATGAATGATATACTTGACAAAAAGCAAATGAGACTTGTTGTTGAGAATATTTGATTTTATCAATCTTCTAATGAGTTTTCAAATGAAAGCTTCAAGATATTTATTCAACTAACCCATAACTTCTAATTTACTAATAGCTATATTCTAATTCACTAACAACTAACTTTACTTTATGCATTTATTTTTGTGCCTTTACTTTTATGCACCATTTACTTTAACATTTACCTTCCATACCATTTTTCTTTTGCTCACTTGAGCATTTATCTTTATACCATTTTATCTTTGCTCATTTGAGTTCTTCTTTTATCTTAAAAACACTTAATAATCAACTTGAACAATAAAAAACATTAAGGATACTTGGACTACTTTGTTACTATCCTTGGCATTGTGGAGTTGTAGATCTATCAAACTTAGGATTAGAAGCCTTGATATTTGGGACCTTGTGGCTCTGTTGTTATTTTGTCTGAAGTTCTTGGGGTTTAATCCAAGGAATTGGATTATTTTTCTTTGTGTGCAGGTTATTCTGATTATATATTTTGTCTGTGATTGAGAATTCCTCTGTATATAGCCATTAGTCTGCCCAATTTTGGTGAATACTTAATTCATCTGAAGCTTGGTATTTCTCAGAGGTTTAGTATTTCTGCTTGCTTGGTTTCAATCCAAAGGATGGGAATTCTACGTTGACTTCATATGTCAAGTGTTGGCTTCTTGTTGGTTATATCGTTCTTTTACTTGGCTTTTACCATATGCTTTAGGATAGTCCTTTCATCTCATCCCATCTTCTTTAATTTCAAAATCTTCTCCCTCCTTTTCAAAACTCTTCTTGTTTTCTAACTTGAACCCTTTCATAATAAACTTGGACTTAGGACCATGAATTTTTAAAAATCTTTTCTTAATCAAACTTAAATCAAATTAACCATACTTTGACATCTTTTTCAAGACTAAAAGTTAATTCACCTCATTCAAACCAATTTTCCGCTTTGGGCTTTTTACTTTAAAAATTTTTCTCAAAAGATTAGACTCTTGTTGATTCTTATAGTGATGCGAGCTACTATACTTCTACGATATGTAGTGAAGTGAGATATTTTCCACTTGGTTGTTGACTGAGACTATGTTGATTTTAAAATCGAAGTTATATCCACCACTTTGAGATGATGCAAATTCTCCTTTCTCATAATCGCGGGTAGTAAGTATGTTTTCCACTAAGATATGACGATGATGTCTCTTATCTTAAAATTAACCAACACACATGTGTTTTAAAAATTTTGAGGTGAACTATGAGTACCATGATCCCCTATTTCATGGAAGGTGGTACGTAGGCACTAAAGGTTTGCAACCGCGGCTGGGAAAAAATTGTAAAAAAAATTTCTTTTCTCATTTCCACCATCTATTTTTGTATATACTTTTTATAGCCAAAATACCTAGATTTTCAAAGAGGTTATTGAAGAGTACTGTATATGTTTAGAGTGCTAATACCTTTCCTTCTCATAACTAACCCCCGTACCTAGATTCTCTCCTCTCTCTCTTTTTTGTTTTTATTCGCTCTTTCCCATTCACTTTGGAAACAATAAAGTGCAGTGGCGATTTTTATTTGATCTGTGTTAGTTAAGTCAATCAAATGGCTTAGTCTCAACATTTCTACAACTACACACATCATTTGAAAACTGTTATCCATTGAAGTTTGAAGTGCAGAAGATGGTAAGATCTGGTCTGCTGTCTTTTAAAGACATTGGTCCCAATGTGAAAGATGATCCACTACCCAAACATGGAGGTGGAAGTGCTGTAAATGTGGTCGCTGGTTGTCCTGGGGACTTTAGGATTTTTGATATCAACCTGATTAGAGGAGATTTAGTAAAGATGCATGCTGATCTCTGTGAGTTCATGGGTGTGTTTGCGATACGGACATGTGATAAAGTGAGAGCTAACCTTCAAGAGATGATAGATGAAGTCTTATCCATATAATCAGACCAAAGGCTGAATATGAAGAAGAGGTGAATAGGGTTTATGTTTGTCCTGGAGAATTCCGAATTTTTGATGTAAACTATATGAGTGATGATTTGGTACAGCTTCATGCAACATTTTGTCACATGGATGGCCAGGAGGTAAATCATTATGGGTCCTGCCGGATCTGCTGTAGGGATTCTCGTGGTTGTTCTATTGTGAGAAGATGTGTTCAATTGCTGTTAGAGAATTGTACTATCAGAGTCACAAAAAACATAGATGATTATAATGAAGTTAATATGATTGAAGGCTACTCTGTTGGGGCCATGTCTTATGATGAGTATGTTTTTGCGGATGAGTTCTTTTCTTTTGATGGAGGTATGTTTTGTGATAATGATTCTACGATTCATGAGTATTCTGAAGAAGAAGGGGTGAACTTCATTGTGCCACATTTTAGTGTTCCCGCTCCTGTAGAGATTGCGTATCACATCAAACCTGTTGTTGCTCCTGTAGTTATTAGTCTACCTGGTCCTATCCCATATGAATCGGATAAAGTTGTGCCTTATAAGTACAATGCAACTATCTTGGAAGATGGTGTGGACATTCTTATCTAACATTTGTCCCATGTTGAGAATATTGCTGAAGCTAGTTGGGTAACTCGTAGTGGTCATTTCTTCGCCCCTACCTTTCAAGGAAATGTTAATTCTTGTGAAACGGTCGTTTGGATTGTTGAACCAAAGAAAGTGGTGGGAGAATCTAGTGGTTCCTCCTTGGAAAAGGATGTTGATGAATTGTTGAAAATCATCAAGATGAGTGATTACTAGATTGCGGATAAGTTGTTACAAACTCCATCTAAGATTTCCATTTTGGCCTTGTTAATGAACTCCCCTGCTCATCGAGAATCTCTGATGAGGATGTTGGATTAGGCTTTTTGTTGAAAGGGATATGTCTTTGGATCAGTTCAACAGTGTTGTAGGGAATATTACATCTTGTAACAATATGAGCTTTTGTGATGACGAATTTCCTGATGAAGGAAGAAACCATAACTTAGCTCTACATATATCTATAAATTGTAAGAATTACTCTTTGTCTAATGTGCTGATAGACAATGGATTTTCTTTAAATGTCATACTAAGAAGTACTCTCATGAAGCTTAAGTACCAAGGAACTCCTACGCGCCCTAGTGGCATTATAGTAAATGCTTTTGATGGTTCGAGAAAATTTGTCATTGGAGAGGTCGGTTAACCTATTCACATAGGTCTGCACTTTATCCAAATCTCCTTTCGGGTTATGGATATTGTCCCAACCTATAGTTGTTTATTGGGACGACCCTGGATCCATGAAGTAGGAGCTGTTACTTCAACCTTGCATCAGAAGCTAAAATGTTTTAGTGAAGGAAAGGTAGTCATTGTGAATCGTCAGAAATCTCTAATGATATCTCATATCTCTTACTTTAGAATTGTAGAAGCTGAAGAAGCCGTTGTTGGAACTCAATTCCAAGCTTTGTCTATTGATAATATAAGGAAGAATGCAGATTCTATCACCTCATTTAAGGATGTGCAATAGGTAGTGCAGAAAGGGCCCTAGCAAGTTGTGGGGGCAGGTTATTAATCCACCTATGAACAAGAATGAGACTGGTTTGGGTTTCTCCATGAAGAATGAAGTTGTGAAGCCAAAGTCTGCTTTGAGTAGATATCAATACATCTTTTACAATGCAGGATATCTCCATCTTACTACTCCAAAGATCAATGCTATTCTCGAAAATGAGTCAGAGCAAGAGATACCAAACTTTTTGACACATGGAGTCAGAATCCAGAATTAGGTCACTGTTGATGTTCCTTCTTGTATTCACATTTCAAAGTAATTTGTTTTTTTTTTTTTGTCTTTTCAAAAGTCTTTCACTCTTCCCAAGGTGAAAGTAATGATGTTTGGGCATCTCTTTTGTTTTGATTTTTAAGATCATTAATAAAAGTTGTTTTTGAATTCTAAATTTGTGTCTTTATTTTTTTCTTGGAAAATGTGAATCAGAAAAAAATCTTTCAAAATAAATAATAACTATAAACAAATCAGCATAATCACCTATTACATGTGTCAGTTTCTAAAATCAATCATAAATCATATGTGCAGATTAACTAAAAACCTGTTGAGTGCATTGACCCTGCACCCTCTCCCAACTTTGAATATCCTGTGTATGTGGCTGAAGAAGAAGAATATGATAAAATCCCAAAAGAGGTTTCACGGTTGCTTGAGTGCGAAGAAAATACCATTCAACCGTATGAAGAGCCGCTGGAGACAATTAACTTGGGTTCAGAGGAAGATCTGAAAGAAGTCAACATTGGGGATTTGCTTCATCCTAATGTGAAGAGAAAGTTTATTGAGTTTCTAAAAGATTATGTATACATCTTTTCTTGGTCTTACCAAGACATGCCTGGTTTGGACACTGATATTGTGGAACATTATTTGCCGCTAAAGCCAGGATGTCCATCAATCAAGCAGAAACTGCGAAGAACTCATCCTGACATGGCAATGAGGATTATAGAAGAGGTTTTGAAGAAAATTGATGCTGGTTTTCTTGTGACATCAGTTTACCCTTAATGTATTCCCAATATTGTTTCAATACCAAAGAAAGACGGAAAAGTATGTAGGTGCATTGATTATAGAGATTTAAATAAAGCAAGTCTAAAATATGATTTCCCATTTCCCCATATTGATATGTTAGTTGATAGCATGACAAAATTCAAAGTGTTCTCATTCATGGACATATTTTCCAGATACAATCAAATTAGAATGGTGTGATACGGTGGGAGAACTGACTATGGTTTTGCGTTTGTTTTCGCAAATGTTTCGGTTTAGCAAGAGTCGCCACCGACTTTTTATTTTATCCTAAGGAAAGGTTTAAAAAGCACAGCAAAAACCTTTGAGATTTTTCTTGGGTTCGGGGAGTAGATTATAGAAAGGGAAGGTATTAGCACCCTTTCTATCCATGGTTATCCATGGGCTCTTAGGTACTTGCTTAGATCATCTTGCCTTGGTTTTCAATTGTTTTAAATGGTGCTTTATGTGTGGCTTTGAAAAGGTTTTGAAAAAGATGCCTTGTATAGGCTACCCTTGTAACAATTCTTTACTCGAATGTTTTACAAAAGGTGTTTGTCTTTTTGGAAAGATGTTTCAAGGTTTTTTTGAAAGTTTGTTTTAAAAGTGTTTATGAAGTGTGGTTTGAAAAATAGGCAAGTGTTTTTGTTTTGCAAGTTGACAAGTACTTAAGAGCTATCTACTTTAAAGTTCTCAAAGATTTTTGTTATGTTTTAACCCTTTTAACAATTTTGTTCCACCATTGTACTTGGTGGACAATCTTGTGTTAGGATGTGAAAAGGGACGGGCGCGGGTCATCATTTAGACCATAATTGCAATGATGCCAAGTATCTTTGGGCAATTGTTCTTTTAAGGGAGTTGATCATTTTTAGGCAACTTTCGAAAGCGTCATCGAGGGACTATGATCATTTTAATTGTTTGCTTTGCCCAAAGAGACCTAACATGCAATATGGCCTAATTTTGAAAGGCAACAAGTGGATGTGACCCTAGGGGTGTTAGTGTGCAAGTGTGTTTTATTGCATACAAGAGTTTTTTTTTCTTTGAATTAGGTTTTTCTATTTCATTGATTTTATCTTGCCATACACATCCTAATTACTAGCAATAAGAAGCGGAAATATAAAATCCTACGCTATTACAACAATTAGGGGAGGGGGATACACATTTGTACATGGGGGGTTCAACGAGAAAAATAGACAAAAAAGAAAATAGCAAAAAACAAGATATATAGAGAGAGAGAGAGGGAGCTCGCGCGCTGCTGGGAGGTCATCAGAAGTTCTGACTCAGATCCGCTGCCAGATGATCAACCTCTTGGTTAAACTGTATGAGTCAGAACTTCTGACTCTGGCACCTGCAAAACAGAACCCTGTTAGTGGGGAAATCAGAAGTTCTGACTCCCCTGCGCTGCAAGACAGAAGTTTGTTAGTGGAGAAACCAGAAGTTCTGATTCTGCTGAAAAGGAAATAACTCTCAGAGGTTCTGATATCATTGACAGCAAAACAGGCTTCAGATGTGCTAACGTCAAAGTCAGCACTTGGCTTTTCCCTGTACTAATCAGAACATCTGCAATTCTGTTGTTATTCCACAAAATAGGAAACATATTTGGAACAGATCCAGCAAATGTAAAAATATTTCAGAGGTCAGAACCAACAAGGTCACAGGCAAGTCCTATACTGGCTCAGCACGTTCTGAGGTATGAAAATCCTCAGAATATAAACAGCAACAACATGATATTTACATTATGTTTATTTGAGTATCCACAGCTGATGATGCTTAGCAGCGTGATGAAGGTCAGCAGGTGCTTACCTGGCTGTTGGAAATGTTTGTGGGTGGAAGCTAGTTTTTGGCTCTGGTGGTGTTCTGGACAGATTTTCTTTGAAAAGAGGAAGTAAAGGTGTATACGTACGTAGGGTCAGAACTTTGGAAAGGGTGTCTTTTGGTTCACAAAGAAAACTGGGTATTTGATGAAGTTTGAAGGTGAGAAACTCAAAGTTATGAAACAAACTGGAGATTTTGGCAGAGCTTCAGAACGCTATGTTGCTAAGAGTTTATGTTTCTCTCTTAGCAATTTTTCTGTTCCTTTCTTGAACGCCCTTTGCAGTGGACAATGGCTCTTTATTTATAGGCAAAGTTCTTGTGGGTGCCTTGAACATTAAAGCGCCAACAGAGTTTGAATTGCTCTTTGACAGAAATTCCTGGGAAGTTGTGATAACAGATAGCCTTCAGCCTAGGCTGCAGCAGCAGGCGTAGATTGGGGAGAAGTGACCTCTGAAGTGGGTGGTGGCGCGTAGACCCATGCCAGAATCTGCACAAAAGCGTTTTCCAAGCCACACGTGAATGTTCAGGAGTGGTTGGAAGCATTAATGGGCATTAAATGGTGATAAGACCTATCAACATCAATATTCTGGTAATGGAAACCAACGTTGAATCAACAGCGTAAACCATGCTTTGGCCTTGGCTTCCTGTTGTCTTAGTAAGCTCTGGAGATTCTCCTGATTTTCTGATACGTTCCTTGGATTTACTTCTGGACCTCCTGGGCTTAGAGATTCTGTATCAGTGTAACACCTACTCTTCTGACCTTTTCATCTTCTGAATTCAGCATGTTCTGAAGGAGCCTTCAGACTTCCCTACTTCTCTTGCATTCCATTAGCAAATTCTGACTGAGCTTGTATAACTGTTGAAAGGGGTATGTTCTGTCTGAGGCTTACATACTGAACCACGTTTACAACTTCTGATTGAGCTGATGTAGCTGCTGAAAAGCAAACTTCTGACTACACTGAGCCAAGCTTGCAACTTCTGATCGTTTTTATCTGGAATTGGTCCAGAAGTTCTGAAGCGCTGATTTTTTCTTAAATACTCATTATTTTAGGGAAACGTTCCAAGTACTTAGAATTTGATTTTTCTCAAGCTAAAAGCGTTGTTTTTGGAGCTCGTGAGATCATCTTGCTCTTGTAAATGGCTTGCTTGGGCAAAAGGATAACTCAGGACTTGGATTTGTTTCAGAGGGACCTTGAAAATCCAAGATGGTTTCCTGAAGAAAGAGAGGGCAAATTTTGGGGTACAACAGTTGCCCCTGTTCAATCTTCTTGAATCCGAAGAGTTAGATTGGCAAGTTTGCCTTTCGTGACTCGAGGGTAAAAGGAGATTGGACACTAGAGTGCCCTTAAATTTGCACTCGTCAAAGCAATGGATGCAGGAATGGGCTTAGAGATGCCATTTGGATATGGGCTTAACGATGCCATCGGGAGGAGTGACAGAAACTTGTCGGGGATGGGCTTAGAGATGCCATCTGGAATGAGTATCAGGAAGGTGTCCATGCTTTGGACCATCTCTGAACTGGGGTCTGAATAAGCAATAGATTGACATCCGTTGTTGGGAAGAATCCGTAAATTATTTTCAAAAATTGCATCTGAACAAGTTGATAGATTAACATCCGTCGTTGGGAAGAATCCATAAACTGTTTTCAGAAGTCTGGAGAAGAATCTGAACAAGCGATAGGTTAACATCCGTTACTTGGAGAACCCGTGAACTGTTTTCAGAAATCTTGAAGTTGAATAAGCAATAGAGCAGCATCCGTTATTGGGAAGCGTCCGTAAACTGTTTTCAAATGTTGCATCTGAACAAGCGATAGATTAACATCTGTTGTTGGGAAGAATCCATAAACTGTTTTCAGAAGTCTGGAGAAGAATCTGAACAAGCGATAGGTTAACATCCATTACTTGGAGAACCCGTGAACTGTTTTCAGAAATCTTGAAGTTGAATAAGCAATTGAGCATCATCCGTTGTTGGGAAGCATCCGTAAACTGTTTTCAAAAGTTGCATCTGAACAAGCGATAGATTAACATCCGTTGTTGGGAAGAATCCATAAACTGTTTTCAGAAGTCTGGAGAAGAATCTGAACAAGCGATAGGTTAACATCCGTTACTTGGAGAACCCGTGAACTGTTTTCAGAAATCTTGAAGTTGAATAAGCAATAGAGCAGCATCCGTTGTTGGGAAGCGTCCGTAAACTGTTTTCGAAAGTTGCATCTGAACAAGCGATAGATTAACATCCGTTGTTGGGAAGAATCCATAAACTGTTTTCAGAAGTCTGGAGAAGAATCTGAACAAGCGATAGGTTAACATCCGTTACTTGGAGAACCCGTGAACTGTTTTCAGAAATCTTGAATTTGGAGAAAGAGCCGGCGTAGGGTTCCCTGATGATGAGCTCGCGTAAAACTGCATCTGGATAAATCTGAAATAAGCATTAGAATGTTGCCATGTCTGGGTCAGATCTGAACTATTCCTGGAAAGAATCTCGGAAGATAATGATTTTAGTCTGTCGACTAGTCTTACCTGAAAAGGTAAAGAGTTAGTCTTATGCAATGTCATGATGCATGATACAATGTATGTTATATGATATGAATGTAAATGGATGCGCATGTAAGCTGGAGAGCTGTCTTGCAGAGGATAGAGGAATCCAGGATGGCTGAAGATAAAAGTATCTTGACTGCTGTCGGGAAGAATAATTCCTTGGCGGCTGCTGGGGAAGAGAGTTCCTGATGACTTCTACTGGGGAGTTCCAATATAATAGACTCATGCTGGGGATATAAGACCGAGAATCTTCAGTTTGGTGGGAAGTATCTCTGGCGACTTCACTGGGGAACTCAAGATTTGCCCTCCCAAAATTCTATGGGGAGAAGGTTCATTAGTCTGGCTTCGCTGGGGATTGATAATTTGAAGTTTTAGCTCGGCTGGGGATACTGCAACTTAGTTTCTGAGGGGAACTGAGTTCTGGAGGATTCTCCGGCTAAGGATAACAAAGATAGGCTCCTCTGGGGGATTGTATTGATAAGTTATGCTGGGGAACTCTGATGAACTCCGCTGGAGGTAGGAAGAATTTTGGCGAGTGCGATCTTCCGTGGCAGTTAGCTTGCAGGGGATAAGCTTCCAGAATCTACTGGGGATAAGCTTCAGAACTTGCTGGGGATATGGATTCCAAATCTCCTGGGGGTTTCCTTTGAAAGGGTATCAAGATATCCAACTGTATCTTCAACCTATCAGTAATCCTCTTTCTTGATTCATAAGGAAATGATCATGTTCAAATGCATATGCCTATTTAACAAAACATTGGACGTTTCTCAAAATAAAACAAATAGTGCAAGAGAAAAAGTGAAAGGAAATGACACAAATTTCTGGGAAAAGTATTTGTATTAACTTTCTGAGTATATTTGTACAACGGAGACAATCATCCTAGTAAGAGGATTTTGTCGTAAATATTGAAAGATTTATACAAAATAAAGATGGCTATGTGAAATAATTCCATGGGATTCCATTCCGCTATAGCCTTCACAACTCTGAATATCTGTCCATTCAATTCTTCGTTTGCCGATGACTGGATTGATCCGAAGCCTGGAACTGGTTGATGAAGAGATTGTCTTTGAAGTGATCCGACGAGACATAGTCATACGCTTTAATTCCCTAACTTTTGCCTGAATCGCCCTTTTGGGTTTTCGATCCACCGGGAAACCCCTTTTTGCCCAAGCCGCCCTTTCGGGTTTTCAACTTGTCGGGTGTACAGATTTTTTTTGTTTTTATCCCTAATTTTTGCCTGAACCGCCCTTTCGGGTTTTCGGTTCATCGGGATGCCCATTTTTGCCCAAGCCGCCCTTTCGGGTTTTCGACTTGTCGGGTTATTTTATGCGTAGTATCTTTTGACTATGTCTGCGTTCGCAGGGTGCGGCAAATCATCGCCGTCCATGGTGGTCAGAATCATTGCACCACCAGAAAATATGCTCTTGATCACAAATGGTCCTTCATATGTAGGAGTCCATTTGCCCCTGGGATCACTTTGCGGCAAGATAATCCGCTTGATCACGAGATCTCCGACTTGATACACTTGACATCTGACTTTCTTATTGAAGGCCTTGATCATCCGCTTTTGATACGCCTGACCATGGCATATAGCAGCGAGTCGCTTCTCGTCGATCAGATTGAGTTGGTCGAGTCGGGTCCGCATCCAATCATCTTCATTCAAACCTGTGTCCTTCATAATCCTTAGAGAAGGAATCTGAACCTCCATAGGCAGGACAGCTTCCATGCCATATACCAAAGAAAATGGGGTTGCCCCAGTTGAAGTACGTGTCGTCGTACGGTATCTATGTAGAGCAAACGGTAACATCTCATGCCAGTCTTTGTAAGTGACTGTCATTTTCTGAATCATCTTTTTAATGTTTTTGTTCGCAGCTTCAACAGCACCGTTCATCTTCGGCCGATAGGGAGATGAATTGTGATGATAAATCTTGAACTGTTCGCACAATGCGGTGATCATTGTGTTATTCAGATTTGTACCGTTGTCTGTGATGATCCTGTCTGGAACACCATACCGGCATATGATATTTTGCTTGATGAAGCGGGCAACCACATTTTTAGTAACAGAGGCGAAGGAAGCTGCTTCGACCCATTTGGTGAAATAGTCAATGACAACCAGGATGAAGCGATGTCCGTTGGAAGCCGTGGGCTTGATCTCTCCAATCATGTCAATGCCCCACATTGCAAATGGCCAAGGAGCAGTCATAACGTTGAGAGGAACCAGAGGGATATGAACTTTGTCAGCGTAGACTTGACATTTGTGGCAAGTACGGGAATGTTGATGGCAGTCAGCTTCCATGGTAGACCAGTAATAGCCTGCCCTTAGGATCTTCTTAGCCATTGTATGCCCGCTCAAGTGAGTGCCAAATATGCCACTGTGTATATCAGTCATGATCAACTCTGCTTCAGCTTTGTCTACACATCAAAGTAATACACAATCATGGCTTCGTTTGTAAAGGATACCGTTGCTCAGGAAGAACTTAGCAGCAAATTTCCTTAAGAACTTCTTGTCATTTACGGAAGCTCCTTCGGGATAATCTCTAGTCTCGAGATAGCTTTTGATTTCATGGAACCAAGGTTGTTCCACTACTTCTTCGGTATTAATCTCATGACAATGCGCAGGTTCATCCATTCGCTCGATGGTGATTTGGGGAGCCTCGTTATCCCAATTGAGTTTAAACATGGAGGACATTGTGGCTAGAGCATCTGCTAGCTGATTCTCTTCTCGCGGGAAATGCTCGAAGGTAATTTGCTCGAAATGAGGCAACAGTGTCAAGACATGTTCTTTGTATGGGATAAGATTAGGATGCTTTGTATCCCACTCTCCTTTGATTTGACTGATAACCAAACCCGAGTCCCCAAATGCGATCAAAGATTTGATTCCCAAGTCTATAGCAGCCTTGAGACCAAAGATGCAAGCTTCGTACTCAGCCATGTTGTTTGTGCAGCTGAAGCAAAGTCGGGCCGTGAAAGGTGTGTGACAACCTTCCGGGGATATGAGTACCGCACCGATACCGTTTCCAAGTGCATTTGAAGCACCATCAAAGTACAGGGTCCATCGGGATCCCTTTTCGGGTCCGTCATACGGTTCGTTACTTTCAATGTTGTTCAGATTCATGATGTCCTCGTCTGGGAAGTCAAATCTCATGGGTTGATAATCCTCGATATCTTGATGAGCCAGATGGTCAGCTAGTACACTCCCTTTTATAGCTTTTTGGGTGGTGTATGGATGTCATATTCAGTTAGGATCATTTGCCATCTAGCTATCCTTCCAGATAAAGCGGGCTTTTCGAAGATATACTTGATAGGATCCATTTTGGAAATCAACAAGGTAGTATGAGTCAACATATACTGTCTTAGTCGGCGAGCAGCCCATACCAAAGGGCAGCAAGTTTTCTCGAGCAGCGAGTAGCGAGTCTCACAGTCGGTAAACTTTTTTCTAAGGTAATAAATAGCATGCTCTTTTCGACCAGACTCGTCATGCTGGCCCAAAACACACCCCATTGAGTTATCCAAGACGGTCAAATACATGATCAGTGGTCTTCCTTCGACGGGTGGCATCAGAATAGGAGGTTCTAGCAAATACTCCTTGATTTTATCGAAAGCAGCTTGGCAATCGTCGTTCCATTCAACTACCTGATCTTTCTTCAAGAGTTTGAAAATTGGCTCACAGGTAGAAGTCAGATGGGAGATGAATCTGGCAATATAATTCAAGCGCCCCAAGAACCCTCTAACCTCCTTTTCAGTACGGGGAGCAAGCATCTCTTGTATTGCTTTCACTTTTGCTGGATCGACTTCAATGCCTTTGTTGCTTACAATAAATCCCAGAAGTTTACCAGACCTAACTCCAAAAGTGCACTTACTTGGATTCAGCCTGAGTTTGTATTCTTTCAATCTGGCAAACAGCTTTTCTAGATGTTCAAGGTGCTCCTCCTCTGTTTGTGATCGAGCTATCATATCGTCTACGTAAACTTCAATCTCATGATGTATCATATCATGAAACAAAGCTACCATGGCGCGTTGATAAGTTGCCCCTGCGTTCTTCAGCCCGAACGGCATCACCTTGTAACAGAAAGTGCCCCATTGTGTGACAAAAGTTGTTTTCTCCATATCCTCGGGGGCCATTTTAATTTGATTGTAGCCTGAGAATCCATCCATGAAGGAAAACACTTTGTGCTGAGCTGTATTGTCGATCAAAATGTCAATGTGCGGAAGTGGAAAATCATCTTTGGGGCTGGCCCTATTCAAATCCCGGTAGTCCACACACATCCTGACTTTGCCATCTTTCTTAGGTACTGGCACGATGTTAGCGACCCATTGAGGATAGGACGTAACATCCAGAAAGCCAGCGTCGAATTGCTTCATTACTTCTGCTTTGATCTTTTCAGACATGTCAGGCCTCACTCGGCCGACTTTTTGCTTGATCGGTGGACAATCCTCTCTTGTGGGGAGACGGTGAACCACGATGTCTGTGTCTAAACCCGACATGTCTTCATAAGACCAAGCGAAGATTTCAACATACTCATTCAACAACTATATCAGGCGTTCCTTGACACTTGGTTCCAGATTGGCACCCACCTGTACCTCCTTCCGGTCTTCCTCGGTTCCCAAATTGATAGTTTCCAATGACTCTTCGTGCGGTAAGATGGCCCTTTCCTCTTGCTGTAGAAGTCTCGCTAGTTCCCCTGGTACTTCACAACCTTCATCATCTTCATACTCGGCTTGATTGACCAGATCTCCAGAGTTATTGAAGGATATAGCAGAATGGTCACCCATGGAATCCGGAGTGGATGGGTACGTGCATTTGTGAGTGTGGGTGTGTGTAAGGGATAGCCATCCTTAAACAAAAATGCAAAGGGAAAGAAAATGAACACAACAGTTTATCAAATGAAAAACGTCCAATGAATCATTAAACATGGCATATGGATATGAAAGTAATCAAAACCCTTACAAATGGGCCTACATGCCCCGGGCAAGGCATGAGGTGAAAAGATAGTGTACGGATTGTTTGAAGATAAAATATTACACACCAAATAGGAAATGTTTAACAGATAAATTACTGATGAATAAAAGCGATGGGGACAAAGTCTTTTGCCTCCCAGTTGCACAATCCTCCTTTGACAGTTGGATAAATCCACTCTTCGATGTTGCTCTCTTCGTCTTCATCCTCCAAAGCGTTGATTCTGTAAGGAGAAATTTTGACTGGAGCTCTTTCAATCTTCGAACGGCGCATAGCTTTCTGGCCTGCGGTAGTGAACCCTAATCCAAATTTATCGGTTTTATGGGGAATGTTAGGTAACTGCCCCCATGCTGAATTCTTCCCTTCCTTTATCGCGGCCCTGGCGTCCTCTAGAGATGCCATCCTGGCCATCTTCCTTGGCACTTCAGCTGCCAACTTTGCTACTGTTATTTCAGGAAGGACTTCTTCGAAATGCTGAAAAGGCGTCTCAATGAACTCCCCTTCTACCTCCACATACCGGAAAGAGTTCAAGTGGCTAATCATGTACTCCTCTTCGCCATGGACAGTAATGATCTTTCCCTTGACAGGATACTTCAACATCTGATGTAAGGACGAGGTGACTTCCCCAACATGATGTATCCAAGGCCTACCCAGCAAGCAAGAGTATGACGGACGGATGTCCATCACATAGAAAGTAGATTTAAACACCTCAGTGCCTATCTTGATGGGAATTTCAACCTCCCCATGGACCATTCTCTTCGAACCATCGAAAGCTCTGACAACAATATCACTCGGCTTCAACTCCAACCCTTCACAATCTAGTCGGTCCAAGGCCTTCTTAGGCAGTACATTCAGCGATGAACCAGTGTCGACCAAGACATGTGCGAGGGTAGTTCCTCGGCACTCGACTGAAATGTGCAAAGCATCATTGTGGTTTCTACCTTTAGGAGTTAGGTCGGCATCAGAGAAACCTAATCCATTGTCCGCAGTCAGGCTAGCCACACAATTTTGAAATTGATCTGCAGAGGTTTCTCGGGGCACATGGGCTGCCTTCAGGAATTTTATTAGGGCTTTAGCGTGCGCTTCTGAGCAAAGTAGTAGTGCCAGCATGGAGATCTTTGAGGGGGTTTGCCCCAGTTGTTCTACCACATCGTAATCACTCCTTTTGATTATCTTCAAAATCTCATCCATTTCCTTCTTGGAGGTTTCCGGGATGACCAAGGGTTGAGCCCTCTTCCTGACAAGCTCATCTTGGATTCCCTTACCTTTATCAGCAGTGGTAGGAGGGATAGTACTAGGGACAACAACATCTTCAATCTAGCAGAGAAATTTATTGGTGTAGGGATGACCTTGTCGGCAGATGAGGGTCCAAAGATTGCTCTTGGAGGGGCAATCTCTGGAGAAAAAATTCTCCCGCTCCGGGTGATTTTGCTCGTGCCTGCAATGTTACCAATGCTGGCTTCATCATCATCCGAACTTTCTTCAGTTATTTCGATTTGTTTGATACCATGGTAGTAAACGTCACCGCCGTAGTTCCATGGTATGGACTTCTCAGAAACATAGGGGATAGGCCCTGGCATTGTTATCTTCAAAGGAACAGATTTCGTAACTGGTGTAATCTTAACAGGCTTTTTGACGGCCTTGGAAAGATTGGCGTGAATGGTTATGATTGAGACATCTTCAGTATGAGTTGGAGTAGCAGAAACTTTTTCAAACAAGATTTGTCGACTGTCCATAAGGCCTTGGATGCCTTTCTTCAATAACGGACAATCAAACGGCAGAGAGTAACAACAATAGCAGTCTTCTTTACATCCCGGGAAGATCCCGACCCTTAACAGATTCAACTTGATGGTTAACAATGGAGTTATCAGATTATTGACGTCAGCAACATACAAATCTTCTTCAATGGCATTGACATTTTGGCCGTGCTTCGGCATGGGAGCAGATATCACATTAGGCTTCTCCGGAGCGTCAAACTCCACCTCCTTCGCCTCTATCAGGTCTTGGATTTTATGCTTGAGTGCCCAACAATCATTGGTGTCGTGCCCGACACTGTCAGAATGGTAGGCGCATTTGGCATTAGGATGATAATGCGGAGAGGACGTATTTACATTTTTTGGTGCCTCTTTGATAGTGGCGAGATTCAAATTCAACAGATGGGGAAGCACTTGCGCTGGAGTCATATTAATGCGGGTGAACTGCCGTTGTGGCTATTCCACCCGTTGTTGATTTGGTCTGGATTGGTTATAGCGAGGCTGCTCACTTGAAGGGTTTTGAATCATTACGGCCCCCACTGCCGGTCGGCGCTCAGTCTTCCCTGCTCTTCTCTGAGAATATATCACAGCAGTTTCCTTCTTAAAAGGCTTCTTCTCAACACTTGCAGCGGCACCCTTCTGAATCTTTCCTGACTTGATGCCAGCCTCTATTCTTTCGCCTGTTAAGATCAAATCGGTAAACCCCGCAGAAGAGTTACCAATCAGATGATTGAAAAATGGCCCAGATAGGGTCCCAAGAAACATATTAACAAGTTCGCGGTCGGTTAAAGGAGGCTGCACCCTGCCAGCCAAATCCCTCCATTTTTGTGCATATTCTTTGAATCCTTCGCCTGTTCCTAATGACATACCCTGAAGTTGGGTACGAGTAGGAGCAAGGTCAGAATTGTATTGGTATTGTTTGTAGAAGGCGGTGGCCAAGTCTTCCCAATTTCGGACACTGGTTCCCTCTAGCTGATAAAACCACTCCAATTGAGCCCCAGAAAGGCTGTCTTGAAAGAAATGAATCCAAAGGTTTTTATCTGCCGTATAGGGTTGGATCTTTCTCACGTAGGACCTGAGATGCATTTTTGGACAGGACAGCCCATCATACCTCACAAACACTGGCACTTTGAATTTTGGGGGAATCACAATCCCGGCAACCAAACCCAAGTCTTCAAAATCCAAACCTGGTACTCTTTGTAGTTCCATGGCGGCCAAACTGTCTTCTAACCCTTTGTATTTATCATCAGCTGGAGGGTATTGTTGGTCAGAATAATCTTCATCCTCTTCGACCTCTTCTTCTTCCACATCGGACTCGGAAGGTACAGCAGCCCCACCTCCTTTGTTGGTCCCTTCATCAGAAGTAGGAGGAAATTCAAGCACTCTCTGAGCTTCTCCGTCAAATCTTCTCCCTAAAGTAGCCACCCCGAGTCTTTTTTTCTTCTTTTTCACTGGGTATTTATTCCCCAGCAAGGTCTTGAGATCCTCCTGACCTTTAGCCAAGGTTGTCAGGAGTTGCTGAAACTGTGCATTTTGAGCTTGTAGATCTTTGACTATTTGTTCGAGATCCATCCTACTGAAATAAACAGCAGACAGATAAGGAAACCTGAAGTGAGACCTGCTTATGCACATGATGAATGATATGCTTATGTATGCAATGCATTCAAGGATTTAGAACATTCAAAATTGTTGCAGACAAAGAAGAACGCACGTCATATTAATAAGAAGAAATTTGTTAGTACATAAATGCCCCATGGGCCAAATATTACAAAATAACTTCTCAAGGCAGAAAGACATTGCGCATCCTCTTTGGTGCGATGTAGGTGTTGAGGGGCTCTTGCTCATGGAGTCGGCGGGTAAGCTCTAAAACCTTCTTCTCACTGGCGTAGAAGCTAGCTTCAAAAGTGTTCCGTTCTTCCTTGAGCTGAATCCAACTTTTCTGCATTTCTTCCCACGATGTAGGCATGTCAGGATGTAGGATGGTGTAGGGAACCTCTCCTTCATTGACGGGCTCTTTAATCACAGGGAGTACATGAGGATAAGGCATCATTAGACTTTGGGCTCGGGCTCGTACCCACTTGAGATAAGGCTCAAGAGGGATGGAGTTCTTGTGTCCCAGAGTCTTGCTATCAACCTTGTTGGGTCTCCCCTAAGCTCTGATGAATCTTTGGCGAAGTCCTTGCGCATCGTTGTTGAAGTCAAAAACTAGGTCAGGAATCAACATATCATGAGGGCCATCCCTCCGTGCATATCCAAATTGCCTCAAAGCTAGGCAAGGGTTGTAGGTGATACCTCCTCTGATTCCAAGTAAAGGAACATTAGGAAATTCTCCGCAACGATCGACAATGATGACATTTTCTCTGGACCGAGAACACCAATGCACATCAGAGTGAGTAAGAGTCATCAACCGTTGGGACCACCTTGAGCCTTGGTCATTCTTCAAGACAGATTGTGGAAGGTGCGAAATAAACCACCTTGCAAGGAGAGGGGTACAGCACATGAGAACACCCCTCTTTCTCATTGTTCGTGTGTAAAATGAGTGAAGAATGTCCCCAAGCAATGTTGGTATTGGATTTCTGGACAAGAAGATTTTGACGGCATTGACATCTACCAATTGGTCAGGATTTGGGAACAAGACCAACCCATAGATAAGGAGTGCCACAATTTCTTCAAAGGCTTGAACGTCCAATGAATTCCAACATTCTTGTGCCTTCTCAAACAAGAATTTTGCTAGGAATCCTTTAACGCCGCTTCTGGTTTCCCAATGCCCCTTTATGTCGGATGGTTGTAGATGTAATGCTCGAGCAACATCTTCCAGCTTTGGTTCCTTTTCCGTACCGTTGAAGGGTAGTTGATTAAGGATAGGGATTCTTAGGAGTTGAGAAAACTCCTCCAAAGTGGGCACCAACTGGTAATCAGGGAAAGTGAAACAGTTGTGAAGAGGGTCAAAGAACTGGAGTAGCACTTTCATCATGTCTTCTTCAATGTTGGTGTTGACTAAGCTGAGCAGTCTACCATGTCTTTCCTTGAAGGATGAGCTTTCCGGAATTCTTAAGGTGAGCTCCTTGAGTTGAGGGGAGATTCTCACAAGGTTGACTTGGATGGTGTTTCTGCGAGGAATTTCCATGACCTACAAAACAAGAACAAAGATGAAGATCCAAACCCTTGAAGTGGTTAGTGAATGCATATGATGCTTCATGATGTTTATGATGTATGCACAAAACATATGTACAAGCAAATCACACCAAATCCTAGTTTCAGGCTTGCATGGGGTTTCATAGGTAAGTACCCTCTTAAGCGTAGTTGGCTTAAAAACATGTCCTTTAAATAGTAACCGGGTTCTAAGGAGCTCAATATCACTGGATTATTTTCATTGTTCATCGTTTTAGTTTAGCCACTTAACTAGCGACCAAAATATTCCAAGAAAACAACCCTCAATGAGTGTAGTATCGAGTATCTACCAACTTCAGACTGCACCAAAGCCGGTCATCTCACTACCCCTAATAAAAGGCCAAGATGGTCAAGTAAGGTTCTTGGTCATTAGTGCTTAGTGACATCACTCAGCGGCCCCGTACTCTCCTTGATTGAACTCAAGGGTTACCGGTACTCACAAATATGTTGCACTAATATAGCTATTACTTTGACCGTGTCGGTATACCCCACACAGTTTCCACAACGTATTGCTATCTATGAAATGTTTCCCAAAATCCGGGTGTAGGATTTGCAAACCCAAACAATAGAGCCAAGATATAAAGCAATCAATTCAAACAGTTAGTCATGCAAGAGGGTGATCTAAGCCCTAAGGTTACTCCACTTTTAAAATTATCCCTAGCAGAGTCGCCAGTTCTGTGATACGGTGGGAGAACTGACTATGGTTTTGCGTTTGTTTTCGCAAATGTTTCGGTTGAGCAAGAGTCGCCACCGAATTTTTATTTTATCCTAAGGAAAGGTTTAAAAAGCACAGCAAAAACCTTTGAGATTTTTCTTGGGTTCGGGGAGTAGATTATAGAAAGGGAAGGTATTAGCACCCTTTCTATCCATGGTTATCCATGGGCTCTTAGGTACTTGCTTAGATCATCTTGCCTTGGTTTTCAATTGTTTGAAATGGTGCTTTATGTGTGGCTTTGAAAAGGTTTTGAAAAATATGCCTTGTATAGGCTACCCTTGTAACAATTCTTTACTCGAATGTTTTACAAAAGGTGTTTGTCTTTTTGGAAAGATGTTTCAAGGTTTTTTTAAAAGTTTGTTTTGAAAGTGTTTGTGAAGTGTGGTTTGAAAAATAGGCAAGTGTTTTTGTTTTGCAAGTTGACAAGTACTTAAGAGCTATCTACTTTAAAGTTCTCAAAGATTTTTGTTATGTTTTAACCCTTTTAACAATTTTGTTCCACCATTGTACTTGGTGGACAATCTTGTGTTAGGATGTGAAAAGGGACGGGCGCGGGTCATCGTTTAGACCATAATTGCAATGATGCCAAGTATCTTTGGGCAATTGTTCTTTTAAGGGACTTGATCATTTTTAGGCAACTTTCGAAAGCGTCATCGAGGGACTATGATCATTTGAATTGTTTGCTTTGCCCAAAGAGACCTAACATGCAATATGGCCTAATTTTGAAAAGCAACAAGTGGATGTGACCCTAGGGGTGTTAGTATGCAAGTGTGTTTTATTGCATACAAGAGTTTTTTTTTCTTTGAATTAGGTTTTTCTATTTCATTGATTTTATCTTGCCATACACGTCCTAATTACTAGCAATAAGAAGCGGAAATATAAAATCCTACGCTATTACAACAATTAGGGGAGGGGGATACACATTTGTACATGGGGGGTTCAACGAGAAAAATAGACAAAAAAGAAAATAGCAAAAAACAAGATATATAGAGAGAGAGAGAGGGAGCCCGCAC
This sequence comes from Vicia faba, assembly GCA_948472305.1. Classification (NCBI taxonomy): domain Eukaryota; kingdom Viridiplantae; phylum Streptophyta; class Magnoliopsida; order Fabales; family Fabaceae; genus Vicia; species Vicia faba. The sequence continues at coordinate 955,250,193 of OX451740.1, forward strand.
GCTGCTGGGAGGTCATCAGAAGTTCTGACTCAGATCCACTGCCAGATGATCAACCTCTTGGTTAAACTGTATGAGTCAGAACTTCTGACTCTGGCACCTGCAAAACAGAACCCTGTTAGTGGGGATATCAGAAGTTCTGACTCCCCTGCGCTGCAAGACAGAAGTTTGTTAGTGGAGAAACCAGAAGTTCTGATTCTGCTGAAAAGGCAATAACTCTCAGAGGTTCTGATATCATTGACAGCAAAACAGGCTTCAGATGTGCTAACGTCAAAGTCAGCACTTGGCTTTTCCCTGTACTAATCAGAACATCTGCAATTCTGTTGTTATTCCACAAAATAGGAAACATATTTGGAACAGATCCAGCAAATGTAAAAATATTTCAGAGGTCAGAACCAACAAGGTCACAGGCAAGTCCTATACTGGCTCAGCACGTTCTGAGGTATGAAAATCCTCAGAATATAAACAGCAACAACATGATATTTACATTATGTTTATTTGAGTATGCACAGCTGATGATGCTTAGCAGCGTGATGAAGGTCAGCAGGTGCTTACCTGGCTGTTGGAAAAGTTTGTGGGTGGAAGCTAGTTTTAGGCTCTGGTGGTGTTCTGGACAGATTTTCTTTGAAAAGGGGAAGTAAAGGTGTATACATACGTAGGGTCAGAAGTTTGGAAAGGGTGTCTTTTGGTTCACAAAGAAAACTGGGTATTTGATGAAGTTTGAAGGTGAGAAACTCAAAGTTATGAAACAAACTGGAGATTTTGGCAGAGCTTCAGAACGCTATGTTTCTAAGAGTTTCTGTTTCTCTCTTAGCAATTTTTATGTTCCTTTCCTGAACGCCCTTTGCAGTGGACAATGACTCTCTATTTATAGGCAAAGTTCTTGTGGGTGCCTTGAACATTAAAGCGCCAACAGAGTTTGAATTGCTCTTTGACAGAAATTCCTGGGAAGTTGTGATAACAGATAGCCTTCAGCCTAGGCTGCAGCAGCAGGCGTAGATTTGGGAGAAGTGACCTCTGAAGTGGGCGGTGGCGCGTAGACCCATGCCAGAATCTGCACAAAAGCGTTTTCCAAGCCACACGTGAATGTTCAGGAGTGGTTGGAAGCATTAATGGGCATTAAATGGTGATAAGACCTATCAACATCAATATTCTGGTAATGGAAACCAACGTTGAATCAATAGCGTAAACCATGCTCTGGCCTTGGCTTCCTGTTGTCTTAGTAAGCTCTAGAGATTCTCCTGATTTTCTGATACGTTCCTTAGATTTACTTCTGGACCTCCTGGGCTTAGAGATTCTGTATCAGTGTAACACCTACTCTTCTGACCTTTTCATCTTCTGAATTCAGCATGTTCTGAAGGAGCCTTCAGACTTCCCTGCTTCTCTTGCATTCCTTTAGCAAATTCTGACTGAGCTTGTATAACTGCTGAAAGGGGTATGTTATGTCTGAGGCTTACATACTGAACCACGTTTACAACTTCTGATTGAGCTGATGTAACTGCTGAAAAGCCAACTTCTGACTACGCTGAGCCAAGCTTGCAACTTCTGACCGTTTTTATCTGGAATTGGTCCAGAAGTTCTGAAGCGCTGATTTTTCTTAAATACTCATTTTTTTAGGGAAACATTCCAAGTACTTAGAATTTGATTTTTCTCAAGCTAAAAGCGTTGTTTTTGGAGCTCGTGAGATCATCTTGCTCTTGTAAATGGCTTGCTTGGGCAAAAGGATAACTCAGGACTTGGATTTGTTTCAGAGGGACCTTGAAAATCCAAGATGGTTTCCTGAAGAAAGAGAGGGCAAATTTTGGGGTACAATAAATGGCTCCGGAGAACATGGAAAAAACAACGTTTATCACACCCTCGCGAACATTCTGTTACAGAGTGATGTCCTTCATGTTTAAGAACACTGGTGCAACATACCAGAGGGCTATGATAACCCTATTCCATGATCTAACGCATTAGGAAAGTAAAGTATATGTTGATGATATGATCATGAAATCTCAGACTGAGGAAGGGAATATGGAAGACTTGTTGAAATTATTTCAGTGTTTGAGAAAGTATCGTCTCTTATTGAATCCAAACAAGTGTACTTTTTGTGTTTGTTCAGGAAAGTTTCTAGGTTTCATTATCAGCCAAAAAGGAATTGAAGTTGATCCTGATAAAGTTAAGGCAATTCAAGAAATGCATGCACCAAGAACTGAAAGCAAGTTAGAGGCTTCCTGGGACGTTTGAAATACATTTCTAGATTCATTTCCCATATGAATGTAATATGTGAACCAATATTCAAGTTGTTAAAGAAAGATCAAGGTTGTGTGTGGACGGATTATTTCCAAGGGGAATTTGAAAGCATTAATGAGTATCTACTTAAGCGTCCTTTCTTGCTCCCTCTCGTTGAAGGAAGACCGTTGATTATGTATCTGACTGTGTTGGATAACTCCATGGGCTGTATTTTGAGACAACAAGATGAAACAAGAAGAAAAGGATATGCCATTTATTATTTAAGCAAGAAGTTCACTGGTTGTGAGTTACAGTGTTCTATTCTAGAAAAATTTGTATTCTTTGGCCTTAGCGGCAAAGGGATTGCGACAATATATGTTGAATCACACTACTTGGTTGATTTCCAAAATGGATCCAATTAAGTATGTTTTTGAAAAGCCCGCTCTTACTGGAAGAATTTCTCGTTAGAAGATGCTGTTATCTAAATATGATATCCAATACTGTACTCATAAGGCTATTAAAGGCAGTGTGTTGGTAGAGTACCTTACTCACCAACCATTGATGATTATCAGTCTATTAAGTATGATTTCCGTGATGAGGATGTGATGTATTTGAAAGTAAAATATTATGGTGAACCTTTTCTTGAGGAAGGTCCTGATCCTGGGTCCTGATAGGGTATGGTGTTTGGTGGAGCTATAAATGCTTATGGAAAAGGAATTGGTGATGTGATTATCACTCACCGTAGGTCACATATCCATTTTACTACAATGTTTACATTTGATTGTACCAATAACATGGCGGAGTATGAAGCTTGTATCACGGGTCTTAAAGAGGCTATAAATCTCAGAATCCAAATTCTTGATGTAAATGGTGATTCAACTTTGGTAATAAATCAGATCAAAGGAGAATGGGAGACTCTTCATATTGGCTTGATTCCCTACAAATATTATGCAAGAAGATTATTACCTTTCTTTAATAAAGTTGAATTCCATTATATTCCCATAGATGAGATTCAGATGGCAGATGCTTTAGACACTTTGGCTTCCATGTATCAAGTGAATGCTTGGAAAGATGTACCTCATATTACAGTTCAACGTCTTTATAGATCAGCTCATGTGTTTTCTATAGAGGGGACGTCAGATGAAAAACCTTGGTATTATGATATCAAGAACTTTATCCAGACTCTGGCATATTCGGTTGGTGCGTCGAACAAAGATAGAAAGACATTGAGAAGGTTGGAAGGTATCTTTTTCCTCAATGAAAATGTGTTATACAAGATAAATTATGACATGGTCTTGCTCAAATGTGTGGATAAACATGAAGCAGACATGTTAATGCATGAGATCCATGAAGGTTCCTTTGGTACCCATGCCAATGGACATTCGATGGCAAAGAAGATGCATAGGGCAGGTTACTATTGGCTGACAATGGAATCTGATTGTTACAAATTTGTGAAGTAGTTCCATAAATGTCAGATTTATGCCGACAGGATTCATGTGCCTCCAACGCTTCTCAATGTTATGTATTCCCCATGGCCTTTTTCTATATGGGGTATTGATATTATTTAAATGATTGATCCCAAGGCGTCGAATGAACATCTTTTCATCTTAATGACAACTGACTACTTCACCAAGTGGGTGGAAGTGGCCTCTTATGATAATGTCACCAAGTAAGTGGTATTAATCTTTATCAAGAACAATCTTATATGTCGGTATGGTGTGTCAAGTAGGATTATCACTGATAACAACTCAAATTTGAATAATAAGATGATGACAGAACTTTGTGAAGAATTCAAGATTGTCCATCACAACTCGTCTCCTTAGAGGCCTTAAATGAATTGGGTTTGTAATGCCCGTTGACTTAATTAATTATTTAATTAAGTATTTTCGATTAAATGCGAATTATTTGTTGAAATAATTGACATGTTGTGTTATGTTGTAATTTGTTAACATAAGTTGCGGTGTTGTTATTAGTCGATTAAATTAGTTGATTAATAATATTAGTAATAATATTAGAATTGTAGAATATTAATAATATTAGTTGTTAGGCTTGTTTTGGGAGATAGACGTAGTATTAAGGGAGTTTGAAAAATAGGCCCAATAGAAATAATACTATTATTAGGATAAGTTAAATAATAGAAATTAGGTTAATTAAAAAAGGTTAAGAGAAAGAGTAGAGAAAGTGCTATACGTGAGAAGTTATAGATAAGAGGAAAAGTAAAAGAGGAAAAGTTAGGTTCGATCGGAAATTATAGAGCGACCTCCAATCCAAGGTAAGGGTGATGTTCTGACTCTATAATGGGGTTTATTATAAATGTTATGTAGGGAATGGGTTGTGTAGAATTGTTGCTTTGTGCGTATAATCATCATATCTGTGTCTGAATTTGTTTATTACTATGTTGTGATTACTTCTGAAATTGTCTGCATACTTATCATGTACAATCGATGAAATATCTTTGTTAAAAATTGTTTCTTTTCTTGATCTAATTGCTGCACCCTGCGTTGTATCATGTTGTTGTGAAAATACTGATAATCGAAGGAAAAAATTGGAGATTTTGTGTTGGCATCATTAACAGGCTAAAGTCTATGAAGAGGCTGTGTGAAAGCATATTGTGCCGAGGGGCATGGTATGTGTGTTGATTGGCACAGAGGAAAAAGGGGGCGTGTCGAGCGGCATGGTTATTGTAACGAGAGGCATAGGTAAGTCGGCTGTGACGATCGTCACAAAGGGTGTGCCTGGTGGTACAGTTTGTTGGTGTGGGTGCTGAGTTGCATGTGTGTGTACCGAGGGGCACCATAGTATTCCAAAAGATTAATTAAAGTAGCAGAGTTATTAATTCAATTCATTTAGCAGAGTTGGTGTACTGGTAATTATTTAGTTACAGAGTTAGTAACTGGTACGCATTTAGTTGCAGAGCTAGTAGTAAATAACATAAACATTAGTAACAAACATATAGTAGCAGTAGAGATAATTTAGGCAGCAGGAATATAATAGCTCCATTAATTTAGTAGAAAACTATTAATAAGGCTTATCAACGGAATAATTTAGTAGAAGTATTTTAGTAGGACATTGTTAATAATAGTATTGGCATGTGTAAGTTGTTGTGTTGTTGTTATTAATTGTTGAAGTTGTAGGTGATGAATTTGGTCACGTTCCCTCTATTGATTGGAAATTATAAAGTTGTAGGCTTATGGCCAATGTTGAATTAAGTTGAATTATTGTTGCTGTTGTTATTACGTTCATGTTGTTAATGCATACTGTAATACGGTGGGAGAACTGACTTGGATGTTTTGCGCTTGGTCGCATTTGTTGCAGATAGCAAGAGTCGCCACCAACTTTTCTTTTATCCAATAAGGAAAGGTTGAAAAGAACCGGAAAGACCTTTCAAGATTATTTCTTGAGTTCGGGGGGTAGGTATTAAAAAGGGAAGGTGTTAGCACCATTTTCATTCGTAGTTATCTACGGGCTCTTAGTTGCTTGCTAGATCACTTGCTTTTGTTTGAAGATGTGCTTGTGGTGTGGGTTTTGAAAGTATTTTGAAAAACTTCTTTGTAATGGTTCTCATTTCTATAAGAACACGTACAAAGTGTTGTTTTGAAAATAGTTCAAAGAGGTGTTTGTGTTTTTGAAAGTGATTTTGAAAAGTGTCTTTGTAATGGTTCTCGTTTCTGTAAGAACGCGTACAAAGAGCTTTGTCTTTTGAAAATGTTTCAAGTGAAAGTGTGGGTGTATAAAATGTTTTTGTTATGAACAAACGAGCAACTATGAGCATCCTACCTACTCAAAAGGCCTAATGTTCTTTTCCTCCTCCTTTATATGTTTCTATCTTACCATTGATTTGGTAAGAAGCCCCATCATTGGATGTGAAGGGATGAGCGTGGGACGTTTGTATATTCATATAAGGCAACCTATGGGACGTTTTAGCAATGTCGTTTAGGGACTAGATCGTTTACCGAAGGCAACATTGAGGGTTATCGAGGGACTACGATCTTTTATTGAGGGTCTTTGCTAAAACGCCCATATTCGAGGGACATGACTATTTTTAAGAGGCAACAAGTGAGATTACCCTAAGGGTGCATGTGTGAATAGTGTGTTCAATTTGCATGCATTTTGTCTTTGATTAGGGGTTTTCTACTTGTTGTTTTTATCTTGCCATACATACTCTATTTTACTAGCAATCATACAAAAGTAATAAAATGCAGAAAGATAAAATCCTACACTATTACAAATATATTGAATAGCATGAAAATATAAAGGCAAAATAAAATAAAAGCAAGAAAAAAGGGTCTTTCGATTTAGGCAGAAACACCCTTTCGATTCTGCACTTTTAGGCTCTCTTCAATTTTGCCTGAAAGGGGTGAAGGCGTGACTTTCAATTTGGGCCTGGAGGCCAGTGTGGTGTGCCTTTCGACTGGGGCCTGGGAGTCAGCATGTTATGCCTTTTGACTGGGCCTGGAATCAATGCAAGATGCAATCTTCCTTTCTGTCTCCTTCGACTGGGGGTTGTAATCAATGAGGGAGCTTAAGGCTTCGTTTCATACTCTTGTCTCCTATTTATTTCATTTGGCTTTTTGAATAGAAACATGGCCCAAGGCCATGCTAGCATTACCTTATGGCCAACTTAGTTCTTAAAGCATATTTAAATAAACAAGAACCAAAACCAAGAAGGAGCATCCATGAAAACAAATTGAAAGGGTGAAAATGAAAAGATGAACAATGGTATGTACATGTTTGAAATGAAAAGAAAGTATTATTCACATATCATGCCTGAAACGAAAGATTCAACGGTTAGAGAGACTTACCTTGCTTGAGGGTGGGACATGTGATGGGTCTTTAAGTGGTTGCCTTGAGTTCTTTTGGATTCGAAGGGAGGAACTAGGGGTTATGCCTTTAATACTGGATTCAAAAGAGAAGAACGAGTGTGAGGTTCTTCCTACTGGATTCGAAGGGTAACAAGGTATGAGGATGTTTAAGGTTCGAAGAGGACAAATGTTTTGATTCTAGGTTGGTGTTTGATGAGTGTTTAAGTGTTTGAGAGTTTGATGACTTTTGAGAGTGTTTGAGAAATTTGAAGATTTGTTCCTCAGGCAAAAAAGTCCTCCTAAAACATATCGTAGAGCCTCTTATTTATAGGAAAAGCTGGCTGAAGCTTTTGGAGGGAAAACAAAATAATTTTAACACTTTGAGTAACCTGCTCTTTGTAGCTTTTGAGGGACACTGCTTTGGATGCTATTTTGGTGCAAGAAGGGGACAGTGTTTCAGGACTGCTGTGCAGCAGTTTTGGCCAGTGTACCAGGCCTGAACTTGGCAGCAAGCATCTTTGGACATTTCATTCTTTCGTTTTGACCCTCCTTCGACCAGATTCCTCTTCCAACAATGTTATTTGATTTTCCTCCAACAAGTTTCCTTCGAATGGGTCACTTTTGTGCATCCTTCGAAGGAGCCCAAATGTGTGATCCTTGAATGGGTCACCAAAACATGCCTGAAGGAGGGATTTGTAAATCCTTCGAATGGGCCATTAATCATGTCCTTCAAATGGGATGCCCAAACGTATCCCTTAAATGGATCATGTATGCTTCTTTGAAAAGGGCCAAATGTGTCCTTTGAATGGACTAGTAAGGTATACCCTTCGATAGGGACTCATATGTATGCCATTCAAATCCACCAACCATGTGTGCTGAAGGTTTTCAAGGGTGGAATTGAAGCATACTAAAGGAAAATGTGTCCAGTCGAAGCTAGTGTAAACATAAACAAAGCCCTGTCAAAGCCTGCATGCAGGAGGTCTAAACTTTGTGACTCCAAGCAAGCACACCAGAGGCTAATGCTCAAACGAAGACTTGCATGAAGGGAGTCACATACCCAAATGAAAGAGGCATGCAAGAAGAAAATTTGAGCAATCGAAGGATTCCAAAAGGAGGTTTTTGCCTTGGAATCAAAGGAGGCTACAGGAGGCTTTGTGCCTTGTTCATGCTAGCATGGGGGAATATTTGTCCAGTCAACACAGGAATGCAAGCATTAAACATCCAATCGAAGCAGGCATATAGGCAGTCATTGCATTGTGAAGCATGTGAGGCCAAAGATGCAATCGAAGGTGGCATGCAGGAAGCTCCTGCCTTGTGAATCCAAGCCAACATGCAAGAGGCCCACGCTCAGTCGAAGGATGCAAGCCAAGCTTGCATCGAAAGAGACCAAAAGGCCAATCGAAGGAAGTAAATTGAAGAAGACTTGTTTTTCTCCAATTTTGTCAAAAGATTATTTTATTTGTTTTCCTCATTTTTTGACAGTTTCATTTTCAACTTGGTACTGGAAAGTCCAATTGTACTTGTGCAAGCTTGAACCTTGAGAATACTTGTGATAAATGCCTTGAAAAATGAGAGGGCAAATTTTGGGATACAACAGTTGTCCCTGTTCAATCTTCTTAAACCTAAAGAGTTGGATTGGTGAATCTGCCATTCGTGACTTAAAGGTGGAAGATGATTAAACACTAGAGTACCCAGAAATTCGCACTTGATGATGTTGTGGTTGATGATGGATAGTTGTTGGAGATGGTCTTATAGATTCCACCAAAAAGTGATTATTGACAGAAATTAGACTAAGTCTAAACTTGACTTCAATTGGAAAAGAATCAGAATAAATCCTGGAGCGATTTATCTGAACCAGAGAAAGTGTCTACTGGAAAGGAATCAGGATAAACCATTGATTAATTTAAATTGGACCAGCAGAGGTCTTGACTATTCTTTAACTGGAAAGAATCAGAATAAATCTTGGAGCGATTTATCTGAACCGGAGAATATGTCTACCGAAAATGAATCAGAATAAACCATTGATATATTTAAACTGAACCAACAGGGATCTTGAATATTCTTTAAATTTATGATGAGCTTGCGTAGGGCTGCTTTAGGAGACATATGAGAAGGAAGCATGGGTAGGGCTGGTTCAGGATGAATCCAAGTGAAACTTCATATATAATTTAAGAGAAGGAACATGGGTAGGGTTGCTTCAGGATGAGTCCGTGTAAAACTGCATTTGAAAATAAGAAGGAACCTGGGTAGGGTTGCTTCAGGATCAGTCCGTGTAAAACTTCATCTGGGAATGTATGAGAAGGAACCTGGGTAGGGTTGCTTCACGATGAGTCTGGGTAAAACTGCATCTAGGAATGAGAAGGAACCTGGGTAGGGTTGCTCCATGATGAGTCCGAGTAAAACTGCATCTAGGAATGAGAAGGAACCTGGGTAGGGTTGTCCATGATGGGTCAGGGTAAAACTGCATCTAGGAATAAGAAGGAACCTGGGTAGGGTTTCTTCATGATGAGTCCGGGTAAAATTGCATCTAGGGAAGAGAAAGAACCTGGGTAGGGTTGCTTCATGATGAGTCTGTGTAAAACTACATCTAGGAATGAGAAAGAACCTGGGTAGGGTTTCTTCATGATGATTCTGTGTAAAACTTCATCTAAGAAAGAGAAAGAACCTGGTTAGGGTTGCTTCATGATGAGTCCGGGTAAAACTGCATCTAGGAAATGTCTGAGAAGGAACCTGGGTAGGGTCGCCTCCTGATGACTCCGGGTAAGACTGCGTCTAGGAATGAGAAAGAACTTCGGTAGGGTTGCTTCATGATAAGTCTGGGTAAAACTACATCTAGGAAAGAGAGAGAACCTGGGTAAGGTTGCTTCATGATGAGTCTAGGTAAAACTGCATCTAGGAAATGTGTGAGAAGGAAAATGGGTAGGATCGCCTCATGATGAGTCTGGGTAAAACTACATCTAGGAAATTTCTGAGAAGGAACCTGGGTAGGGTCACCTCATGATGAGTCCGGGTAAGACTACGTCTGTAAATGTCTGAGAAGGAACCTAGGTAGGGTCACTTCAGCTGATCGTGTAGATAGTTGCCCTGGCTTGTTTAAGGTATTAATTTAGAACTGTTGAAAATTGTTGACGATAATTTTCTGTTGATTGAGCTTTCCTGAAAAGGTAAAGAGTTAGTTGTATGCAATGTCATGATGTATGAAATGCATGGTGTAATGATGTTCTCAAAATAAATGAGATTATGTCGTATGCATTTGTGTTGTATGCACTTATCATGCATGAAATGTTATAGGAATGTAATTTTGTCTTGGAAAATAAATCTTTGATAAGTGTTGGGGAGTTTTTGAAGGCTAAATCTCGGACTGCCGTTGGGGATGAAGAGTATGCACCTCTCTCCAGACCTTGTTTTTAGAATGTTTTCGCTGGGGATTCCTATTTTGTTGTTTGAGGAGAACTCCGTTGGGGAATGTTGATTCTTTCTTAGGGAAAGGAGTCGTGGTCCCTAAATTTGTGATAGTCTAAGAGGCAAATTCAAGCTGGGGCCGTTTGTTGGGGAAATAAACCCTGTCGCCTAGTCTGCTGGAGAGGCATTTTCTTTTGGTAGAACCCCTCGAGGATTCTTGAGATCAACTTAGTTGGTGAGAAGTTTTCAGAGATTGAACCTCTGGATGGGGATCACCCTATGAAAAGAACTTTGTGGGAGATTTGTCACTGCCCCTAGTAGCAAGTGTTTGTAGTATTGCCAGGAAATGTTTTCCTGACCGTGCGTAATCCTTTATTGGAATTCACGTTCAAATCCCCAAGTGATTCAGATACAGATCTACACCCGGTTATTCAGCACTTCTTGAGAGATTTCTTAGAATCTGGACTTGATTGCCCCAGATGTGTTAGACAGTGATCACGTCGTGCCCCCGGTTTATAAGAGATTTGTCGTTGGAAGTGTCATTCCATTTGAAGTGATTTTGTTCACTAAGAGAACTTTCGTCCGCTGGATATTCGTCATGAAAATTTCTCTGTTGTCAAACAAATAGCTATATGAAAAAGTGGTATTAAAAATAATGCAAAGTTTATGCTTGTCTTGAAATTTTGAAAATTCGTTTTAGCAGATAAAAGAGTTTTGCAAGTATGTAAATTCAGATTAGGATTTAGAGTAAGACTTACAGGAGTCAGGATACCTTTTGTAACAGTATGATTTCGAACTAACCCATGCTTCAATTAGGACTTTGAAAGGTTGTATCGTGGTCTAGGTTCACGACTTAAGAAACAAAGGATAAGGCTCAAAGTGTATTTGTACTTGCCCTTCCTTCGTGATGTAATTCAGCCTTAAACTCCGTTAATTGTGCGTTTGAATTCTAATTAAGTCTGAATGAAGTTTTGGTGAGGGTTCAGACAAGTTTGGTTTGTTGGAAGGCAGTCACTTTTGCAACATTTTTCATGTTGTCGAGGATTCGTAGTGACCTATTTTTGATTTATTATCCCTGATTTTGCCTGACTGTTCTTGTTTTTGAGATTACAGTCAGCAGGATGCCCCAGTTTTTCTTAAGTCTCCTTCGTAGGTTTTAACTTAGTGGACTTTTCTTTTGAGAGATAATGACTGCCTATTTGGTAGGCAACCATCACCGTCTTTTGATTCTAGAGGAATGTTTTTGATTTCATTCGTTGTATACAAAGTGAAAGTTTTACGACTGAACGCGCGTTTGAATTAACTGAGAGACTACCTTGCCCCAGGTTTTTATTAAAGGTTTCAGTTTGTGTAAAAAAGGAAACTCCTACTTCTTTGGCTCGAAGGGGTTGACTAGGGATTATCTTCCTTATAACTCCAGTGTTTAGGAATTGAAAGAACGCCTGTACATCGTCAGCAAGGCTGTTCAAAAGCATATTGCATGAGATTATGGCATTGTTTTCGTCATCCTCCCTCTAAAAGCTTGCGACTCTTTTGAAAAAAAGAGTTGAGTATCATAAAGGGAGTAAAAATTATAGTATAAAAATAATGGAAACAAGTGTATTAATTCAATAGAAACATATGCAATGTGTCGTACCCCAAAATTTGCCCTCCCATTTCCCCAGTATTTTCTCATCACAAGACCCTTGGAGCTCAAGATCCAGTTAGGGTTTCCTCTGCTCAAGACTTCTCCTTGCACTGTTGACCCAAATTAGGGTTTGTGTTTGCACAAAGATATTTTGACCTAAACTGTCTAAGATGACTTTCATGCTTCATGTTGGACTCCCAAGTTTATCCATACCAAGTTTCAAGTCTTGATTCCAAATTTTGCCCAGTCAATTGGACAGTTGACCTAGAAATCAACTATATTGGGGAAAAAGTCAACTGTGGCCAATTGACAGTCAAATCTCATGAAAATTGACCCACATCAACATTATGAACTCACATGGACCATTTGATCAAGTTTGGATCACAATTCCACAAGAAATTTGATCAGATCACCAAAAGGGCAAAATGGTCATTTTTAGGGTTTTGACTGCACAAAGGCAATTTTTGACTGTTTGACCTAGCCAATGGCAAACCAAGCTCACATATGGACTCAAGGACCCCATGGAATTGTCTTGACATACTCAACAAGTTCAAAAGATCCCAAATGCACAAGATTGACAGTTGAATTTCCCAGTCAATTGATCAATTTTGACTGTATACTGAAAAGTCAAACTTTGACTTTTTTGGTCAAAATCAAATGTCAAAATTCATTTTTCATCAAAACATGCCAAATCATGAAACTTGTTCATCAAGAAATCAAGAATTGAAAATTAGGGTTTGAAATAAAGATTTTTCATAACTTAGAATTTTTCTAAGTTATGAAAAACCCTAATTTTTTCCTAACTTTGTCCTACTTTCTCACCAAGATTCATTTGGATTCAAGCAAAAGTCAAAACATGAAAGTTATAGTCCATTGCAAAATCTACAACTTTGATTCACAAAGTTTTCCCAAAAGAAGCTGGTAGCTCAAGTTACAAGTTTTGGAACAAGGGTACCAAACCATTCTTAACTTAGAGAAATTTTGAACCATTTTAGGCAAGATTTTTGCCTAACTTCAAGACCATTTTTCACATACTTTCACTTAGAATTTCAATTTGCATTTCAAAGATGGATTGTAGTACACATTCCAAGCTTTCCAAAATGTCCAAGAACTCATCAAACAACCTCATGGTTAGGGAGAATCGAATTCGGCAAGTTAGGCAAAACTCACTTTTGATTTGGCCAATTTACATGTTCATACACTTGTGCCATTTTGAACTCAGCTTGCATTCCTTGATTACAGGTCCTATATCCCATTTGAACTAAATAATTTAATGCTAACTCATTGTGCCAAGGCCTTATTTTGTGTGTTCAAACATTATATGCAAGATTAAGCAATTTTTAGATTAAGCATTTTTGCCATTTTAAAAAAGTTAAACTTTATGTCAATTGCAAATCCAAGCAAGTACAAGGCAGATCCTTTTGGAACAAGTTTATGAACTAATTACACTGATCAAGGCCAAAGTATGCAGCATAGATTGGGGGCCTGTACAAGCTAGAAACACCACTTGACATTTTCTTGCTTAAAGTTGAAGTAACCTAGCATAACAATACACAACTCTCATTCCTGTGAACCAGAGCTTAAGCAAAGTTATCAAACACTTTGTAATCATCAAACCTAAACTAAAACACAAGCCAACCAAGTTCTACACCTTCTCAAACACAGAATCACCCTAAAACTGCCAAAACAGGGGACCTGCTGCAGATTGAGTTCCATAACTCAATCCATTCGTGCATTCTTGCTGAAACCACTTCAAACACATCCCATATCATCCCTTGAAACTGTTCCAAGCCCTAAACATGACCTGTAACATCCCTAGATAACATCACCATTTTCATTTTTCTGTTTTGCAGTTGAAGTACCATAGCACGATTCTTTTGGTTTCCAAGCAAACTAAAGGTTGGAATAGCATCCTGAGACATCAAGGAAGCTATACAAATCATTACCTTGCCTTGTACTCATCTCCATTGTTGCACACGATTCCAACTGAACAGGTAAGTTCATGAACTTGTATCTCTCTATTCAAGCATTGTTAGGTTTAGATTTGTGAAGAAATTATGTCACATTCATAGCCCTGAACATGCCCATGTAATTAGTTTTCATTTATGTTATGTGTGCTATGAGAATTTGATGTCTGAACATGGAACAAAAACTAGGTCAGGAATTGGGGGAGAAGAAATTCTCTCTCATTTCTGAGAGTTAGATCAAGTTTTTGGTATGTATGGATTCGTTGTTTGATGCTTAACATTTTTGTTGTTGTAAGTTTTTGTTAAAAATCAAAGAATCAGGATGTTTGAACAAGCCTGAGAAGCGCGCGTTTTTTGGGACAAGAATGGCTGGAGGTTGAAGAAGCTCCACGTGGGCTGGGCCTGATTTGTTATTTCTGTTTACACCCCATTTTTACTTTTACACCCCCTAGGCCCATTATGCTTATTTTGATCATTTTTTGACTTTTTCTTTTTATTTCTGATTTATTTATTTTTTCTCATAATATTAAAAATATAAAAAATATTTTTTAAACCATTTTTGTATTTATTAAGCATTTATTGGCTTAAATAGATATTTGTACATAAATAAATACCTAGATATACTTTTATTTAAAAAAATACTATAAAAAATAATGCAAACACATTTATTTTCTAATTTTTATTTTATTTTATCTTCTGAAAATATTTTATATAAAATATATTTTTTTTATAAGTATTAAATATTATTATTTTGTACATATTCAATATATTTAGTAAATAATACAAATACATACATACATATTAGTATATTTAGGTTAAAAAATACAAAATATATACATTTTTATTTTCATTAATATTTAACATTAAAAATACCTTTTTTGACAAAAACATTACTTTTTTATTTATTTTTTGTACATAACTAATAAATATTATACATATTAAATAATTAATACCTTTTATTTAATAAATTAGGGTTTTGCCCTAAATATGAAAAATACCCAAAAATTAATACTTTTATTTTTGTTTCCTTTACACAAAAAAAAAACACTTTTTACATACACATAAAAAAATCATTTTTGCATCTTGCATATTTATCTTATTTTATTTAATTATTGTATATTAAATAATTTGTATAATTCAATTTTGATGTAATAGTTAGGTTTAAATTCCTTGTCAAAATACCCCCCATTTGAACATTTGTACCCCCCTTCCCATATATTGTGTTGTAATAACTTAGGAACTTTATTTTTCGCACTTTAAAGCTTTCTAATTATGCCATGTTAGAATTAGGGTTTGTATTCAAATCAATTAACCAAAAATAGTTTGACCTAAATTCAAGATAAACAAGCATGAAAATGGACAACACCAATCACACTTGCACCCCTAGGGTATTCCACTTGTTGCCTTCAATAATGGGCCATATTGCATGTTAGGTCTCTTTGGGCATAACAAACATAATTCAAATGATCATAGTCCCTCGATGACGCTTTCGAAAGTTGCCTAAAAAATGATCAAGTCCCTCCAAGGAAAAATTGCCCAAAGATACTTGGCATCATTGCAATTATGGTCTAAACGATGACCCGCACCCGTCCCGTTCACATCCTAACACAAGATTGTCCACCAAATGCAATGGTGGAACAAAATTGTTAAAAGGGTTAAAAACATAGGAGAAATCTTTGAGAAATTTAGGAGTAGACGAACTCTTAGTTACTTGAATCAAACTTGCAAAACAAAACACTTGCCTATTTTCAAACCACACATCACTACACTTTCAAAACAACTTTCAAAAACATTGAAAACCTTTTCAAAAGACATACACCTTTGTATACATCCCAACATGGATCATTACAAAGGTTTCCACCACATTGGCCCCTTTTCAAAACATTTTTCAAACCCACATACACAAAGCACCATTTCAAACAATTGAAAATCAAGGCAAGTTGATCTAAGCAAGTAACTAAGAGCCCATGGATAACCATGGATAGAAAGGGTGCTAATACCTTCCCTTTCTATAATCTACTCCCCGAACCCAAGAAAACATCTCAAAGGTTTTTGCTGTGCTTTTTAACCTTTCCTTAGGATAAAATAAAAAGTCGGTGGCGACTCTTGCTCAACCGAAACATTTGCGAAAACAAACGCAAAATCTCAAGTCAGTTCTTCCACCGTACCACAGAACTGGCGACTCTGCTGGGGAATTTTTAAAGTGGAGTAACCTTAGGGCTTAGATCACCCTCTTGCATGACTAATTGTTTGCTTTGATTTCTTTACATCTTGGCTCTCTTGTTTGGGTTTGCAATCCTACACCCGGATTTGGGGAAACATTCACAGATAGCAATACGTTGTGGAAACTGTGCGGGGTATACCGACACGGTCGAAGCAATAGCTATATTAGTGCGACATATTTGTGAGTACCGGTAACCCTTGAGTTCAATCAAGGAGAGTACGGGGCCGATGAGTGATGTCACTAAGCACTAATGACCTAGAACCTTACTTGACCATCTTGGCCTTTCATTAGGGGTAGTGAGATGACCGGCTTTGGTGCAGTCCGAAGTTGGTAGATACTCGATACTACACTCATTGAGGGTTGTTTTCTTGGAATATTTTGGTCGCTAGTTAAGTGGCTAAACCAAAACAATGAACAATGAAAACAATCCAATGATATTGAGCTCCTTAGAACCCATTTACTATTTATAGGACAGGTTTTTAAGCCAACTACACTCAAGAGGGTACTTACCTATGAAACCACATGCAAGCCTGAAACTAGGGTTTGGTGTGAATTGCTTGTACATATGTTTGTGCATACATCATGAACATCATAAAGCATCATATGCATTTACTAACCACTTCAAGGGTTTAGATCTTCATCTTTGTTCTTGTTTTGTAGGTCATGGAAATTCCTCGCAGAAAAACCATCCAAGTCAACCTTGTGAGAATCTCTACTCAACTCAAGGAGCTCACCTCAAGAATTCCGGAAAGCTCATCCTTCAGTGAAAGACATGGTAGACTGCTCAACTTAGTCAACACCAACATTGAAGAGGATATGATGAAAGTGCTATTCCAGTTCTTTGACCCTCTTCACCACTGTTTCACTTTCCCCGACTACCAGTTGGTACCAACTTTGGAGGAATTTTCTCAACTCCTGAGAATTCCTATCCTAAATCAACTACCTTTCAACGGTACGGAAAAGGAACCAAAGCCTGAAGATGTTGCTCGAGCACTACATCTACAGCCATCTGACATCAAGGGGCACTGGTAAACTAGAAGCGGTGTCAAAGGCTTCTTAGCAAAATTCTTGTTTGAGAAGGCACAAGAATGTTGGAACTCATTGGACTTACAAGCCTTTGAAGAAATTGTGGCACTCCTTATCTATGGGTTGGTCTTGTTCCCAAATCCTGACCAGCTTGTGGAGGTCAACGCCGTCAAAATCTTCTTGTCCAGAAATCCAATACCAACATTTCTTGGGGACATCCTTCACTCATTTTACACACGAACAATGAGAAAGAGGGGTGTTCTCATGTGCTGTACTCCTCTCCTTGCTAGGTGGTTTATTTCGCACCTTCCACAATCTGTCTTGAAGAATGATCAAGGCTCAAGGTGGTCCCAACGGTTGATGACTCTTACTCACTCTGATGTACATTGGTGTTCTCGGTCCAGAGAAAATGTCATCATCGTCGATCATTGTGGAGAGTTTCCTAATGTTCCTTTACTTGGAATCAGAGGAGGTATCACCTACAACCCTTGCCTAGCTTTGAGGCAATTTGGATATGCATGAAGAGATGGTCCTCACGACATGTTGATTCCTGACCTAGTTTTTGACTTCGACAACGATGCGCAAGGACTTCGCCAAAGATTCATCAGAGCTTGGGGGAGGCCCAACAAGGTTGATAGCAAGACACTGGGACACAAGAACTCCATCCCTCTTGAGCCTTATCTCAAGTGGGTACGAGCCCGAGCCCAGAGTCTAATGATGCCCTATCCTCATGTTCTCCCTATGATTAAAGAGCCCGTCAAGGAAGGAGAGGTTCCCTACACCATCCTACATCCTGACATGCCTACATCGTGGGAGGAGATGCAGAAGAGTTGGATCCAACTCAAGGAGGAACGGAACACTTTTGAAGCCAACTTCTACGCCAGCGAGAAGAAGGTTCTAGAGATCACCCGCCGACTCCATGAGCAAGATGCCCTCAACACCTACATTGCGCCAAAGAGGATGCGCAACGTATTTTTACCTTGAGAAGTTGTTTTTGTAATATTTAGCCAATGGGGCATTTATGTACTAACAAATCTTTTCTTATTAATATGACGTGCGTTCTTTTTTGTCTGCAACAATTGTGAATTTCTAAAATCCTTGAATGCATTGCATAGATAGCATCTCATGCATCATGTGCATAACAGGTACCCCTTTTTCTACAGGTTGCTTAATCTTCTTCGCTTTTTATTTTGAACAGTCATCATGAATCCAGAATCATCTAGTGAGCAAGCAATCAAGGCCCTCCAGGCCCAGAATGCCCAGTTTCAAGAGATGGTCATGAGCCTGGCCCAAGGACAACAAGAGTTGAAGGCTCTGCTCCTAAAGAAGAAGAAGAAGAAGAAGAGGACTGCGTTGTTCAATACTGGACGCAGGTTTGGGAACACACTCCATAACGAGGCTGATCCAACTACTTCCTCTACAGAGAAAGACAGTCCCCAAGGGGGAAGAGCTCCTAGTCCTGCAGTCTCTGACAACGAGACGGATTACAATGACGAACAATACCCTCCCGCTGCTGACAGATACAAGCAATTAGAGGACTGCTTGAGTGCCATTGAGATTCAAAATGTGCCGGGGCTGGATTTCGGAGATTTAGGGTTATCTTCTGGGGTGGTAATCCCACACAAGTTCAAGGCGCCTGCCTTTTCCAGATACGACGGGGCTTCCTGTCCAAAGCTGCATCTCAGATCGTACGTAAGGAAGATCCAACCTTACACGACAGACAAAAATCTTTGGATCCACTTCTTCCAAGATAGCCTTTCGGGGTCACAACTTGAGTGGTTCTATCAGCTAGATGGAACCAGTATCCGACATTGGGAAGATTTGGCTACCGCATTTTATAGACAATATCAATACAATTCTGACCTCGCTCCTACGCGTACCCAACTTCAGGGTATGTCTCTAGGAACGGGCGAAGGGTTCAAAGAATATGCACAAAAATTGAAGGATTTGGCTGGCAGGGTGCAGCCTCCTTTGACTGATCGTGAACTGGTTGACATGTTTCTAGGGACCTTGTCTCGTCCATTCTTCAATCATCTGGTTGGTAATTCCTCCGCGGGGTTTACGGATTTGATCTTGACGGGTGAAAGGATAGAAGCTGGCATCAGGTCAGGAAAGATACAGAAAGGAGCCGCCGCAAGTACTGAGAAAAAGCCTTTCAAGAAGGAAGCTAGTGTCGTCTATGGTCCTAGAAGACAAATCAAGCCAGAACACCGCCAAGCCGTCAATGCCTTGGTAATTGCAAAACCTGTTGCTGCTCCTCAGCAGTACAATCAACAAAGGGGTGAGAGGCCCAAGAGGCAATACACTCGGCTGAGTATGACCTTGTCACAAATCTTACCGCAACTGCTATCAACCAACTTGGTGACCATCAAAGAGGCTCTGAAAGTCGTGAATAATGCATCTCCTAAGTATAACCCAAATGCCCGTTGTGCTTATCATTCTGATAGCCCCGGGCATACTACTGATGATTGTTGGGCCCTGAGAAATAAGGTCCAAGACCTTATCGATGCGAAGGAAATTCAGTTTGAGGCGCCTGAGAGGCCAAATGTTGTAACTGCTCCTATGCCCCAGCATAGAGTAAATGCCATTGAGGAAGATTTGTATGCTGTTTCGGTGAATGATGTTGCTACCCCTCTATTGACTGTTAAGAGGAACCTACTGCTAGCCGGTTTATTTCCGGGTTGTAGCAAGGGTTGCCTCCTGTGTGCTGTTATCCCTTCCGGTTGTCCGCTGCTGAAATCAGGCATCCAAAGCCTGATGGATAGCAAAGAAATTCTGTTCAAGAAAACTGTTGTTCCGTTTGTTTCCGCTGAAGAAGTATCCGTCGTCACAATTTTCAACAATCCTACCAAGGCTCCCCCGAAGAAGCCAGTCCAAATTATGTCTGTTGCACCCATTACCATTACTGTTCTGGGGCCTCTCCCCTATGAATCTAACAAGGCTGTCCCATGGCACTATGGGGCAGACGTGTATGTGCTTGGAGTGAAGCAGGAGTTCAACATCGGTACCAGTATCAGTAACATCACTGGTCCCGCCAAGATTACTCGCAGTGGCAGGCTCTTCTCGCCTTACATTGCACCACCAGTTATCCGAAAACCTCTTATCATCACACTTGCAAGTGTGCATGTTTCAAATCAAGTTCTTGTGTCTACTACTGCCACCGAGTCCTCTGATGCTCGGGGCAAACAAGTTGCTACCGATTTGCCTTCCCGGATGGAGGCACCAAAAAAGACCGCTGTTGAAGCCTCCCAGCAAGAGATGGAGGAAATCCTTAAAATCATTAAAAAGAGTGACTTCAATGTCGTTGAACAGCTGGGGCATACCCCCTCCAAAATCTCTATGCTATCATTGCTGCTGTGCTCAGAGGCCCACGCCAAGGCCCTAATTTCATTTCTGAAAACGGCCCATGTGCCGCAAGAGACCTCTGCAGATCAGTTCACTGACTGTGTGGCTAATTTGACAGCTGACAATGGTTTGGGTTTCTCGGATGCAGACCTTACCGCCAAAGGGAAAAACCACAATGATGCCCTGCACGTCTCTATAGAATGCAGGGGCACTACTCTCGCACACGTGTTGGTGGACACCGGTTCTTCCCTGAATGTGTTGCCCAAGAAGGCCTTGGATCGATTAGATTGTGAGGGCCTGGAATTGAAACCTAGTAACATCATTGTTAGAGCCTTCGACGGTTCTAAGAGGATAGTGCATGGTGAGGTAAACATTCCTATTCGTGTGGGTTCCCAAGTCTTTGACTCAACATTCTATGTAATGGATATTCGTCCGTCTTATTCCTGCTTATTCGGTCGACCCTGGATTCACAAGGCTGGGGCGGGTAACATCCACTCTACACCAAAAGCTCAAATACCCTGTCAAAGGGAAAATTGTTACTTTGCAGGGTGAGGAGGAATACATGGTTAGTCACTTGAATTCATTCCGGTATATCGAGATGGACGGGGAGTTTATTGAAACCCCCTTTCAACATTTTGAAGAGGTACCTCCAACGTTGGCGTCAACTGAGGCAGTGGTTGAAGAAGACTTTCCTATGAAGATGGCTTCCCTGAAGGATGCCCGGGCAGTGATTGAGAAAGGCAAGTGCGCAAACTGGGGTCAACTTCCTGACTTCACTCAAAAGACTGAGAAGTTTGGGCTGGGCTTCACTGCAGAGGCTCAGAGGGCTGTCCGCAAAGAAAAGATCAGAAAGGCTCCGGTGTTCATCACCAACCCAAGGGTGAATGCTATCGAGGAGGACGTGGAGGAAGCAGAGTTTGACAGTTGGATCTATCCAACAGCCAGCAACGGACCAAGCAACTGGACGGCAAAAGATTTTACACCTATTACATTTGTCACGCAGTAATGAACTCTTTTGATTTTCAATTTGTAACAAACAATATGTTGAAACTTTTATTGGCTCGGTGTCCTACCCGGGGCACCATGGCTCCATTTGTGAGGGCTTTTTGTATGATATTTCCATATATCATTAATCAAAACATTGGACGTTTGTCGCATTTCAAATCTTGTGCTCTTTTTATTTCTGTGTTATATATTGCAAAACAACTATATTTACACACACTCACTTATACAGGTTCCAATCCACTATGGATCTCACTGGTAACAGCTCTGCTACTGCCAGTTATGACTTCGAAAATCCGATCAGCTTGGCCGAAGACGAAGGTGAAGATGATTGCGAAGTGCCTGGTGAACTCGCAAGACTGCTACTCCAGGAAGAGAGGGCCATTCAGCCGCATGAAGAGCCGGTGGAAACAGTGAACCTGGGTACTGAGACAGATAGAAAAGAAGTCAAGATTGGTGCCAATCTAGAGCTCAGCGTGAAGAAACGGTTGATCCAGATGTTACATGACTACATGGAAATATCCGCTTGGTCTTACGAAGACATGCCTGGTTTGGATGCCGACATTGTGGTTCATCACCTGCCTACCAAGGAAGACTGCCCTCCGGTAAAGCAAAAGGTCCGTCGTATGCGTCCAGAGATGTCCGAAAAGATCAAGTTTGAGGTTATGAAGCAATTTGATGCCAGGTTTCTAGCAGTGACTTCTTACCCTCAGTGGGTTGCCAACGTGGTGCCAGTGCCGAAGAAGGACGGTAAGGTCAGAATGTGTGTCGATTACAGGGATCTAAATAGGGCAAGCCCCAAGGATGACTTCCCCTACCTCACATTGATGTTCTTGTTGACAATACTGCTCAACACAAGGTGTTCTCCTTCATGGATGGTTTTTCAGGGTATAATCAGATCAAGATGGCTCCTGAAGATATGGAAAAGACTACCTTTGTCACTCAGTGGGGCACCTTCTGCTACAAGGTCATGCCATTCGGGTTGAAAAATGCTGGGACAACCTACCAACGTGCCATGGTTGGTTTATTTCATGAGATGATCCATCATGAGATTGAAGTGTACGTCGATGATATGATTGCAAGGTCCCAAACTGAGGAGGAACACCTTGACCATCTGTGGAAGCTGTTTGACCGACTGAAGTTGTACAAGCTGAGGTTGAACCCAAACAAATGCACCTTTGGGGTGAGGTCTGGGAAATTGTTAGGTTTCATTGTAAGCGACAAAGGTATTCAGGTGGACCCTGCCAAGGTTAAAGCCATACAAGAGATGTCGACTCCCAAGACAGAGAAAGAAGTCAGAGGCTTCCTAGGACGACTGAATTATATTGCCCGATTCATCTCACATCTAACTGCTACCTGTGAGCCAATCTTCAAATTACTGAAGAAAGATCAAGTAGTACATTAGAACGATGAATGTCAGGCTGCTTTCGAAAAGATAAAGGAATATCTCCAAGAACCACCCATTCTTATGCCTCCGGTTGAAGGGAGACCTCTGATACTATACCTGACAGTACTTGACAACTCAATGGGGTGTGTGCTGGGGCAGCATGACGAGTCTTGCCGAAAAGAGCACGCTATTTATTATCTGAGCAAAATGTTTACCGACTGTGAGTCTCGGTACTCACTGCTCGAGAAAACTTGCTGCGCTCTAGTATGGGCTGCTCGCCGGCTGAGACAGTATATGCTGACTCACACTACTCTGTTGATTTCAAAGATGGATCCCATCAAGTACATATTCGAAAATCCTGCTCTGTCTGGAAGAATAGCAAGATGGCAAATGATCTTGACGGAATATGATATCCAGTACACGACTCAAAAAGCAATCAAGGGAAGTGTATTGGCAGATCATTTGGCACACCAACCTGTGGACGATTACCAATCATTGAACTTTGAATTTCCGGACGAAGATATCATGGTAGTAACTGATTGTGAAGTACCTGGACCAGATGAAGGACCTGAGGAAGGATCCCGATGGTCTATGCATTTTGACGGAGCCTCGAACGCTTTGGGTAATGGAATCGGCGCTGTAATCATATCCCCCAAAGGAACTCATACTCCACTCACCGCCCGGCTGTGTTTCAACTGCACCAACAACATGGCAGAATATGAGGCATGTATTATGGGTCTTCAAGCTGCAATCAACTTAAGGATCAAGTTTCTGAGTGTCTTCGGAGATTCCGCTCTTGTGATCAATCAGATCAAAGGCGAGTGGGATACGAAACACCAAAATCTTATTCCTTACAAGGAGTATGTGTTGACTTTGCTTCCCCACTTTGAAGAGATAACTTTTGAGCACTTCCCAAGAGAGGAGAATCAGTTAGCGGACGCACTAGCTACGATGTCTTCAATGTTCAAAGTCAAATGGGACAATGAGGCCCCCTGGATCATTATCTGGAAGTTGGACAAACCTGCATACTGCTGCGATCTTGAGGCCGAAGAGGTGACTGAAAAACCCTGGTATCATGAGGTGAAGAGATACTTGGAAGCTCAGGAATACCCTGAAGGTGCGTCTGTCAATGATAAGAAGTTCATGAGAAGGTTTGTGGCAAAATTCTTCCTCAGCAACGACATTCTCTACAAACGAAATCATGATTCAACTCTACTGCATTGTGTGGATAAGACTGAAGCAGAGAAGATCATGGTAGAACTACATGAAGGTACATTTGGAACACATTCCAGTGGACATACCATGGCAAAGAAAATCCTTCGGGCAGGATATTTCTGGTCCACAATGGAAGCCGACTGTTACCAACATTCTCGAACTTGTCATAAATGCCAGATCTATGCTGATAAGGTGCACATCCCTCCGGTTCCTCTGAACGTCCTGACGGCACCTTGGCCTTTTGCAATGTGGGGCATTGATATGATCGGCGAGATCCGACCGACGGCATCCAACGGGCATCGCTTCATCTTGGTAGCGATTGATTACTTCACGAAGTGGGTTGAGGCAGCTTCCTACGCCACGGTAACCAAGAGCGTCGTGGCACGTTTCATTCGGCATAACCTGATCTGTCGGTACGGCGTCCCGGAAAGAATCATTACAGACAATGGTACCAATCTTAACAACAAGATGATCACTGAGCTCTGCGAGCAATTTAAGATACAGCACCATAACTCTTCTCCCTATCGGCCGAAGATGAATGGGGCTGTCGAAGCGGCTAATAAAAACATCAAGAAAATTGTGCAGAAGATGACAGTGACCTACAAAGATTGGCACAAAATGTTACCGTTTGCTCTTCATGGGTATCGTACCTCAGCGAGGACGTCAACCGGGGCAACACCCTTTTCCTTGGTCTATGGCATGGAGGCAGTCTTGCCGATTGAAGTCCAGATACCCTCTCTCCGGATAATGAAGGATGCAGACTTGAGTGAAGATGACTGGATCCAGACTCGACTTGATCAATTAAACCTAATTAACGAAAAGAGACTTACTGCTATCTGTCATGGTCAAACGTATAAAAAACGGATGATCAGGGCATTTAACAAGAAAGTCAGATCACAAGAGTATCAAGTTGGGGACCTGGTAATCAAATGCATCATCCTTCCTCAAAGTGATCCCAGGGGCAAATGGACCCCTACGTACGAAGGGCCATTTGTGGTTAAGCATGTGTTCTCAGGAGGAGCCATGATTCTGACCACCATGGATGGTGACGAACTTCCTCACCCCGCCAATGCAGACATAGTAAAAAGATACTACGCATGAATCAAAGACCCGCTAGGTTGACATACCTAGGCAAAAATAAGGGCTTCCCGGCGAACCAAAAGGGTTCGGGCAAAAATAAGGGATGAAATGAAAAAAATCTGTACACCCGGCAAGTCGAAAACCTGAAAAGGCGGCTTGGGCAAAAATGGCTATCCCGGTGGACTGAAAACCCGAAAGGGCGGTCCAGGAAAAAGTTAGGGATAAAGCGTAACACTATGTCTCATTGGATCACCTGTAACCAGACTTCGATATCAACTATCTAACTCAGACTTCGGCATCGATCAATCAGCTTCATCTTCAACTAAGAAGCAAAGTGATGAGACGCTTGAAGACATAAAGGCGATAGCAGAGTTGGAACCCAGTGGGAATATTGTGCACATAGCTGTTTTGTTTCCTTTTCAAAATTGTATAAACTTCATGTTATTCGGCGGCGTTCTCTTACTAGAACGTCGGCCTCTTGTACAAAAAACGCCTATTTACAGGCAAATTTCAAAATCAATACAAGTTCACTTTTTCAAACAAATTGCCAATTGTTTTTCCTTTTTCTGTTTTGCCTTGCGAAGAACATCCAATGTTCGTTTTTTGATATATGCATTTGACATTAAATTGCTAATTCATAAATACTTGCATATGAAACAAAAGACTAATTATAGGTGACATCAGAAGTAGGGGCAATGTAGAATTGTCCAGGCAGTCTAGTCGCTTTGTCCGCCAGGGTACAAGGTAGATTCAACTGAAGAATGTGACCAAGTTATCTCAACTCGCCACAGAGTAAGACAAGAATCAGCAATACCCTCCCGGGGAAGATTTAGTCTATCATCAACCCTACAATAGGCACCCTGTTCCCCTAGCAAGTCAGCAATACTCTCCTCCAGAAGAGTTAGCCTACGGTCAGCCTAAAGGAAGTTGGGTAGCCCCAGAAGATATCAACATTCCCCAACGGAGTATAGGAATTCATAAGAAAGCATCTCCGGCAGTCCTGATCTAAGATTGTTCCCCGGCAGAATACAGACACCCCAGTGGAATCATTTCCCAGTACAGTCCGAAAGTTTCCCCAGGAAATTTGGAATCCATATACCAGCAGGTCTTGAAGCTTATCCCCAATAGATTATGGAAGCTCATCCCCTGTAGGGTACGGACGTCTCTCTCGAGCTTTATTCAAAGTTATTCCTCACAAGGGCCTATAACTGGGTTATCCTCAGCTAATTACCACGGAAGATCGCCCTCGGCGGAGTTCTTCCTATCCCCAGCGGAGTTCATCAAAGTTCCCCAACATAACTTATCAACATGATCCCCAGCGGAGTTTAACATTGTTATCCCCAGCGGAGTCCATCATCGAAATCCTCAGCGGAGCTCTCATCAAAACTTCAGCGAAGTATCTCTTCCCACAGAGTATTTCCCCTCAGAGTAATCTTTCCAACAAGTTTATTCCCCAACAGAGTCATCTTCTCCTACCGGTGTATTCTTGCAACCATCATCCCTAGCGGAAACGAAGAGCTCTACTCTTCAACGTCAGCCCAGGATTTAATTCCCCGGCCGGTCGTCAAGGATTTATTTTCTTAGACGAAAATACATTCATAAACATTTCACGTTTCATACATCTTGTTTATATACATGATAAAGTGCATACAACACTATCTCATGTTGAACATCATGACATCATGCATTTCATACATCATGACATTGCATGCAACTGATGTTTTGCCTTTTCAGGGAAAAAGACAACCGAAAAGACAACTACTTACTGTCACAATTCCATATTCGATTCCTGTATCTAGCCAGGGCACATCTGCGAGTGATCAATTTCCAGATTCGATTCCTGTATCCAGCCAGGGCATATCTGTTGACGACTATTTCCAGATTCGATTCCTGTATCCAGCCAGGGCACATCTAAAGAGTTTGAAGATTCGATTCCTGTATCTAGCCAGGGCATATCTATCGACTGTCACAATTCCGGATTCGATTCCTGTATCTAGCCAGGGCATATCTGTTGACGACTAATTCCAGATTCGATACCTGTATCCAGCCAGGGCATATCTGCGAGCAACCGATTGTAGACTCGACACCTGTATCTAGCCAGGGCATGTCTGCATGAAGAGATTGAAGATCAATACCTGTAACAAGCTAGGAAAACATCTGTCTTTCTCAAAATACACAAGTTCTCGCTAAGGAATCTCTTATGCGATCAACACTTCCAAATGGCATCTATAAGCCCATTCCCGACAAGGTTCTGTCACGCCTTCAGATGGCATCTATAAGCCCATCTACCTATCCACCATCTCTCCAAATGGCATCTATAAGCCCATTCCCGACATCACATTTGCTGATACTCCAACATGCGAGTGCAAATTTCCGGGCACTCTAGTGTCCAATCTCCTTTTACCCTCGAGTCACGAAAGGCAAACTTGCCAATCTAACTCTTCAGATTCAAGAAGATTGAACAGGGGCAACTGTTGTACCCCAAAATTTTCCCTCCCATTTCCCCAGTATTTTCTCATCACAAGACCCTTGGAGCTCAAGATCCAGTTAGGGTTTCCTCTGCTCAAGACTTCTCCTTGCACTGTTGACCCAAATTAGGGTTTGTGTTTGCACAAAGATATTTTGACCTAAAATGCCTAAGATGACTTTCATGCTTCATTTTGGACTCCCAAGTTTATCCATACCAAGTTTCAAGTCTTGATTCCAAATTTTGCCCAGTCAATTGGACAGTTGACCTAGAAATCAACTGTATTGGGAAAAAAGTCAACTGTGGCCAATTGACAGTCAAATCTCATGAAAATTGACCCACATCAACATTATGAACTCACATGGACCATTTGATCAAGTTTGGATCACAATTCCACAAGAAATTTGATCAGATCACCAAAAGGGCAAAATGGTCATTTTTAGGGTTTTGACTACACAAAGGCAATTTTTGACTGTTTGACCTAGCCAATGGAAAACCAAGCTCACATATGGACTCAAGGACCCCATGGAATTGTCTTGACATACTCAACAAGTTCAAAAGATCCCAAATGCACAAGATTGACAGTTGAATTTCCCAGTCAATTGATCAATTTTGACTGTATACTCAAAAGTCAAACTTTGACTTTTTTGGTCAAAATCAAATGTCAAGATTCATTTTTCATCAAAACATGCCAAATCATGAAACTTGTTCATCAAGAAATCAAGAATTGCAAATTAGGGTTTGAAATGAAGATTTTTCATAACTTAGAATTTTTCTAAGTTATGAAAAACCCTAATTTTTTCCTAACTTTGTCCCACTTTCTCACCAAGATTAATTTGGATTCAAGCAAAAGTAAAAACATGAAAGTTGTAGTCCATTGCAAAATCTACAACTTTGATTCACAAAGTTTTCCCAAAAGAACTTGTAGCTCAAGTTACAATTTTTGGAACAAGGGTACCAAACCATTCTTAACTTAGAGAAATTTTGAACCATTTTAGGCAAGATTTTTGCCTAACTTCAAGACCATTTTTCACATACTTTCACTTGGAATTTCAATTTGCATTTCAAAGATGGATTGTAGTACACATTACAGGCTTTCCAAAATGTCCAAGAACTCATCAAACAACCTCATGGTTAGGGAGAATCGAATTTGGCAAGTTGGGAAAAACTCATTTTTGATTTGGCCAATTTACATGTTCATACACTTGTGCCATTTTGAACTCAGCTTGCATTCCTTGATTACAGGTCCTATATCCCATTTGCACTCAATAATTTAATGCTAACTCATTGTGCCAAGGCCTTATTTTGTGTGTTCAAACATTATATGCAAGATTAAGCCATTTTTAGATAAAGCAATTTTGCCATTTTAGAAAAGTTAAACTTTATGTCAATTGCAAATCCAAGCAAGTACAAGGCAGATCCTTTTGGCACAAGTTTATGAACTAATTACACTGATCAAGGCCAAAGTATGCAACATAGATTGGGGGCCTGTACAAGCTAGAAACACCACTTGACATTTTCTTGCTTAAAGTTGAAGTAACCTAGCATAACAATACACAACTCTCATTCCTGTGAACCAGAGCATAAGCAAAGTTATCAAACACTTTCTAATCATCAAACCTAAACTAAAACACAAGCCAACCAAGTTCTACAACTTCTCAAACACAGAATCACCCTAAAACTGCCAAAACAGGGGACCTGCTGCAGATTGAGTTCCATAACTCAATCCATTCGTGCATTCTTGCTGAAACCACTTCAAACACATCCCATATCATCCCTTGAAACTGTTCCAAGCCCTAAACACGACCTGTAACATCCGTAGCTAACATCACCATTTTCATTTTTCTGTTTTGCAGTTGAAGTACCATAGCACGATTCTTTTGGTTTCCAAGCAAACTAAAGGTTGGAATAGCATCCTGAGACATCAAGGAAGCTATACAAATCATTACCTTGCCTTGTACTCATCTCCATTGTTGCACACGATTCCAACTGAACAGGTAAGTTCATGAACTTGTATCTCTCTATTCAAGCATTGTTAGGTTTAGATTTGTGAAGAAATTATGTCACATTCATAGCCCTGAACATGCCCATGTAATTAGTTTTCATTTATGTTATGTGTGCTATGAGAATTTGATGTCTGAACATGGAACAAAAACTAGATCAGGAATTGGGGGAGAAGAAATTATCTCTCATTTCTGAGAGTTAGATCAAGTTTTTGGTATGTATGGATTTGTTGTTTGATGCTTAACATTTTTGGTGTTGTAAGTTTTTGTTAAAAATCAAAGAATCAGGATGTTTGAACAAGCCTGAGAAGCGCGCGTTTTTTGGGACAAGAATGGCTGGAGGTTGAAGAAGCTCCACGTGGGTTGGGCCTGATTTGTTATTTCTGTTTACACCCCATTTTTACTTTTACACCCCCTAGGCCCATTATGCTTATTTTGATCATTTTTTGACTTTTTCTTTTTATTTCTGATTTATTTATTTTTTCTCATAATATTAAAAATATAAAAAATATTTTTTAAACCATTTTTGTATTTATTAAGCATTTATTGGCTTAAATAGATATTTGTACATAAATAAATACCTAGATATACTTTTATTTAAAAAATACTAAAAAAAATAATGCAAACACATTTATTTTTTAATTTTTATTTTATTTTATCTTCTGAAAATATTTTATATAAAATATATTTTTTTTATAATTATTAAATATTATTATTTTGTACATATTCAATATATTTAGTAAATAATACAAATACATACATACATATTAGTATATTTAGGTTAAAAAAATACAAAATATATACATTTTTATTTTCATTAATATTTAACATTAAAAATACCTTTTTTGACAAAAACACTTCTCTTTTATTTATTTTTTGTACATAACTAATAAATATTATACATATTAAATAATTAATACCTTTTATTTAATAAATTAGGGTTTTGCCCTAAACATGAAAAATACCCAAAAATTAATACTTTCATTTTTGTTTCCTTTACACAAAAAAAAAACACTTTTTACATACACATAAAAAAATCATTTTTGCATCTTGCATATTTATCTTATTTTATTTAATTATTGTATATTAAATAATTTGTATAATTCAATTTTGATGTAATAGTTAGGTTTAAATTCCTTGTCAAAATACCCCCCATTTGAACATTTGTACCCCCCTTCCCATATATTGTGTTGTAATAACTTAGGAACTTTATTTTTCGCACTTTAAAGCTTTCTAATTATGCCATGTTAGAATTAGGGTTTGTATGCAAATCAATTAACCAAAAATAGTTTGACCTAAATTCAAGATGAACAAGCATGAAAATGGACAACACCAATCACACTTGCACCCCTAGGATATTCCACTTGTTGCCTTCAATAATGGGTCATATTGCATGTTAGGTCTCTTTGGGCAAAACAAACATAATTCAAATGATCATAGTCCCTCGATGACGCTTTCGAAAGTTGCCTAAAAAATGATCAAGTCCCTCCAAGGAAAAATTTCCCAAAGATACTTGGCACCATTGCAATTATGGTCTAAACGATGACCCGCACCCGTCCCGTTCACATCCTAACACAAGATTGTCCACCAAATGCAATGGTGGAACAAAATTGTTAAAAGGGTTAAAAACATAGGAGAAATCTTTGAGAAATTTAGGAGTAGACGAACTCTTAGTTACTTGAATCAAACTTGCAAAACAAAACACTTGCCTATTTTCAAACCACACATCACTACACTTTCAAAACAACTTTCAAAAACATTGAAAACCTTTTCAAAAGACATACACCTTTGTATACATCCCAACATGGATCATTACAAAGGTTGCCACCACATTGGCCCCTTTTCAAAACATTTTTCAAACCCACATACACAAAGCACCATTTCAAACAATTGAAAATCAAGGCAAGTTGATCTAAGCAAGTAACTAAGAGCCCATGGATAACCATGGATAGAAAGGGTGCTAATACCTTCCCTTTCTATAATCTACTCCCCAAACCCAAGAAAACATTTCAAAGGTTTTTGCTGTGCTTTTTAATCTTTCCTTAGGATAAAATAAAAAGTCGGTGGCGACTCTTGCTCAACCGAAACATTTGCGAAAACAAACGCAAAATCTCAAGTCAGTACTTCCACCGTACCACACAATGCATTAATGAAAGTAACCAAAGTTTGACATATAGATAAGTGTTTAAGCAAACAAAGAAATTACAACTGAAAATTCGAATAAACAGAAAATTCCTCCGCCTAGACCGTCACTTCATATGGATGCCCTTGAGGGGTGATAGAAGAGATCCAGTTGATCATTTTGTGTAAACTCCAACGCTCCTTCGTTAATTAGATCTTGAATTTTGTTCTTCAGAGCCCAACAACCATTCGTATCATTCCCCATACCATCAAAATGGCATGCACACCTCTCATTGGGATGGTAACTAGGAGTAGCAATGTTGGGATTCCGGGGAGGAGCCTTTAATGTAATTAGCTCTACTTTCAACATGTGTTGTAGCACTTGAGCTAGCGACATGCCGATCCTGGTGAATTGTCTCTTAGGCGTGACCTCCCTACGTTGACTCCCCCTATCGTTATTGGTGTGGTTGTTGTTGGGCTCGCAATGTGGAAGCAATTTGGAAAGATCCACTCTCCATCAAATCGGCTTCTTGTCTCATGGGAGGTTGAATGATGACCTGATCCCTAATTCTATATGTTTGCCCTATTTGGTGTCATCCGTCTTGATGAAGCCTATTGACAAGGGCTCTCAGCTCTTCTTGTCCTTGAGCCAAGTTTTAGATAAGAGCCATTTGGCCCATTTATTGTCCCATCATCTGGACCTTAATTGTTTCCATTTCAGTTTGTAGCCATTCCAACTGGTCATCCTTGTTGTCCTCAGGATTCTTCATGGTCAAGCCCCAAGTGAGGAGTGCTTTCACCTCGTCTTGTCCCTTGGACGGGTTCAAGAACATTTCCTTAAGTTGAGCATTTTTTGAGTCTGAATGTCCTTGATAGTCTATTCTAGAGCTATCTCTACTGAAATAAACAGTAAACAGATGACAGGCCTGTGTGGGGAAAACCTGTCATGACATGATGCATGATATGCGGATGCATGTTTTTAAGGATCTTGCGGGGTAAACACGAGAAGATGTTAGAAGTTGAATTTTTATCAACAGCTTTGACGGAAGAACTTCGCATTGGTGGATGTCCTTCCACGAGAATCAAGCTCACCATGTTAAGTGGGTCGTAGCCCTTGACTTAAGTTAACGTGCTTTGGTCTTGACGATGTTTTATTAGAGGAGAATAAATCCTCTTTCCCCTTGATAGGCGTCTGGTTCAACATGACCCTGCATCATAGTCCCTTGAGATCCTTGAAATGGTTAGTGTAAATGCTATGGTATGATGTCATGATGTTATGTACGAGTATGCAAATCAAGCAAGTTGTTATGTACAAATAGTCATATACACACAAAGAAGACAAGTCCTTAGGTTTAGGCTTGCATGGAGTTTGATAGGTAAGTACCCTCTTGAAGTTTAGTTGGCTTAACCTGTCCTAGAAAGTGATCGGGTTCTAAGGAGTCTCATATCACCAACCTTTCTTTTAGGCATTATTCTAGCTCAAGCACCAAAGTATTCCGGCCAGAATATCCCAAAAGTCCAATCTCAATGAGTGTAGCATCGAGTATCAACCAATATTTGGTCGGAACCAAAGCCGTCCATCTCACTACTTTCTAGTGGCTTAGGATGAGTCAATTAAAGGTTCTAAAGGCCAGTTAGCACTTAATGACACTATAAGGAAGCCTAATGTTATCCTTGACAGACTCAAGGAACATTAGTATAAGCCATAGTATCACGCTAACGTAGCTATCATTTTGTCCATATCGGTCTATGTCGTACAACTTCCATGATTTATTGCTACTTACCTAAAAAAAGGGCCCCAGATCCGGGTGTAGGATCTTTAACAATAACCCAAACAAGGACTCATAATGTAAAGTAAGGAAGTCAAACAAAGAAAGCAAGTTAAGGTGATCTATCCCTAAGGTAACCCCGCTTTTAAGTAGATTTCCACAACAGAGTCGCCAGTTCTGTAATATAGTGTGAGAATTGACTTGGGTGTTTTACGTTTGGTCGCATTTGTTGCAGATAGCAAGAGTCGCCACTGATTTTTCTTTTATCCAATAAGGAAAGGTTGAAGAGAATAGGAAAGACCTTTCGAGATTATTTCTTGAGTTCGGGGGGTAGGTTATGAAAAGGGAAGGTGTTAGAACCCTTTTCATCCGTAGTTATCTATGGGCTCTTAGTTGCTTGCTAGATCACTTGCTTTTGTTTGAAGATGTGCTTGTGGTGTGAGTTTTGAAAGTATTTTGGAAAACGTCTTTGTAATGGTTCTCGTTTCTATAAGAACACGTACAAAGTGTTGTTTTGAAAATAGTTCAAAGAGGTATTTGTGTTTTTGAAAGTGATTTTGAAAAGTGTCTTTGTAATGGTTCTCGTTTCTATAAGAACGCGTACAAAGAGCTTTGTCTTTTGAAAATGTTTCAACTGAATGTGTGGGTGTATAAAATGTTTTTGTTGTGAACAAGCGAGCAACTAGGAGCATCCTACCTACTCAAAAGGCCTAATGTTCTTTTCCTCTTCCTTTAGATGTTTCAATATTACCATTGATTTGATAAGAAGCCCCATCATTGGATGTTGAGGGACGGGCGTGGGACGTTTTTATAGTCATAGAAGGCAACCTATGGGACGTTTTAGCAATGTCGTTTAGGGACTAGATCATTTACCGAAGGCAAAATTGAGGGTCATCGAGGGATTATGATATTTTATTGAGGGTCTTTGTTAAAACGCCCATATTCGAGGGACATGACTATTTTTCCGAGGCAAGAAGTGAGATTACCCTAAGGGTGCATGTGTGAATAGTGTGTTCGATTTGCATGCATTTTGTCTTTGATCAGGGGTTGTCTACTTGTTGTTTTTATCTTGCCATACATACCCTATTTTACTAGCAATCATACAAAAGTAATAAAATGCAGAAAGATAAAATCCTACACTATTACAACCATATTAAATAGCATGAAAATATAAAGGCAAAATAAAATAAAAGCAAGAAAGATGGGTCTTTCGATTTAGGCAGAAACACCCTTCGATTATGCACTTTTTGGCTCTCTTCAATTTGGCCTGAAAGGGGTGAAGACTTGACTTTCGATCGGGGCCTGGAGGCCAGTGTGGTGTGCCTTTCGTTTGGGGCCTGGGAGTCAGCATGTTGTGCCTTTCAACTGGGCCTGGAATCAGTGCAAGATGCAATCTTCCTTCCTACCTCCTTCGACTGAGGGTTTGAATCAGTGAGGGAGCTTAAGGCTTCGTTTCATACTCATATCTCCTGTTTCTTTCATTTGGCTTTTTAAATAGCAACATGGCCAAAGGATATGCTAGCATTACCTTATGGCCAGGTTAGTTCTTAAAGCATATTTAAATAAACAAGAAGCAAAACCAAGAAGGAGAAGCCATGAAAACAAATTGAAAGGGTGGAAACGAAAAGATGAATAATGGTATGTACATGTTTGAAATGTAAAGAAAGTTTTATTCACATATCATGCCTGAAACGAAATATTTAAGGGTCAGAGGGACTTACCTTGCTTGAGGCTGGGACGTGTGTCTTGAAGGTTGTCAAGGGTGGAATTGAAGCATACTAAAGGAAAATGTGTCAAGTCGAAGATCGTGTAAACATAACCAATTCCCTGTCGAAGCCTGCATGCAGGAGGTCTAAACTTTGTGACCCCAATCAAGCACACTAGAGGCCAATGCTCAAATGAAAATTTGCATGAAGGGAGTCACATGCCTAAACGAAAGAGGCATGCAGGAAGTAAATTTGAGCAATCGAAGGATGCCAAAAGGAGGATTTTGCCTTGGAATCGAAGGAGGCTACAGGAGGATTTTTGCCTTGTGCATGCTAGCATGGGGGAATATTTGTCCAGTCAACACAGGCATGCAAGCATTAAACATCCAATCGAAGAAGGCGTATAGACAGCCATTGCATTGTGAACCATGTTAGGCCAAAGATGCAATCGAAGGTGGCATGCAGGAAGCTATTGCCTTGTGAATCCAAGCCAGCGTGCCAGAGGCCCACGCCCAATCGAAGGATGCAAGCCAAGCTTGCATCAAAAGAGACCAAAACGCCAATCGAAGGAAGTAAATCGAAGAAGACTTGTTTTTCTCCAATTTTGTCAAAAGATGATTTTTATTTGTTTTCCTCCTTTTTTGACAGTTTCCTTTTCAACTTGGTACTGGAAAATCCAATTGTACTTATGCAAGCTTGAACCTTGAGAATCCTTGTGAGAAATGCCTTGAAAAATGAGAGGGAAAATTTAAGGGTACAACACATACATAACATATCATGTTGGAGCTGATGCTCGTTAAGTTGACATGGATTGGAAAATATAAAGTTGAGGCTTATGCCTTTTTGATGCCTCTATTTATTGGAAGATTTCTAAGTTGGGAGTTCTGCTCCATTAGTACCACATGCATGTGCGTAAAAACAAGTCGCATTTCATGTTGCATCCTGAGTTGTCGTGTGGTTGATTTAATTATGTTAAATATTGATAAAAAGTTGTGAGGTGGTGAATTGTATGATCTAATTCTAATATAATATTTATCTTACATCCAATTATATTGTTTGATATCTCACCCCTTCTGTTTGAATGTTACCCCTATGTTGGTAACGTGCAGGTAATCGAGAGTGAAGGAGGTTTACCTTCAGTAGTTCGAGTCGATGTTATTGCTCTGATACGTAACACTCGGGGGATGAACGATTGTGGATTTATTGTTGTTATTATTTCAGTTGTTGAACTTTAAGTTGTTTTTCGTTGAATGCTTGTTATTTTCAGTTGTTTCAGTTGGATAAAGATGTTACATTCCTATATGTTAAACATTATGATTTCGCTGCGTGGTTATGAAAGTTGTTAGTTTTTAAAAGATTAATTTATGTTATTGTTGGTTCATCCAAGTTTAATGTGTTATGTATTTGTAATGAATGTCGTTGTTTTATGTTGAAATTGTAGCATCCTAATTTGGCTGTTGAATTTTTAACTCTGATTTCATAATAATTGTCGGGTAGAATTGGGGTGTTACATGGTTGTTGAAGCTGCTAATAAAAAAATTAAGAATATTATCAAGAATATGGTTGTTACTTATAAAGATTGGCATGAGATACTCCCTTTTTCTTTGCATGAGTATCGTACATCCGCCAATACTTCAACATGGGCAACCCCATTTTCTCTTGTGTATGGTATAGAAGTCGTGCTCCCCGTTGAGGTTTAGATTCCCTCTTTGCATGTATTAATGGAAACTAAGTTGTCAGAGGCTGAATGGGTCCATAAAAATTTTGACTAGTTGAATTTAATTGAATAAAAGAGAATGATGGCCTTGTGTCATGGTCATTTATATTAGAAAAGAATGAAGAAAGCTTTTGATAAGAAGGTCAAGCCTCGTGAATTCAGAGAAGGCGACCTCGTACTCAGAAAGATCATGCCTTTTAATGTTGATTCTAGGAGCAAGTAGGCTCCTAATTATGAAGGCCCATATGTTCTCAAGAAAGCCTTATCTAGTGGTGCATTGATTCTTGAACTATGGATGGTGAGGAATTACCACGTCCTAAGAACGCTAACACATTCAAGAAATACTTTTCCTAAATAAATAAAAGAACAACTCACTAAGTTGGTAACCCGAAAGGGCGGCTTAGGCAAAAAAGAGCGTCTCTGTAGACTGAAAACCCGAAAGGGAGGTCTACAAAAAAGTTAGAGACATAAACAAAATAAATTTTCCCGGTAGGTTGAAAATCCACAAGGGCAACCTAGGACAAATTTAGGGAGTTCCTAGCAAGTAACAGCGTCAAACAAGACTTGATTATTGAAGCAACAATCTTCTTAGATTTTCATCACACTTCAACTAAAGCCTGTGCTCAGGAGTTCAAAGTTGTTAGGGAGAATAGTGGTCATTGTGTTTCAATGTATCTTTTCCATGTATTTACCATTTCTAAAACTTTGTAATCATCCATGGAGTCACACCATTTGCGGACTACCATTCTATTAATAAAGTTTGAGTCTTTATCCAATTCTTTGTAGTTCTTATTTTATTTTGTTTGCAAAAATTTCATTTACTATTGATAGTGAAACATCCGGACAAATCATCGAAGGTAAAATTCAATGAAGTCACCACCGAATGTCTTTTATCCTACGAGAATGGAAAGGGGAAACATCGAGAAAACCTAAGAGGGTGAAATCATGGTCTTGCAACCATAGAGATAGGGTAAGAAAGTCGGTTACACAAGGGGCATATATTAGTGTTAGAACATATTTTGATTCTACAAACCTTGTAAGAGTTTTGATGATAACAAACACTCAAAGAACAAATATACTCCCTAAATAAGTATTTTGTTTTGCAGGGAAGTTCTGACGTAAGAAGCACTGAAAATGAGTTAGATCATGTTTAAACTATGATTCAACACATCTTTTATAGAAAGCAAAATATGCATAACACACTTATATAAAGCAGATCTAAAAGATACAACTTCTGAGTGCACAAGCTATAACTTCTGAGTGCACTAAACACTGTGAACAAGAACTCTGTTATTCCGTTTCATATAGTTCTAGAAAGAAGTAAAAGAGTCCCAACGGTAACATTCATCTTTTGATGTAATCTTTAGGAAGCATGTTCTGAAGCGTTACATTTCATTCATGGATATTTAAAAGTAACGACTGAAAGAAGACAAGAATCTATATGTTTGGAAAGTTCTTTAATTAAAATTTACCAACACTCCAAAAGCTCCTCACATGTGTTGCCTATATAAATAATACTTGAAGGAGAAATAATTTACGATTTTTGCTGTGCACTAAAATCGAGAAATTTCACCACCTTCAATCTATTGAATTTCATTTGTGTATTACATCACTTGTGTGATATTGTTTTGTTAGAAAACACATCTTGTACACGCTTTCAAATATTGTATTATGCAATACCTTGAGAAAATCGGGTTGTGGTTTAAACTCAAGAAGACTTTGACAGTTGTCATCGTATCTATGTAATCAAGTTTGATTAGTGGATTAAGTCCTCATTGAGAGAGGTGAAATCACCTTGGCGGCTAGACTGGAGTAGTTTGAGTTCATATGAACCAGGAT
This sequence comes from Vicia faba, assembly GCA_948472305.1. Lineage (NCBI taxonomy): Eukaryota > Viridiplantae > Streptophyta > Magnoliopsida > Fabales > Fabaceae > Vicia > Vicia faba. The sequence continues at coordinate 955,289,103 of OX451740.1, forward strand.
AACAACGTGTCTTTTGTATTTAAGTTTTAAAAACCATAATTCAAACCCCTCCTTATTGTATTTTTCAATTCTTCAATTGGAATCAGAGTGCCCGATTATGAGTGTAAACACTTAACCGTGTCAGAAAAAGATCCAAGCAAGAAAAACACTATGGTGGGACCAAGTCAGAACATCAACAATGATTATCACGATGAGAAAGAAAGAATCAGCATCAAACCTCCAATCATTGATGGTGAAAACTTTGATTATCGGAAAGACAAAATTGAAAGTTTCTTTATAGCTCATGAAACTGATCTCTGGGATATGGTGATTGATGGATACATATATCCAGTTGATGAAAGTGGTCAGAAGATTGACAAAAAAAGAATGATAGATCATCAAAAGAGGGAATTCAGAAATCATCACAAGGCCAAAACAATTCTCTTGAGTGCTATCTCGTACACAGAGTATGAGAAGATCACAAACAGAGAATAAGCAAAACCCATGTTTGACTCCTTGAGAATGACGCATGAAGGCAACACGCAAGTCAAAGAAACCAAAGCTTTTGCTCTCATTCAGAAGTATGAAGCTTCAAAATGGAAAAAGATGAAACCATTGAAACAATGTTCTCAAGATTTCAAATTCTGGTTAATGGGATAAAAGTTCTGGATAAAGGGTACTCAACTGTAGATCATGTAAAGAAAATCATCATAAGTTTACCCAAGAAATGGATACCCATAGTCACAGCTCTAAAACTATCCAAAGATCTGAATAAAATCTCTCTCGAAGAACTTGTCATCTCTCTGAGAAGTCATGAGATAGAATTAGAAGAAGATGAGCCCCAGAAGCAAGGTAAGTCTTTAACTCTTAAATCTATAAAAAAATATGAACCGAAATTTTTGCAGGCAAAAGAAGAAAACTCTGGTGGATCCTCATCAGAAGAAGACGAAATGTTTCTTCTCTCCAGAAGAGTCAATCAGCTGTGGAAGCACAGGTAGAAGAAGTTCAAAATTTCCAGAAGAACAAGAAATCATTCTGAACCATCTTCTGGATACAGAAAATCAAGTAACATGGATATTGTATGCTACTAATGCAATGAACAAGGTCATTACAAGAGCGACTGTCCAAATCTCCAAAAAGAGAAACCTAAAAAGAAGTTCTTTAAAGAAAAGAAGAAATGCCTAATGGCCAAATTTTAGATGACACCAGATCATCTAAATCAGAATCAGACTCAGAGGCAGAAGAGGTATTCTCTAACTTTTCTAGATCTCAATTAGAAGAAATCCTGTTAGAAATTCTTGAAAGATATCAACAACTTCGAGTCATAAACAAGAACCTAAAAAAGGATCTAGTTTCTGACTCTGAAGAAACTAAGAAACTGAGAACAGAAAACTATGAGCTTAAAGAAAACATTTCTAAACTCGAAAATAAATTATAAAAGTCTCAGAAAGAAACTGTCTCAGAAATTCCTAGTAACTCTGATAAGATCATAAAAGAATATGATCATATCTTTCAAAAATTTCTTGCTAAAAACATAGATAGGAGCAAGATGGCTTCAATGATCTATGGAGTTAAAAGAAATGGCATAAAAGGAATAGGATACAAGGGTAAAGTATCTCTACCTAAGAAGGTTAAGGATATGGTCATAAAACACACACCCCTTTATTCTCACTTCACTTATGGGCACACACATGACATAAAGTATACTAGTAATTCTTTTTCTGAGAAACCAAAATTCAAACAAAAGTTTGGTAACTCTAACAAACAAGGACCCAAAAAGATATGGGTACCTAAGGAAAAAATTGTCTATGTTGCAAATGTTTTTAACAACAAAATTGAAACACCAATCTTGGTACCTGGACTTTGGATGCACTCGACACACGACGGGAAGAAAGCACATGTTCCAAATCCTGGAGCTTAAATCTAGAAGCTATGTAGGTTTTAGAGGCAATCAGAAAGGAAGGATCATTGGCTTTGGAACTATTGGTAATGATGCACTTCCTTCTATAACTAATGTTCTGTTAGTAGATGGATTAATGCATAACCTATTATCCATAAGTCAATTAAGTGATAACAGTTATGATATAATCTTCAATCAAAAGTCCTGTAAAGCAGTTAGTCGGAAAGATAGATTTATTCTATTTAATGGAAAGAGAAAGAACAACATCTACAAAATAAAACTTTATAAACTAAAAAGTCAGAATGTAAAATTCCTATTGTCTGTTAATGATGAGCAATGGGTCTGGCACAGAAGATTGGGGCATGTTAGTATGAGAAGAATATCTCAGATTAACAAACTCAATCTTGTCAGAGGACTTCCTAACCTGAAGTTCAGCTTAGATACTTTGTGTGAAGCATGTCAAAAAGGCAAGTTTTCAAAACCTTCTTTCAAAACAAAAAAATGTTGTTTCTACCTCTAGACCATTAGAACTTCTGCACATGGAACTATTTGGACCATTGAAAATTGCATCCATTAGTGGAAAGAAGTATGGATTAGTGATCGTAGATGACTATAGCAGACAGACATGGGTAAAGTTCTTAAGACACAAGGACGAGTCACATTCTGTGTTCTTTACTTTCTGTAACCAAGTCCAAAACGAAAAAGATCTTAGAATTGTTAAAGTCATAAGTGATTATGGTGCGGAATTTGAAAACAAAAAATTTGAATTATTTTTTAATGAGAATGGCATATCTCATGATTTCTCTTGTCCTAGAACTCCTTAAAAAACAGAGTTGTAGAACGAAAGAATAGAACTTTACAAGAAATGGCCAGAACCATGATCAACGAGAGTAACATTGCTAGAAATTCTGCGTAGAAGCAATTAACACAACATGTTATATTCAGAATAAAATCTCAATAAGACCTATTCTAGATAAGACTCCATATGAACTATGGAAGAACAGAAATCCCAACATTTCTTATTTTCATCAATTCAGATGTACTTGTTTTATTCTAAACACTAAAGAACATCTAAACAAGTTTGACTCTAAAGCACAAAAGTGTCTCATGTTAGGATACTCTGAATGCTCAAAAGGTTATAGAGTATATGACACAGAAACACAGGTTGTGGAAGAGTCCATCAGCGTCAGATTTGATGATAAGCTTGGCTCTCAAAAGTCAAAGCAGGGTAAATTTTTTGTAGATATAGAAGTTCAATTTACAGGTACTGAAGAAACTACATCAGAAGTTCCTTACAAAGAATCACAGTCAACTCAAGAAGAAGATGTCACAAACATTACAACAACATCTGAAGAGCCCTTCCAGAAAAGACAATCTAGAAGCAATTTAGTTCATCCGGAAAACAAAATTCTGGGAAAGAAAGAAGACCCAATCAGAACAAGATCTACATTCAAAAATTCTGAAGAATCTCTCATGGGATTAGTGTCTCTAATTGATCCAACTTCCATTGACAAAGCCCTTCTGGACAATGAATGGATACTTGCAATGCAGGAAGAATTAAATTCGTTCACAAGAAATTATGTTTGGGATCTAGTTCATAAACCAAAAGGATTTAACATCTTTTGAACCAAATAATGGCATCACTCTTTATCAGACGAATGTTAAAAGTGCGTTTTTAAAATGGTTACATTGATGAAGAAGTTTATGTGCACCACCCCCCTGGTATTGAAAATTCAAAACATCTAGATTATGTCTATAAACTTAAGAAATCACTATATAGTCTAAGACAAGCTTCCAGAGCTTGGTATGAAAGACTAAGTAATTTTCTGTTAGAAAATGATTTTACCAGAGGGAAGGTAGACACTAATTTATTCTGTAAACTATTTAAAAATGACATTCTGGTTTGTTAAATTTACATAGATAATATTATTTTTGGATCTACTAAAGCCTCTTTGGGAAAAGAATTTGCTAAGCTTATGCAGGCAGAGTTTGAAATGAGCTTGATGGGAGAACTAAAGTTCTTTCTGTGTATCCAAATCAATCAAACTCCAAAAGAAACCTACATACATCAAAGTAAGTATGTCAAATAACTTCTGAAGAAATTTTACTTGTCAGAATGTAAGCCAGACAAAACTCTTATGCATCCCACATGCATTTTGGAAAAGGAAGAGGTAAGTAAGAAGATAGAACAAAAGCTCTACAGAGGTATGATTGGTTCTCTCTTATATTTAACAACTTCAAGACCTGATATTTTGTATAGTGTCTGTCTGTGTGCTAGATTCCAATCAGATCCTAGAGAATCTCAGTTAACAGCTTTGTTAAGAGAATTTTCAAGTATCTGAAAGGTACTACTAATATTGGTCTTTGCTATAGAAAAACAAAAGAATACAAGTTAGTAGGGTACTGTGATGCTGAATTCGCTGGAGACAGAATAGAAAGAAAAAGTACTTCTGGAAGCTGCCAATTTCTGGGAGACAATATAATCTCGTTGTCCAGCAAGAGGCAATCCACCATTGCATTGTCAATTTCTAAATCTGAATATATAGCAGAGCTAGATGTAGCACATAAATTCTCTGGATGAAAATCCAACTTGAAGACTTCAACATATATGAGAATAACATTCCTATTGTCCGTGACAATACTTATGCTATATGTCTTTCAAAGAATCCCATTTTACATTCTAGGGATAAGCATATAGAAATTAAAAATCATTTTATTAAGGACTATATTCATAAAGGAATTATTTCATTAAAATTTATAGACACAAACCATAAATGGGCTGATGTTTTCACTAAACCCCTTTCTGAAGATAGGTTTAACATCATTCTGAAACATCTCAGCATGAAATTATGTCCAGAGTGATAGTTTTGTTTATTTATGCTTTAACCCTCAGAATGTTATGCTTTTATTTTTTGTGTGAACATCTGATTAATAGTTCTTCAGAAGTAAGAAGGATAGTTGTATCAGGATTTATCTAAGAAGATCTGAACATTCTCCAAACGGTTCATTTAAAAGATAGAAGCATGCAGTTCACAATATCAACATTTGTCAACTCTATGAAAGGTTTTCCTCTAAGGTTGAACACATGTTTAAATTCTAAAGAGACGAAGACGTTGAGCTGATGCATTAAGGATCGTGTCATATCAGTAGTGTTTCATATCTTTATGCTATCCCTCTTTTCAGGAATCATCAATGCACGTAACCATTTTGTTTAACCTTTTTCTTGTTAATTAAGTCTTCTATTTTCTTATATATATATATATATATATATATATATATATATATATATATATATATACTTCTTTCACCTTCACTATCACATTTCCACTCCCAATTCCTTTTTATCTCTTAAATTTGTTCAATTTTTCAAAAACCCTAAAAGAGTCAATGTGAATAAATGGCTTCCTCTCAACAACTTACTCAAGGTTCTCAAAGAATTTCTGGCTCTTCTTCCTCAACAGTAGAAAGGTATGAAGAACCCTCAAGAACTCTCCTCACACCCATTGATTCGCTGGAAGTTCTGTGTGAACTCATTGTAGATTTCATTAGCATGAAGGAAAACGTATATGATTTAACCCCTGATGTTGATTTCCAAAGATGGACTAAGTAATTTGATCGCCTATTGGGTCCAGTTTTTCCAAGACTTGTTAAATAATTCTGGATTCACGTTATAACTTGAAATCATCAGGTTACTTCTTTTGTTATGGGAAAGAAAATCTTCATCTCTGAAGATCTCATTGGGCAACTAATAGGTCACGACGATGGCGGTATTCGTTGCAGAGATATGGCTGACAAAGGCTCTGACCTAACCAAGATCTCAAAGGAAATATTTACTTATGGCCAACCATCCAACAAAATCCAAGATCTGAAGGATTACCTCAAAATTTGGTCTAAGATCATTTTGGGTTGCATCAATCACATGAAACCTATAAGTTCTCCAGATTACATTAATATTGATCAGCAGTATCTTCTGTACTTCATAGCCAGCAAAGAAAAGGTTAATCTTCCACATCTTATGTTCAATCATCTGAAGACCAGCATCAAAGAGAAAAGATAAGAAGAAAGAATAAAGAGAGATTGGATTCCTCTAGGCAGACTCATTTCAGATATTCTGACAAAAAACAAACTGATAGAACATCTTACCGAGGCTCAACAAGCTAGCACTCTGGAAGCTTGTGTTGGTAAACCTCTCAATGCCAAGAATATTTAGAAGATGAAGATTATTGAAACTATCAAGAAGGATCCAACAATCACCCCCAAGGAAGTCATTACCACTAGAAGCGTACCTCTGAAGCATTTTCCTCTCTTCACTCAAGCAGATGCTTCTCCATATATTATTCTCATGTGTTTGGATACTTGCAAGAGAGATAAGACAAATCCAAATGTGAACATCTGTGATCTGAGACAACAACCACTGGAAGTTTCTCCCATAAAATCAAGGAAAAGGAAAGCAATTGCAGAAGGAACTTCTCAGAAGACTCCCAAAGCTGCAAAAAGAAAGGTAACCATTCTTTTGTTTCTATTATTGAATCAGTACTGTTATCAACATCTGAAAACCCTTCATCTCCAAAGCCCACAGAAGATCTTTCTCCTCAAACCTTTGATGACTTTGAATTAAACTTTTACACCTCAATTAACATAGATAATCTTCTGAATAATCCACCTTTTACCATCTTGACCAAAATCAGCCTGAACTTGCTCAAGTTCTTTCTGATATTGATCAAATTGATCTGCTGTTTGAAGCTCCCCACACAGAAAATCCAAATCATGACTCCAATACCACAACATCAATCCCTGGAATTACCTGCCCTCTCATGGTCTCTCAACCACAAATAAATCCATCAACGTCTTCACAAAACCTCTCCATTACAGATATTCCATCTCCTTATCAATCCACTCCACCAAACTCACCAAATTTGCCCATTATTCTTTGTGACTCTCCCTCTTTGAATAACCACCCAGAAGATCCTCGTAAAATCAAGCTTCTTAAATAAGCTTTTGTTTTGATGAAGACAAACCATGGCTAACAAAGAAGGCAAAGATTTTGATCAAGCATCTAAGCATCTAAGGATAATATCTTCACTCAAAGCTCTCAACAACTTTAAAGGTATAATAATATTATTTACTTTGATCTTAAGATATAGATGCTCAAAAATGGAAAAGAAATGGTTAAGAATCTTTACTCAAGCTTTTCAAAGATAAAATTTCACTTTTCTTCTGCATGCAATCGATTTACATCTTAGTGCAATCGATTGCACACTTCAAAAATTCAAATCTTTTGCTTTTGTTTCTTTGTGGAATCGATTCACATTCCTATGCAATCGATTGCATACTTAAATTTTTCAAAATGTTTTCTACTGACTTTGCATGCAATCGATTACATTGTTAGTGCAATCGATTGCACTCAGTTAATTTTTGCTACTGACTTTGCTTGCAATCGATTACATTGTTAATGCAATCGATTGCACTCTTAAAGATTTTGAAAAAATAGCTGTTAAAAACCTTGTGCAATCGATTTACACCAAGGGTGCAATCGATTGCACACTGCACGAATTTAAAAAATAACAGCTTTGTTCATGCCTTTTCATTACATCTTTTCACTCAAACTTGGCATTTGTTCATGATACATTTTCCAGATCTTCATGATGTTTCAAAATGGTGTTATGAACATATAAATATTCAATTTCAAATCCAGATCTAACACCTTCTTTCATAAATATTTTCTGAACTTTCAAAATACAAACTCAATCATTCTTCATTTTCATGCATAAGTTTTCTGCACATTTTTCATACTTTAAACAGAAAACTTTGAGCAAATATATCTTGAGTCTTTGTACAATATTATTATTGAAAAACAAAGATTATACATTGTCAAATCACTCTTAGTGATCAATATTACTCTACTCACTCAAACTCACAAATTGATATTTACTTGCTTATTTTCCAGGATTGTTGGAATTAAGTTTAAGTGTTTTTGGTGAAATCTTGTCTTTCCAAGTTGTTAGATACAAATGTAATTGCATTTAGAGGATTATTCTCATAGGTAACTTAGGTAAAATCCAAGAGGATTGTTCTTGGTCCAAGAGGATTGTTCTTGGTTTGGTTGGTAGTTTTTGTTTAAGTTTGCCACAATAAAGAAATCTCTTTCATGTTGAAAGGGGACTGGAGTACTCTCGGACTGTGAGGGGAACCAGGATATATCGCCAGTGTCTCTTTATTTTTATGCATTTTTAAGCTTTCCTAAACTCACTTATAACCAGAAAAATAAGAACCATCATCACTAAAAACCAGAATTTTTAAAAGTACCTAATTCACCCCCCCCTCTTAGGCGCACTTCGTACTTACACTTATCAATCCACTCCACCAAACTCACCAAATTTGCCCATTATTCTTTGTGACTCTCCCTCTCTAAATAACCACCCAGAAGATCCTCTTAGAAATCTTATAGACTTAGAAGCATTGGACAATCTTGTCACAAGCTCTCAGAAAATTGTCGTTCCAAAACCAAAACCAAAAATATCCAAAGTATACGTTGGTAAATCTTTGCTGATTTTTGAAACAGAAATACAGGAATGGGTTAACTCTCTAAAGCTATCTTGCTTAGAGAATCTCAATCCAGCTGCTTCTGATTCTCATTGGAACCAGTTCAGAAAAATGGTTCAACTCTGAATCTCTGAAATTAAAGGAGCTTAGTTATGAAATAACTCAACAGAACTTTTGTGATCGCATGAATATCTTCAAGGATCAAGTTCTACGACACTAGGAAAAGAAGCCACTGCTTCTGCTGGACAATACCCCTTGGGAAGATCATCATCCATAATAATGTGCTGAACTATCATCTAATCCTCTTCCTCTGGTCAGGTTTCAAGACAAAGGCAAGGAAGTTAAAGAAGCTCCTGAGTCAGAATCGGCCGCAACTTGCTCTGAAAAAGTGGTCTCTACTGCTGAAATACCCTCTTCTTCTTTTATGCTGCAAACACTGGAGGAGCTGAAGAAATAAAATTCTGTGTTTAAGGAAAGGCTAAACAAGCAGGATGAAACTTGAAATAAAATTAAGGGTATGCTTGGAAAATAAAAGCAATCAAACAGTCAGATTAAGAGTTTATTTGAAGAGTTGTTCACATGACTTCCACCACCTCAAACTTAGTTCTGAAATTTGTTTTCTTCATTGTTTTTTATTTGTTTCCTTGAATCTTTTTGAATTCAAAACGCCTTTTATTGTCTAAAGTGTTCTTATTTCTTTTTGGTTCTTGAGAAAAAAGGGGGAGAACGTAAGATATTTCGAATATAACAATAACGAGACTCAGTCTCAAACATTTTGAATATCATAACTTCTATTGTTTTTTATGTGAAAGCAAAATAGGAACAAACTCTGTTGAGGACAGATGTGGACGCATCAAAAATCTTTTTCTCAAAAAACTCTGATCAGAACAATCTTTAGGGAAGTATATCTTCTCTATCTGAGTATCCAACTCAGGGGGAGACTTTAATGCTTTATGTTCTTTACGTATTTGATCAAAATATCCAAGTTTTTGTCATCATAAAAAATGGGGAGATTGTTAGAACATAGTTTGATTCTACAACCCTTGTAAGAGTTTTGATGATAACAAACACTCAAAGAACAATTATACTCCCTAAATAAGTATTTTTTTTGCAGGGAAGTTACGACGTAAGAAGCACAGAAGATGAGTTAGATCGTGTTTAAACTCTGATTCAATATATGTTATTTAGCAAGAAAAATCTGCATAACACGCTTATATAAAGAAGTTCTAAAAGCTACAACTTCTGAGTTCACAAGCTACAACTTCTGAGTGCACTAAATGCTATGAACAAGAACTTTGTTATTCTGTTTCGTACAGTTCTAGAAAGAAGTAAAAGAGCCCCAACAGTAACATTCATCTTCTGATGTAATATTTACCAAGCATGTTCTAAAGCGTTACATTTCATTCATGGCTATTTGTAAGTAACGAATGAAAGAGGACAAGATTCTCTATAATTGGAAAGTTCATGAATTACTAGTTATCAACATTCCAAAAGATCCTCACATGCGTTTCCTATATAAACAAGACTTTAAGGAGAAATCGTTTACGATTTTTGCTGTCCACTAAAAATGAGAAATTTCATCACCTTAAATCTATTGAACTTCATTGTGTAATACATCACTTATGTGATACTCTTTTGTTAGAAAACACATCTTGTACACACTTTCAAGTATTGTATTGTGTAATACCTTGAGAAAAATGGGTTGTAGTTTAAACTCAAGAAGACTTTGACGGTTGTCATCGTATATGTGTACTAAAGTTTGATTAGAGGACTAAGACCTCGTTGACAGAGGCGAAATCACCTTGGCGGGTGGACTGGAGTAGTTTGAGTTCAAATGAACCAGGACAACCAACGTGTCTTTTGTATTTAAGTTTAAAAAACCCCAATTCAAATCCCCATTTCTTGTGTTTTTCCATTCTTCAATTAGAACCCCAGACATTTGTGGTACTCCACAAGATCCACTTGTGTTGTTCTAATCTAAGGGTGTATAAAATCTAGATTTTGCGCTTTAGAGCTAGGAAGAAAGATGCAAAGGGAAGAATTCATGCAAAAGAAAAGAAAAAATAACGTAGGGAAAATAAAGTTGTGCTCGTTCGGGCCCTACCCTAATGCCTATGTATCCCTTTTTAAGGAATCATAGCAGCCATAGTTCGACTAAAAAAAGTTTCTGTTTGTTTTGTATTTTTTACTGAACAATTAATTTCTCCTTCTTCCGCAACTCGACCTTTAGATACTTACGCGTCAGCACATAAGTGAATTAACATGTTCTTATCAAAAGTTTGAAAGAAAAGCCTGAAGGCAAAAAGAGTTTGCGTTGGTTGGTGTTTTTTTTTTTTGAGGATAATAACTAGTTGATCTCAAGAGAGAGTTATTAAGCACTTCTCAACTTATTCATGAAAAGAGTCTTTAAAACTTGAATCACACCAAAGTCTAGAATGGGAGAACAATAAGATCGGGAAGAAACCCGCTTATCATCTCCCATACTTCACAAAGATAGGATTCTCATTAGTAATCCATAAGTATTTTGAAGTCTTACAAAAGAAGTTTGTTTTAATGAGTTGCAAAAGAAAGAAAAGTCTAAGGGGAGACTAGAAAAATAACCCTAGAGTTGACATGCATTATTGATCCTATAGTTTAGGATAAAAGAGGAGAATATCTCCCTAATATTGACATACATGTATGTAAGCCTAAGGTCTATTCAATTCACAATTTGAAAAGAGTGAATTGAAGATCTTATGGGGAGCATGGTATAGCAAACAAAAATGGGGTAAAAACCACACACAAGAAAAGACTAATCCTTATGCATGATTAACATCTCAAACACAAGCTATGAGTGAGACTCTTAAACAGACCAAGAGAGGTGGATAAGAGATACTCAAGCTAAAAGGGAGGGAAGCCATAAATTCAAATTATGTTAAAAATTAAAGAGAACTTGTAAAAATTAAAACAATTGAACCCTAGCTTCCTAAAGACTTACAAAAGTCAAAGACGTAGTTTAAATCTCTTGGATTGATTTGAAAAGGTAAAAATGATTGAGAATTTTTAATACTAGTTGACAAAAGGATCAAACTAGAAGGGTTTTAGCAAAATATTTGTGACAAAATGTGAAATCAAAAGTTAAAATTCAACAAATATGACTTTTAAGATTTTAAGTCATCCAAGAAATTTAAACATATTTCTTTTAATTTTCATGAGTAAAGGAAATTAGGGTTTCAAAGGTCCCTTTTAGTTTTAGCAAAGAAAAGTTAAAAAAAAACTAATATTAGTTCCTAAATTTGAAAAAAAAATTAAAATATAAAATCATTTAAAAACTATAGAAAAATGGTTCAACACATAAGGGTCAGCAAGCATATTTTTGTGAAATTTTATTAATAAAGGAAAATGTCAAACAAAAATTATTCACACAATGTAGAAAAAACAAGTAAAAACATGGTATAACCAATGATTGATTTTATTTGCTTATCACCAAATTTTGTAAAAATTAAACAAAAAATATTTTTATGAAATTGACTCAAATTGAAGCTCAGTGTATTTCTTGTGGATTTTTTATATCGATGAAACTTGGAAAATAAAAATCTAGAACTTAAAAGATAATAAAAACCCTAATTAAACTCATTATTTTATTTATTACTCTAAAAATGATAAAAATTAAAAAATAAAATTCAAAATATGAAAAAAAACTAAAAAATAGTCTAATATATTTTTTGATAATTTTTGAATGATAGAAAATATTAAATCAAAATTAAAGAAACAAAATAAAAATGCATTAAAATCCAAAAATTGCCAAGGTGTATTACACCAATTTTTAAGTAATCGCGGTGTAAAAGTGATTCAAAACATGTTCAATTAACGCGCGCCACGTAATGTCCCTGCCACTAAAACATGCTCTAACAAGCTTTTGTTCAGTTTGTCATGCCAGATTCAGCTTGCGATTTCTCCTTCATTTCTTGATGAAAATTCATGCAACTTTAATCAAATTAAAGATCTCGTGGAGGTGCACAACATAAAAACAAGAATTTTTAAAAATGATCCATGATTCAATGAGAAAATGCGCACAAAAACCACTGATTGTAAGCTTTTAAAAAAAACAAACACTCATATCTGTCATACAAATTTTAGATTTCTCTTTCAATTCTTAATCATTTTTCATGATTCAAAGTGCCAAGCAAAGATTATACATCAAGCTACATTGTGTAATTCATCAAAACCAAAATTATCCACAGATCACCAATAAATCATGGCACAAAGTTTACTAAAAAACGTGTATTCACCATGCTTCAAAATCATGAACATTGATCTGTATTCAAATTCTCTATAACCAAAGACCTATTGTCTTGCCAACTACGCTATCATGCAATTTCTACAAACAAAATTTAAGCTTTCATGCAGAGGATTCAGATCTGGAAGCTTACCTTTTAAGTTGAAAAATAAATTCAATTGTGGCCTCTTATTTTTAAAGAGAAAATCCTTTGGATCATGCTTGCTTCGCTTCGATAGGAATAAAATGGATGTAGATGAAAGTTCTAGAATAGAGAAGTGATGAATTTTGTAACAAGAAGAAAGTTGAGAAGTATAAAGTTATTTATGAGTAGAATCCCCTCCTTTGCAAATGATCATGGAGTGGTCTTATATAGAGTCAAGGAAGAGTATTGAAGAAGCTTGGTTAGGGTTACCACATACTATTTGCTTTATGAGCTGTTGGATGGCTTCTTTGGTATTTCTAGAAAAAAAATAACAACTTGCAAGCAAAGCCAAGCATTTCATGTTGTTCTCAGTTGAGTTTGCAGTCGTTTTGGAATGGTATGACTGAAATGTGAAATAGTGACCTGGCTTATACAAGCACATGAGGGAAATCTTGAATGAAAAGAAAGTTGCTAAATATGGTAAAAAATGAGAAAGGAGTGAAGAAATATGTCACCTGCTTTGTTTGGTTTATTTTAGCAAGACAAGTACATGTATAAGAACATGCTCTTTGTGGAAAAGACAAAGCTACACAAAATTAGAAGCTTGACTGATATTTTCACGCATACGTGTTCTTATCAAACAACTCAATTATCCCTTAGCATGTTCCTAAATGGCTCGTGCGTTTTCTTTGTTTAGAAGGCCTTTGGAAATCTCTCTTACTGTAGATCATCATAGAGCTTTGAATTTTTGAAAATGATGCATGGAAGTGAGAGACACTTCAATGAGAAATTTGGAAAAAGAAAATATGCCAAGTCAAGGAGCGCGCGTGCATGGACGTGCATGGTTTTCCAGAAATCCCATTTTGAAGTCTTCGTTTTGATTAACTATATCTTACTCAATTATGGCTTAATTGGTATAACTCAAAAAGCTAAATGAAACTCACATATCAATCTTCAACATGATTTTTTCCAATTTTCCAATTGATGCTTGAATCAAGAGAAATTTAACCATGAAAATGGCACACCAACTGTTTATGGAAATGCCTTGCTTAATATGCGCGTGACTTGTTACTTTTGACAATCTTGTGCCTTCACCTTCTAAGCTCCATATCTCACAAATGCTTCACTTTTGGGACTTGAACACACATTGACAATCTTGTAGGATTCTTCTCAAATTTTCCAGGAATATTGGGTTTGCCTCCATTGGATAAAAATGAGAAAGTTATGAATGCCCACAATTCAGTACTATATGGACTCAAGGACTTAGAAAATTTTCTTGAGTGCCTAAATAACTTCTTCAATAAGTTATCTCCAATTTGACCCTTTCTATTGATTTTATGACATCAATGATCATGAAATATGAAAATAGGATATTTGAATTGATGGTTGACCGAAAGTCCACTTGGTCAACTTTGACTTTGGTTGACTTTTAGTTAAAATGACTATTTTTCCCCTTTTGATCAATTGAACCTTTTCCAATCAAAATTGGCACTCAAACCTTCAATCATAGGTTTTTTCAACATATAGAGAGGCATGGAATCAAATCTTGCCCAAGAAATCAGAGATTTCTTGATTAAAACCAAAACCCTAATTTTAGCCCTTTGTGGTAGGAGATATTGACCAATCCTCAAAACTATCATTTCTCTGGGAAAATTTAGATAGCCTTTGAAAAAAGATGCTTCATATGATGATGAGAAGGTGATGCTTCACAGATTTTACTCTTCCATAGCCTCAACTTCTTCAATTAATTAAAACCCTAATTTTGAAAGGTGAATAGTGGAAATGTAATTTCACCTCAAAACTTTGCAAATCCCCCTCTTATAACGATCACATGAGACAAATAAGATTTCTGGGAATATAAGAAACCCTTGTGGTTTGAAAGAGTCAAAGATTTAGGATATGGGACCCCCCCCCCCCATTTGCACTGACTGACCAAACAACCACTTTTATTGCCAGTAGAAGAAACTAGGAACCAAGATATATCATGAAAATGCATGAGTATGTATGGTAAAGTATAAGCCATGTAAGGTAAAATGAAGATGGAAAATTTTGGGGTACAAAAGCTGCCCCTATTCAATCTTCTTTAACCAGAGAGTGAGATTGGATGACGCCTTTTGAGCAATCAAGGTGGGAGAGGATTGAATACTTATCAGAATCATAAAATTTGTGATCTGTAAGCAGTCAAGTATTATTATACTTTTTGGTTTTTCTGTATTTTTAGCATCAGGAGATGTATGCCAGGTCAAGGGAAGACATACAAATGTGAAGAGATCAACCAAAGGAGATTCTTAACAAGTGTTACTAGTCGGGGGTGGGTTTCAAAGGGAAAAATGCCACTCGAGGGCGAACTCAATAGGAAAAGAGATCAGCCGAAGGGGAACTCCTAACAAAAGGTACCAGTCGAAGATGGATTTAAAGGGTGCCAGGCGCAAGTGGACTTCAAAATAAAGAAACCATCCGCAAGGGAATCTTTAACGACGAATACTATGTCGAAGATAGATTCATAAGGAAAGAATGTCGATTGAAGGCAGTCTTACAAATGAAAAGAGACCAGTTGAAGGGGACTTCTAACAAAAGGTACCAGCCGAAGGTGGATTTTAAGGATAAAGAGACCAACCAAAGGGGAATCTTTAATAAGGAATACTATGCCGAAGGTAGATTCCTAGGGAAAGAATGTCGATCAAAGGTGATCGTACAAATGAAAAGAGACCATCCGAAGGGGACTCCTAACAAAAGGTACCATTCGAAGGTGGATTTTAAGGATAAAGAGACCATCCGAAAGGGAATCTTTAACAAGGAATAATATGCCGAAGGTAGATTCCTAGGGGAAGAACACTGATCGAAGGCGATCTTACAAATAAAAAGAGACCATCCGAAGGGGACTCTAAGAAGTAATTCTATGCCGAAGGTAGATTCCTAGGGGACGAACACTGACCGAAAGCGATCTTACAAACGAAAAGAGACCAGCCAAAGGGGACTCTAACAAGGATTGCCAAAACACGTTGGACGTTTAATGGGTTGCGAATATGCAGGAACTACAATATCCCTCAGGCAGGAAACAGGGTTTAGTTCCTCAAGAGTGGCCATTATCTGAATCACCACATATTAAGCATGAATACTCAAATATTTTAGAAATGAGAAAAGGTTATACACCGACTCTTACTCGCATTGCAATGGCAAAGCCAACAACGGGTAAAAACAACCAAGAGCTTGAAAGGGCAAGAGAAAACCACAACTTACTGGGGAAATGGAAAGCACCAAAGACCTTACTAGTGGTATCAAAATAGACAACGCTGAGGAAACAAAAATAGGACCACCTTAATCTTTCTATGGAGATAATTCAAATTTGAGCGCATAACAAATTGGTTACTGCAAGTAAACATAATTAGCTTATACTTATGCATGTTTTGAATATTTTTATATAGCGTAATGCCCCATACAATGGAAATTCTACTCGTTTTGGTAGATGCAAAGTAATGATGCATGTTTAGCAATGTACTGGGGAAAACACATCAATAATCCGTGGTTGAAAAGACAATGATCTTCCAAACAATTATTCTTGACACGTCTGAACTTCTGTATAGAAAACATCCCTATTATCTTTAATGGGGAAACAAGATTCATAACCACTAACCTCTAAAGATTAATATCATTGGGGAAGTATCTTCCTGGGGGAAATACATGCTGGGGTAACACCGTCAGGGGAAGAAATCTTCACTTGGGGAAGAAACAAACATCCTGTGACAGAAACTCCAACGAAGAGATCTCAACAAAATCTTCTATTATCGGGGATGAAAGAATTATGATTAGAATTCCTATGCCCACTATGCTAGGGAGAAAGGACACTTGCTTTACTAGGGAAAGAAATCTTTCTCCATTGGGGAATAACATACTAGTTATTCCGGCAGGTCATCGAAATTCTACTTTGACTGGGGAATCAAATAAAATATTGATAAAAGAATTCTCTCCTGACCATACTGGAACTATTAATAGAGATAACAATCTTCACTTGAGGGAGAGGAAATATTTCAACAATACCCTATCATCGGGGATGTCAGAGCCCTAAACGACATTCGTCTATGCACATATCTTAAAAAACAGGAGATTTGCTCCTCTGTGGTATAAAAACTTGCTGATCAAATATCTCTTTATGAAAACTTGACAAGGTAAACTTCCCTAGGGAGAAACGATATGAACTTCATGGGGACTGCGAGTGTCATCCTCATTGGGGAAATAAATACCAATTACAGAGGCACAATGGTATTGACGTCAAGGGGATATAACAATAGTATCCAGTTAAATGAAATGATCCTTCCTAGATTCTTCGAAACAGAATACATTATGCTGAAGGAGAAGATTGTACAAAATCATGCTGAAATACACTTCTTTGGAGATAAGCCCCCTGGAAGGGACAAACTCTTAAACAAAATCTTATCAACAATGATGACTTCAGTGGGGGTTACGCATAGATGCTTAAACCTTATTGAGGAGATACAAGAGACTTCACGGGGAATAAAGGATCTCCAGTTGAAGGGAGCTCTTTATTGGGAACAAAAGGAATCTATCTTGGTGAGAGTACGCCTTCACTAAGGGTATGGGACTCCCTCTTAAGAAGAAGTGAGCATTCACTGGGGAAATTGGACCCCATCCTACAAAAATCCTCATGTTGGTCGCATACAGTCTCTCCTTAGTTCATTTCTGGTATGCGTCTTGTCATAAAAGACCAATAGTACATGCAGAGGTAGAAACCACCATAACATGCTCTGGGTATGGGATGACTACCTTAACCATCACCTCAATCATCCCAAACTTTAAGTAATTTCAATTATTGGTATCATGTGTTGTAAAGAATTAATGTTTAAAATGTAAAGCTTATCAAAAATGCCGGACGTCTTTTCGCAAAAAAAACAGCAAAAATAAAAAACAAATTGGTATAGTTTAAAAAAGAAGACTTTTATTAATTGTTTGGCTTGAAAATAGGCATTTACATCTGGAAGAAATTCCTAAAAGATGTAATTACATACAAAGCATGCAGAGGAGAAAAATAAAGATGGAAATGTGAGCGCTGATTTATCGGGTCCCGATTCTGCTATGACTTTTATGACTTCAAATATCCTTATTATCTTGCCTTTTGAACAAACTGATTGAATTGATTCCTTATCTTTCCAAGCTAACTAACTAAATGTAGAATGATATCACAAATGCTAGCACAAACCATAGTATTCGCTTTAATCCCTAAATTTTTCCTGGATCTCCCTTTCAGGTTTTCAATCCACCGGGATACCCTTTTTTGTCTAAGCCGCCCTTTCGGGTTTTCAACTTAGAGGGTGTACACCATTTTCTTTTTCATTCTTTTATTCATATATCCCTAATTTTTTCCTAAACATTATTTATTCTTTTTTTTCGCCGAGATGCCCTTTTTTTCCTGAGCCAGTCAACTCACCGGGTATGTTTATGCGAAGTACTTTTTCACTATGTCTACATTAACAGGATGAGGGAAATCGTCTCCATCCATAGTCGTGAGAATCATAGATCCTCTAGAAAAAAATTAATTTACGACATATGGCCCTTCATAATTAGGAGCCCATTTTCCCCTAGCATCTGTATTGTTGGGAGGCAAGATCCTTTTCAGTAGATGGTCACCAGCTTGGAAAGTCCAAGGACACACCTTTTTGTCAAAAGCTTTCTCCATCCTCGTCTGGTATAATTTTCCATGACAAATAGCCGCCAATCTCTTCTCGTCAATGAGATTCAACTGATCAAGTATATCTTGAACCATTTCAGCCTCGTCTAGCTGTACACTTGTCATTACCCTTAAAGAAGGAATCTCCACTTCTATGGGTATGACTGATTCCATGTCATATACCAGCAAAAACGGAGTTTCCCCAGTCGAAGGTGCACTGAGGTGCGGTAACCATGTAAAGCAAATGGAAACATCTCGTGTGAATCTCTATAGGTCACAACCATTTTCTGCACAATATTCCTAATATTCGTATTAGCTTCCTCGACAACGCCATTCATCATTGGAAGATATGGAGAAGAGTTGTGATGCTTTATCTTGAAGCTTCCGCATAGTTCCTTCATCATTTTGTTATTAAAATTGGACCCATTATCAGTAATGATCTTCTCAGGCACCCTATAACATTAAATAATATTATGATTGATGAAACGAGTCACAACTTTCTTGGTGATGTTGGCATATGATGCTGATTCAACCCACTTGGTGTAATAGTCAATAGCCACTATAATAAAGTGGTTCTTGTTGGAAGCAGTCAGCTCAATCTTCCCAATCATATCAATACCCCACATTGCAAAGGGCAAAGAAGAAGTCAAGACTTTCAGCGGATTGGGACACGCATGCATTTTCTCAACATAAATCTAACATTTGTAACAGATTCTAGAGTGATTGTAGCAATCATTTTCCATACTAGACCAATAATAACCTGCTATCAAGATTTTATTGGCAATGGTATTCCCAATGGAATGATTCCCAAAATAGCCTTCATGAACTTCTTCTATGATCTTGTTTTCTTCATGTCTATCCACGCATCTGAGCAAAATAAAGTCATAGTTCCTCTTGTACAAAACTCCAATGTCAAGGAAAAACTTGGATGCAAATTTCTGCAGAGTCTTCTTGTCAGTAACAGAAGAATCCTCTAGATATTTTTGTGTCTCAAGATATCTTTTGATATCATAAAACCAAGGTCTTTCGCTGACCGCCTCTTCTTTTATCTCATAACGAAATGTTGGCTCATCCAATCTCATGATACGAATTGAGGGAGCATGGTTATCCCACCAAATTTTTAACATGGATGATAGAGTAGCCAAAGCATCTACCAGGTTATTCTCTTCCTTTGGGATGAGCTGGAAAGTAATTTCATCGAAGTATGGGATCAACTGTAAAACATGCTCGCGATACGGAATCAGATTAGGGTGACGAGTCTCCTAATCTCTGTTGATCTAACTGATTACTAGAGCAGAATCCCCATATACTTCTAAGATATTGATTCACAAATCAATAGCAGCTTCGATCCCGAAATACATGCTTCATACTCGACCATGTTATTGGTACATTCAAAGAAAATTCTGGTAGTGAAAGGAGTATGAAAACCTTTAGGAGAAGTTATAACAGCACCAGTAACATTACCCAATGAATTTGAGGCACAGTCGAACACCATCGTCCATCACGATTCTGGTTCGGGTCCTTCTTGTGGGCATGGGATTTTACAATACCGCACATACATGATATCCTCGTCAGGAAACTCAAACTTCATTGGGTGATACCCATCTTCCACAGGCTATTGAGGGAGAAAATCTGCCAATATACTACCTTTGATAACTTTTTAGGTAGTATACTGGATGTCGTATTCTATAAGAATCATCTGCCAATGGGCTACTCTTCCTGTGAGAGCTGGATTTTTGAAAATATACTTGATTGGGTCTATTTTGTATATTAAGAGAGTAGTATGAGTTAGCAAATACTGTCTAAAATGCTTTGCTGCCCATGCGAGTGAATAACAAGTCTTTTCCAGTAATGAGTATCTCGATTCGCAATCAGTAAATTTCTTGCTCAGGTAGTAGATGGCATGCTCACTCTTACATGTCTTGTCATGTTAACCGAGTACACAACCCATGGAGTTTTCCAACAATGTCAAATACATTATCAAGGGCATGCCTTCTACTGGATGCGAGAGAATCAGATGTTCTTGAAAATATTTTATTTTATCAAAAGCATCTTGGCAATTGTCATCCCACATGGTCGTTGGATCTTTTCTCAACAATTTGAAGATTGGTTCGCAAGTGGTTGTAAGGTGAGATATGAATCTAGCAATGTAGTTCAACCTCCCGAGAAAACGATGAACCTCTTTTTCTGTCCTTGGCTCAGACATTTCTTGTATAATTTTTACTTTAGCATGGTCGACCTCGATTCCCTTTTCACTTACAATAAAGCCCGGTAACTTTCCTAATCTCACCCGAAAGGTGCACTTATTAGGGTTCATCCTCAGTCTGAATTTCCTTAACCTTTCAAATAGTTTCAACAAGTGAACAAGATGTTCCTCTTCTATCTGGGACTTAGAAATTATATCGTTAACATAGACTTTAATCTCTTTATGTATGATATCATGAAAGAGAGAGACCATATCACCTTGATATATTGCCCCTGCGTTCTTCAATCCAAAGGGCATCACTTTATAGAAAAATATTCCCCAAGGTGTAACGAAATTAGTTTTCTCTATATCTTATGGTGCCATTTTGACCTGATTATAACCAGAAAAACCACCCATGAAGGAAAACACTTTAGCTCGAGCAGTATTGTCAACCAGAATATCAATATGCGGAAGTCAGAAATCATCTTTAGGGCTTGCTCTGTTCAATTCCCTATAGTTCACACACATTCTTACTTTACCCTCCTTTTTTGGCACTGGTACAATATTTGCGATCCATGGAGGGTAAGAGGTCACTTTCAAAAAACCCGCATCATATTGTTTTTGAACTTCCTCCTTGATCTTCTTAGACATCTCAGGATGATTTCTTCGAAGCTTTTTCTTAATAGGAGGACACTCTTCTCTAAGAGGAATTTTGTGCACAACAATATATGTATCCAACCCAGGCATGTCTTCGTAAGACCAAACAAAGATGTATGCATACTAACAGAGCATTTCAATTAATCTTTGCTTGACGTTATCTTCCAAAGCAGCCCCAATCTTGTCTTCTCTTTGGATCTCTTCAGTACCCAAGTTAATCACTTCAACAACCTCGTGGTGCGGTTGAATGACCTTTTCTTCTGGCCTCAACAATCTGGATATGTCTTTTGGAAGTTCACAATCTTCTTCAGCTTATTCATCGGCTTGTTAGATTGCTTTTTTAAAGTCATAATGAGCCATATCAGAATTGTTTTCGACATATTTCAGGATTAATTGGGGATAAAATATGCATGATTATTTTTATTTTTATTTTAGTTTTAGATTAAGAAAATAAAATAAAAACACATTGCTTTAAATTATAAGATAAGAAATACATGGAGCAAAATATTTGAATGCAAAAGACTTCTTTATTAATGATAAATTTGAAATGAAATACATCATGACCCTACAACATGTTCACTACGTCTTGGGAAAAACGTAGGAATTATTGCATAATGAAAAATAAAAGAAAAAAAATACTCTTCATAACAGGTGACTTCAATGACATCTTTAATAGTCCAATTAGAAAGCTCTTTACCCGACACAGTAGGACGAACCCACTTATCCATTTCACAATCACTATCCCCTTCCTCGCTCACAGCATGAGCCTCTTTATGGATAACACCACCACTAATAAACTGAATTGGTGGAGGGATACCTTGAACCTTAATATGATCAGCAATTGGCGTGTTTTGATCAGCCACAAAACCTAAACCTTTCTTGTCTATCTGCGTGGGGAGATCCAGCACTCTGTCCCATCCTTCAGGATGATCTGACTGAACAACTACTTGTGCTTGACGGTAGGATGACATGGAGACCTCCAACTTCTTAACCTCTTGGCGAGGAGTTATGACAACTTGTACGGTTTCAAATACTTGACATAGGGTCTCATGTATTTCGCCTTCCACCTCCACATAGCGAAAACAACTCAAGTGTCTGATAATATAATCTTCCTCACCACAAATAATGACCACCTTTCCATTCAATAAGAACTTCAACTTTTGACGTAGGGTGGAAGTGACAACACCGACCCCATGAATCTACGAATGGCCAAGCAGACAACAATAAAAAGGATTAATGTCCATAATGAAGAACGTTGCATCGAAAATTTGGGGACCTATTTTAATAGGCAAGTTAACCTCCCCGAGTACAGTCCTTTTTTATCCATCAAGCGCCTTGACAATCAAGTCACTAGTCCTCAACACGACCCCTTCATAATCAAGCCTCATAAGAGCATACTTTGGTAATACATTAAGAGAGGACCATGTATCAACCAATACACAAGATAAAGTGGCTTTTGCAATCTCCATGGAGATATGTAATGCTTTGTTGTGCTTCCTTCCCTCAGGGGGTAGATCAAAGTTTATAAATCTGAGTCCATTGCTTGTAGAAATACTATTCACGATCCCTTCAAATTTATTCGCTGATATCTCTTGAGTAAAAAAAGAAGTTCCCAATAGCTTCATCAACGTATTCTTGTGGGGCTTCGAATCTTTGAATAAAGCTAGAGTAGAAATCTTAGAGGGCATTTATCTTAGCTGGTAAATAATCTTGTAGTCACTTTTATTTATGTACCTCATAAATTCCGTCACATCTTTGGCCATTTTGGAATCCAAAATAGGAACAAGAGAATTTCCCCCTAGTTTCTCGTCACTATCCAAAATCTTCTTTCCTTTAGCCTTAGCTACGACATCCGTATTACCTTTGGGATGTACTGGTAGAGACAAAATCTGACTACTACGGGTAATCCTACTTTCACCAACGATGTCATGAATCTCAGCCTTCTCTTCTTCAAACTTGTCATCTTCAAACTTCTGAGTAATGAGTTTCTACCCTTGTTGATAATATTATGCACCGTAATACCAAGGAATTTCTTTGTCACTAACATATGGTATTGGCCCGGGTACGGTGATGGTTATAGGTGGCTTCCTGATAGGAACTAGAATTGTAACAGGTACTTGAATAGTATTTACCTTAACATGAATAGTTATCACATCAACTTCATTAATATTATTCTCAGTGACTTGGCGATTGAATTGTAGAACTCCCTTGGTAATCAAGTCCTGGACTGCATCCTTCAAGCACTGACAACCCTTTGGTTGTACCAAACAACCTTCACAATCAAACCCACGGCCCACAAGCACACCTTTCTGCAATAACTATTCTTTCATTAATGAGAGGGGTGTTATCAGTTGGTCTACATCCATAACAAGATTCAAGCCTTCCTCTTGAATAATGGCACTGACATTGTCACCTCCATGAGTTGGAAAATGTTGACTAGTAATATTAGGTGTTGGCCCAAATCCAATAGCTTAAGAGTCCAATAAGTCTTATACCTTATGTTTGAACACCATGTAATTCTCGATGCTATGTCCCTGTACTCCAGATTGAAACTCACATTTTGCATTAGCATTGAAATTTGGTGGTAACTTCTTTGGGTAAATTTGCATTATTCGCTTTTCCACCAACTTCAATTCTAGCAACCGAGGTAAAAATTCTCCATAGGGCATATGAATTGTGTCGAATTTTTTGGGTGGTGGATTTGGTCTCTGCTGGTAGCCCTGCCTGGGCGCATATGTCTGCTGCTGGGGTGCAGCAACTAGTATTGTCACATCAGTAATATGGTGATTTGTATCCTAGTGTCTACCTTTCCCTTTATATGAATAGATCATGCTGTTTTCATTCTCCTTCTTCTTCAGGAAACCCTCAAAAGGCTTTTTGGCATTGCTGGAATTAGTTACAGAGACATCATGAATCTTTCCTAACTTGATTCCCATTTCGATTCTCTCCCCGTATGTCACCATTTCAGCGAACAATCCTGTAGTACTACAACTTGTGTAATACTGCCTATGTAAAGTTCCAGTGAAAATATCTACCATTTCACGCTCTATCATAGGGGGTTGAACCGTAACAACCATCTCAAGCCACCTCTGAGCATACTTCTTAAAAGTCTCATTTTTTTTTTTTGGGATAAATTTTTCAGTTGGGTTCTTGTGGGTGCCATATCAGTATTGTATCGGTAATGTTGGACGAAAGCTTCAACCAACTCTCTCCACGTATCGATATGAGTGCCATCCAATTGCATATACCACTCAAGTTGTCCACCAATTCAATTGTCTTATAAAAAAGGCATAAGTATCTTTTCATCATCAGAATATGCGAACATCCTTCTGTAATAGAATTTGACATGTGTCCTAGGACAAGAGGTGCCTTTATATTTTTACAAAATCTGGAACTTTGAATTTTGGAGAAACCTTCACCCCTAGGACTAAACCCAAATCAGTCATATCAAGGCCCATAGAAACCTGATTTTCAAACACTCGCATACGCTACTCGAGCATATGTATCTTTTTGTTAGCATTGGTTGGCTCATCAGCATGAGACATTCTGTCATCATAATTGTTCTCTTCAAGTTGAGGAGCGGGAATATGCATAGGCCTTGTTTGAACAAATTGTTGTCCATCGTGCTGCTGGATGAGAGTGGGTGGAGGCAGATGATTTCCCACAACTTGGACCACCGATATGCTTTTATTATCATTCAGGTTACCAAGATTCACAGCTTGACCATTCTGAAGATTCGGACCAGTATTTGCATTTAGATCCTTATTTTGAGTGTCGCCTGGGTTTCCATTCAAATTTTGACCACCATTTGAATTCTAGGAAACTTGGTTTCCGTTTAGATTTTGAGTACTATTTACATTCTGCCCACCCGAATTATAAATTGCTCTATTAACAACAACCCCAGGAGGATTGACAACTAAAGTTTCATTTCCATTATTCACATTCTCAGCAGGCCTTACTATTAAGTCTCTCATCTCTTCCTGTTGTCGGGCCATATTCTGGACAATCTCCAACAACTCCTCTACGTGAGTGTCCATCTTGACACTTATAGAAACAACATCTGCCTGAATTTGTTACATTTGCCTTTTGGAAGTACTCCGAGTGCTGTAACAATATAAGTTTGTAGTAGCAATTTCTGAAAAAAGAAACCCGTATTGAAGATAAGATAACCTGTGGGAACCACCTGTCATGACATGATATGCATGAATGAATGAAAATGTTTTATCATTTCCAGTTTATCCAAGTGTTTTGTCAACCCCTAGGAATTTTAAACAATCATGATAAGAGGGATGAATAAAGAATAACAACAGATATAACAACAAAATTTGACTTCATTCATAATAAAATGATCTCCAGGATCACAAGTAAATCCGTACAAGAATAAACCCGAATATATGAGTAAACATAAACGATCCCATCCAACAAGGCTGGTGGTGATCAAAATGACATTTAAAGAAAAACAAAAATCATTGTGGAGGATCTCTAATCTCTGTGTAGTATAATGGTCCCCCTTTCCGGAAATACCCTTCACTCTATTATTTAGTTTCCTTGAATAATTTCCTCGTCTTTTCACGGTCTCATCCACGTGCAAAGCTATTAATCCCCACATCTTTCTGAAACAATTGTCCTTCCAAATACACACATTTCTCCAGGAAACGATAACACTCTTTACACTCCGACAAAGATATAGGTACATGCACCTCTTCCATCTCTTTTATCTTGTCTCAAAGTCTATCATTTTCTTTCATTACCTTAGTCATCTGATTTTCCTTTGTTTCTAGTTCTGACACATCATATTTGAGTTGCTTCTCCATCTCTTTGACTTTTGCCTTGTTCTTATTATTGGCCATTTGGAATTTCAAGGTCTCTTGACGATTCTTCTTCTGTAGATATGGTAAAGTCTTCTACCCTAGGTCTTCTCTTGGTATTCCTTCCTCCAGAACTACCTTCTCCTTCATATTCTTTTAATTGTCGGGCTAATTCTTTCTTCTTTTTTGCTAAGAAGTAGATTTCCATGTTTTTGTATTCAAGGCTCTAACGAAGATTCGTATTTTCTAACTGCACCCAGTAAAAGCGTTCTTTAGGCACATCATGTTGTAGCTCAGTGGGTTGCGGATATAAGGATACCTCTTTTTCAAAAGGAAACATAAGAACTTTCACCCTTTCTTTTACTCAATCCACATAAGGATCAAAAGCTAATACATCCTTTAATCCAAAGAAAATTTTCCTTTCCTACCAATGTGAACCCAGGCTACTTCCACTTTTTTCAATAGTTCAAGGTTTTGTCCCTTTTTGCGATACACAGCTTCAACTTCTTTAGCTGTGGGAGGACGTCTCATAGTATAACCTAACTTACAGAGAGAAAGCACCATATTGTAATTGATAATATATTTTGTTCCTATGAGTGGAACATTAGATAAACCTGCATAGTTAGAGATTACTTCAACACTATCAACCTTGAGTTTATACCACTGAATATCAAAAGAAGTGAGTGTCATCACTTTGGATGCCCAAGAACGAGGATATTCTTTGAATGGCCCTTTTGTAGGTAATTGTGCCATGAACCACTTGTATAGAATTGGTACACAACATACTACAACTCCATTCTTCCCATACCTGGAATGAATGGCATGGTAAGTATCAACTAATAAGGTAGGTATCAGGTTTTTGTTCATGAAGACACACAAAGAAGCCAGATTTACTATATCCTTAATCTCAGGGAACATAATAACCCCATAAATGATAGAGGCCAACGAAGAATATAAGCATCCCATAATCCCTCGCTCTCCATTTCTTTAACCTTTCCTACCAAGAAATCTACTGGCAGACCGCAAGTAACTTTATTACGTCTCCACTTTCCTTTCACATCACTAAGGCTCAAATAAAGAACCTTAGCAATAGCTTCATAGTTAGGCTCAACTGGGATTTGGATGAATGGAATGTGATTAGTGCTTTTGATGTGGAGAAGATAAGACTACTCCTCAAGAGTGGGTGCTAACTGATAATCCTGAAATGTGAAATAACACAACTCTGGATCATAAAACTGTAGCAGATTCTAGGCAGTCTTATCATCAACCTATGCATTTAATAAAGACATAAGATTCCCATATCTTTCCACAAAAACCCCCCATCTGTTGAAAATTCATGAGATCTCTGAGTTCTTCAAGAAATGGCCAAACACTTGGACGAATCTGGTAACTGAAGTTATCCCTCTTGGTCTTTATGACGATATCAGTGTTGTTTTCCATTCTTGGGGGAAAAGGAAACTCCTGGAAGATCCCGGAAATGATAATGCATATGCAGGTTAATCATTTTTTATATGTAATTTTTTTTGAAAAGTAAATATGCTATGATGCAACATGATAGGACCAAAGTTTCTAATAAACTGGACACTCTTGTGCTACTGTATAGAGTCATAAGTTCAAAGGTTTGGTACAGTCACTAATAATAGTCACCAACAAAACCAACCATAGTCAATAACTAGACCCAAATCTAGCAAAGTCACTTTCAGCATTAGAGTCACCAACAGGAACAAGGTTACCAATTGTACCTATAAGAAATTATCCCTCCCACTCACGGGTGAAGACTAGGTCAGGGTAAGGCAAGGGTAACTCAAAAGTCACGAGTCTTCCTAAAAGTGAAATCATCGCAATACAGATGTGCATGATTAAAATACCTTCTCTTGAACCTCATCCGAGTTTGGTATATGACATGACTGCATTAATCAGACCACGTCCTATAACTATCTTGTTCCCACTCTATTCCTAGGTTTCCTATGAGTCCACAACTCTGGCCTAGGTACTGGGCCTTTTACCACAAGCAGTAACATCCCATCCCCATAGAATAACACAACAGTAGTATCCATAGTTAAGGTAACAATAAAATGCAATGCATGAAAACATATAATCAATGCATATAAACAAACTGAAGCTAGAAATCAATAAACAAATAAACACCCAATAATAAAAAAACAAACACAAGCTAAGACTGACTTCGAGATGGACCAACATTTGGTCAATCTGTCCCCAGTGAAGTCGCCAGCTGAAACAACCGAACAAATCATCAAAGGGAAAATTCAATGAAGTTGCCATCAAACGTATTTTATCGTACTGGAATGGAAAGGGGAAACATCGAGAAAAGATAAGAGGGTGAAATCATGGTCTTGCAACCATAGAGATTGGGTAAGGAAGTCAGTTACACAACATGAAGGTATTATCACCCCACACGTCTGTGGTACTCCACAAGATCCACTTGTGTTGTTCTAATCTAAGGGTGTATAAAATCTAGGTTTTGAGCTTAAGATCTAGGAAGAAAGATGAAAAGGGGGAAATGAATGCAAAACAAAAGAGAAAATAATGTAGGGAAAATAAAGTTGTACTCGTTCGGTCCCTACCCCAATGCCTACGTGTCCCTTTTTAAAGAATCATAGCAGCTGTAGTTTGGCTAAAAAAGTCTCCATTTGTTTTGTATTTTTTAAAGAACAACATTAATTTCTCCTTCTGTCGCAACTCAACCTTTGGAGACTTATGCGACAACACAGAAGTGAATTAACATGTTCTTTTGAAAAGTTTGATAGAAAAGCTTGGAGCCAAAAAGAGTTTGTGTTGGTTAGTGTTTTTTTTGTTGAGGATAATAGCTAGTTGATCTAAGGAGATAGATATTAACCACTTCTCGACCTATTCATGAAAAGAGTCTTTTAGACTTGAATCACACCAAATTCTAGAATGGAATAACAATTAGATCTAGAAGATACCCTCTTATCATCTCCCATACTTGACAAAGGTAGGATTCACATAAGTAATCCTTAAGTATTTTGAAGTCTTACAAAAGAAGTTTGTTTTAATGAGATGCAAAAGAAAGAAATGTCTAAGGGGAGACTAGCAAAACAACCCTAGAGTTGACATGCATTATTGATCCTATAGTTTAGGATAAAAGAGGAGAATATCTCCCTAATATTGACATACATGTATGTAAGCCTAATTTCTATTCAATTCACACTTTGAAAAGAGTGAATTAAAGATCTTATGGGGAGCATGGTATAGCAAACAAAAATGGGGTAAAAACCACACACAAGAAAAGACTAATCCTTAAGCATGATTAACATCTCAAACACAAGCTATGAGTGAGACTATGAAATACACCAAGAGAGGTGGATAAGAGATACTCAAGCTGAAAGGGAGGGAAGCCCTAAATTCAAATTAGGTTAAAAATTAAAGAGAACTTGTAAAAATTAAAACAATTGAACCCTAGCTTCCTAAAGACTTATAAAAGTCAAAGAAATAGTTTAAATCTCTTGGATTGATTTGAAAAGGTGAAAATGATTGAGAATTTTTAATACTAGTTGACAAAAGGATCAAACTATAAGGGTTTTAGCAAAATATTTGTGAAAAAATGTAAAATCAAAAGCTAAAATTCAAAAAAGATGATTTTTATGATTTTAAGTCATCCAAGAAATTTAAACTTATTTTTTTTAATTTTTATGAGTAAAGGAAATTAGGGTTTCAAAGGTCCCTTTTAGTTTTAACAAAGAAAAGTTTTAAAAAAAAACTAATATTAGTTCCTAAATTTGAAAAAAAAAAGAAAATTAAAATGTAAAATCAATTAAAAACAATAGAAAAATGGTTCAACACCTAAGGGCTAGCAAGCATATTTTTGTGGAATTTTATTAATAAAGGAAAATGTAAAAAAAAAAAATTATTCACACAATGTAACAAAAATAAGTAAAAATATGGTATAACCAATTATTGATTTTATTTACTTATCACCAAATTTTGTAAAAATTAAACAAAAACTATTTTTATGAAATTGACTCAAATTGAAGCTCAGTGTATTTCTTGTGGATTTTTTATATCGATGAAACTTGGAAAATAAAAATCTAGAACTTAAAAGATAATAAAAACCCTAATTAAACACATTACTTTATTTATTACTCTTAAAATGATAAAAATAAAAAATAAAATTCAGAATATGAAAAAAAACTAAAAAAATAGTCTAAATTATTTTTTGATAATTTTTGAATGATAGAAAATATTAAATCAAAATTAAAGAAACAAAATAAAAATGCATTAAAATCCAAAAATTGCCAAGGTCTATTACACCCGTTTTTAAGTAATCGCGGTGTAAAAGAGATTCAAACATGTTCAATTAACGCGCGCCACGTAATCGTCTCTGCCACTGAACCATGCCCTAACATGCTTTTGTTTAGTTTGTCATGCCAGATTCAGCTTGTGATTTCTCCTTCGTTTCTTGATGAAAGTTCATGCAACTTTGATCAAATTAAAGATCTCATCGAGGTCCATAACATAGAAATAAGAATTTTCAAAAATGACCCATGATTCAATGAGAAAAACGCGCGCAAAAACCACTGATTGTAACCTTTCAAAAAAAACAAACACTCAGATTTGTCATACAAATTTCAGACTTGGATTTCTCTTTCAATTCTTAATCTTTTTTCATGATTCAAAGTGCAAAGCGAAGATCATACATCAAGCTACACTGTGTAATTCATCAAAACCAAAATTACGCATATATCAGCAATAAATCATGGCACAAAGTTTAATGAAAAATGCGTATTCACCATGCTTAAAAATCATGAAAATAATCTGTATTCAAATTCTCTATAACCAAAGATCTATTGTCTTGCCAGCTACACATGCAATTTCTACAAACAAAATTCAAGCTATCATGCAGATGATTCAGATCTAGAAGCTTACCTTGTAAGTTGAAAAATAAACTCAACAGTGGCCTCTTATTTTGAAAGAGAAAATCCTTTGGATCTTGCTCACTTCGCTTCAATAGGAATAAAATGGATGTAGATGAAATTTCTAGAATAGAGATGTGATGAACTTCGTAGAAAGAAGAAATTAGAGAAGTGTAGTGTTATTTCTGATTATAAGCCTCTCCTTTTCGAATGATCATGGAGTGGTCTTATATAGAGCCAAGGAAGAGTATTGAAGAAGCTTGGTTAGGGGTACAACAGACTATTTTCTTTAGGAGCCATTGGAGGGCTTCTTTGGTATTTCTGAAGAAAAAAATAGCTTGCAAGCAGAGCCAATGGTTTCAGGTTATTCTTAGTTGAGTTTGTCGTTGTTTTGGAAAGGGATGGGTGAAATGTGAAATAGTGACCTGGCTTATACAAGCACATGGGGGGAAGCTTGAATGAAAATAAAGTTTCTAAATATGGTAAAAATATGATAAAGGAGTGAAGGTTGATGTCACGTGCTTTGTTTGGCTTATTATACCAAGACAAGTACATGTATAAGAGCATGCTCTTTGTGGCAAAGACCAAGCTACACAAATAGAACCCTGACTGATATTTTCACGCATATAAGTTCTTATCGAACAACTCAATTATCCCTCAGCATGTTCCCAAATGGCTCATGCATTTTCTTTGTTTAGAAGGCCTTTGGAAAGCTCTATTAATGTATATCATCATAGAGCTTTGAATTATTGAAAATGATGCACAAAAGTGAGAGATATTTCAATGAGAAGTTTGGAAAAAGAAATCTGGCAAGTCAAGGCGCGCGTGTGCATGGACATGCATGGTTTGCCATAAATTCCATTTTGAAGTCTTCACTTTGATTGACTTTATCTTCCTCAATTATGGCTCAATTGGTATAATTCAAAAAGCCAAATGAAACTCACATATCAATATTCAACATGCTTTTTTCCAAATTTCCAATTGATTCTTGAATCAAGAGAAATTTAACCATGAAAATGGCACACCAACTGTTTATGGAAATGCCTTGTTTAATATGCGCGTGACTTGTTACTTTTGACAATCATGTGCCTTCACCTTCTAAGCGCCATATCTCACAAATGCTTCACTTTTGGGACTTGAATACACATTGACAATCTTGTAGGGTTTTTCTCAAGCTTTCTAGGCATATAGGATTTGCCTCCATTGGACAAAAAATGAGAAAGTTATGAATGTTCACAATTAAGTACTATAGGGACTTAAGGACTTAGAAAATTTTCTTGAGTGCCTAAATAACTTCTTGAACAAGTTATCTCCAATTTGATCTTTTCTCTTGATTTTATGACAACAATGATCATGAAATATGAAAATAGGATATTTGAATTTATGGTTGACCAAAAGTCCATTGTGTCAACTTTGACTTCGGTTGACTTTTAGTCAAAATGACTATTTTTTCCCCTTTTGATCAATTGAACCTTTTCCAATCAAAAGTGGCACTCAAATATTCAATCATAGGTTTTTATCAACATATAGAGAGGCATGGAATCAAATATTTCCCAAGAAATAAGAGATTTCTTGATTAAAACCAAAACCCTAATTTTAGCCCTTTGGGCTAGGAGATAGTGACCAATCTTTAAAACTCTCATTTCTCTGGGAAAATTGAGATAGCCTTTGAACAAAGGTTCTTCATATAATGATGAGAATGTGATGCTTCATAGATTTTATTCTTTCTTAGCCTTAACTTCTTCAATTAATTAAAACCCTAATTTTGAAAGGTGAATAGTGGAAATGTAATTTCTCCTCAATTTGCAAATTCCCCTCTTCTAATGATCACATGAGACAAATAAGATATCTGGGAATATAAGAAACCATTATGGTTTGAAAGATTCAAATATTTATGATATGGGACCCCCCCTCCCCCCCTTTGCACTGACTAACCTAACAACCACTTTTATAGGTTGTAGAAGAAGCTAGGAACTAAGATACTTTGATCCCATCATGAAAATGCATGAGCATGTATGGTAAAGTATAAGCCATATAAGGTAAAATGAATATGGAAAATTTTGGGGTAAAATAGATAGTAATTTTCAAAACAAAATACTTAATAAATAAAAACATGTTTTTGAAAATAGTTTGCAAATTACTTTTTGTTTCAATTATGTGATTCAAGCGGGATAAAATTAGTGGTTCAAAGAACGAGCGAACTTTAAAATTTTGAAAAGATTCCTAAAGAGGTATTCACATGTTACTCTTGCTGATATGCACATAGTCCACCTGTGATTGTTCTTTGGATAGTTTGATTTCATACCAATTGATATGTGGTGGGGTGTTGGGTTTGTGATCCCATTTTCCCCAGTTAATTCTTGGTTCAGATTTTCTCCATGCTTGTTATATGGTTTTGGGTTTTGGTGGTTTGATACCTTTACCTCATATTCCTAGTTAGGTCTTGTGCAAATTTCTCTAGCTGAGTCTGATTATTTCTTCAGCTGGGTTATGATCAAGTGGAGTTTGTAAAGTTATGAAGCCTTTGCTCATTTATTGGATTCTTTCTCGCTTTTTCATGTTGACAATTAATGCAGAATCTCTTGCAAAGCATTACTCTATCCAACTTTTGGGTTTTCTCTTGCCAAGTATTGCATTTTATTTGAAGTCCTTATAATTTTGAGTTCTTGATTCCCTAGATGAATCAATGATGATGCTTCCCTCTCAAGTTGTTGTCCCCATGAAGTTTCATAGATCTTCCCTAGAGAAGTTTATGCAACCACTACTTTTGATATTGAAGAATGTATTTGGGATCCCCTCGATGATGTGGCATTGCCTTCCCTAGTGAAGTCAGTATGGCATACCCAGTTGAAGTCTAGACAGTGTGGCATTTTCTTCCCTAGCAAAGTCCGTATGATATTCCTTGTTGAAGTTGGGAGGAGGGTGTTATATCCCTGCAACTGTTTTGGTTTATTGCTATTAGATTTTACTTTTATTATTTTTCAAACCATGTTTGTTCCCAGCGAATTTAAGCTGTGAGTAGGACTTTGTTTCCTCAATTGATGCTTACTCTCTTATGTAGTCTTCATCCTGGATCTGATTTGGCTGAGTGTTGTCCTTACCCAAGTTGGTTTTGTCTGGTTATCCCTAGTGAAGTATCTGTGTTTTGTTAGTATATACATGATAATATTCATACACTCATACATACATCATGCATAATTGAATTAAAATTCATTGCTCATTTGCATTCATTCGTGTTTTTGTTGGCATATTATCCTCTTTGCAGAGTTATGTTATCATATCTCCAATAAAATGCCAACTTTAAGAAGAAAGTGTATATCCTCTAAATTTCCCCATTGAGTCATCTCTCGTGGAATAATTTTGCTTTATCCTTCCTACCGAGCTCATTACTTGGATGGAATTTGATTCCC
Source organism: Vicia faba (assembly GCA_948472305.1). Classification (NCBI taxonomy): domain Eukaryota; kingdom Viridiplantae; phylum Streptophyta; class Magnoliopsida; order Fabales; family Fabaceae; genus Vicia; species Vicia faba. The sequence continues at coordinate 955,323,563 of OX451740.1, forward strand.
ATTTGAGTTTATTCCTCATTGGATGGTGACTTGGTTAACTGTTTCACTCTTGTTTGTTCCTGCTTTGAATCTTAGGTCCCGACAACAATATTATTTTGATCCCTATAGGTTGTGAGCCATAGATTGAGAATGTGAATTTATTTTGCACGTGACGACTTTATCCCCTCAGTAGGAATGTGTTGTTATTTCCCCACGAAATCAAGATTCATTTCTCAGCAGTGTTATCAGGAAAAAAATTCGTAACAGCAAGTGACAGTGTGTTTATTTGATCAACATGTACTTCCATAATAAGTACGTTAATCCCAGAGAAGATATTTACTCTGATGGAGGGTAGTCTAATCATTATGGGAAATAGTTCATTGTTGAGGTTTTAATCCAATGGATGGTAGTCTAACCATTACGACAGATAGTTCTTTGTTGAGGTTTTACTCTGATGGAAGGTGGTTTCTTCGTTATGGGAGATAGTTTGTTGTTGAGGTTTTACTCCAATGGATGGTAGTCTCTTTGTTAGTGGAGATAGTTCGTTGTTGAGGTTTTACTCCGATGGATGGTGGTCTCTTTGTTATGGGAGATAATTCATTATTGAGCTTTTACTCCGACAGATGGTAGTCTCTTCATTATGGGAGATAGTTTATTGTTGAGGTTTTGCTCTAATGGATAGTAGTCTCTTTGTTATGGGAGATAGTTTGTTTTTGAGGTTGTACTCCGATGGATGGTAGTCTCTTTGTTATGGGAGATAGTTCGTTGTTGAGGTTTTACTCTGATGGATGGTAGTCTCCTTGTTATGGAAGATAATTCATTGTTGAGGTTTTACTACGATGGATGGTGCTCTCTTTGTTATGGGAGATTGTCCGTCATTGAGGTGTTACTCTGATGTATGGTTGTCTCTTTGTTATGGGAGATATTTCATTATTGAGGTTTTACTCCAATGGATGGTAGTATCTTTGTTATGGGAGATAGTTCATTTTTTAGGCTTTACTCTGATAGATGGTAGGCTCTTTGTTATGTGAGATAATTCTTTGTTGAAGTTGTACTCTAATGGATGGTTGGTCTTTTCAATATGACAAAGACAATTTGTTGAAAGATTCTTACAACAGTTTATTACCCTTTATAGGTGCAATGCCTTGGTTAAAGAAGAAGTTAAGACCTGTTCTAGGTGGAATGTCGTAATTTTTGGAAACTTGTTGTGTTATGTTTTTTCTACCTTCATCCTTGAGTTAGTAGTTCATCGTCATTCATAGTCAGCATTTATTTATTTCTCCTCAGTGGAATTTACGCCAATAGAGTTAAGCTATTCTTAGTCATAAGTATTGATGTCAAACATTCATTTACTAGTCTCGGGGTTGATGTTTATTGTTATCTCTGAGCCGGTATTATCTTACTGTTTCTATTCACGTCCTTCGGGTTGGTAGTTTCTGATCCCCTGTGAGTCGATGTTACTCTCTTTTTGCTATCTCCTCTATGAGTGGATAGTTCACAGTTATCTATTGATCGTTTCTATCCTTTGCTTTTTCCTTATTTGTTGAGTTAATGATACTTTGCCTCCTCTTTGAGCTTTACCCAGTAGAGTTGAGTCTTCCTTCCCCAGCAGAGTTGATTTTCCTCCAATGGATTTGAGTTTCTTTACTTCGATCGAGCCGATAATAATTTCTTATTGGTTACCTCCTTGATAGTTTGTTACTTGTATTGTTAAGAGTTCCAATTGTTGAAATATTACCATGCATTTGTTTTCTTTAATCATGATTTTGGATTTACCTGTTTATAACTATTCCCAGAGTCGTGTTGTTCCCCAGCAATTTATTTTCCTAGTTGGACTCTCTTTTGGGTTTGTTGGTTTTATTTTCTGCTTCCCCTTTGGTGTTTTGTGTCACCTACGGAGTTGGTAATTTGCATTCATAATCATAAGCATTGCATGGCATCTTAGGGCCAAAAATAGGGTTTGTTTTGTATTTAAGTATCTGCAATCGCGTCGAGATGAAGATTTTAACCTTCGTATCTCAGGATAGAAGACACTTAAATAAGGGCAGTTGTTATACCCCAATTTTTGCCCCTAAGATCTCTCATTATCTCATTTTATCAATACATCAAGATCACACATTAGGTTTGGTTCTCTCTTTCTACTTTATCCCATCTTTAAGTTTGCTCTTGAGTGTCACAAAGCACCTTTAATTGTGTATCATATGCATGTGTGTTTTTAGGTGGATTAACTTTTAACTAACATCAAAATATGTATATATGTTTCTTTGAATGTTCATATTGTAGGTGATGACACAATTGCATCCATCTCACCATCTAACCTAGGGTTTTCAGGGTTAGTCCTTAGTCAAATGTTTCTCCAATGGATTGCAAGAGCTTAAGCTTCATGTCCATGTCTATGATATCAACGTGTTTTGGTTCAAAGAGCTCTCTCACTTTATTTAGGCCAAGTTTTCCTCAAGGTTGGTGGTAGTATTCATCAAGAAGATTCATAGGTTCATATGTTTATTTAAATTCCTTCTTTAATAATTTTCATTTAAATTTAATCTCCACCATTGAGTGGGTTTCAATACAACATCATTCCAAGGTCTAATGTGATCCATCATGCTCTATTTTGCATAGAAAGTTCAAAATATTTAAGGGTTTGGTTCAACAAGTTTGACCTAATTGAGCAAGTGTTTGATTCAGTTATCACAAGTGTATAACTATATCAATTTTAAATATTTTTAATTGGTTATTTTTTCTATGGATTCTTATCATCATCTACAATAACTTCTCTTCACATGACAAGATCCAATTGTGCAAGAAAATCATCAAAGGTTGAAAGGGGTTTCAAGTCATTTTAACACTCTCTGAGCTAAAGTTTATTGACTTCCAAGGACCATATCTTGCTCATTTTTAAAGATTTTTGAATGATTCCAAATCCATAATTCTCTTTAAAGGGTACTTAACAAGTTATCTTCAAGGATCAAAGGCTAATTTAGCATGGAAGACCATTTAAGTTTGAAGAAGTTTACAAGTTTCTTTGAAAAGCCTTTTAATCTTAGGGTTTGACTTCAAGTGATCATAACTTGATCATATCTTATCTCCTTGAGATCATTATTTTTCTTAAAAAAATCTTTGGGATGTTTACTACAACTTTGTTTCGATATGCAAGACTTGAAAATGCTCGGAAGTTTGTTTAAGAATTGAAAAGATTTTAGGTCTTTTGTGAATTTCCCCAAATTTGTTCATCATCTTCCAAAGACTACAACTCTTTCAATTTTTATGATTTTTGAGTGATCTCAATTCCATTATAAAATTCAAGAGGCCTACTTCATTTCATATTAAAGGATCAAGAGCTAATTTTGAGTGAAAGGTCATGTAATTTTGAAGAACATTATATGTCATTTTGAAGTTCAATACTTAGAAATATTTCTAAGTACAAAAATCTGTTTATTTTTCACGATATCAATTGATCATAACGCTTTTCTCAAGCATAAAAATGATACTTTTCTTAGCACATTGTGAAGTTTGTTGTGAGATATTTCAAATGCTACAAGAATAATCCCATAAAGGTCTTTGAGTAGTGAGCTATGCATTGTTGAAGTTGGCTCCATGGAACCTATTTTTGCCTCGAGTCGGAATTTTTACCATGAGTAAACTCTTATTACAGATTGAATTACTTAAATTTTAGTTTCTAAACATGTTTAACTAATTGCCCAGATGCATTTTGATAAGAATTGCACTTGGTATGAGGTCGTTTAGATGCATTTCAAGTCACACGTTTGGCATGACCACAACTGGATTGGTTTGCACGATTTTCTCACAATTCCTCTCATTTCTCATCATCATTAACTTCCCTATAAATAGAGGATGATATTTCATTCAAATCCCAAGCTTTAGAGAGCCAGAAAACCTCTTTCAAACTTCCTCCATACCTCTCAATTCTGCAACTTCGAATTTGGTTTTAATGCATTTTTCAATCCAATTTATTTGTCCATTGTTCATCCTTGAACTTCACTGAAGAAAACAGAAGAAGAACCAAGCCTTGAAGTGCTCTAAATCATGCTAGCCAAGTCAAGTTTCAGAGCTCTGAAGTTGAGCTTTAACAGGTAGATTCCTCCATCAATTCTGTCCAAACTTATTACCACAATGTAGCTCTCATCACTGTGATACTCATAGCATCGTTAGTTTTTAACTGAAAGTGAGTTTTTCTCATGAACTTTCAAATCCCTTTTCAGTTGTTTCCTTCCTACTTTTTCCAAATCGGCTAAGTCGTGGTTAATTTAAATTTTTCGCGAGGGTACCATTGGAATCGTCTTGATGAGTCAAAGCGAATGGCACCAGTATGAGCTTATAATTTTACAGATTGAAGGAGCTACAATTCGCACGTGGTTAGAGGTTGAAGATGATGACATGTCTTCTCTTCAACCAAGGATATCACGCCACCTTTTTTTTCAAATCTGTTTTTAAATAATAGATTTGGTGTGTTTTTCAAGAGAGATCATGACATACAGAGCGTGCCAGATCCCTTGGATTTGATTACTAACGCGTTTTGAACATCATCAGATGGTTCACATTATTTTTGTTTAATTTTTATTTTTTTATTTTTTGTTTTAACTGTTTTAAACTTCAAAAATTCATAAAGAATTCATTTCAAGTTTTAAAATTGTGGAAAAAATTATCAAAAATCATTTTGTTTTTTCTCTTTCTGATTTTTATTTTTTCACAATTTTGTTTTGTGATTTGGTATTATTTATGATTTTTCTCTTTATTTGACTTGTTTTAATTGTTTAAAAATACTTTTCTTGATTTTTAAATTCTGAAAAAATTATGGAAGAATCCAATGGCCTCTTGACAAATATTGGTGACCTCATTCTATTTATGTTTTTGACTTGACTATTTTTCACAAATTTTGGTTTATTTTGCTTATTTCTTTAATTTTAAAAATAGTTTCTTTAAAAAATTCTAATTTTTTTTGTCAACAATTATTGACTCAATTTTGACCTTTGATATTTTTTTAGGATTTTTATTTGATGTTTTAATACATGTTGTGTATTTTACCAATTATTTTCCTTTTAAATCATTTTAATTTTGTTTTATATTAAATATATTTTATTATTTTCTTGGTTGGTCCTAATTTGGAGACACTTGGGTGTTATTTTGGGACGAGTTCCTCAACCTCATTCCCCTCTCTCTTCATCTTATCCCTTTTCTTGTTTTTACTTGTGCTACATATTTTTGGAGAATAATCTACATGTCATTTTTCTAACATGTTCGACATACATTGCTATTGACCCGCCTCAAAATAGGTGTGACTTTTACATACCACTTACGGTTGCTTAACTTAGTGCTAAATTTGTCCCTATTCGAAAAATGATCATTCGAAGCCAAAACTATGTTTGCAAGCCCAAGTATGTTAATTTTAAGCCTTGGATACAATAACTTTGAAATTCATTGTTAAGAGGCTTTGATTCTATCACTCCTCTAGTGAACTTCATGAATTTTTGTCTAAGGGAATCATATGAACATCGCTGATCACATGTGGTTTTTTTGAGTCTTGAAATGAATGATATAATTGACAAAAAGTAAATGATACTTATTATTGAAAAGCTTTGATTTTATCAATCTTCTAATGAGTTTTCAAATGCAAACTTCAAGATGGTCATTCAACTAACCCTCTAACTTGTAATTTACTAACAATTAACTTTACTTTATGCCTTTATTTTTATGTACCATTTACTTTAGCATTTACATTCCATGCCATTTTTTCTTTTGCTCACTTGAGCATTTATCTTTATGTCATTTTATCTTTGCTTACTTCATCTTTTTGTTTTCTTTTAAAGACACTTAATAATCAACTTGAATATTAAAAAAAATTAAGGTTACTTGGACTATCTGGTTACTATCCTTGGCATTGTCACTATGTCAAACAAGCACATAGGCAATGATTTTTTTGGTCATAGACAGCGCTTTAAAGGCGCTGCCTAAACCAGCGTTACTATAAGTAAATGCAACGCTTTAGATTAATGTAAAAGCGCTGCTATATGTCCCCTTTAGGCATCACTTTTACTTTAAAAGCGCTTTCTTATGCACCACTTTAGCAGCACTTTCTCTTTTGAAGTGCTTTCTTATGTACCCCTTTAGCAGCGCTTTCTCTTTAGATAACACTTTTGATTATCTTTTACCCATCGCTTTAGACAGCGCTTTCCTATTTTAGGCAGCGCTTTTTCCCCACTTTAGACAACACTTTATCATTAAGCGTTGTATAATGTTCACAATTTTTTTTAAATATTAGACTTTTTTTCACTTACAGAAAGCGCTGTCTAATATCTACAATAAATTTTCACCATATTTTGCACCAGATTTGGTAGCTTCAATCCAATATAAATGCACCAAATTTACATATACAAAAAATCTACATATATATAATTGATGATATATACAACAATAACTTAATTGATGATACAACTTGAAAATTCTAAAATTCTAAATTGATGTTTAATCTACATATTACTATCTTCGATAATTTCTAAAAAAACAACAACAATGAACTTGTTAGCTCTATCTTCTACATCTGCACCTATAACCTGAAACAAAACTAAAAGGTCGAAATTCATACCATGATAAAATAAAACTTTATTCAAATTTATACTCAAAACTCAAAAGTTATACTCAAAATTCTCATCAATAAAAGAAAGACAATATACCTTATAAAATTCTCAACTCCATAATAAATTGACACCATTCCTCAATAAGTTCATCCAATTGATCTTTTGAGTAATGAGAATAATTTAATTCGTAAAATTACCATAACAATATAACATAGTATGTGATTTAGTTAAAACACTATTCCATTTTATGAGAAATATTAAAATAATTCATAAATTAGAAATCCATACCGTGGATGGAATCTCTATTTGGTCCAAAAGAAGTGTTTCTTTCATAAACCTCAATATGAAATAACTGCAATGTATACCATTAAGTTGACAAGGACACTACACATGGAAAGAAAATATGGATATATATCAGGATATATCCCTTAACTTGTTTTATCAAGCATCATCACTAATATAATCAAAATTGTGAAAATATATCTGCACTCTGATCCATGTAATGTTGTTGGCTCTACTTTTTGGTACTTGAATACCTCTTTGGGATCGAAAAGCTTGTAGAACGCTATAACAAAATATAAACGACTATTTAGAACAATCTCACATAGATAAATAAATATACACATAAATATTTAGAACAATCTCACTTACGTATCAATCATTTTCTTCAAATATGTGTATATTGTCCAATCATTGTATAACGAATTCAGATAGTATATATTTTCTGCTACAGGATTAATTGTAAGCAACAACCAATGTCCACTGTAAGATTAAACAAATGTTAGATGGAAAGTTTCTACACAATGTCAAAAAACGAAAAATTATAATAGATGAAGTTAGGATGTAAATCTAACCCGTGGCAAGTATTATATGGTAAAAAGAATAACTTTTATGTATCTTTGTTGGAAATAAATAAACCGAGTACATACGATTTGACATCATCTAGTTTTGTTAGGATTAACCCTGCATTGACGGTTTTGGGAGATAAGAAAGTGAATCTTTCTTCTAATCCACGCTGGCGCATCACTTTGTCATACAGAAACCTTAATTAAAAACATCATTAAAATTAGACTATATTTGTTGAAATGAGTAAATAAATTGTTCATTTAATTAAACCAAGTTGATCGGAGTATACCTGATGTATGTATCGATAACACAGAGGCCTAAAGTCAAATGTTGAAAAACTTGATCCATATCTTCTCTACCAATTGCTTCCATGTATTCATAACCAAAAATGTATGCCGGCATAGGTATAAGACGTGTACCACCAATTGGAATATCTGTTATTCCTTTATATGTCCAAAGGCACGACCTATACTGAGAAGTAGGTTTTTATCTAACTGTGGTCTTCTTACCCCTACTAAGTTGTTCAATCTCTTTAGTACGCATCTAAATTTCATATAATTAGTTAGGTGAAGTATAAGATCATTCTATGCATAAATATCATATAATTGTGTAATACCTCTTTTTTTTATGCAACTGACTCGGTTTGCCGGATCATCCCCTTATATTTTGATTTAGGTTTTGTAGGAGTCTAACATTACCATATAAAAAATGTACGTAAAATGTTCGTAAAAACTTTGAATACTCAATGGTTCATAATGGTTTTAAGCATACCTCATAATCTACGCGAATGAGGCTTGACGACCATGCAACATACGCACCTACTATCTCTCCCACCAATGTTGCATCCAAAATATCGTATGGTATTGGTAATAACGCACTCTCCTCTAAAGCAATGTCAATTGATAACTTCAAATATCCAGCAGGGAGCGGTTTACAGTGAAGTACTTCTCCCAAAGTATTGTGCACTTTCCGCTTGCCAACCATTTGATAAGTCGGTGACGATAAATAGAGTTGACTGGGTGAAATACCCTAAAACCAATAATAAATATGACATTTTTAATGTGTGCGTGTGTGTATATATATATATATATATATATATATATATATATATATATATATATATATATATATATATATATATATATATATATATATATATATATATATATATATATATATATATATATGTCAATTAAATAAATTACACTAATTTAATTTCATAATGATATATATAATTACCTCGGGAATATCGGTTGAACATTACAATTGACACTAGCTTTGTCACTAGTATCTTTAAAACCTGAAGCTTCCCTTTCTGATTGATCTCTTTCTCTTTCCTTTCCCAATTCGTGAACTTCAGCTTCTAATGCTAGCAACTTTTCCTGCAGTTCTTTATTGCTAGGAGATTTTGTCTTTGGATTTTTATTTTTCAAGGATGTTGGAGTGACCCCATGTCCCATACCCCTCACCCGACCGGAACACTCACGAACATCTAATGCTCGACTGAGTATGCTCCTGCAATCATTGTACTCATCTGGAGATATAGGTTGAGACATATTCTCCTGAAATTCATATGAATATCGAAAAAGCATGAATATTATATGTTAATAAACTTTTGATTTAATTAAACAATTATTGTTATACTTACACATTTCTCAAAAATTTGTTGAACCTCTTCTTTAACAACTTCATCCTTATCCACACGGGCAACCTTCCATAAAACATGTTCCGGAACAGATGTTTCAAAACTATTCTCCTCTTTTAACTACACATTAAGACAAACCATAAGAACAATTATAACTCATGATGAAAAGCATATCATTGCAATTTATAGATACTTACTATTTTTTATTGTAAGTGTGCGTATCCCGTACGCCCATTCTTGTATGGATACAAGGGACCTAATGCTCGTTCGCGATTTACAACGCTCGTATTCTGAAATTTTTCGATTCTTCGTTTGTCTTTAAAAATGTCCCATTCTTACGATGAAATCAAGTCTTCATATATACTTGCTCGCTCGGCATCAACAAAGTTTTTTCGGTATCTCTTAGATACTTGTTTGATAAAAATGATCTAAATCCTCTATGTCTTTTTCCAACCAATTGAAGACAATAAGCTCTTATGGTATCATCAATTTTGAAAGACCTCTACTCAAAACATACAAAGAGTGCATTAGTATAAGTAATTTAAAGACATAATCAAAATAAAAAACAAATAACATCACATATGGTACCTGTATCTCACTCTAAATTTTGTCGTTAGCGGTATCCAACAGCTTGTTTCTCCAATTATTACAAGTAATTGGAACTTCTCTCCTTACAAGTGAACCAATGTAACTTGTCAATTTAGAATCGTTAGGTTCAATTAGTTTCTCATTTGAATTCCAATGCACATCATATTTTATTTTTCTATTTCATTCATGAATGATTTTCTTCATTATAGTTATTCCTCTTCTAATTTCCCTTTCCTCTGCATTAACAAATTTCGTTCCATCAGTAATAGAATTATCATGTGGGTGATCCTCGTTACTAACCATCTAACCTGTAATAAATAAAAAACATAAGTATCTAATGACAAATATATAATTACAAATATATAATTCCAAATATCTAATTTCATAATATTTAGAAATAACTCTAAAATTTATCATATTTTTAAAAACTATTTAATAAAAAAAGTGAAATCATAAAGTAATTTAGTTTGACGCATGTAAGAACCGGGGTATCTTGTATATTTTTTTAACATATATTTTACTAATAAAACAATATTAAACTAATAAAAAAACATTAAATAAATCACTAATATTTATACACCATGCATCAAGAATATTTATATTATCAATGACCGTTAAAAATCATCACTAATATATATATATATATATATATATATATATATATATATATATATATATATATATATATATATATATATATATATATATATATATATATATATATATACATATATATATATATATATTATCACTAATATTTATATTATCGTTTCAACTTTACATTATCATCAAATAATCACTTATATTATCAACTTTACACCATCAACTATATGAGTTCTTTCAATTTCAATTTCAACACTATGAGTGTTATTACGACAACCTCACAAACCAAAATTTATAGCTCGACTAATTATATAGGAACATATTTTCAATCAATACATGCAATACTTATTGTGACATTTACACAAACATCTTACATGCAAAACTCATTATAACATTTTCACAAACACGTTACATGCAAAAACCACATACCACACAAAACACAACATAACGCAACATTATCAACACTAAATCAACACTCTTAACATTGTCAACTAAACCAAATGAAACATTATATATCAATATTACTAAGTATATCAAAAATCATACCTAGAGGAGAAGAGAACCTTGGTTGTGAATGGAAGAAAGGATGGAACAACTTTGAATGGAAGAAGGCTGAGAACCTTGAATAATATGGAACAAATAGAATCGATTTTTTTAGAATCAAATGAAAAAATGGAACTTAAGTGTTGCGTGAGAGGGTTGGTACTTTTTTGGGCGTGAGAACAAGGTTCGTGAGAATGAGGTTCTGGAAATAATAATGTTTATGTGTATTGGGCATGTTTTATTTTTTTATAAAACAGGACTTTAGACAGTGCTTTTTAAAAGCGCTACGTAAGCCCATCCTTAGCCTGCGTTTCTAGTAGAAAGCGTTGTGTAACCCCCCCCCCCCCCCCCCTTTAGGTAGCGCATCTACAAAGTGTTGCGTAAGCCCACCCTTTAGGCAGCGCTTTTAAAAAGCGCTTTGTAAGTCCACCCTTTAGGCAGCGCTTTTCCAAAGCTCTAAAGTACCTACCCTATTTAGCAGCTTTTATTCAAAGCGCTTTCTAAACCCCCCCCCCCCCCCCCCCCCCCTTTAGCAGCGCTTTATCAAACCACTTTCACCCCCTTAGGCAGCACTTTTTAAGAAAGTGATGTCTAAGGTACGCAACCAAATTCCAGTGTTTTTAAAATGGGCTTTTAGTAGCACTTTTGATAAGAAGTGCTGCCTAAGGTGTGTTGTCTAATCTTATTTTTGGCGTAGTGTGTGGAGTTATGGATCTCTCAGACTTAGGATTAGAAGTCTTGATACTTGGGAACCTTGTTGCTTTATTTTTATTTTGTCTAATATTCTTGGGGTTTACTCCAAGGCATTGGGTTTATTTTCTTTATGTGTAGGTTATTCTGATTATATGTTTTGTTTGTGATTGAGAGTTCCTATGTATACAGTCGTTACTCTGCCCAATTTTTATGAAGACTTAATTCATCTGAAGCTTGGTGTTTCTTACAGGTTTAGTATTTTTGCTTGCTTCGTTTTTATCCAAAGGATGGGAATTCTACATTGACTTCTTCATGTCAAGTGTTTCCTTCTTGTTGGTTAGAACATTCTTTTCCTTAGCTCTTACTTTATGATTTAGGATAGTCCCTTCATATCCTCCCATCTTCTTTAATTTAAAAAATCTTCTCCCTCCTTTTCAAAACTCTTCTTGTTTTCTAACTTGACCGCTTTCATAATAAACTTGGACTTAGGTCCATGCTTTTCAAAAATCATTTCATAATTAAACTTTAATCAAGTTAACCATACTTTGACATCTTTTTGAAAGACTAAAAGTAAATCAACCTCATTCAAACCATTTTGCCACTTTGGCTTTTGACTTTAAAACCATTTTCTCAAATGATTAGACTCTTGTCGATTCTTGTAGTGATGTGAGCTACTATACTTCTATGATATGTAGTGAAGTGAGATATTTTTCCACTTGGGTGTTGAGTGAGGCTTTGTTGATTTAAAAATCCAAGTTATATCCTCCACTTTAAGATCATGCAAATTGTCCTTTCTCATAATTGTGGGTAGTAAGTATGTCTTCCACTCGGATATAACGTCGATGTTTCTTCTCTGATAATTAACTAACACACATGTGTTTTAAATTTTTTGAGGTGAACCACGAGGAGCCTGATCCCCTTTTGCACGGAAGGTGGTACGTAGGCACTAAAGGTTCACAACCCGCAGCGAGTGTAAAAATTGTAAAATAATACTTCTTTTCTCATCTCCACCATCTTATTTTGTATACACCTTTTATAGCCAAAGTATACAGATCTTCAAAGAGGTTCCTGCGAAGTCTTGTATATGTTTAAGGTGCTAATACATTCCCTTTACATAACCAACCCCCATACCTAGATTCTATCCCTCTTTTTTTGGTTTTATTCACTCTTTTTCAATTTCCTTTGGAAACAATAAAGCACGTTGGAGATTGATTTGATTTGTACAAATTAAGTCAATTCAATGGCTTAGTCTTAACATTTCTACCGCTACAAAGTCATCATCATCATATTCGAGTGAGAAACATACTTACTACCCACAATTATGAGAAAGAAGCATTTGTGTCATCTCAATGTGGAGGATATAACTAAGATTTAAAATCCATCACTCAACACCTGAGCAGAAAATAACTCTCTTCATTACATATCGTAGAAGTATATTAGCTTGCGTCGCTACATGAATTCACAAGAGTATAATCTTTTGAGAAAATTTTTAAAGTAAAAAGCCAATGTGGAAAAATGGTTCGAATGAGGTTAATTGACTCTTAGTCTAAAAAAATTTCCAATTTTGGTTAAATTGATTAAATTTTGATTTAAGAAAAGTTTGAAAAGGAGGGAGATGATCTTTGAAATAAAAGAAGATAGGAGGAGATGAAGGGACTATCCTAAAGCATAAGGTAAAAGCTAAGAAAAAGAAAGATCTAACCAACAAGAAGCCAACACTTGACATAAGAAGTCAATGTAGAATTTCCATCCTTTGGATTGAAACCAAGCAAGCAAAAATACTAAGCCTCTAAGGAATAGAAAGCTTCAGATGAATTAAGAACCAAGAAAAGTCTTTATTGAAAAAATATTGGCCAGAGTAACAACTGTATACAGAAGAATTCTCAATCACAGACAAAGCATGAAAATCAGAATAACCTGCACATAGAAAAAATTCAAACCAATGCCTTGGAGTAAACCCCAAGGATTTCCTGAAGATCCTCACAAAAATATCCACCAAATATCATAGAGTTCCAAGGTATCAAGGCTTCTAATTCTAAGTCTTAGAAATCCACAACTTCACAGTGGTAAGGATAGTAACCAATAGTCCAAGTAACCTTAAAGCTTTTAATGTTCAAGTTCATTATTAAGTGTTTTCAAAAGAAAAGAAAGATCAAGTGAGCAAAAATAAAATGACATAAAAATAAATGCTCAAGTGAGCAAAAGGAAAATATCATGAGATGTGAATGCTAAAAATAAATGGTACATAAAAGTAAAGGCACGAAATAAAGGCATAAAGTAAAGTTAACTGTTAGTGAATTAGAAATTAGAGGTCAAGTGTAACAAAAGGTTAGTTGAATGACCATCTTAAAACTTGCTTTTGCAAACTCATTAGAAGATTGTTAAAATCAAAGCCTCTCAACAACAAGTTTTATTTGCTTTTTGCCAAGTATTATTCATTTCAAGTACTCAAGGCAACCACATATGATCAACGATGTTCAAATGATTCACTTAGACCAAAATTCATGAAGTTCATTAGAGGATTGATAGAATCAAAGATCATAACAATGAACTGAAAAGTTATTGGATCCAAGGTTTCATATTAAACATACCTGGGCTTGCAAACATAGGTTTGGGCCATGAATGATCATTTTTTAATCTGGAAAAATTTTGCGCTATGTTAAGCAATCGTAAGTGCACTTATGTAGAAGCCACACCTATTTTGAGGTCGGTCAATAGAAATCTATGTACCAAACATGTTAGAGAAATGATATGTAAATCATTCTCCAAAAACATGTAGCACAAGTAAAAACAAGAAAGGAATAAGATGAAGAGGAAGGGGAATGATAGTGTACCCAATGTATCAGATGAAACTAGGATTTCAAATATCATTAACATCATTCATCCATTTTGGTGGATTTGGTTTTTCAACCTATCAATACCCAAGATCCAATGAGGTTGAGGAACTTGTCCCAAAATAACACTCAAGTGTCTCCAAATCAGGACCAATCAAAAAATAATAAAATATATTTAATATTAAAAAAATTAAATGATTTAAAAATGAAATAATTTGTAAAATACACAACATGTATTAAAACACCAAATAAAAATCCTAAAAAAATATCAGAGGTCAAACATGAGTCAACAAATGTTTTAACAAGTTTTTAAAGTCATAAACTATTTTTAAAATATAAAGAAATAAGAAAAATAAGCTAATATTTGTGAAAAATAATAAAATAAAAAAATAAAAATAAAATGAGATCACCAATATTTGTCATGAGGTCATTGGATCCTTCCATAATTTTTTCAAAATTTAAAATGACCAAAAAGTATTTTTAAACAATTAAAACAAGTCAAATAAAGTGAAAAATCATAAAAATTTCCAAATCACAAAATAAAATTGTGAAAAAATTAAAAATTAGAAAGAGAAAAATAAAAAGTATTTTTGATAATTTTTCACAATTTTAGAAGTTGAAATGAATTTCTTATAAATTTTTAAAGTTTAAAACAATTAAATAGAAAAATAAGAATATAAAAATAAATCTACAAAACTGTAGACCACTGGATCAATGTCAAAACGCGTTAGTAATCAAATCGAAGAGATCTGACGTGCTGTGCATGATATGGACATTAGTGAATAAAGCACTGGAACATTAATTTAAAATAAATTTTGAAAAAATAGCGTGGCATCATGTCATTGGTTGAGAGATGACACACTGGTTATCTTCAACGTCCATCCACACGCGAGTTACAGGTTTTACAAATGGTAAAATTGGAAGCTCAGACCGGTGTCATTAGCTTCGTTTCATCAAGACGAAGACAACCATACCTTCGCAAAAAAATTTATATAACCTATATTCACTCGATTTGGAAAAAAACCAAATGAAAAAATGAAAACGAATTTTGAAATTAAATGATCAATTCACCATGAAAATGGAAACCAGAAGAAGCATGAGCTTCAGAGAATAAGAGACTACATCTTCGCAACTTATTTGAAGTGAAATGGTGAAGAATTCTACCTGAACAAAGTCTGAGAATTATGCTCTGAAGCTTGACTTGGCTAGCATAATTTAGAACACTTCAATGATTGGTTCTTCTTCTGTTAGCTTCACTAAAGTTCAAGGATGAATAGAAATAAGAGCTGGAAGTAAAGGAAATGAGAAATCGAAAACTCAGAAATGTAAGCTATGAAGACAGTTTGGCAGAGCCTTTTTGGATATTCAAGCTTGAGGAAAAGAGTGAGGAGTGATCCTTTATTTATAGGGAAATGAATGGTTAAAAGAAATGGAAGAAATAGTGAGGTTTGGTAGGAAATTGATAGAAGCCCGAAAATGAGAAAAGTGTAACTTGAACCTGCTTAAAACTCAACTAACTCTTGCATTTCAATGCTCTAATCATGCTTTGTAACTTGGTTAAACATTTTTAAGTTAAAAAAGCGCAACAATTTGATCATTAGAAGCTATATTATGAAAATCAAATTCTGACTTCAAGAAAAAACTCAGTTTCATGGAAACAACTTCAAGAGCATGGGGCACACAATGTAGGAGGCTTTATAATCTCATTATTTTTGCAATGGAAATATATCTTATTAAAATTCATAATGTTCCAAGAAAGGTAGGATTTGGATGCTTGATCAAAAAGTTATTCGAGTTTGAAATCAGGAAAAACACACGGGTATTTGATACTTGGAAAAATTCTAAGTATGGAGCCTCAAAATGACCTATAATGTTCTTCAAAGTTACATGCCCTTCCACTCAAAATTTGATCTTGATCCTTGAAGATGAAATTAAGTAAACCTTTTGAATTAAATTATGGAATTGAGATCACTCAAAAATAAAAAAAATTGAAAGAGTTATGGTCTTTGGAAGATGATGAACAAATTTGGGGAAATTCACAAAATACCTATAATCTTTTCAATTCTTTAATGACTTTCAGAACATTTTCAAGTCTAGCACCTTGAAAAAAGTTGTACTAGAAATACAAAAGATTATTAAAGAAAAAGAATGAGCTCAAGGAGATATAAATTGACCAAGTTGTGATCCTTTGAAGTCACACAAGAGAATTTTATAGCCTTTTCAAAGGACTTGTAATCTTCTTCAACCATTAGTGATCTTCCATTCAAAATTAGCCTTAAACCCTTGAAGATAACTTGTTAAGGACCTTTTTAATAGAATCATGGTTTTGGATTCAATCAAAAATCTCAACAAATGAGCAAGATATGTTCCTTGAAAGTTAACAAACCCTAGGTCAGAGAGTGTCAAAATGACTTGGAACCCCTTTTAACTTTTGATGATTTTCTTGCACAATTGGATCTTTTCATGTGAAGAGAAGTTGTTGTAGATGATGATAATAACCCATATAAAAAAGAAACAACTCAAAATATTAAAAGTTGAGAGAGTTATGACTTTGTGACCACTAAATGAAGCACTTGCCCAATTAGGTCAAACTTGTTGAATTAACCTTGAATATTTTGAACTTTCTATGAAAATAGAGCATGATGGATCACATTAGACCTTGAAATGATGTTATCTTGAAGAAAACTCAAAGGTGGAGCTTAAGTCTCAATGAAACTTGTCGAAGAAGGCATGGAAATAAACACATGAACCTATGAATCTTCTTGATGAATACCACCACCAACCTTGAGGAAACGTGACCTAAATAAAATGAGAGAGCTCTTTGAACTAAAAAAAATTGATATCATAGGCATAGCTTTGAAGTTTAAGCTCTTGCAATCCATTGAAGAACCATTTGACTGAGGACTATCCCTCAAAACCCTAGGTTAGATGGTGAGATGGATGCAGTTGTGTCATCACCTACAGTATGAACATCCAAAGAAACATACATACATATTTTGATGTTAGTTAAAGGTTAATAAAACTAAAAAAGCACATGTATAAGATACAAAATTCAAGGTGCTTGGTGATCCCTCAAGAGCAAACTTAAAGATAGGATGAAGTAGAAAGGGAGAACCAACCCTAATGTGTGATCTTGATGTATTGATAATATGAGATGATGAGAGATCATTAGGGAAAAATTGGGGTATAACACATCAATTACAACATTGATAGTTTCCATCATGACCTGAGTTCTGATGTTGAACACTCTTTAGGCTCTACTGTTTATAGAGTAACCCCAAAATATTCCTTCATCACTCTTAGGATCCATCTTTCTGCATTGCTCTCGGTCAGCCAAAATATAACATTTATTGCCAAACACATGAAAGTATGTGACTGTAGGCTTCCTCCCTTTCCTCAACTCATATAGAGAATTTGAGGTACACGTCCTTTGAGTTACTCTATTATGAATATAACACGTGGTATTCATGGATTCGGCCCAGAAATGGTATGGAAAATCTTTTAGCATGAAGCATAACTCTTGCAGATTCTTGCAAGGTTCTATTTTTCCTTTCTACGATACCATTCCACTGAGGAGTGATAGGAATAGAGAATTCATGACTAATACCTTCAGAGGCATAAATTCAGAAAATTTGTTGTTCTCAAATTCCCTACCATGATCGCTTCTGATCCTAACAATGTTACTTCCCTTTTATCTTTGGAGTTTTTGACACAGATCCTTGAAAATGTCAAAGACTTATAATTTTTCTTTGATAAAATTTATCCAGGTGAATCTAGAAAAAATCATCAACAACAACATAAGCATACCTTTTTCCTCCAAGATATTCAACCTGCATGGGACCCATCAAATGCATATGAAGGAGTTCCAATGGTTTTAAGGTGGTTAAATGTTGAAGCTTTGGGTGTGACATCTTTGTTTGCTTCCTAATTTGACAATCTCCACTGATTATTCCTTCTTCAGTTTTAAGATTAGGAACCCCTCTAATTTCTTCCCTGGACATAATCTTCTTCGTACCTCTTAGATATATATGACCCTGATTTAGGGGCCACATATTGACCATATATTCTTTGGACAATATGAATGTGGACATGCAAATAACTCCTTGAGGTGTCCATAAGTAGAAATTAACCTTAGATCTATCTCCTTTCATAAAAAATTTATTCTCTTTGATAGTGACCACACATTCAGATTCTATGAAATGAACCCTGAGACCTTGATCACATAGATGACTGATGCTGATTAGGTTGGCAGCCAGACCTTTTACAAATAGAACTCTATCAAGTTTAGGAGATCCCTCAGAATATAGTCTTCCAATATCTTTAATTACTCACTTAGTACCATCTCCAAAGGTTACACAACTATTTGTATAAGGTTTAACATCCACCAATAGGTTTTATACTCTCGTCATATGTCTTGAACATCCATTGTCAAAATAATAATTTTCACTATATGAGACTTTCAGAGAAGTATGTGTAATGAGACTTTTGACAACATCTTTTGTAAGAACAAGATTTGGTTATGAAATATTATCTCTGAGTTTTGATGATAACAAATGAGTATATATGTATGAACAATTTTGATACTCTGATGTTTGTTATTGTTGAGTACTTAACAAACAGGTTCTACTTCTGATGGATGGCGTGGCCAAGACATTAGAAGAGAATTAGTTCCACTTCTGCGCTACACAAAGTTCTATTGAACAGTAGAAAGACACTCCAGGAGACTCTGAAGTGTAACCTATGGTGTTTGTCTAAAGAAACCAATCAAAAGATCTGAAGACATAAGTTTCTACTTAAGTATAGATGCTGAAGACTCATGTTTGAGAAGACAACATGTTCTAAGGAAAATAGTCAAAAGATCTGAAGACTCAAGTATCTACTAAAGTCCAGATGCTAAAGACTCAAATTTCTAAAGACAGTATGTTCTAAAGAAACAAAGTTAGAATATCCGAAGACAAAATTTATACTGAAGTCCAGATGCTAAAAACTTAGTTTCTAAAAGACAACTTGTTTCAAACAAGACAAAGTTAAAATATTTGAAGACAACGTTTCTACTGAAGTCTAGATTCTAAAGACATTGTGTTTCTAAAGACAAGGATTCTTAAAGAACCAAGTGATAAAGATTCTAAAGACGGAAGGTTTAAAGATTCTAAAGACTTAAAGTTCTAAAGGTATAAGGTTATCTATAACAGGTTCTCAAGACCAAGTGCTAAAGACTCTAAAGACGCGGCTCTTAGGATTCTGAAGACTTGAAGCTGTTATGATCCAAGATTCTCTACAACGGGTTCTCATGGCCAAGTGGTGAAGACTCTGAAGACACAGTCTTGAAGACTCTAAAGACTTGAAGTTCTGAAGACCTTATGTTAAGTTTCTGCTTCTAAACTCATGCTCGTAGAAGCCTCTGAAGTGAAAAAGGAAAGAATATAACAGTAACATGGTACAATAGTACACAGTACAAAAAGCCTTATTCCACTAACTCTCCACTAACTTGAATTGTTGAAGAGAAAAGGACGTAGCAGTACTATTTGTAATGCCTCTTTTTCAAATAGCCAACGACTCTTGTTTTGCTTAGTTATATAAGAAAATAATCGCATGTTTAAAAGTTGCGCGTAGCCAGTTGCAAGTTGTTGGTGTTCAATGTTAAAAATGAAGGCTATCATTATTGTAACACAACCAAAAAGTTATCAACAACTATAACAACAACAAGAACAACTGTTATTAAATCATTTTAATACTGATTACAATGAAATCATTGATTCATAATGTGTTTAATTTCATATGCTGCACAAAGCTTGCTTAGCCGCAAAAGATAATGAAGATGATCATGAAAGCTCCAGTTACAAATCCATAACATAAATGTTGTGCTCTAAAGTGATCATAGAAGAAAATGAAACAAGGGCTGCTGTCCAGAATGTTCTAAGTTGAATCAAGATGAAGAATTTCTTCTCTTTACTACATTAAGATCAACAAAGTTTCCATTAGCTTATGAAGAAGAAGACTTCAACGATTCAAGTGATTTGGGCTGTTGTCCGAGGAAAAGATACTTGAAGAAAAGAAGACCAAACATCAATCTAAAATACAATGTAATATCTTTTAGTGTGTATTAGGTTCTTCTGATGTACTTAATTTTGTTTACATCCAGCTTATGTAGAAGCATCATTATTGTAAACAAATGTAAATCAAGCAGTTGTTTTTTGGTTCCTTGAGAGACTTGGTTGAGTCAGGATTCTCAAGAAGACTATGGTTGTGGTCATCGTAGATGAAATCTTGGTAGTGGATTCTATTGGGTCAATGGTAGTCATATCTTAAAGGGGATTAAGTGAAGGTCAACTTTGTGAGATCACTGTTGGATATCATTGGAAGGAAATCCTGGTAGGATATTCTGAGGATAGAATTCTATTGGGTCAATGAACGTTATATCCATTCTTGACCACTGAACATTTCATTGGATGTTAGTCACTGGCGGTTTCTCATGCAATTGTAATCAAATTGATTATAGTGGATTAAGTCTTTGAGTTCAAGGAGAAATCACCTTAGAAGGGTGGACTGGACTAGCTTAGGGGTTTCTTAAGTGAACCCGGATATATTGCGTGTTCTTTACTTTTTCTTATGCTTTAGAGTTTATGTTTTCTTAACTCAAATAGAAGCATTACTTAGAAGTAACACTCAGAAGCATTGTTCAATGAATAATGCTTAGAAGCGAAAGTTATTCAAGAAAGGAAAACCCAATTCAAACCCTCATTTCTTGCATTTTCTTCACACCTTCAATTGGTATCAAATCCTGATTTTGTTATTGATGGATATCAAACACCTAACAATGTCACATAAAGATCCAGATGCTATGTTAAGAAATACTCTAAGGTGATAGTTATTCAATTTTCAACTACTGTCTAAAAACAAAAAATTGAAGAACAAGCTAACAAGAAAAGATTCATCAGATAAAAAGTTATATTTGTTGAATGCTTTTGATCAAGTTCCGTGAGAGTATGAGATGTTTTCAAGAAACAGATTAGTCTACCCTTGAATTTCTCATAAGATATCATTAGGAATCTTTTCAAACGATGAAATACTATTGTCTTATGACACATAAGAACTTCATGATAAAGTTGTCTACTCAAGCAGACATAAGATCTTATGCAGAAGATCTAAACATTGGTTTTGTCGAAGGAGGCTTTATAGAAGACCACACATTGTTGAGGAAAGAACACTCATTGACTCATCAGAAGTATGATCAAAGACTAACTCTAAACCAGTTAGCTCAGCATTGCAAGAATAAGATTGTCAGTCAAAATTGTCAGAGTTTGATGATGTTTATATTAGAACAGATTTTGAAATTTGTTCATGGAATAAAAAATTCAGAAGTAGATAGGCACTGATAGTTAATCTAGCACATAGCTTTTCAGAAGTTCATGAAATATTGACCTTCTGAAAATAAGCTTTTGTTCAAAGGAAGTTTGACAAATAGATGGATCTTCTGATAATAATGGATAAAAATATATGTACTCGGAGGATTAGTCTCAAGAAGTCGGACGGGAGATTCTAAACAGAAGAATAAAGAGATCATATGAAGAGAAGATTGATCCTAGCTCTCAAATTAGAGATTAGAGTTCAGAAGAAGATTATTCTTCTCAAATCAGAAAACTGAGAATACTCAAAGAAATAAGAGGAATCAATATGAAGATAATTTAGAACATCTGAAAGACCGCTCTAAAGAAAGCATAAGAAGAAAGAAGTTGATCAGAAGTTGTATCTAAGATAAATCTAAAGTTAAAGTTAGATGGAAGATCTTCAAGGACATGACAAATTATGATCAGAAGATCCATTTGGGACAAGCTAAAGTCAAAATCAAAATGTAGAGCACTCAGATAAAAGAATCACGATGAAGTGTTCAAAATCTCAAAGATTAGTAAAAACCCAACCAAGGAAGAACGGAATCACATCCTCTCATCCTGAAGATCTCATTCCTGGAAGTAAATGTGCTATAGTCAGAACAAGATCAACACTCAAACACTCTTCTGCAAAACATTCAAAAATGATATTCTAATTTTTCAAATTTATGTTGATGATATTATTTTTGGTTTTTCTTATCCATCCCTCTATGAGGAATTCTATAATTTAATACAAGATGAATTTGAAATGAGCGTGATGGGGGAATTGAAGTTCTTTTTGGAAATCCAGATTGATAAAAAACAAGAGGCTACTTACATTCATCAAAGTAAGTACACCAAAGAAATTCTAAAAGAAATTCAACATGACAGACTACACTGTAGAAAAGACTCCAATGCCTACAACATGTATTCTAGGGAAATAAGAGGTAAGTGGAAAGATATGTTAGAAGCTCTATCAGTGTATGATATGCTCTCTTCTGTATCTGACTGCATCTAGACCTGATATTTTACTCAGTGTCCATCTTTGCGCTAGATTCTAATATGATCCTAGAGAGGAAGATTACTTATGGAAACTGTCAGTTTCTAGGAAAGAATCTGATCTCGTGGTCAAGCACGACGTAATCAACAATTTCTCTTTCAACAACTGAAGCATAGTACATTTCAGCAGAACTAGTACTCAAATGTTATGGATCAAGAATCAGCTAGAAGATTATCAGATTTATGAGAGTAACATCCCCATCTTCTGTGAAAATACGACTACTATTTTCTAAATACTTAGGTATTATAAATTCATCAAAGTCTGAAATAAAACAGTCACGCATGCATTTCCAGAGCATAGGTTAGGTTTTAGATCCTTGATGGTTGTCAGTTAGTTTATTCACATGTTAGAAAATAGTTGTTTAAAGTTATGAACAATTTGATATGCCCTCATAAATGAAATCAACTACTCTTTTTCCCTTTCCCATGCATCTATGTGTCCTAGTCTACTCTAGATACTCTTGACCTAATTCAAAGATATCAAGTGTCACTCATTTTCCTCTCTTATCGAATCTTAGGAGTTATTGCTGCTCTTCTTACCTTCCTTAGTCATTTATTATTGAGTCTCCCAAAATTGATTACCTTACGTAAGGAAAATCATTTCTCTTGTCAAGTCACATATTCTTATTTCTTTTTATACACCATGTCTGCCCTCTACCTCTCCTAACAAGTAATCTCTAACAATTGATAACAATTTCCTTCTACTTTATTCTCTCTCTTTTCATCATGACTTCAATATTTTCTCATGAAAATGATGATCGCTTAGAAGTTATCATTGAAAGACATCCAAGACTCTTCGGTGAGAGTCTGAAATTCCATCTCAGCATCCTCTTTCAAAACTGGAATCACTATCTTTTCTTACTAAGAGGACCTGTTTATCTAAATCTTGTAAAGAAGTTTTGGAAAAATGCCTCTATCAATCTCGATGGCACCTCAACCTCTTCAAACATTTATGGTTGGGATGTTTTCTTCACTGCTGAATGCATTGCTGAGATAATAAACTGTCCACACGCGGGTATCACAACTGGTCATGTCTCTCGATATCATCCCTGATGGTAAAATCATTTCCATCTTTGAAGAAACTTCTGAGTTCAACTCTACTAACCATGAGAGTCTTAAGCCCATTTCCAAATACTGGTTTCGCTTTATCTTGACAAATCTTTGTCCGTACGAATTTAACAAAAATGTCTTAACCAATGATGATAAGACTCTAATTTTCTACCTTATCAAACAAATTCTGATTAATATCCCTCAAGTCATCCTCAATCATCTCAAAAGGTCCATCACTTTCTCTAGAATTTCGAATAAAACCTTTATTCCCTATGGAATAATCCTGTCTGAAGTGTGTGTTCAAAATGAGATTGTAAGAATATTTTGAAGGATTCCTGATGGTCCTAGTGACGCTCTGCATAAGTGTGAGACTTTTGATGATCAATGGTTTCAATAAGTTTTAATTATGTTATCGACCATTTTGTTTTGTAATCTCTTTTATTCTATCATCAATGTAACTCTTTCTAATTAGCACTTATTATTACTTCTGTTAATTTTTTATGTTTTCACGCATAGTTACATTTTTAATGGTGTAAAAAATGGGGAGAAGTATAATGATTTTTATGAACCTAAAAAAAATGCATCATAATAATTAAATGATATAAAATGTGCATTTACCACTAACGCTTGTTTGTCTGTTTGTTAATTAACAGAGGAATTTTGAACAAGTTCACTAGGAATTCTAAGACAAGTCAAAATGAAAGAAATTTGTTTAATCTATTAAAGAAATAATTGTTCATATAATCGAAGATGAACATTTTGTGAACATATGTATGAAAATCAGATAGACCCAATACTGTTCAGAAGTTTAGAACTTTCTAAAAGTTAAAGTTATCTTGATTTTGGTATCATAATGTTAAGAAGATGTAAAATGTCTGAGAAAGTGATATTTAGACATAAGAATCCAAAGTAGAAGAAAACGCCTTCCAGAAGAACATAGAAAATCATAAGTTCAAGACTGTTTTAATTCAAGATCTCAATTGATTCTATTCTCATCTGAATCAAGACTTATAAGGATTTAATATCTGATCTAGTGCAACCTGGGGGAGTTCACCCAGAAGGTTCACACTCAGGATATCTGATCCTCACCTAGTCTGTGACTCAAGGGGAGTTTCTCATCTGAAGGATAAGTATTCCTTAACTTTCTTATTTCACTGATTATGATTATGTACAAAATTGTGTCATCAAAATACATAGTTTTGTCATCATTAAAAAGGGGGAGATTGTATGAACAAGATTTGGTTATGCAATATTATCTCTGAGTTTTGATGATAACAAATGAGTATGTTTGTATGAACAATTTTGATACTCCAATGTTTTTTTTAGTACTTAACAAACAGGTTCTGCTTCAGATGGATGGAGTGGCCAAGACATTAAAAGAGAATTAGTTATGCTTTTGCGCTACACAAAGTTCTGTTGAATAGTAGAAAGACAATCCAGAAAACTTTGAAGTGTAACCTCTGGTGTTTGTCTAAAGAAAACAGTCATGAGATCTGAAGATAGAAGTTGCTACTTAAGTCTAGATGCTGAAGACTCATGTTTCAGAAGACAAAGTTAAAAGATCTAAAGACAACGCTTCTACTGAAGTCCAAATGCTGAAGACTTTGTGTTTATAAATATAAGGATTCTTAAAGAACCAAGAGTTAAAGATTCTAAAGATGGAAGGTCTGAAGATTCCAAAGACTTGAAGTTCGAAAGATCCAAGGTTATCTATAACAGGTTCTCAAGACCAAGTGCTGAAGACTCTAAAGACGCATCTCTTAAGACTATGAAGACTTAAAGCTCTTCTGATCCAAGGTTCTCTGCAACGAGTTCCCACGACCAAGTGTTGAAGACTCTGAAGACACAGTTCTGAAGACTCTGAAGACTTGATGTTCTTAATAACTTATGTTATGTTCCCGCTTCTAAACTCATAATCGCGGAAGCCTCTGAAGTGAAGAAGGAAATAATATAACGGTAACATGGTATAATAGTATACAACTATTTGTAACGACTATTGTTCAAATAGCCAACGCATCTTTTTTTTCTTGGGCATATAAGAATAGAATTGCATGTTTAAAATTTGCGCGTAGCCAGTTGCAAGTTGTTGGTGTTCATGTTAAAAATGAAAGTTCTCATTATTGGAACACAACCAAAAATCTATTAACCACTATAACAACAACAAGAACAACTGTTCTTTCATCATGTTGATACTGATTACAATGACATTATTGAGTCTCAATGTGCTTAATTTCATATGCTGCATAAAGCTTGCTAAGCTGCAAAAGATAATGAAGATGATCATGAAGGTTCTAGTTACAAATCCACAACTCAAATGTTGTGATCTAAAGTGATCATAGAAGAAAACAGAACAAGGACTACTGTCCAGAATGTTCTAAGTTGAATCAAGATGAAGGAGTTCTTCTCTTTACTACATCAAGATCAACAAAGCTTCCAGAAGCTTATGAAGAAGAAGACATCAACGATTCATGTTCTTTTGGATTTGGTCCGAGGAAAAGATACTTGAAGAAAAAAAGACCACACATCAAGCTACAATACAATGTAATATCTTTATGTGTATTAGGTTTTTCTTATGTACTTAGTTTTGTTTACATCCAGCTTGTGTAGAAGCATTATTATTGTAAAAAAATGTAAATGAAATAGTTGTTTGATGGTTCCTTGAGAGACTCGATTGAGTCATGATTCTCAAGAACACTTTGGTTACGGTCATCATATATGAAATCCCAGTAGTGGATTCTATTGGGTCAATGGTAATCATATCTCAAAGGGGACTGAGTAAAGGTCAACCTTGTAAGATCACTAATGGATATTATTGGAAGGAAATCTTGGTA
The DNA here is from genome assembly GCA_948472305.1 of Vicia faba. Classification (NCBI taxonomy): domain Eukaryota; kingdom Viridiplantae; phylum Streptophyta; class Magnoliopsida; order Fabales; family Fabaceae; genus Vicia; species Vicia faba. Next base: position 955,350,194 of record OX451740.1, read on the forward strand.
GGAGATTCTGAGGGATCAAATTCTATTGGGTCAATGAACGCTATATCCAGTATGGATCACTAAATGTGTCATTTTATTTTAGTCACCAGTGGTTGCCCGTGCGATTGCAATCAGATTGGTTATAGTGGATGAAGTCCTTGAGTTCATGGCGAAATTACCTTGGAAGGGTGGACTAGACTAGCTTGGGAGTTTCTCAAGTGAATTAGGATATATCGCGTATTCTTTACTTTTGTTATGCTTTATAGTTTATGTTTTCTTGACTTAGTTATAAGAATTACTTAGAAGTAACACTCAGAAGCATTGTTCAACGAATAATGCTTAGAAGCGAAAGTTATTCAATAAAGGAAAACCCAATTCAAACCCCTAATTTCTTGTGTTTTCTTCTCACCTTCATCTTTAACTTTCCAATCCTTCCTAGTTTTGATCACAGATGGATTCAAACTGGGTTGATAGATTTTTTTGTGATATACACGAAGCCTATCACATACATGTTCTATGTGACCATATCTGCCACAAATAAGACATTTTAGTGGTTGCATCAGGATTTTTGTCTGAGCCTCTTGTAGTCTGGAAGAATGTTGTGACATTTGATTAGACATCTTGCTTTTTTTCTCAGCTGGGACAAATTTTGTCTCAGAAATTCTTCCTTTGTTTTTCAAGAATTGATAGTTAAACCCTATGCTAGTTTGTCTTCCACCTTCTTTTACTTTTTACAGTATTTCATCCAGTGCCTCAGATCCATTGTTTAATATTCTAACCCCTTTTATTAAGTTATCAAGTTTAGATGTTAGCAAGATTACCTCTGCTTGAAGTTTAGACATATCATCTATCAACAAATGAATTACCAAGCATACAAGTCAAGACTAAAACATTACAAAAATAGTCAAAAAACACAATCTCTTCCGTTGGATTAAAACACACGGAAAATAATTAGATGAATACCAAACAAGAATCGTGCATCAGATAAAAAAGGGATCCATCTAGTTTTGATCCATAGAAAATAACCTGGAACCTTGTTGGGGGTGGATTTTGCCGTGGAGGTACAAATTGTTGCTGCAAGGGAACATCTGCATCCATGGTATCACCGGTAATAAAATCATCACCATTGTGGCCGTCCTCACCCTCGGGGATGATACTTGTATACAACTAATTAGCTCTATTTGAAATGCCTACTATGCTCGGGTCAGGTAAATCAATAATAAACCGGTTCCGAATGATCATCAAATAAGTGTTATGGGTGACAACAATCATACCCCGGTGAATGATGGATTCCATATCAAGCTAAGTATTACCTGCAACTAGAGACTCATTAGATGATTCAACATTAAAACCAAGATACTTGGAAATTTGGGTAATCATATCCCCACATAAATGTCGTCAATAGCTGCACGAGCAGGTCTCCCCAAATACTCAATCACAAATGCAACTCCTTTGAATGTTTCATAATTAGCCATGGCATACAGAAAAAATATTCTCGTTGCATGGCCACACCTGTACTATCACCCCTACCAAACAAAGTGTAAGCAAGCCCATTTTGGGTATACTGAAAACATGGATTTTAATTACCTGGCGCCTTTGCGGAAGTGGAACCATGACTCATTTGCCTAGTGATAGCAGTCCAAAATTGTTTTACAGCAAAATCATTCAGAGCAACTATGGGCCCATAAATGGGTAGTCAAAGCATACCACATAAGTCCTCTACAGACAACTCAATGTTTTGATTGAAAGGGCGGAATTTTAGAATACCATAGTAGTACCTCACCTCGCCAAGTCACTTTTTCTCCAGATGGAAATCAAGAGTGCTAAAAAATTCAAGAGTTATGTGCTTGTATGTCGGCGCCTCCAAATGCATAAAATCTAAAATCCATAAATCATGAAACATCCTATCAATTTTCTCTTTCAAACCTAGAGTAGTAAGGGTTTGTTCGCACATATACCCGGTGGGAGTAATTTTTCGCATAACATGTGCCACATACTTTATCTCTTGAGCAGGTTCCTTGAAGAAAATGTTATGAGGATTCGATATACGGATGCTTCTCTTACAAGTTCTTGAGGTTTCCCCCACCTTCTTACCTTTTACGGACCTTTTTGGGGGCATTTTCATCCTTGTGAGAATATGAAAAATTTGAACTGTGAATTTGGAAAATCTGAACCCGGAATAATGATGAGGAGGAAAAATTAGGAATGTTTTATGAAGGGTGTTAGGGATTTGGACTGGTTGTGAGGGTAACAGTGGAGGCTTTAAGGTTTGTTTTTAATGGAGGCTTTAAGGTTTTGTAGAGAGAAAGTGAGTGTGGGAGAAGAAGATGGTGAGTTATAATAGAGAAAGTAAGATAATGAATGGAAAATAATCTAATATGATTTGGGGTGAATGTGAGTGATAAGAATAAATTGGGTGGTGAGTGGTGGTGGGGTCGAGGAGAGAGAAGAGGCAATTTTTTCAAAAAAAAAAACTCGCAAGCCTGCTACAGGTCGTAACACGTGCTACAGGCGATTTTAGGATGTGCTACAAACGACCGTAGCAGGGATCTGGTCCTCAAAGTATTTTATGTGTTTGGTTCAGGTGGCCTGTTACAGGCCTTATCACCCACTACAGGTGGCCAATCGAGTGCATCCTCTTTCCCATGTAAGACAATGTTCATCACCTAAAGAAGACATAAAACAACCAACATAAAGAAAATAATTAGGAATTAAAAGTGTGGGTTGCTTCCCATGAAGTGCTTCATTTAATATCGCATGGCTTGACATTAGTCCATCTTATCCTTTGAGTCGAACATCCTTTACCAGGCCAATTTCTTATCCTTGATAGTTTGGTTTCACTCTCCGTCCATTCACCTTAAAGGTGTCCCCATTCGCCTGATTTTTCAATTTTATTTCTCCATGTGAAAACAATTTTTAAATCACAAACGGCCCAGACTATCTAGGCCTCATCTTTCTAGGAAAAAACTTCAACCTAAAATTAAAAAGGAAAACCAACTTCCCCTGTAACACCCCATTTCTACCCGGCGAATATTAATAAAATCAGAGTTATAAAATTTCGACATATAAATAGGATGCAACACTTTCAGCTTATAACAACGCAATTTAATCGCATATAAAATAAATACATAACACTTAAATCATTGGATGAACAGATAACAACAATTTTAGTCTTTAAAATGAAACAACTTAAATAATTAAGCAGCAAAATCACAATTTTCAACTCAAATGGCATAACATCTTTGTCCAACTGAAAACAATTTTAGAAACAACAAGTACTTAACAAAATAAACTTAAAATTCAACAACTGAAGTAATAACAACGATAAAGCAACAAACGTTCATCCCCCCCCCCCCCCGAGTGTTATGTATCAGAGCGACGATACCGAATCGAACTAATGAAGGTAAACAACCTTCACTCTGGATTACCTGCATGTTACCAAAATAGGAGTAACATTCAAACAAAAGGGGTGAGATATCAAACAATATAATAGAATGTATGATGAACAATATATTAGAATCAGTTCATATAACAATCACCACTTCACAGATTTTTAACGACATTTACTACAACCAGGTCATCAACATAATATCACAACTAATTCATCATAGCAAGAACTCAAGATGCAACATGGAATGCGACTTGATTTGTATGCACATGCATGTGGTACCAATGGAGCAAAACTCCCAACTTAATAATTTGCCAATAAATAGAGGCATCAACGAGGCATAAGCCTTCAACTTAATATTTTTCCAATCCAGGCCAACTTAATGAGCATCAGCTCCAACTTGATATGCGATGTATCCGACACAACATGAGTGTAGCAACAACAACAACAAACAACAACTCAACATAAATTAACATTGGCCATAAGCCTACAACTTATCAATAACAATTAAACATCAACTCAACATAAATAAACCTCGACCATAAGCCTATAACATAATATTTTCCAAGAATTAAAGGCATTCAACAACATCGGTATATCTTGCAACTTCGCATCGTCAATAATATTGACATTACAACAACAGTAAAATTCACAAATACAATCGAAACCCATTGCAATAACACTACATAATTATTCAGCGATACTTCTATATTCAGCTATTAGACGATCTGTGACAGTTCCTCTAATTATAACCTGCTGCAATTATTATATAAGCTAGTACTGCTGTCAACAATTTTTACTACTGGTAGTGCTACTAATTAATTCTCTATTGTTGTTTTATTGCTAATAGATTTCTGTCACTATTTCACAATTAAATCCTATTGTCAACTTATTCTTGCTACATGTACTATGCTATTATACTGTTAATAGTTTTCATATAAGTTTTCTGCAATTACATCCAACTACCATGAATCATCTCCTACTACCATGAATTACCTCTACTATTGTTTTACTATTAATAGCCTATAACTTGGTTTTAGCCAATCAATACAGGCAACATAATAAAATTCATCACTACCTACAACTTCATCAATTAACAACAACATCATCACAACAACTTAATAATTGTCCGTGCTAAGCATTTTAATTTTGTCATCTATTAATTCTACCTGCCATATATACTAATATTCAATTTGTTTACTTTGGTAACTAACAATTAGTCTCTACTATTATTTACTGCTTCCGTTACTCATTACCGTTATCTCTGCTACTTCATTAAACTTGCTGCTAATACACATTTACTATTTGCAAATAATTAGAACTAATAAAGTAATAGGTTCAGGAACAAACATAACCACTGGAAAATAGAGTTTTAAGGACGCGCCCCTCGTCATAACTAGGGTGCCCCTTGGAACAAAGATAAAAGGACGTGCCGCTCGCCATGGAGTTGTGCCGCTCGACACACTCCTCTCCAAAACATGCTGATCGGCATACTTATGTGCCCCTTGACACAAAGTTTCTCATGCAGTTTCTTCACAGGCTTACTGATTCAAACACAAAATTATCCAAAACTTCCTTCGATTAACAATATTTTCACAACAACATGATACAATGCATTATTTCATCGACATAGCAACATAACAACCATATCAACAATATTATAATTTCCAACAACGGATAGTTGATTCTGCGAACAATTCAGGAACATCTACGACTTGATAACAACATGATAACATGCAATTTCAGAAACATCAACAACAACATACGCACATCAATGTTACACAGACCAAATTCCTACATAATATACATCATAATTCCCATTATAGAGTCAGAACCAACCCTTACCTCGGATTGAAGGTCGCTCTACAATTTCCGATCGAACCTAGATTTGCCTCTTTTCCTTGTTCCTCTTCTCTGCAACTTTCTACATTACTGCATCAAACTTCCTTAATTATTCTAATTAACCTAATTTCTTATTATTATAACTAAACCTAATAATAATATTATTATTCCTAATGGGCTCAACTTACACACCCCCACCTTACTACATACCACCATATAAACAAGCCCAACAACTTAATCTTATATTATTACTAATATTATTAATCAACTAAAATAATCAAATAAATAACAACTTAGAAACATATATCAATGTTTCACAGCTTTCAACAAATAATTCGAAAATAATTTAATTAAATAATTAATTAAATTAATGGGCGTTACAGTCCCTCCCAAATTTTTTTTCTTAATCCTCTGGCCATGCATTTTTGTTTTTGTTTTTTGTTTGTAAATTTTGGCATTCTCATAAGCTTGATTCCTAAATTCTTCTAACTCATGGAGTTGAAGAATTCTGGATTCACCAACTTTTGTCAGATAATAATTCAAGAATTTAGAAGCCCAAAATGCTTTGTGTTCTAACTCAAGCAACAAATGACATGCTTTATCATAAACTAACTAATAAGAAGACATGCCTATTGATGTTTTAAATGTAGTTATGTATACCCACAAAGCATCCTCCAATTTGGTTGACCAATCTTTGCAAGAGGCACAAATGGTATTTTCAAGAATTTCCTTGATTTTCTTATTCGAGACTTCCACTTGCCCACTCATTTGAGGATGATAAAGAGTGACAATCTTGTGCTTCACATTATATTTCTTCAACACGTTTTCCATTAACTTTTTCAAGAAATGGGCGCCTTCGTCACTGATCAGTGCCCTTGGCACCCCAAATCTTGAGAAAATGAAATTCTTTAGGAAGTTCACGCTCACTTTAGCATCATTAATGGGTAATGCTACAACTTCCACCCACTTTGAGACATAGTCAACAACAACCAAGATGTAGCTATTTCCAAATCATGGTGGAAAAGGTCCTATGAAATGTATGCCACAAACATAAAAAATTTCCACTTCCAACATTTAATTTTAAGGCATTTGATTTCTTTTGGAAATGTTATCTGTTTGTTGACATCTGTCACACTCCTTTACTATAAAGTAAGCATCTTTAAATAAAGTTTGCCAGTAGAGCCCCGATTAGAGGCCTTTACTACAATTCTGTCTCCACTGAAATGTCATCCATACTGAGTTGTGACATGCCACAATGATATCTTTTTGTTATTATTTTGGAACACATCGTCAGACTAAACCATCCACCCCGTTTTTGTAAAGGAATGGATCGTCCCACAAATACAATCTGCAATCATAGAAAAACTTTTTCTTCTTATTATAATCAAAGTCATCAGGTATAACACCACCTACCAAATAGTTTGCATAGTAAGTAAACCATGGGGAATCAGTCACAACAAGGAGGCGATCATCGGTGTACTCAACCTTTATGGGGTGTTTCTATTATGTCTCTTCAATGGGGGACATTCAGGATAATTGATCAGCAACTGTGTTTACATATCCCTTTTTATTCCAGATTTCCAGGTCAAATTCTTGAAGCAGTAGTATCCATCTTAGCAACCTTGGCTTTGATTCTTATTTTACAAAAAGATATTTCAAAGAAGCATGGTCTATATAAATAATGACTTTAGACCCTAGTAAGTAAGACCTGAACTTGTCAAAAGCATAAACAAATGCGTAAGTTAACGCCGCGTTTTATTTGTACTTATTAGATTTTTGATAAGGTAGGAGAAGTGGCTTATCATATTTCCTTTCCACCATCGCTTTCTAATCTCCATGATGTGTTTCATGTGTCCTAGTTGAGGAGATACATTATTGATTTGTCTCATGTGTTCCAATTAGATGATGTGCATGTTGCAGATAACTTGACTGTGGAGACATCACCCATGCGGATAGAGGATCGGGAGTTTAAACAACTTCATGGTAAAGAGAATGTCTTGGTGAAGGTAGCTTGGGGAGGACCAGAGGTTGGAAATGTTACTTTGGAACTTGAGAGTTTGATGAGGGAGCCTTATACTGAGTTATTGTTTGAGGTAATTTTCGAGATTGAAAATATTTTAAGTGGGAGAAAGTTATAACACCCTGATTTTTATTTACTAGTTATTTATTATATATTTATTTTATTAATTATTATATTATTTATTAATTAATTATATTGTGTGATTTTGTGAATATATGAACTATTTGAATTAATTGTGAAATGTGTTATATGTGTAGTAAGTGTGAAAATAACATTATTAAGTAATTGGGTGTTGCTATGATGGGTTAGTGTGAGAATGAAGCATTAAGCCCATTAGTGAAATATGAGTTAGTAAGGGTTTTATAAAAGCAAAGAGAAATAGAATTAGAAAGAAAGAAACACGAGAAGAGAAGAAAGAGGAAAAGAGTAGAAAAGAGAGAAGAAGAAGGAAGAACCCTAGAAAGTATCTACATATAAGGTAAGAGTGGGTAATTTGCTTATTATGAGATTATATGATGTAGGTAATTGGTAGTAAGCATGATTTAGGGATTTTTTTCTTCAATTTCTAGATTTTGACATGTTAGGGTTTTGAGTGGAATCCATGAAATTGATGTTTGAAACATGTTTTTGATGTTGTAAATGAAACTACATGTTAAGTATATTTTTTTAATGCCTTAAATTGCATGATTATGAGTGAGAACATGTGTTTTTGGGGTTAAAACTCATACTAGTGTGATGTTGTCTTTGTAGAATTCATTTTGCGGAATTCGTAGAGCGCGCTTAGTGTGTATTTTCATGCTTAGCGCGAAAGCTACTGACTTGAGGGAACTTAGCGCCAAAAGGTGCGCTTAGCGCGACCTGTAATATGAAATGTTATATTTTATTTTATTGATTTAGAATATTGTATGCTTATGATTTATAAGTGATTACCATGAATTTTAATAATTTATTCAATGTGTATTGGATAGGTTTTGGATGACTTTTTGATGAGAACATAACACTTGAACTTTGTGTATATGTATGTTGTGAATTGATGTTGGATGAGAATAACATGGTTTGAAATTGTTGATATTTGTTATTATGATGTTTTGAAGTGATGAATACTATGAGGATGTGTTGTATGTGAATGTTGACATGAATTATGTATAATTATGCAATGGTAGGATAATTCAAATATGATGAATTATGTGATGTATGATGGTGATGTATGCTTGTATAATTAAGATTTGAAGATGGTCTTAATTGTATATTATTGTTGAGATTGCACATACATAATTTGTTGTCAAAAAGAAATTTTTGCTATCTTTGCGAGAGTTAGTGACTTTTCCCAAACCTAGGGGATTTGTTTGAAAGCTTAGAGGACGAGCTTTTTGGTGGTTATATGTCTGAGGGATAGACACGATTTAAATGTAAAAACCGTAAAGGATAACAATTGGTACCACATGCATATTGCATTGAGTTACATTCGAGTCACATGTGTCGATGTGAAATGTGGAATTGGTGTGAAATATGTGATATTAATGTGAATGTTACATTTTTGTGGTATTTTTGATTGATTATCATTTGAATTATTGATGGATGAGCAATGTTGTATATGTAAAGTATGTGAATTGTGTTATGAAATGTTAAATACATGAATATGTAAAGTATGGTGAATTCAATTGATGTATGTATATCTTACATTACGTATTATTATATATTTCTATGATGATGTGAATTATCATCCTTCTGTTGGAATGCTGTTTTGTATGACACCGTTAATGTAGCAAAGATAATGGCACTTCTTGTGAGGATTAGTTGGAGGAGATAGTTCCTTGTTTATCTGTTTATTAGGTAGTGAGTAATGCTCTGGTCTATGTAACATGGGGAACATTTGAACTCATGTTATTTAAGAGATGTTTGATATACTCTCTTTTATTTCATATTGTATTTGAGATTATATGATGAGTGGCTTTTAGTGCTGAATGTTTTATTATATAATTATCATTATGGGATTTCAATTGTTGGTATCATTATGAAAGAGAATTATCCCATTGCAAGATGCATATGTGTTGATGTATGGAACATGATTTTAAAAGCATGTTATGATCATGGCCGATGTATTTATGTTGGTTTTATAATACACGTAACTCCCTCTTTTGATATGCATGCTAATTTACTCTGATTATGCCATATTATTCTGCGAGGATCTAGGGAGTGTTATAACTAGCATAATAAACCACATATCAAAGATTTTCTCTTCTCTGCCCTAACATCACCCCTATTGTAATGTCACTCGCATCACACATTATCTCAAAGGGGAGTGACCAATCGGGGGCAATTACTATTGGAGCAGACACCAATATAGCATTCATAGTTTCAAATGCATCGCCAAATTCTTTGTCAAAAAATGAAAGGCTTGTCTTTCAAAAGCAAACTAGTGAATATCTTATGAACCTATGGTAGAATCCCGCATGTTCCAAGAAACTTCTTATACCTTTCTTATTCACCGGAGGTGGAAGATTTGCTATTACCTCCACTTTTGCTTTGTCAACTTTTATTCCCTTAGGAGAGATTTTGTGACCTAGGACTATGCCTTCTCGCACCATGAAATAGCATTTCTCCCAATTGAGTATCAAGTTTGTTTGTTGGTATCTTTCTAACACAAGAGACAAGTTAGTTAAAAAATTGTCAAAAGAAGAGCCAAAACAGAAAAATCATCCATGAACACTTCCATGTGCTTTTCAAGCATGTTAGTGAAAACAAACGTCACACACCTCTGAAATGTAGCTGGTATATTACACAATCCAAATGGAATTCTTCGATAAGCAAAGATAACATATGGGCATGTAAATGAAGTTTTCTCTTGATCTTCAGGGGCCACAACAATCTGATTATACCCCGAATAACCATCCAGGAAGCAATAGAAATCATGAAATGCCAAAATTTCCAACATTTCACCGATGAATGGCAAAGGAAAGAGATATTTTCTTATTGGGATGTTCAACCTTATGTAATCAATGCACACCCTCCTACCTGTGATAGTTCTTGTCAGAATCAAATCTTTTTCTCATTCATGATTATGATGGTTCCTCCCTTCTTTGATACTAGATGCACAAGACTTGCCCGTGAGCTGTCGGATATAGGGTAAATAAGACCCACATCCAACAACTTCACAACTTCTTTACGAACCACTTCTTTCATGGCGGAATTAAGTCTTCATTATGGTTGGACCATTGGCTTGTGACCATCTTCCATCAGAGTCTTGTGCATGCAAACTGTCGAGCTAATACATTTCAAGTCTTCAAGGGCCCATCCAATAGCACTCTTGTAATTTTTGAGTACTCGAATGAGTTTTTCCTCTTTGAGACCATGTAGACTAGAAATAATGATAGTCGGGCACTTCTCTTTAGGACCAAGGAAAGCGTACTTGAGATTTTCAGGCTGTTGTTTCAATTTTGTCCCGTTTTGAGACTCTTGCTTTTCTCCAAATGATTGTGGTGGCCTTAAATCTTCCCACCGATGTGGTTTTATATCTAATCCACTGAAGTTGTGCTTCCATCGAACACTTATGACTCTTTATCATCCTTCCCTTCATCACTTTCTAAAATTAACAGGCTCAAAACACGTTCTAGAGGTAAATATGGTGTTTTCATCGGAATACCTTGAGCAATCACTTGATCTATAATCTTCACCGTATGACTTGTACCAAAATCATCTTTATAATTTATAGTGTTCCGAACATCAATTTTTAATTCTTTGTCATAGACTTTGAGAGTCGTTGTTCCTTCCTCTATGTCTATCATACGTCATTCAGTTTCCAAGAATTGTCCGCCTAAAATGAGAGGAATCTCTTCATCTTCAAGAATTTTAAGAATAACAAAGTCAACGGGGAAAAATTTTTTGTCTTCTTTACAAGAACGTCTTCTACTACTTCATATGGTCGTTTAACTGAGTGATCAGCAAATTGGAGTGTCATCCAAGTATCTTGAACCATACCAATACCCAATTTTTGTAAATGGACAAAGGCATCAAACTTACATTGGCTCCCAAATCAATCAAAGCCTTCTTGAATTTTCTATGCCCAATAGTGCACAAAATAGTAATAGAGCCTTTGTCTTTATTTTTCACTGGAATTTTCATACCTTGAATAATTGTAGTAAATGTTTCAGTCATAATGAATAGTTCAATATTTGTGCGCGTTTCTTTAATATGATGTCTTTCATGAACCTGGAATAAATGGGCATTTTCTTAAGTGCCTCTGATATTGACCTTGACACTGTTGTTGAGCATTCCCTTTCTGATCCTTCCAGGCGAAGTTTGGATGATTCTTCTACCCTGGATTGTAAGTATTTGAATAGAGATTATTCTACTTGAAGAAATTTATGTCTTTAATTTGTTGTAGAGTTGCAAGCAATACACAATATAGTGAGGTCCACTACAAATTTTGCAATTAGCATTTTACAAATTTTGCAACTAGCATTTCTGATCCTTTTCTCCACTTCTATAGCTACTGTATCTTCTATTATGATTTTTTAGTTTCCAAATTCAAATCAATAACCCATTCTAGTTTAATTGCATACCCATCATACAACTCCAAATGCTCATTTGTAGAAATGGCTTCAATTATCTTTTTAATACAAGTGGCAATTTAAAAATGAGCTGAGCTAATGACTACTATATTAATCAACTGCTTGGTCTTAATTATAGTACCATTAACAAACATCTTTATTTGTTTAGTCTTATCCATATTATGAGTAGGACAAGCCACTAGGAATCTTTTGAATCTTTTGAATCTTTTGTACGCATCTCCTAATGACTCACCCTCTTTTTGCTTAAAGTTTAGTATATCATATCTTTTTCTCAAGAACACTGATGTTAGATATACTCATTCAAGAAAGTCGTTTCCATCTCTTCCCAAGAAGTAATACTGCCTGCTGGAAGAGAATAAAACCATTCTTTGTCATCTTCAGATAAAGTGAAAGAAAACATTCTTAACTTCTTTGCTTCCTTAGTGTGCCATCATTTTTTAAGGTGGTACTCATAGTCAAAAACCTTTTCAGCTACTTATTAGCATCTTCATTGATATTTTCGGTGAAATATCTCCTTTCTAGTTGAGTAATTATGCTCAAAAGTAAGTGAAAATTTGGCACATTCACCGGTTGGTTTACAATTGTCAACCTACAACCAGATACACTTGCTCTTCCATAGTCACCAAGGAGTATCTCAGGTGCTGGTGGATCTTTAGCCATAATTCTTCTTCTTCTGACTATGAATCTTAGTGAACTTAAACAACTTCTTGTTCAGAGTCCAGTCTAGCTAATCGAGCTTGTCTATGCCTTGAATGAAAATTTCTTTCAATTTTTGTGTCAAAAGGAAATTCTACTGAGGGATCTCCTTGCATACAAATATTAGTGAAATTATGGCTATCAGATCTCAGATGTCCTAAGAGATGTCGAGCCATCGGATCCGACTTCAAACGTAACAACAAGATGTATGGAGAAAATAAAAAGTGATGAAAATAAATAACACATGATATGTTTACCCAGTTTGTTGACAACAACACCTACTATGGGGACTACCAACCCAAAGACGAAATTAACTAGATAGTATCAATTTGTAGACCTCATAACAAACACCCAGTTTACAACCTACACACTTAATAACTACCCTTTTCTTAACTTTTACCTAAGACACACCTAGTAATGAGATCCTCCTCAAATCCATCTTCAATTACACTCAATAATTTATGAAACTATAAACACAAATAGAGAACAAAACTAGAAGTCAAACTTCCAAAACACATAAAACTCAATGCTTAAAAGCTTATGAGAATTGACACACAAATACTCAATTCTTAACAGCTTATCAGCATCTGACATACAAATTTTCAATGTTTAAAAGCTTATGAACATCTGACAGAGAACTTACCACCCAACAATAAAGATTCTAAAAACCTTAACAAAAAAAACACACGTAAGTTCTACCTAATACTAGGTACACACCCGTATATTTATAACTTTATTCTGGACAGGGTTGCGCTTCAAAATCACTTTAGTGAGGCTGCACAAAATCTACAAAATCTTATCCAAGAAACTAGGTCTTCAATCATTAGTTTCCTAAAGTGACTCCATCTTTAGAAACTAAGAATATCTTCGAAAACCAGCATAAAATATTTTGATTTATCAATATTGGATGCCACATAAGCTAACTAAATATTCCCTGATTATTCAGTAGCTAATAAATCAACTGAAATATATCTGTCAGGTGTTGCAAACACAATGTGCTATCTTCTGGTTGGGACATCTTACTCGACTTGTTGAAAACCGAAAGTTGGAACATCTTGTTTAACATGTTGCTGCCAAATTGGTTTTACCAAAATGTATGCCAATCATAATTTCAGAGAAATAACAATCTCCCCCTTTGGCACATTTTGGATAAAACACCCAAATAACCCTTTCATAATAAAGTATTTTTGAAAATAAATCAAACATACACATCAAAGGCACATCAGCGAAAAAAATATATATGCAAGGTTATCAGCACATAAATCAGCAACACACAATTAGATAGTTATTAGTTAGTTGATCTACTAACGCAACTGAAACAATAATATAGAACCTAAGTTATCAACACCATATGTCAAGACATCATATCTGACATCTTTTCAGAACATCATGAACTCCCCATCAACTTCTGCTATCACAAAATAGAGAATCATAAAATTCTCCCACTCAATAGTAGTACCAGCTAGTGCCAGCTCCAACACCCTCAATATCCAACACCCTCAATGTCATACTAATCCCCCCTTTTATCCATAATATGAAAAATGTAAGTAGACAATACTAGTAACAAAAATTTTAACACCTAAGGTTTAAGTATCAGGGTGAAAAAATAAAAAATATCCTCAGAATTTAACCCTTAAAAAATCATAAACAAAAAAAAAAACAAAAAAAAACAAAACAAAATAAAGATACAACCTTCATGTAACAGCCGCACCAGTATCACCATCCTCATCAGAACCAAATACTCACTCTCTTCATCAGTTCCTCTACTTGCAAAAGTATCTTCATCTGATGTATTATCATCACATGCATCATATGCATGGTTGCCTTCACCATTAGTAGTCTTTGCTTCCTTTTATGGTTCCTCCATTAAGGCTTTAATAAACTCTTCAAGCTTAGCTTTTCTAGTTGTGTCATTCCTGATATTGTCCTCCAACTCCTTGAAAGTTTCCTTCAACAAAGATATTATTTCTCCTCTTGATGTTTTAGGAACATGTGCCTCTAAAGATGTAACAACAATGTCTGTATAATGTGTTCCACCAAACAATTTATGATGCAGTGACAAAGTGGATGCTCTTTTCTTTACTCTGTCAATGGGTAAAAGGATCCTAGGATGTTGATTTAGTACTATTCCACATATGAGTGAGGTAAAAGAAATGGGCAGCTTCACAATAGTAGATGCAACTTGTTTCATGACTTGATCAAAGATGTATCTTCCATAATCGAAAATCCTTTCAGTACCAACAACAAAAATGAACATTCCAAGGCAAGTGGAAATGGTAGAGGTATGTTGAGTGGGAAGCCAATTAGAAGTAGCAATCCTATGAAGAATATCATACTTCATAGTGAGTCTACCAGATGATAATTTTCCCTTCTCTCCCTAGTGTTGCACTTATGCACCTGTAATTTCCCTGCAGACTTGATCATTTGACTCCTCTTGTTCTGATTGAGGTTCTTCTACTCTTCCCAGATATTTGTTGATCATCATTGGGGAAAAAATCACATACTTCCCTCTGATTACTACCTTTCCATAGTCTTTAATCCCTTCATTGTTTCATTCATCGGTAATACTAACAATAAATTCTTTGACCAACCTTTCATGTCAAGGACCAACTTTTGTGACTTTTTTCATTAGGCCAGGAGCCTTTATAAGCTTCACAATGTCAAGAGATTTATCAAAATCCTTTCCAAGTTCTCTTTCCATTTCTACCCTTCTCTGATAAACATATTTTAGTTTTGCAGCATGTTCTTCAGACTCAAATGAAGCTTTATTCATTAATGAGCTCTTCGAAACAGCAGAAAAGTTTTATTACGAGCATATTTCTTGTGAGAGATGATATCTCAGACATCTTATTCAACATCATACTCAGAATCACTGGAAGGAACTACCTTCCTCTTCTTAGTAGGTACAACTCCTTTACTCCATGGCCTTGGAGGACCAATATGAGCTTTTCTGCTGAAACTCTTTGGAGGATTGTCTCTCTTTTCATTAGAATCTCCTTGATCCTCATTAGAGGGAGGAAAATCCCCCATCACAACCTTTCCTTTTCTGCTTTTGATATGTTGGCTATTCCCGGAGCCAATATTTTGAGATAGGTCCCTCATCAGAACATCAACATCAACCACATCCATCACCACAACATCAACTCTTTTATTACTGCGTTTCTCATGAATAACTTGCTCATGCATAGATTTTTCAATCCTTGCCTTAGATGTTTCAACATTACTAGTCTCTTTTCCCAAAGTTGTCAGATCATCTGACATGACATCTACACCGCTTCTTTCAGAACTTTGGTCACAAACTTCTTACGTCTCTTATCAAGGTTACTACAATTATCCCCAGACAAACTTTCATCAAAAACAATAGGTCCAATAAGGATTTTCCCCTCAGACTCTTTCTCTAGGTTAACATTGGTTCTATTTTTACCAACATTATAGGAAGATGACTTACCAATACGTCTGACATCTTTTGAATCTGATGTTCTTCCTTCCTTCTGAGTAAACGCTGAAACAATGGATATTGGACCAAAATCCAAGACTAGGTCAGACAGATTAATCATTCGTATTGCAGAGTCAACCCTATAATTTGATTGAGATGATCCATGAACTTCAGACGAGGCATGCATGAAATCTCCTGAATGATATTGAGACATTGTTGATTTTACTAGAGCCAAACTAATAGTTGAGCCAAAGGAGTACAACCACACTAGAAATTTCTTTTGAATAGATGCAATAGTTTTGAGCGAACAGTCTGTTTGGTATAAATAGTGTGCCCAACTATTTAAGACTTGAAGGAATGGGCTTAGATAGACGTTGGAGTCATAAAGTTTGAAAATCCAACTGGCCCAGAAAAATAGCAGTAATTATTGTAATTTCCCATGCTTAGGCACTTTTAATTTCTTAATGTTTGCACGTCTAAAAGTTACATCTTTCTTTTTTACTTGATCACTCATACCATGTGAATTTATTTTTAGGAGTTTAATCCTAATTTGTTGAGTATCGGGTTCATCACTTTATGTTTCTCTCAAGTTGTCACAACACAATGTCCTGAAATCTTGTATAACTTTATAAGCAAACAACATCTGTTTTGACTTCATACTCCTTTCAAAAACTTTCATGGCCCTCAGACATGTTACAGAGCATTATTTTTCTTCATAACTCCACAAATATAAATTATCTTTTGATCTTCTACCCTTCATGATAGTCTCATTCTTCTCATTTGTTATCAGACATTTAGAGTTTGTAAAGTTGACTCTGAGGCCCTGATCGCATAGTTGACTTATACTTATCAGGTTAGTAGCTAATCCTTCAACAAATAGCATACCATGAAGGATAGGTTTCCCTACATAATCCAGCTTTCCCACACCCATTACTCTACCTTTAGTTCGGTCTCCATAAGTTATAATTTTAAAGGAATATGATTTGATTTCCAATAAAAATTCCTTGACACTTGTCATGTATCTTGATCAGCCACTGTCAAAATACCAAGCTTCTCTAGCTGATACTTTAAGAGAGGTGTGAGTTATTTCTTCAGACATTCTTCTTTTGGGAATCCATTTTTCTTTTTCTCATCCACAGTCTGTATCCTTCTCGGTTGTGTGTTGGATTTAGGGTAACCATATAATTTTTAGTAGTAGGACTTTATATGACCAAATCTACCGTAATAAGAGCATCTCAATCTCTGATTTATGCCTCCTTTATACTTTATTTGATGTCTATGTTAATGTTGAGACATGTGCTCAGACATCTTCTATTCTTGTTTCCTTTTTGGAGGTACAAACTTCACAACATTCTTTACTTCTTTTTTCTTCACACCTTGACTCTCATAGCCCATACCTTTAATATTCCCAATGTTCCTTCCAGATTCAAGAATCTCATCCAGAGCATCAAAACCAATATTTAACATTCTTATAGCTTTAATCATATTGTCTAGTTTTGAATTGAGCATTATAACCTTTTCTTCAAGATCAGAGATAGTGGATACATGCTTCATTTTCTCAGCCTGTAGTTGAGAAATGGTTATCTTTTGAACCTCTCCTTGCTGACATACTTCTTCACTTTTAATACACAACTCCATGTATGAAGCAACTAGTTTCTCAAAAGTAAGCTCCTCCTCATCTGATTCTTCATCAGAATCATAAAATCCAGTCAAGGCATTCACTTGTTTGACTAACTCTTCTTCATGATAACTTTCAAAGTCATTCTATGACCATAACACAAATAGAACTTTCTTCTACTTCTTAAGAAAAGTGGCACACTCAGATTTTATGTGTCCAAAACCTTCACATTCATATCATTGAACTCCTTTTCCCTGACTTGGCCTTTCTTCAAACTTGGACCTTCCTCCATTGTCCTAGTATTTGTTGATGTCAAAGGACATGTTCTTGGAATTTGAATTGGACTTCCTTAGCAATTTGTTAAGTTGTCTTCCTAGTAACACGAGTTCTTCAAGCACTCCCTCTAAGTTCAAATCATCATAGTTCTTTGAGTCTTCAGTACTAGACGTAAAGGCTATATTCTTCTTCTTCTCATACCTTTCATTGATAGTAGATTCAAAGGTATTAAGGGATCTTAGAAGTTCATCCATAGTCATAGTGCTTATATCATGGGAATCTTCCATGACGATCACCTTCATGTGAAACCTCTTTGGAAGAGATCTGAGCATCTTTCTGATCATCTTATCCTCTGATATCTTCTCTCCCAATCCTTTCGAGTCAATAGAAATGTCTAGAATAATCATGTGAAAGTCCTGAATGTTCTCATCCTCCTTCATCTTCAAGTTCTCAAATTTTGTAGAGAGAAGTTAAAGTTTTGCCATCTTAACTTAGAATTTCTTTCATGAACTTTTCTCAAGGTCTCCCATGCAACTTTTTCATGTTTACAGTTCTATATCAGTTTAAAAGTATTTTTATCAACTCCATTGAATATGGCATTCAATGCTTTGGAGTTCCCTTGAGTTGATAGCTCATCAACATCATTCCATTCCTCTTCAGGCTGTAGCACATATGTAACCTTTCCATCTGCATCTCTAACCTTTGGTGGTTCCCATCTTTTGATAACATTTTTCTAGGCCTTATTGCCTAAATATTTTATGAACATTTCCATACGGGTTTTACAACTGTCATAGTTGGTACCATCAAGAATAGGTATTTTAAACACAATTCCACCATCCTTGTCCATTGCACCAGAAAGTAACTCCCTTGAATCTCACACAGAGTCAGAACAAGATGCCTGCTCTGATACCAATTGAAATTCTGGCTATCATATTCCGAATGTTCTAAGAGATCTTGAGACACCGATTCGACTTCCTACGCAACAACAAGATGTATGGACAAAATAAACAATGCTGAAAACAAATAACACAAGATATGTTTACCCAATTCGGTGACAACAACACCTACTCTGGGGGATACCAAGCCAGGGACGAAATTAACTAGATAATATCAATTTGTAGACCTCACAGCAAACATCCCAGTTTACAGCCTACACATTTATTTACTACCATTTTCTTAACTTCTACCCAAGACACACCTAAGTATGAGGCCCTCCTCAAATCCCTGTTTAATTACACTCAGCAATTGGAGCAACTCTAAACACAAGTAGAGAATAAAATCGGAAGTCGCACTTCTAAAACACACAAAATACAATACTTAAAAGATTATGAGGATTGACACACAAATACTAAATGCTTAACAACTTATGAGCATCTGACACACAAATGTTAAATGCTTAAAAACTTATGAACATCTGACACAAAACTTACAACCCAACAATAAGAATTCTAAAAACCCAAACAAAAATATACACATAAGTTCTACCTAATACTAGGTATACACCAGTCTATTTATAACTTTATTCTGGATTCGGTTGGGCTTCAAAACCGTAGCATGACTGCACAAAGTCTATAAAATCTTCTCCAAGAAAATAGGTCTTCAATCATTTGTTTCCTAAGATGTCTCCATATTTTGAAACTAAGCATATCTTCGAAAACAAACGTAAAATATTCTTATTTGTCAATATTGGATTCCACATAAGCGAACTGAATATTCCCCCAATATTCAGTAGCTAACAAATCAACTGAGCTATAATTGTCAACTGCTGTAGACACGATGTCCTATCTCCTGGTTGGGACATCTTACTCGACATGTTGAAAACTGAAACTTGGAGCATCTTATTTAACATGGAGCTTCCAAGTTGGTTTTACCAAAATGTATGCCAATCATAATTTCAGAGAAATAACAATTAGAGATAGATTAGTTACTATAAAAAAATACACAAAAAATTAAATTAAATTTTAATTGCAGAGTTACAAAATTTCAATTGAACTTAAATCAAAACTCTGTATTTTGGAAGTCTCCGACAACGGCCCTAAAAATTTAATCAGAAAAATAACAAGTGTACTATTTGGCCTCTGTTGTAATAAAGAGGTAAATTCCCAGAATGTCAAATCTCAAGGACTGCATATAAATATCGAGTTTGAATTATTGTTCAATTAAACAAAAACTAATGTTTGGGTTTGTTTTGTTATTATTAAAAATACTGACAAATAAAAGTAAATAAGAAATTAGATTGGCTTTTTCTAATAGAAGTAATATGTTAGGGAGAGTGTATGGTTGTTCACATAACAACTTTTAATTCTTATTTTGACAACATATTTCAAATAACCAATTACCGGTTCTTTAGTTTATTTTCTTCTAAATTCTTAGTGGGAAAATCTTTTATAGTTCATCCTAAATTTTAAGTCCCTATAAAATCATGATGAAATAAAGAAATTTGTATGATCAAGAATACTCTGGTTGCTATAGGGTATCCCTAGAGATAGGTGATATCTACTATAGCATAATCTGATAAAAGCATTAGTAATAGCGGTCCAACCTAATTGTTAATCATAAATCAATCCATGTTTTTCCGACAGAGAAGGCACTAGAAAAATTATAAGAATAAATCAATGATGAAGATTAGAAATATTATAGTCAATAAGAAATCACAGTCATTACAATCCCGAATCAGAGACACCCCATAGAATTGGAGGGTTTAACTACTCATATAATTCAAAGAAAACAAAATATAAATTGTAGATATTACAAGT
This sequence comes from Vicia faba, assembly GCA_948472305.1. Taxonomy (NCBI): domain Eukaryota; kingdom Viridiplantae; phylum Streptophyta; class Magnoliopsida; order Fabales; family Fabaceae; genus Vicia; species Vicia faba. The sequence goes on from OX451740.1 coordinate 955,370,776, forward strand.
ATTAGGAAGAAATTTGATCTTCAATTACTTTCTTTAATGAAAATATCCTTCACCCTGAAAACCTTGTCTTATCCAATATTTTCTCGTGTAATTTCTCTCTTAAATCAAATCCAAGAAGACAATAAAATTAGGTTAGAATGGCCAAAACTCATCTGAGATGTCAGAAATCTCCGAAAAAGGAAACATTTGGTCTAAGTAGGCACACCTGCTACGGCTCGTAGAAAGTGCTACAGGTGGCCATAGCAGGCCTTAGACTCCTCTCAAATTCTGGGCAACATAAGACACGTTTGCTATGGCCTATATCAGGCACTACGACAGAACATAGTAGACCACAAGCAATGTTATTTTTTGTTGAATATGATGTGTAATGCTGCATCTCTCCTATGGCCAATAGAAAGTGCTATGAGTGGCCGTAGCAGACGCACTGGAGCCAGGGAAAACGCCTCTAATTCTTCGTAATGTATTATGGATTCTTGCTCTTATCATTCTTGAATCTTTGTTTGAACCTACCAAAAAGTAGAGAAACACAACCAAAGCATAAAATGCAGAAAATCAACATAAAACTAAAAATTACTAAAACAATTAAATAAAACTAACGGTAAAAGAAACAAACTCGAAAGACAACTAAATACGAACAAAGTTATACAGTTCAATAAAGCATATACCATTAATGATGGCTTATCAGAAGACTTATAAAAAATCAGCAAGTAGGAAAGAGCAAAGTGGGGGAGAAACTCATCTTCTATGAGATGTTTCAAATGTGGTGAGTTTGGACATCGTATTTATGAGTGCATGAGCACAACTATGAATTGCTTCAAGTGTGGGAAGTGTTAGATCCATGGTTTTAAGATTTGTAGGAATTTGCTAAAACATGTTTCATGACAAATACTGAGTAAGATATCATAACATATTGATCAAACTAATACATTAGAGTGTGAAAGTTGCATTGAAGACAAATGTTATTACATGCTATACTAGAATATCAGTACATGATGCTTTAAATCTTGACAAATTTGATTTGATTTTGTGATATTTCTTTTGGATATATCTCAATAATTTTTCACATGTCAAGAAGATTTAATCTAGAACAAGTTATATAATCTCCAACTGTACATAAGTTTCTAAAATTGGATGTGGAGACAATTTAGGAAACTTGATGTTTTGTTCCATGATTTAAGAAGATTTTTCTTCATAATTGGTGCATCCCTCAGCTTGTGGATCAAGAAATCTTTGGGTGAAATTTTTGAAGAACATGGACTATTAAGGTGTATTTAAAGAGAAACCTATACCTAATGTAATTTAGCTTTTCACAATTGTAAAACTAGGGGAAGTCTAAAGTCTTAGGTTTTAAGAGTCTCTTGTGTTCTTTGTAAGTCACCCATGTATCTTGTGATACACTGAGGTAGACTGATTGTTACTTGATTATTTATCAGGTTATTGTTACTTGATTACTTATCAAGTTATTGTTCTTGGTTGAAGTTTTTAAGTAAAACTAAGTATCATTATCACTCATGAAATTTTAAGCAAAGAGTTGAGTATTATTGTATTGGAAGTGTAATCTTCTTAATTTGATTCGTCACTGGTTTGTGACTATATTTATCACTGAGGTGATTGGTAGGAAGTGAGAGGGGGATCTCATATATATAAGGTTTTTAGTTAGAAGTTTCACAAGGTAGTAATTAGGAGAGAATTTGTAAATTTAGATTGTTTAGGCTTTGAACTAATACTGTCATAGTGAATTTCCTTCCTGGCTTGGTAGCCCCAAGAGTAGGTGACATTGCACCAAACTGGGTTAATAATCAATTGTATTATTTATCATTCTATAATTTATTTTTGCATAAGTTTTAGTTTTGATATTGAAACATCTGGACAAATCATCAAAGGTAAAATTCAATGAAGTCGCCATCGAAGATCTTTTATCCCACGAGATGGAAAGGGGTAAACATCGAGAAAACCTGAAAAGGTGAAATCATGGTCTTGCAACCATAGAGATCAGATGAGGAATTCAGTTACGCGAGGGGAAGGTATTAGCACACCACACGTCTGTGGTACTCTACAAGATCCACTTGTGTTGTTCTGATCTAAGGGTGTATAAAATCTAGGTTTATAGATTAAGAGCTAAAAAGAAAGATGCAAAGGGATGAATGCATGCAAAAGAGAAAACACAGGGAAAAGAAGGAAATATTACAAAAGGTCGCTCGGCTGAGCCCCGTGACCAGATGCCTACGTATCCCTTTTAAGGAATCAAAGCACCGTAGTTTGGCTGAAAAAGCTTTCGTTTGTTTTGTATTTTTTACTGAACATTATTAATTTCTCCCTTTTCCATAACTCTACCTTTGGAGACTTACGCGTTAGGACATAAGTGAATTAATATGTTCTTTTGAGAAAGTTTGAAAGAAAAGCCCGAAGGCAAAAAAAGAGTTTGCATTGGTTGGTATTTTTGTTGTGGATAATAGTTAGTTTAATCTCAAGAGAGGGATATTAGTTACTTCTCCACTTATTTGTGAAAATAATCTTTGAGACTTGAATCACACCAAAGCCTAGAATGGAAGAACAATAAGATCGAGAAGAAACCCGCTTATCATCTCTCATACCTAACAAATATATGATTCTCATTAGCAACCTTTAAGCATTTTGAAGTCTTTACAAAAAAAAGTTTTTTGTTTTGTTTTAACAAGATGCAAAAGAAGAATGGTTCAATACCTAAGGGTCATCAAGCATATTTTTGTGGAATTTTATTAATAGAGGAAAATGTCAAACAAAAATTATTCACACAATGTAGCAAAAACAAAAAACATGATATAACCAATGATTGATTTTATTTACTTATCCCAAAATTTTGGAAAAATTAAACAAAAATTATTTTTATGAAACTGACTCAAATTGAAGCTCTGTATTTTTTTATGGATTTTTTATATTGATGAAACTTGGAAAAAAAATCTAGAACTTAAAAGGTAATAAAAACCCTAATTAAACTCATTATTTTATTTATTACTCTAAAAATGATTAAAAAAATCAGAATATGAAAAAAATACTAAAAAAGGAGTCAACTGTATTTTTTTATAATTTTTTAATGATGGAAAATATTAAATCAAAATTAAAGAAACAAAATAAAAATGAATTAAAATTCAAAATTTTCCAAGGTCTATTACATCTGTTTTTAAGCCAACGTGTTGCCCAAGAAAAAACACACCATGTTCAATTGAAGCACGCCACGTAGTTATCCACATCCTAGCATCAAACCCTAGTCTAATGAAAACAGATTATTGCACAACTTTCAGGCCACGGTTTCTTATTGATTCCTTCATGAAATTGAGCAAGTTTATACATCAAGCCTAATGTCTGGCCAGCTAGGAACACATAATCAAGTGTTGAATCAATTCAAACATACTGGAATGAAGAACTGTAGATTTGAGCTCGTACCTTGTGAGTTGAAAAATAAAATCAACAATTGCCTCTAGATTCGTATGAAACCCCTCTGATCTTGTATGCTAAGATTCAATGGTAGTAAATGGATGAACATGAGAGGTCTGGAGCGGAGAAAGAAATCAAAATAAAAAATTTGAGAAGTGAAATGTTGTTTTCGTGTAGAAAACCTCCCCTTGCAAATGGGAATGAAGTTCCTTTATATAGAGCCTGGGAAGAGTACTTAAGAATCTTTGTTAAGGGTATGAAAGACTTAACAAAGAAATAACATCTTGCAATCAGAGCCAAGCGTTTCATGTTGTTCTCAATTGAGTTTGCATTCGTTTTGGAAAGGGATGAGTGAAACGTGAAATAGTGATCTGGCTTATATAAGCACATGGGAGAAAAGTTGAATGAAAAGAAAGTTTATAAAAATGGTAAAGAATGAGAAATGTGTGAAGGTTGATCTCACGCGCTTTGTTTGGCTTATTTTAGCAAGACAAGTACAATTATAAGCGCATGCTCTTTGTGGAAAAGACCAAGCTACACAAAATTAGAAGCATTACTAATATTTGCATGCATACAAGTTCTTGTTAAACATCTCACTTATCCCTCAGCATGTTCCCAAATGGCTCGTGCATAATGCAAACTCAAAACAAGTGAAAAAGAATGAGCCCATTTGGCAAAATTTGAAGTTTTGGGGATAGTTGACTTTTGGCAATTTTGCAAAAAAGTCCAACTTCAACAATGCATAACTTCTTCAATTTTGAACTTTTGGAGGTGTTATTAGACTTTTTAGAAAGTTTGAGATGTCCTCTAATCAGCCCTTTTGGTCTCATCTCAATTTTATATTCCATTCTCAAGTTAGAAGCTTTTACAAAAAAGGTGTTTTTGTTGACTTTCAAAAATGACCTATAATGTCAAAATTCATAACTTCTTGTGAGTGCATATTTTGAACTTGGGGTATGAATATGAATTGTAGGTAATTGCATCCTATTCAAAATGAGCTTTGGATGGGCCATTTCTCACAAAGTATGATAAAGTTATGCTTGGTCAAAGTTGGGTTGACTTTTCCTACAAAACCATAATTTAGCAACTTTTGAGTCTTGATGAATTTTGAGCAATCCTTGATGAATAATGATCAACCCTTGATCAAATGATGAAATATACTTCAAAATTAGGATGTTGATAAAAAATATTGAAGTTTGACTGTATTTGGGTCACAGTTGACTTTTTCCCTATCACAATCGATTTTTGGACCTTTGAGCAATTGACTGAGCAAAAATCCTCTACAAGGCTTGAAACTTGACATGGATGATCTTGAGAACATATTAGGACATTGGTGAGCACTTGGGGTCACTTGGAATCAAGGATCTTGATGCAAAACAAAACCCTAATTTCGGAAAGACTGCCTTAGGAGAGAGCTTGTCTGACCAACTCTTGGACTACCTTGAGCAACTTGGAGATCTTCCTTGCAATGTTTTGAGAAATATGGGAGGGAAAATTTTGGGGTACAACAACTGCCCCTGTTCAATCTTCTTAAACCTGAGGATGTAGATTGGCTTTCATGCCTTTCGTGATCCGAAGGTGGAAGATGATTGAACACTAGAGTGCCCAGAAATTTGCACTCGCATGAAGTGGTATCAACCTTGTGATGTCGGGAATGGGCTTACAGATGCCATTTGGAGATGTTTCGATCGCATAAGAGATTTCTTAGTGAGAGCTTGTATACCTGTTGTTTGAGGAAGATTCCGCTGGGGAAGTCTGATCTTTGTTGAGATTTAGGAACTTACCCATAATTCAACTGATGTGTCGAGATTTAGGAACTTGCCCGTAATTCAACTAGGGGGGAAACATCTTCGTCAAGATTTAAGAACTCACCCGTAATTCAACTGAGAAAACTTCTCTGCTGAGATTTAGGAACTTGTCTGTAATTCAACGGAGGAACTTTGTCGAGATTTAGGACCTTGTCTGTATTTCAACTGAGAAAACATCTCTACTGAGTTTTAAGAACTCGTCCGTAATTCAACTGGGGGAAACATCTTCGTCGAGATTTAAGAACTCGCCCATAATTCAACTGAGAAAACTTCTCTGCTGAGATTTAGGAACCCGTCTGTACTTCAACGGAGGAACTTTGTTAAGATTTAGGACCTTGTCTGTACTTCAATTGAGAGAATATCTCTGCTGAGTTTTAAGAACTTGTCAGTAATTCGACTTGGGGAAACATCTTCGTCGAGATTTAAGAACTCGCTCGTAATTCAACTGAGAAAACTTCTCTGCTGAGATTTAGGAACTCATCTGTAATTCAACGGAGGAACTTTGTCGAGATTTAGGACCTTATTTGTACTTCAACTGAGAAAACATCTCTGCTGAGTTTTAAGAACTCGTCCGTAATTCAACTGGGGGAAACATCTTCGTCGAGATTTAAGAACTCGCCCGTAATTCAACTGAGAAAACTTCTCTAGTGAGATTTAGGAACTCATCTGTAATTCAACGGAGGAACTTTGTCTAGATTTAGGACCTTGTCTGTACTTCAGCTGAGAAAACATTTCTTTTGAGTTTTAAGAACTCGTCCGTAATTAAACTGGGGGAAACATCTTCGTCGAGATTTAAGAACTAGCCCGTAATTCAACTGAGAAAACTTCTCTGCTGAGATTTAGGAACCTGTCTGTACTTCAACGTAGGAACACTTTGTCGAGATTTAGGAACTTGTCTGTACTTCAAATGAGAAAACATCTCTACTGAGTTTTAAGAACTAGTCCGTAATTCAACTGGGGAATCATCTTCGTCGAGATTTAAGAACAGGCCCGTAATTCAACTAAGAAAACTTCTCTGCTGAGATTTAGGAACTCGTCTGTAATTCAACGAAGGAAAAAAGCTTCATAGCTTTGAATTTTGTGAGAATTTAACCGCATCCTTCCTGAAAGGTAAAGGTTAGTTGTATGTAATGCATGATATGTATCAAGCAAATGATGTTCTCAAAATAAATGAGATTATGTTGTATGATGCGTATATGCATGTGTTATGATGTATGGAAATGTAATAATTTTTTTTAGCTGGGGAAAATAAATCCCAGATAGCCGATGGAGAAAAGAGTTGAATTCTTCGTTTCCGATGGGGATAGCGAATGAAAATGTTTGTGTGAATAAACCTGCAGGATAGGATAAATTCGCTGGGGAATATACTGATGAGGAGATTACTCTGTGGGGAAGAGATGCTCTGTAGAGGATTCTGATGATAAATTCCGCTGGGGATGAATTACCGTTGCTGGTGATACTTAATCTTGTTGGGGATTTGAATTCATGTTTGTGAAAGAAAAGAACTCCACTGGGGATGACTGTTCCAATAACAACCTTACTGGGGATAATCTTTTAGGCTCTACTGGGGACAATCTGCCAGAGTCTACTGGGGATGATTCTCCACACTCCACTGGGGATACTTTTTCAGATTATGCTGGGGAAATTTTCCAAACTTCACTGGGGATATTTTATACTCCTCCGGGGATGATAAGACTTTTCAGTGCTGATGATAGATAAACTCTGCTTGGGGAGAATATTACCGATTCATTCGCGGTTGTGATTCTCAGTTGGGGAGAGCTAACATTACTACCTTTTCTTACTCTGCGGGGAGTGAAAGTATTTCAGCCATATTTTTCAGCTAAATTTACCTTGTACCTGGTGGACAGAGCAACTGTACAGTTTGGACAATTCTTACTGCCCCTGTTTCTAATATTACGAGTAATCATCTTTTGTTTCACATGTAAATATTCATGAGCAACAATTAATGTCAAATGCATATATCAAAAATGAACATTGGACGTTCTTTGCAAAACAAAAATAGATAAAGGAAAAACAGCTTTGAAATTTCTTTGAAAATGAATTGTATTGATTTTGAAGTTTGGCCTGTAAATAGGCGTTTTTGTACAAGAGGCTGACATCCTAATAAGAGAACGCCGGCGAACAAATAGAATTTATACAATTTGTAATAAACAAAGAAAAATAGCTATGTGAATAATCCCATTGGGTTCCAACTCTTCTATTGCCCTTATGTCTTCGAGCATCTCATCACTTCGCTACTTGGTTGAAGGTAGATCAGTCTGATTAGTGTCGTGCGAGCTTGATAATTAATACTGAAGTCTGGTTGCAAGGTGATCCAATGAGACACAGTGTTACGCTTTAATCCCTAATTTTTGCCTGGACCGCCCTTTCGGGTTTTCAGTCCACCAGGATACCCTTTTTTGCCCAAGCTGCCTTTTCAGGTTTTCGACTTGCCGGGTGTACAGATTTTTTTCATTTTCATCCCTTATTTTTGCCCGAACCCTTTTGGTTCGCCGGGAAGCACTTATTTTTGCCTAGGTCAGTCAACCTAGCGGGTCTTTGATCATGCGTAGTATCTTTTTACTATGTATGCATTGATGGGGTGAGGAAGGTCGTCACCATCCATGGTGGTTAGAATCATAGCTCCTCCTGAGGAAATGTTCTTAACCACAAATGGCCCCTCGTGAGTAGGGGTCCATTTTCCCCTGGGATCACCTTGAGGTAATATGATGCGCTTGATAACCAGGTCCCCAACTTAATACTCTTGTCATCTAGCTTTCTTGTTAAATGCCTTGATCATCCGCTTTTGATACGTCTGACCATGACAAATAGCAGTAAGTCTCTTTTCGTCGATTAAGTTCAGCTGATCAAGTCAGGTCTGAGTCCAGTCATCTTCGCTCAAACCTGCATCCTTCATAATCCGAAGAGAGGGTATCTGAAAATCAATCGGAAAGACGGCCTCCATTCCATATACCAAGGAATAGGGTGTTGCCCCTGTTGATGTTCGTGCTGAGGTACGGTACCCATGAAGAGAAAACGGTAACATCTCGTGCCAATCTTTGTATTTCACCGTCATCTTCTGCACAATCTTCTTAATGTTTTTATTAGCCGCTTCAACAGCCCCATTCATCTTCGGCTGATAAGGAGAAGAGTTGTGATGCTGTATCTTGAACTGCTTACAGAGTTTGGTGATCATCTTATTGTTGAGATTTGTACCATTGTCTGTAATGATCCTCTTTGGTACACCATATCGACAGATCAGGTTGTCCCGAATGAACCGTGCCACAACGTTTTTGGTTACGGTAGCAAAGGAAGTTGCTTCAACCCACTTCGTGAAGTAATCAATAGCTACCAAGATGAAACGATACCCGTTAGATGCCGTAGGTCTGATCTCGCCGATCATGTCAATGCCCCACATTGTAAAAGTCCAGGGTGCTGTCAAGACGTTCAGAGGTACTGGAGGTATGTGCACCTTATCAGCATAGACTTGGCACTTGTGACAGGTCCGAGAATGCTGATAACAGTCGGCTTCCATTGTAGACCAATAGTATCCTGCCCGAAGGATTTTCTTTGCCATGGTATGTCCAGTGGAATGAGTCCCGAAAGTACCTTCATGTAACTCTACCATGATCCTTTCTGCTTCATTCTTATCCACACAACGCAGTAAGGTTGAATCATGGTTACTCTTGTAAAGAATGCCATTACTGATGAAGAACTTCTCCGCGAACCTCCTCAGAAACTTCTTATCATTAACAGATGCACCCTCGGGGTACTCCTGAGCCTCAAGATACCTCTTTACCTCATGGAACCAGGGTTTATCTGCTACCTCTTCAGTCTCAATGTCACAGCAATGTGCGGGTTTGTCCAACCTTTCAATGGTAATCTGGGGAGCCTCATTGTCCCGTCTGACCTTTAACATAGAAGACATCGTAGCTAGCGCATCCGCCAACTGATTCTCCTCTCTAGGGAAGTGTTCAAAGGTTATCTCCTCGAAATGTGGAAGCAACGTCAACACATACTCTTTGTAAGGAATAAGATTAGGGTGTTTCGTATCCCACTCGCCTTTGATCTGACTGATCACGAGAGAGCAATCTCCGGATACACTTAAGAACTTAATCCTTAGGTCCATTGCTGCTCGAAGACCCATGATGCACGCTTCATACTCCGCCGTGTTGTTGGTGCAGTTGAAACATAATCGGGCAGTGAACGAAGTATGAGAGCCTTCAGGAGATATGATCACGGTGCCAATGCCATTGCCCAAAGCGTTTGAAGCTCCATCCAAGTACATAGACCATCAATATCCTTCCTCAGGTCCTTCATCCGGTCCAGGTTCCTCACAGTCAGTTACCAACATGATATTCTCATCCGGGAATTCAAAATTCATAGACTGGTAATCGTCCACTGCCTGATGTGCCAGATGATCTGCCAACACACTTCCCTTAATTGCCTTTTGGGTTGTATATTGGATGTCATACTCATTCAAAATCATCTGCCATCTTTCTATTCTTCTGGACAAGGCAGGCTTTTCGAAGATATACTTGATTGGATCCATCTTTGATATTAATAGAGTAGTGTGAGTCAACATATACTGTCTCAGCCGGCGAGCAGCCCATGCCAAAGCGCAACAAGTTTTCTCAAGTAACGAGTATCGGGTCTCGCAGTCGGTAAGCTTTTTGCTAAGGTAGTAAATAGCATGCTCTTTTCGGCCAGACTCGTCATGCTGCCCCAGCACACACCCCATTGAATTATCGAGTACTCTCAAGTATAAGATCAGAGGTCTCCCTTCAACTAGAGGCATCAGAATAGGTGGCTCTTGGAGATACTCTTTGATCCTTTCGAAAGAGGCCTGACATTCATCGTTCCATCTTACCACTTGATATTTCTTCAGTAACTTGAAGATTGGCTCACAAGTAGCAGTCAGGTGTGAGATGAATCGGGCAATATAGTTCAGACGTCCCAAAAAGCCTCTGACTTCTTTTTCTGTTTGGGGAGCTGGCATTTCCTGTATAGCCTTCACCTTTGCAGGATCCACTTGAATACCTTTATCACTTATGACGAAACCCAGCAGTTTACCAGATCTCACCCTGAAGGTGCACTTGTTCGGGTTTAACCTCAGCTTGTAAAACTTCAACATGTCGAATAGCTTCTGAAGATGGTCAAGATGTTCTTCCTCAGTCTGGGATCTTGCAATCATGTCATCGACGTATACTTCAATCTCATGGTGGATCATGTCGTGGAAAATGCGACCATGGCACGTTGATACGTTGCCCCAGCATTCTTCAATCTGAAAGGCATGACCTTGTAGAAAAAGGTACCCCATTGAGTAACAAAGTTTGTCTTCTCCATATCTTCGGGAGCCATTTTAATCTGATTGTAACCGGAGAAACCATCCATAAAGGAGAAGACCTTATGATGTGCGGTGTTGTCAACCCGAACGTCAATATGAGGTAGAGGGAAGTCATCCTTTGGGATTTCTGTGTTCAAATCCCTGTAGTCGACACACATTCGAACCTTACCATCCTTCTTCGGCACAGGAACCACATTGGCCACCCACTGTGGGTAAGAAGTAACTGCTAGAAAACCGGCGTCAAACTATTTCATAACTTCAGCCTTGATCTTCTCAGACATCTCCGGGCGCATTCGGCGAACTTTCTGTTTTACTAGAGAACAATATTCCTTGGTAGGTAGGTGGTGAACCACAATATCGGTATCCAACCCAGGCATATCTTCATAAGACCAGGCAAAGATCTCAACATAGTCACGCAGCATCTGAATTAGCCGTTGCTTAACACTAGACTCCAAATTTGCACCGATCTTGACCTCTTTCTTGTCTACCTCTGTACCCAGATTTACTGTTTCCACTGGCTCTTCATGCGGCTGTATGGCCCTCTCTTCCTGAAGTAACAGTCTAGCAAGGTCACCAGGCACTTCGCAATCATCTTCACCTTCATCTTCGGCTAAGTTGATCGGACTTTCGAAGTCATAACCGGCAGTAGCAGAGTTGTTATCAGTTGGATCCAAAGTGGATGTAGACCTGTATATGTGAGTGTGTGTAAAACAGCTGTTTTACAATATATAACAAAAGAAAAACAAGGAGCGCAAAATTTGAAATGCAAGAAACGTCCAATGCTTTTATTAATGATATATGGAGATGACAAATATTAAGCCCTCACAAACAAAACCACGATGTCTCGGGTAAGACATCGGGCCGTAAAGTTTAAAAATTGTCTATTACAAATTCAAAACAAAAGTCTCATTACTGGGTAATAAAAGAAATTGGGACGAAGTCCTTTTCCGTCCAATTTCTTAGTCCGCCATCAATAGTCGGGTAGATCCAACTGTCAAACTCAGATTCTTCAACATCGTCTTCAATGGCATTTACTCCTGAATTGATGATAAATAGGGGAGGTCCTCTGATCCGTACACGCCGTACAGCCCTTTGAGCTTCTGCAGTGAAACCCAAACCAAACTTGTTAGTCTTATGTGCAAAATCAGGGGGTTGGCCCTAATTTGCACACCCACCTTTCTCAACAACAGCCCGTGCATCCTTTAGGGAAGCCATCTTCATTGGAGGATCTTCAGTAATAATTTCAGTTGATGCCAGCGTCTGGGGCACTTCTTCAAAATGTTGAAACGGAGTCTCAATGAACTCCTCGTCCATCTCCACATACCAGAAACAGTTGAGGTGGCTCACCATGTACTCCTCCTCTCCTCGTACCGTAACAATTTCCCCTTTCACTAGGCATTTCAGCATTTGGTGAAGCGTAGAGGTGACTGCCCCAGCTTTGTGGATCCACGGGCGACCCAGCAAACAAGAATAAGATGGCCGAATGTCCATCACATAAAAAGTAGATGCGAAGATATGAGAACCAACCTTAACTGGAATATCCACTTCTCCATGTACCATCCTCTTGGACCCATCAAAGGCCCTAACTACGATGTTACTTGGCTTCAGCTCCAACCCTTCACAATTCAACCGATCTAAAGCTTTCTTAGGCAAAACGTTCAACGAGGACCCATTATGCACCAATTCATGAGCTAGAGTAGTGTCTTTACACTCAATGGAGACATGCATGGCATCATTATGATTCTTCCCCTTAGCGGTCAAATCTGCGTCGGAGAAACCCAACCTATTATCTGCTGTTAAACTAGCCACACAATCTTGAAATTGATCAGTTGAGGTCTCCTTTGGCACGTGCGCAGTCTTCAAGAAAGCAATCAGAGCCTTAGCATGGGCTTCTGAACACAACAATAAAGACAACATAGAGATCTTCGACGGGGTTTGCCCCAGCTGTTCGACTACATTGTAGTCGCTTTTCTTGATGATCTTCAAAATTTCCTCTATCTCCTGTCTAGAGGCTTCAACAATAATTTTCTTCAGTGCCTCCATCTGGGCAGGCTCACCGGTGGTCCCTTTGCCCCGAGTGTCAGCAGACTCGGTGACAGGGGTAAGAATTGGAACTTGAGCAGGGATAGTAGCAGATGTACTGGCTGGCGTAATAACAACAGGCTTCTGAAGAGTTGGTGGAGAGGTCTCAGGGGAGAAAAGTCTTCCGCTGCAGGTGACTTTACTAGATCCCACTATATTTTTGATGTTAGTATCAGCCTCTTCAGTACTCAAATCTTGTTTAACCTCGTGATAATACACGTCAGCCCCATAGTGCCATGGGACAACTTTATCTGATGTATAGGGGATAGGCCCAGGAACAGTAATGATCAAGGGAGCGATTCTCGGAACAAATGTAATTCTAACAGGCTTTCTCGAGGAAGCCATGGAATAATTGTAAAAAATGGTGATTATAAAA